>CATQJL010000112.1:14241872-14841872 GCA_958299035.1 Cylicocyclus nassatus
AGCAGTGGTATCAACGCAGAGTACTTTTTGCATATTATGAGAGTGGTATTGTACAGACAGACAGACATGCAAACTTTCAGCTTTACATATAAGATTGGGTAATCAAACCGTCGATGCTAAGCGCAACGGTGGACAATCAACGCTGAGACGGGCGTATTCGGAAATCCAGGGTGTGGCAAGTGAATGTGGGGAAAGGAGGGTGGGTGCTGAGACGGTCTACACACATCACAGGCTTTTTTCACCCCTTAGAATCGATCGTAGCCACTCGATTGTTCGGATTTCATAAATTCTGCGTGAAATTCTCTACCAAATGGTGATTATTCCAAGGTTTTAGCTCGAATCTACGCAAAGTTAGGGCTTTTTGAAGAAAATTCTGCGAAAATTCAATGTTTACGAAAGTCCTAAAAAAACACATCCATAAGTGCACATAGATGCACTTTTGGACTTTATACCCACGTTGTTGTTCTCTCCCTGTACAGGGAGAGGTTTCCAAAATTTGATCAGACTGGTAGATTGGGTCAGATCATGAAGTTACAATACCGCTCATAATTCGTCAAAAAGTCGCCGGATTGCAGCGCACTCCGCCAGAGTGCGCCGCAATCCGCCGCACTGTAACGCACTCTGGCGGAGTGCGCCGCAGTCCGGCGACTTTTTTGACGAATTATGAGCGGTATTGTATCTTTTGACATGAAGGCGAAAATGGCTAGCAAATTTTTGTTAGAATCCATATTTATCAAAAGTCTAGCCACCATTAGTCCTACAAAAAAAGCTGTCATGAGAAACAGACGTGTTTTTTTGTGATCAGCAGATCGGATAATCTCTATGCTCAAATTTTCTAAGAAAATAGCGCTATTCAATTTTTCTCGATCCTCGCCCATGGCCTCGCCGCTGGTTTTGGCTGAAATATTGATGATCTTGGATTGACCCAAAGCTCCACTCACAGTAGTTTTTAAAACCCAATGTTAATAAAAATCCTAGTTATTTCGCGCTGAAGAGTTTTCCAGTGAAGTTCTGATTGCAAAAAACCATGCAAGGTTAAAGATTCGTTTGCATTTCTCGACTGTCTATCAAAGAACTTGCTCGCGGGTTTTTGTAAATTAAAATCTCTGTAAAGAACGCTATCGGATCGTGCTTAGCGCAGTTTCCTATCTGCAGTGTTCGTCAAATTATGAGGATACGAACTCATGTTCTCATGAATTTTCTCCCAAATTTGAGAATCGTGTGATTTGGCCGATTCTCATTCCTATAATTGCCACCAGCAGCAAAACAATGTAAGAAATTTTGTCAGCACATTGAGCGATCCAATTCAGCGGAAATTTAAAAATTTGCAACAAATGAGCATTTAAATGTATGACATTGTCATAACTGTAGAAAAGCTTATAGATCAATTCAGCATAAAAGTTTGAATGAAAAAAATTTACATAGCGTTTTTAACGGTTATCTGCGAGAAGCAGATAAGAAAATTACCGTTTTATCAGTTTATCAGCCAGATACAATACCACTCTCATAACATGCAAAATTTCCGTAAATGTCGCGAAATTCCGAAAATTCCGCGAAATTTCCGGAATTTCGCGAAACTTCGCGACATTCCCGGAATTTCGCGAAATTCCGGAAATTTCGCGGAATTTTCGAAAATTTCGCGACATTTACGGAAATTTTGCATATTATGAGAGTGGTATTGTACAGACAGACAGACATGCAAACTTTCAGCTTTACATATAAGATTGGGTAATCAAACCGTCGATGCTAGCGCAACGGTGGACAATCAACGCTGAGACGGCGTATTCGGAAATCCAGGTGTGGCAAAGTGAATGTGGGAAAGGAGGGTGGGGTGCTGAGACGGTCTACACACATCACAGGCTTTTTTCACCCCTTAGAATCGATCGTAGCCACTCGATTGTTCGGGATTTCATAAATTCTGCGTGAAATTCTCTACCAAATGGTGATTATTCCAAGTTTTTAGCTCGAATCTACGCAAAGTTAGGGCTTTTTGAAGAAAATTCTGCCGAAAATTCAATGTTTACGAAAGTCCTAAAAAACACATCCATAAGTGCACATAGATGCACTTTTGGACTTTATACCCACGTTGTTGTTCTCTCCCTGTACAGGGAGAGGTTTCCAAAATTTGATCAGACTGGTAGATTGGGTCAGATCATGAAGTTACAATACCGCTCATAATTCGTCAAAAAGTCGCCGGATTGCAGCGCACTCCGCCAGAGTGCGCCGCAATCCGCCGCACTGTAACGCACTCTGGCGGAGGTGCGCCGCAGTCCGGCGACTTTTTTGACGAATTATGAGCGGTATTGTATCTTTTGACATGAAGGCGAAAATGGCTAGCAAATTTTGTTAGAATCCATATTTATCAAAAAGTCTAGCCACCATTAGTCCTACAAAAAAAGCTGTCCATGAGAAACAGACGTGTTTTTTGTGATCAGCAGATCGGATAATCTCTATGCTCAAATTTTCTAAGAAAATAGCGCTATTCAATTTTTCTCGATCCTCGCCCATGGCCTCGCCGCTGGTTTTGGCTGAAATATTGATGATCTTGGATTGACCCAAAGCTCCACTCACAGTAGTTTTTAAACCCAATGTTAATAAAAATCCTAGTTATTTCGCGCTGAAGAGTTTTCCAGTGAAGTTCTGATTGCAAAAAACCATGCAAGGTTAAAGATTCGTTTGCATTTCTCGACTGTCTATCAAAGAACTTGCTCGCGGGTTTTTGTAAATTAAAATCTCTGTAAAGAACGCTATCGGATCGTGCTTAGCGCAGTTTCCTATCTGCAGTGGTTCGTCAAATTATGAGGATACGAACTCATGTTCTCATGAATTTTCTCCCAAATTTGAGAATCGTGTGATTTGGCCGATTCTCATTCCTATAATTGCCACCAGCAGCAAAACAATGTAAGAAATTTTGTCAGCACATTGAGCGATCCAATTCAGCGGAAATTTAAAAATTTGCAACAAATGAGCATTTAAATGTATGACATTGTCATAACTGTAGAAAAGCTTATAGATCAATTCAGCATAAAAGTTTGAATGAAAAAATTTACATAGCGTTTTTAACGGTTATCTGCGAGAAGCAGATAAGAAAATTACCGTTTTATCAGTTTATCAGCCAGATACAATACCACTCTCATAACATGCAAAATTTCCGTAAATGTCGCGAAATTCCGAAAATTCCGCGAAATTTCCGGAATTTCGCGAAACTTCGCGACATTCCCGGAATTTCGCGAAATTCCGGAAATTTCGCGGAATTTTCGGAATTTCGCGACATTTACGGAAATTTTGCATATTATGAGAGTGGTATTGTACAGACAGACAGACATGCAAACTTTCAGCTTTACATATAAGATTGGGTAATCAAACCGTCGATGCTAGCGCAACGGTGGACAATCAACGCTGAGACGGCGTATTCGGAAATCCAGGTGTGGCAAGTGAATGTGGGAAAGGAGGGTGGGTGCTGAGACGGTCTACACACATCACAGGCTTTTTTCACCCCTTAGAATCGATCGTAGCCACTCGATTGTTCGGATTTCATAAATTCTGCGTGAAATTCTCTACCAAATGGTGATTATTCCAAGTTTTTAGCTCGAATCTACGCAAAGTTAGGGCTTTTTGAAGAAAATTCTGCGAAAATTCAATGTTTACGAAAGTCCTAAAAAACACATCCATAAGTGCACATAGATGCACTTTTGGACTTTATACCCACGTTGTTGTTCTCTCCCTGTACAGGGAGAGGTTTCCAAAATTTGATCAGACTGGTAGATTGGGTCAGATCATGAAGTTACAATACCGCTCATAATTCGTCAAAAAGTCGCCGGATTGCAGCGCACTCCGCCAGAGTGCGCCGCAATCCGCCGCACTGTAACGCACTCTGGCGGAGTGCGCCGCAGTCCGGCGACTTTTTTGACGAATTATGAGCGGTATTGTATCTTTTGACATGAAGGCGAAAATGGCTAGCAAATTTTGTTAGAATCCATATTTATCAAAAGTCTAGCCACCATTAGTCCTACAAAAAAAGCTGTCATGAGAAACAGACGTGTTTTTTGTGATCAGCAGATCGGATAATCTCTATGCTCAAATTTTCTAAGAAAATAGCGCTATTCAATTTTTCTCGATCCTCGCCCATGGCCTCGCCGCTGGTTTTGGCTGAAATATTGATGATCTTGGATTGACCCAAAGCTCCACTCACAGTAGTTTTTAAACCCAATGTTAATAAAAATCCTAGTTATTTCGCGCTAAAGAGTTTTCCAGTGAAGTTCTGATTGCAAAAAACCATGCAAGGTTAAAGATTCGTTTGCATTTCTCGACTGTCTATCAAAGAACTTGCTCGCGGGTTTTTGTAAATTAAAATCTCTGTAAAGAACGCTATCGGATCGTGCTTAGCGCAGTTTCCTATCTGCAGTGTTCGTCAAATTATGAGGATACGAACTCATGTTCTCATGAATTTTCTCCCAAATTTGAGAATCGTGTGATTTGGCCGATTCTCATCCCTATAATTGCCACCAGCAGCAAAACAATGTAAGAAATTTTGTCAGCACATTGAGCGATCCAATTCAGCGGAAATTTAAAAATTTGCAACAAATGAGCATTTAAATGTATGACATTGTCATAACTGTAGAAAAGCTTATAGATCAATTCAGCATAAAAGTTTGAATGAAAAAATTTACATAGCGTTTTTAACGGTTATCTGCGAGAAGCAGATAAGAAAATTACCGTTTTATCAGTTTATCAGCCAGATACAATACCACTCTCATAACATGCAAAATTTCCGTAAATGTCGCGAAATTCCGAAAATTCCGCGAAATTTCCGGAATTT
Organism: Cylicocyclus nassatus; assembly: GCA_958299035.1. Taxonomy (NCBI): domain Eukaryota; kingdom Metazoa; phylum Nematoda; class Chromadorea; order Rhabditida; family Strongylidae; genus Cylicocyclus; species Cylicocyclus nassatus. The sequence goes on from CATQJL010000112.1 coordinate 14,246,692, forward strand.
CGCGAAACTTCGCGACATTCCCGGAATTTCGCGAAATTCCGGAAATTTCGCGGAATTTTCGGAATTTCGCGACATTTACGGAAATTTTGCATATTATGAGAGTGGTATTGTATTCGAAACTTGAATAATTAAAAAACGGGGTTTCGAATAAAATTCGAAACTCGAATAATCAAAAAACAGGGTTTCGAATAAGATTCGAAAACTCGAATAATCAAAAAACGAGGTTTCGAATATTATTCGAAAACTCGAATCAAAAAACGGGGTTTCGAATAGGTTTTATTCGAATGTTTTATTCGAATGTTTATTCGAATTCGTATTCGAATGAACTCCGTATTCACATTATTCGACTTTGCTGCAGAGCCAACGGCTGAGTATCAAGCTTATCTCGCGTTTTTTCGCAAAACTCGGTAATGCATCTTTTGCAGCCGTCATGACCTTTAAACTGTACGGAGAGTCGCATTCTTCCGACTGCCTGCGACAGTGAAAAATCATATGCGGTTTTTAATTGGTGCTTTATCGATCAATAAGATTGTTCACTGCTATTGGCACCAAATCAGCAAAGAAGCTATCAAATTCAAGCTCATGTTCCAAGTTCTTATATTGAAAGCGTTTTGAAAATCCTGTTTTTCTTTCTTCGCATTGCTCATTGCTTTCTTCTTGTGGTACGCAAAGCCCACACTAGTGAGCACTCTTGCTCGCATAAGCTATATTGCACAACTGCCTCTATTCGCTACGTTAGATTTTTGCGAATTGGTGCATTTTGAGTAAAGGACATCGCAGTTGTAGTAGAGAATTAGACGCTCTAGATCGCCGTATGCGACTTGCCAGTTAAAAGATGTCTTCAGATGTAACGTCAGCTTACCACAAATGTTTAGCGTGTACAACTTACTGAAAAGAAAAATGCCCTGCATTCTATAATTTAGAATAAGTCTTGGACATTTTTGGAGAAGTTTGAGCTGCAGGTCTGTGAGTTTGAGTTGGTACAAGAGGGTAAGTGAGGGTGCTGATTATGGATAAAAAATTTACTTTATCGATTATATCGAGTTTCGGAGAACTTTGAGCTATGGGGCTGGGAGTTGGTACAAAGGGGGGGGGGTAAATGAGGATGCTGATTAACACATTGACGACCGCTTGACACACATGGTGTGTCAAGCAATGACTACCGTGTGGCACCGCTTGACACACCATGTGTGTCAAGGCTTGAAATCGATTGAAATGGCTACTATGCTGGAATAAACTCGAGCTTTCTTTTGCACTGAATCTAGGGATGGCCTCTACCTTTTTTGTCAGCCTTTCGGATTTACTGTAGCTTTACTATAGGTGGCAGCATGCGTAATTATAGTCGAAAAATGCGGGGTGGTCCGCAAAAGGCCTTGGTCCCAGAAGGCAAACAACTAAAAATTTGCATGGCCGTTTATGTGTTAAAACCGAAATCTATTTGATTCCGGCGATTTTTTGGAAAACTTTGGGCTAGAAGAGGGTCCTGATTATGAATGGATCGGCTTCTCAGACAATCGCCGGGGGCAGGCGGGCACCGGAAAAATAGTTTGCTGATCTCTCGCACCCCGCTCGCGGATTTTTTGGAAAGCAATCAGGACTTTTCGGAAGACCGCTTGCTGAATTCTTGATTCCTCAGAGATTCAGCAATATATCTGCAAAAGATAAGAGCGGAAAAAATTCAACAGGCGGTCTCTCAAAAATCCGCTGACTCAGCGAGCGATCTTCCGAAAAGTCCCGATTGCTTTGCAAAAAATTCGCGAGCGGGGTGCGAGAGATCAGCAAACTATTTTTCCGGTGCCCGCCTGCCCCCGGCGATTGTCTGAGTTTAGTCAGATATGTCGGCAAGTTTGAGATATGGTTGCTCTAGTTATTCGATAAATCATTCGAATATCTATTCGAAATTCGACTTCCAATGTTCGAATATATTCGATATTCATTCATTCGATATTTTTGATTTTCCGAATTTATTCGGAATTCATTCATTCGAGAATTTTTGAACCTCGAATTTATTCGAAATTCGTTTATTCGAGATTTTTTATTTTCGAATTTATTCGATATTCATTCATTCGATAAAAAATTTTCGAATTACCCAAGTATACTATCGTTCATAAAGTCATAAACCCGTGTTTAGATGATGCCCATTCATACAAGTCTTTATGAACTAATAAAAAGAAGACGAGAATAAGGGTCAAACCTGGTACTTCTGCCTGCAAGACCACCATACTAACCATTACACCGGACAGCACACAGCAGTGTTTTAATTGTGTAAACTTTCGCCTTCTGAAAACCGTCATAGCTCCCCGCCCAAAAAAGCGCCGCAAACAGGAAAGGCAGTTGATATCAGCTTTCCAAGCCCTACAAGATGGTATATAGAAAAATCACTTCGACCGACCTTCGTTCTCTTGTTAGCCCACAAAGTTTACGCGATTTTGTCGTCGCGATTCAATCGCTACAGACAAGTGTTACGAGTTCATTGCATGCCGGTCTTCTTGTGTTTCGGTTGTGATAGTTAGTCACGATTAGTCATGTTGGAAAACCATCACAACCGAAATGCAAGAAAGCCGGCATGCAATGAACTCGTAAAACTTGTCTGTAGCGATTGAATCGCGACGACCAAATCGCGTGACAACTCTGTCCGAGGCCTTAAACGATAGAACGAACATGGTGAGGGAAGAAATCAAAAGGGGAAAAAGAGCAGCTTGGCTGCTTTCGGGCCTCCACGGAAAACTATCGACCATTTATTTGACGAACCCAGACCTTTAAACTTACCTGTTTTACACAAACTCTTTCAGGCTGTTACGCGGTTGAGACTCGGACCGACATTGCTAGCGCGTCAAAAGCTCTGCGGATTACACACAAGTGCTTGAACGCGGTATTCTTAAGATGACCCGATATAAGCATCATCTCATCGGACTTCACAGCTATAAGAGGGATTCCCGTCTTACAAGGGAAGGAAGGTTGGTCGAAGTGGCCTTTTGAGATGAGGTGTGTACTGCCTTGTAGAGCTTGGAACGCTGAATTCAAATCTACCTTTGCTATCTGCTGCGGGTTTCTGGGCGATGAGTTATGAAGTTTTTTGTGAGTAAAAATCTGAATGCAAAAATAGGGTAAAATCGGTCGTAACCTTTCCCAACGTTCAAATGAGGCAGCAGCGGATTGGTATGTTTGAATCAAGAATATCTGTTGCATTGAATGACCCGACTACCAACTAAGCCCAATAAAAATGTTACGACTGATTTTAGCCTACTTTTGCATTCAGATTTTTACTCACAAAAACCTTCATAACTCCTCGCCCAGAAGCCCGCAGCAGATAACAAAGATTGATTTGGAAACAGCGTTCTAAGCTCTACAAGGCAGTGTACATCTCATTTCAAAAGACCACTTCGACCAACCTTCCTTTCCTTGTTAGTGAATTAGCGAAATATGTTGCGAAAGCGAAGCATTGATTAGCCGTTTATATTACGAGAAGAATAGACTACAGTTGGGCATTAATGACAGCAGAATTTCTGCAAAGCAAAACCTCATGAGGAAGACTCCAACGAGAGGAGCAGAGCAGAGCATGTTTGTGGAACGGATATTCCAGGCGCATAACCCCAGCTAACGTTTCAGCTGGAGTTGTGCACTTGGAACGCAGTCGCCGGCAACAGAGGTGAGATCGTGAGTGTCTGAAGCGAGAGACAGGGACAAATGGAGACAGACATCTGTGCTGAGGCCCCTACTACATCCCTGAAAGCGGGCCATGTAAATATCCAACAAAAGACTGGTCAGCACTTGGGCCTGCGGTAAACCCCCTTGAGTCGTGATGACTCGCTCAGAGCGCAGCAAATGCCCGGCAAATGCCTTTTTGCTGCCGCCCCCATGATAATAGATCGACGTGGTCGAGGCATACGCCCTGAGTAAGGCCGACAACGCACGGCAACACCACGTCCCGTCATGCAGACACAGAGACGCAAAGAGGTCGTGGTGCCGAGAAATGGCTAGCGGCCAACTACGTCCGGGGCGAAGGTGCCACCCGCTGTCCGTGAATGCATGCAAAGAATCAAAATCACGTTAAATACAATCAATATGAACTGCTGATAGCGCACAGTCGCGAGGCGCACAGCTACATAATCTTATTCCAGTTTCTGTTATTATTTTCTCTGTTTTTGCTTCGAAATCTAAACAAAGTAAGTCAGTTTTGACTACATGCATCTTCAGGTCCTCTTCAGCCCAATTTGCTGCTCTCAAAGGCAGTGACTGGGCAAAAGTCGATTTTGAGATTTTGTGCTTACCCGGTCCTATTCGCTATGCTGAATCCGAAAATCCACATTAAAAAGTGCGAAAACGGCGAAAAAGAACTCTAACGCAGGGGGGAAATCAGAAGTGGGCGGGGTCTTCCCCACTGCGGATTCACGCTCCAAGCTTCCGGAGCGATCTTCTCGGTCCCGATTTCAAGACATGCGTTTGCACCTGGCCTGTGAAGATCTTGGAGGGATAGCGGAGCCGAGAAAATCGTTCCAAAAGCCGGGACCGCGAGATTCACAGTGGGGAAGACCCCGCCCACTTCTGATTTCCCTCATGCTTAGAGCCCTTTTCCGCCGTTTTCGCGCTCTCCAATGCGCATATTCGGAGTCAGCGTAGCGAATAGGCCCGGGTAAGCACAAAATCTCAAAATCGAGTTTTTGCCCGGACACTGCCTTCAAGAAGTATTTAGCTTCGATAGTTGTTTTGTAGCCAGTTCGGTCTAGTTGTTTTTCTGCATGCCTAATTTTACAATTTCTTTCATTCTTCTTTCACCTCAATTTATGCAGCTTTTACCAAAACTTTTGTCTCTTTCTTCTGCTTTTCACTAGATGCAAGCCAGTTGTTTTCCTTTCATTTGACTAAGGAAACGATTTGGTGCCGCAGCCTAATGAAGTAGCATAAACTGGTACCGATCGAATTGGTAGAAGTGTTATAATTTTATAAATTTTCCAACCTATCTCAATTTTGTTTGCACACCAATTTACGTCCAAAACCTAAGTTCTTATAAGCACTTAAAAGAACTTGGCATGCATGTGTTTTTCGTATCGCTTTGCAGAAGATTTGCCATAATTGTGACTTGTGCTCCAGACTTCCAGCCTAGTAACGCGCGACACAGGCACTGCGATATCCGCAATAATATTTCCATCTCCAAAGTTTCGAAGCCTAGTGTTTACAAGCACATAGTGATAGCAACCACATAGAATTGAATGCTGGCAATCCAACATGAGTGAACAATTTTGATGACATGGATGCATGCTATGTATGATGCAGGTGTCATACTGAAGGACCGTATCTGCAATGACATTGTAGGGGCTCTAATGAAATTCACTTTAGTCGTTCAAAAAGGCACTTTTAGAGCTTATGTATGGCAGCGCGCAGACGAGAGATAGGTCACAACTTTTACACTATAAGGTAATTTTGTCAGTGACAGCAGCCAGATAATTGAGTACACCCAAGATGTGGTAAGTGGGCCATTCAAAGCCGATCTGAAATACAAGTAGGTAAAAGACTTATCTTAGCACAACTCTGTCTAGAGAGTAGACCATACATGAGTCCATGATACATGCTAGGATGAATCTATTAAAAGACCTTTTTGAATTTACTCTACTATATCTACAACAGTGTTATCCAAGCCTTGTCTGCCACGTATGTACAAGATTAGTTGAAAAATATAACATGTTGAGTTTGAGTATAGGACATTCGAAAATCGCGCCGATGGCGCGACCGCGCGCGACAAGCACGCACTTCCTGCAACGCGTTCTTCTGGTTTCTATCTCTATCCAAACAGTTTTTCCTCTTACACTTAATAGTATTCAGTGACTGGCAGTAAATGAGCTGAGCGTTGAGGTAATGCCTGTTCGTATGGGTATTCTTAGCTCCTGTCTGCTCAAAAACCGCGGTCAAACTTTTCATCACATTTTCAAAAAATCACCTATTCCACTTTGGCATGCATGTAGTGAACAGTCGGAGCAGGCATCCGCAGTAAAGTATTGCACTTTGCATCGATTTGAACCGTCAATTTGAACATAAACCATTCAGAACATATCTATTTGGGGATATCTTTCGGCGATAATGGTATACCATACTCCCGGCGAAATAGTGATTGCAGTAGTTAACGAAATCAATCATCTTTCAGACTGGTAAAATCCCTTTCATAGTTTTTCTACACTTATACGGAATACAGATAGATCCCAATGAGATGTAGGAAAACTAGTTGTGTCGAGCTAGATATATTTCTGTATTTATGTTCACCCTAATGTAGCTAACATAGACTTCTAATTACATGCTTCTTCGATTCTGAAAAATTGTTTGGTTTACTGTATTTCCTTTATCATGAAATCCTCAAGGAAAGGGAGAAAACATACTTTTTTCAATACAAATCAGCTTTTTATCGAACACTGATTTAATATTTCTTCAGCATTGCAAAGATTGAAATATATAAATTTGTTTGTTCAATCCTTAGAGTACTTTGCGTTGAAAATTTGGATCTAGGTTTTCTTTTAAATTTCAATTCTAGGTGGTGAAGCATTTTGAGTAATGCAAGCCTACTGGCGGGCGGAGGCGGCATAGCAACTTAGAGTAGTGTCTGGGCAAAGTTGAGCGGGTGTGGGATTTAGACAATGCAGCAGCGTATGCCTTCGGACGCGCCTTTGCAAAGGACGCTAGCTATCGCTCGGGAAAAGGGCTCACGCCTTAGAGAAAAGCCTTGACCTCGACTACGCTTTTACAGTAGAGTAGCTGCGGTAGAGTACGCATGCCGCTACTGCTGAGGTCATAGGGTCCCACAGCGACTCTGCGTTTCAGCCTTGGCAGGACCTTTCACCTCGCCCATATTCCAACTGAAAGCTTTGAAAGAATCTATTCTCTTTTTTTTCGGGTTGATTATATTTCAGCATCTTATATATAAAGCTGAATGTCTGTTTGTCTGTCTGTATGTATGTATGTCTGTCTGTCTGTGTGTACGTATGTTCCGTAGAAAATTCCATTTCTGAACCGATCCGGACCAAACTTGGCACACATACACTTCGGGCCCCGGCGGGTGTCATAGGCTACTTTTCGTCATCGATCGATATCGATTTTATCGATTTTTTGCAAAATTTGTGCTACGGGGCTGGGAGATGGCACAGGGGGGTAATCGCGCATGCTCATTACGAATATAATAATGACAGGGCCGGGCGGAGCCGGGTAAGTCAACTGGTATGATACTAAAAGCTCAACACCCTCAACTCAGAGTGGACGGTGCCTTTAGGGAAGCTTTACGTCTATATTCTATTTGAATTTGAAGGATTCCGAAAAACTGCATAATTGTCATTAGACCGTACAAATGTTCCCTTATACAAAAAATGGCTGACGTTTTTGCGTAATAGGCTTGTGACGAATAAGCTCAAATAGGCAGAAAACAAATAACTGAGTTTTTGCTGAACATGCGCGAGCGGCGGCTACATCTTGTGAGCCCTACGCATTTTGCGCCTTAGGGAAAAGCCGCGTTTGCCACTGGGCTTTGCGTGTTCGTCCGGCCTAAGACCTCAGAGAGGCCTTTCAAACTGCGAAGATCAGTTGTTAATATTGTATATAGTTTGGGGCCGCATTTGAAGCGTAGCTAGCTTAGCTTTCTGTTAACAAGTTGTTATAAATCTTTGAAATTCGTGAACTTGTACGAGCAGGCCTGCAATGCTATGGGCCGATAGTCATCACACAGCGATTACGAGAGATTTGAGACCAAGTGTCCACATTCAAATCAAACAGTGTAATTATTTTCAAGCCATGTGTTTGAGATGGTTTATTGCTCAATTCTGATGGTAAGGACTCTTCGGTGGAGAAGAGTTTAGAAGTTTATTGTAAGTTTTGAGTAAACTTTCTTCTTCAGCACAATTTGATGGCAGCGCATACTTCCTGCGATTCAAGATGTTCCTGGAAGAAGAAGTACGGGAATTTGGTGCACTGTATTTGCTTCACTAATGCTTGATCCAGTTGTGCTTTCAAATTTCTTTGCTCATTTCGTTGGAAAAATGTCCAATCTTACCTTCATCTTCTCAAGTATGAACGGCATATTTTCCTTCAATAGGACTTTGCATGCACTTGTGAGGAAGGGCAGAGTGTATGTCGTGCAGAATTCGTCCACCTTCTGAAATTTGCATTATCTCATCGCCTCAAATTTTCTGCACTAGAAATGTTCTAATCTGATGCTCCAATCAAAGCAAAGCAATAAAAAAGCTGTCTTGATTGAATCTGGCAAAGATTTTTACATAATTCATAAAGAAGTCTTATTGCCAGGACAATTCTCAAGTTTCATTCTCTATGCGTCTCAATCTTTCTAGGTCATGCCTTTCTTTTTTACACGTACTCTGCGGCCGAAACCAATGCAGACTGGGTAAGCTCATTCGCTTTGCTTTTGAGGGTTCTTCCAACAACGGGTTTTTTTTTTGGAATTTTTGAGCGATTCAAGCCTTTATAAGGTTATGCAATGTTGAAAGGGCTTGTAAATTGTAACAATCCTGAAATCCAAAACTGGTAAAACGCAGCCTTTGAGGCGGCGACTTTAGTACCAACAGTTGACAGTCTCAAAAGCAATTCATGTAAAACGAATATGGATTTTTCTTTGGATTTGTTGAGAGACCTCAACAAAGCCAATGCGAGCGGTATCACCTTCCTTTCTAGCAGAAGCTAATTAATCGGAAGCATTGAATACGGTCCAAGATGCGGTCCAAGTTGGATTGTGGATGACGTAGATGTATACTGTTAGGATATCAAAGCTGCCGTACGGGTAATGGTTAAGCTATGGCCTTTTTCAGCTTACGTGAGAGATCCAGGTACCCAGATATGCTTTGACATCACTTCCAACATTTTGAAGCGCATTCAGTGCGTGTAAAAAATTAAAGGATTTTGCTTTGTTCGATATTATGTTGACTAATTTCGATAAATCAAAAGCGAATTACCTCATCAAGATCAGTCTCAGCTGTTATGACGTGTTCTCTCATGTAGTCGATCCACTTTTTGCAGGTGTCGCATGTGGGTAGATCCCACCCTTCTGCCAGTACGATTACTGCCAATAATGCGAGCAGAAGTTTCATGGCTTTCAGAAAGAGTTACTGTCTGAAAGGGTACCATTGAAGCACTTATGAATGTGCACAATGCTATCGTATATGGAGAACACACTAGAGAAGCACATTTTTCTAATTCTGGCCAAGTTAAATAGAGACAAGCGTAATCCGATAATGTCTCATGACTAAGATGAAAACCCCTTTTTTTGAAATGATATTGAGCAATAATACAAAAAAAGTGACGCGAAATTTGATTTCGCTGTCAGCGACATTGAGGACATTCATGTGATAAGACAAGGAGCATTATGCAACGAAGAAGGAAGTACCCTGGGCGAAGGCTATTGGCCAGAAATCGCTAGATCAAAGGCAATGGCTCGACAAATCGTAACTCAGCCAAATTCTCTTTTACCTAGTTATTCAATACGCTGATCCCGAAAATCTACTTGAGAATGCTTGAAAATGGCGAGAACGAGCGTTCTCCGATGCCCTCCGCTTCAAAATGGACGAGTGTGGCAGGGCTGAAGACGCTGGATTGTTGCAGGACCCAATGGCTATAGCATTGCGAGGGCAGTCTCCAATTGTGAGAGAGGGTTGCCAACTCGCCCAAGCGCGTGTAAGTTTGAGGGAAATTTTTTCGGCAGGGAAGGCATGCTGTGCGACCGGGATTGCACTGTTTTCATACGGTGGTGATAAGCAACCTATAGCGTCAAAGTTCGGAGTTGTTAAGATTTGCCGATCCACTGCCTTCAGCGGCGAAAGAAAAAAGGAATCAATCGTAGTAAAAATAAGCTGTTTGGATATCAAAATCGTCGTTTCTTGCCACTTCCCTTGCGAAAGCAAATGGTAAAAATCTTGTGCTCTTTTTGGAGAGAGTGTGTGAAATTGCAAAATTTTATTGGTCCAATCTAGTATTTATAACTTGATATCTAGGTGAAGCGTTTCCGCGCAAATGTAGTGAATTTATCAATCAATAATGGCATTCACTACTGCTGAACCATTTCTTTCATTATCCTTTTCAGTCAAATCTTCCTGACTTACTCAAGCGCTCCTCGAACTAATAAAAGGTCCTTCTTCAAAAGCACAGTTTTGGAGCATGGGAAAACATACAGTGATTACTGAAGCGATCGCTTTTGACACCTAACACATTTTCCTTGATCTTATTTTCCACTTTTTTCTTATTATTTTCTTATTATCTCTTTTTATTATTATTTTTTGCGTGCTTCAAAGTTAGTACCATCTTGCCTTCAAACATAACATGAGTTACATGTCGACATTGTGACCTGGGATAGATAACCTTCAATCAACGCCTGGCACAGTCGAAACCGTGTCAAGCTGCTTGTCGTTTTTGCAACAAAAAGCTAATCGCATACCATTTTTGCAGGGATTCAGAATCACAGAGGAAAGAGATCAACATATGATATTAACACTGATAAGTAGATTAAACGTGACTTTTTACGTAACTAAACTGTTCAATCTGATTGTGAGTGAGAACTTGAAACTCAGGGGGTTTACATGATGTTGCTCATAGTTTCGAAATGTTGGATGATAAGACAAAGAGCATTGGGCTACAAAGTCCATACACTACTGATTGAATTTTGCAGCCTTGAACGATAATCGTTCCGTAATCGAGGAATAGGAGCAGAATTTTGGAGTTCCTTTGAAAGTGTTAAGGATATCCTACGAGCGGATGAGGTGTGGAGTAATGCGTTGGATTTATATCAAATGAATGACATTATGTACAACACACCGATTAAGTCCACCAAAGCTACGGCAAATTTCCTAGATTTGACATTCTACCACCCTACCGTACACCTGCCACCTAAGAGCCCTGACATCTGAAATGAATGCAATTTTAATCAGCATATCAGGTTATTTCTACGGACTCTATGAGTCATTGCCTGCTACGAAATAGTGTAAGGAGATATCGTTCCTGCAGGATTTGGAGCCCCAGAATCACAGGGAAATACATTGATATTGTTCGCTGCGTCGGAAATTAACCATGCAGACTTTCTCACCATTTTGAACAGATTAAGAAAGTTATTACCAAGGGCTAAGCCTGGAGTGTGGCACGCCACACTTGGGGGGAGACGGTCAAGAGACGCGAATTCTCCGGCTGCCATCAACTCGAAACTGCAGTTTAGTGCTATGCGAATCTTCAAAAAATATCAGACCAAGCGAATTAGCTTAGTATCGGTCTGAGGTCACCACTTGCCGAGTTTCATTGTTTTTGCTATAAAATGGACTGAAATATTTACGAATTTGTTCTTAAATGCATTTTCATGAGTTTTTGACCTTCAGAATTGCTGTTTTGAATTTTTTACAGAGTATTAAGATTGAACAACACATGCAACTATTTATCTTCTTCCAAACTTCATATGTTTTTAGAAACTTGTAAAACATTTATTATGTGCTATTTGGTGTCCAGCTGGCAATAAAAATCGTGCCTCTTGACATACACCCACTGGGAGGGGGGGGGGGGGCATTGAGGAGTTAGAAAGGGACGGGGTAATCGAATAATACTGACATTAGAGATAACAAGATATTTTTGAACATTGTGTCAGATAACTCCATTACGCGAAATACACACATGAGATATTGATTTGTTATCGTATGTCTACCGTAGCATAATAAAGAGCAAAGAGTAATATTTCCGAAACTTGCATGTCAAATGACCCCGTGGGGTGACTTGGAGCTAATTCTGAAGTCTTCAAATACTGGATCACCTGAGTGAAATGGTCATTTTCGAACATGATTATTTGTTTCAAGAATTAGCTACCTCATTTTTCACTCAGTACAAAGCACTACTCCTTCTTCGTCCATTTGAGGAATCTCTCTTCCAAACAGGGCCCTATAATTAGAAGCAAGCCAAAATCTTGTTTGTCTTATTCGCTTTCGATGGTTGTGCTTTCTCTAACAATTACTCAGAGCAAAAAAAAAAAGAATCAAGCTCAAGTCACTCCTGTGAGAACGAGGTTCGGGCTATCGATTTGTTTGGATACGATTCGCTAAAATGATTTCATTGCATAGCTAAGGGGTGTGGCACAGCCCAGCCCAAAAAATTGTGGCAGCCATTTTTTTGGGATTGTGCCACAGTCAATCAACTTACCGCTAAAGAAGTTTTTAACGTATAACATATATATACAGTTCGGTAGCCTAAATTCCAATCCCCAGGAATGATTTGAGCCTAATTCGTCTTTTGCACTCAATATTAGTTGGTGAAAGCACATCCATCAAAGCACAAGATGGACAAACGACAATTTGGTTGGCTCCTAATCCACACTTCGGATCTCTTTTGAAGCGGGACTTCTGTAGTGGACAAAGATATAGCAGGGCTTTGTATCGAGTGCAAAAAGAGGTAGCCAACTCTAAGAGACAGACAAATTTAATCATGCTTAGAAATAGCCAATTTCAAGTGGCCACACCGCTCACAAAATGTGCAGAATTTCCGTGAAATGCGAATCACGCAAACTTCGCAGCGCCATAACTTCCTTCGGGATGAGTGTACTCTGAACCCGAAAGCAGCACTGTGTTGTGAAGGCGAATCTTCTGATTTAAAACATGTGCACGATATTCCATTTCCAGTTTTCTCAAATTTTTCCGCCGAGTCATTCGCAAAGGTGTAAAGCAGCGCGCATTGCCCCTGGTAGATTACAGCAAAAACCATTCGTTACCACTTATTTTGTAGATTATGGAGCGCCAGAAAGTAGTCACAGGTTTTTTCTAAAAGAAATAAAAGAGCTGGTGAATTCTGAAAATCATGTCATTTTAAATCTCCACCATCTAAAATATGAAGCTATCTTGCTGAGCAGATGTGATTTTCGTAATAAGCAATCGGATAACCTCTATAAGCAAGTTTTCGGAGATGTTAGGGTTATTTCATTTTTGCTCGTTTTACACTCTGATGGCGACGGATTTTGGTCAAGATTTGATAATCTTTGCTTGTAAAAAAAAACTTCGCTAATAGAGATTTTTGGATACTCTGTTTAAAATCATGGTAGAGTAATATAGAATCAATTGTAGAGATATGGTGAGGTAACTGTAATTGAGCCACGAAATTTTGTGACTTCGCCTGCACTTCTCGCGTATCTTTCAGAAAACTTGACCGCTTGTTTTTATAGGTTAAAGTTACTGGGAACTGTACTGTCGAATGGTGCATGTTTCCTTCGCCCGGGGGATCCCATTGTATTGAATGGTGGTTGCATGTGCTTAATTGAATAGGTGCCTTTGAGCGATGTGGACGAAACTGATTAGCATGTTATACACCATGCACGTGAAGATGGGTTTTTGTAGGCTCGTAACTCGAAGATTTCCATGGACTGAAGCCTAAGATGCACCATTGGATGGCACAATTCCTAGTAACTTTGACCTACAAAGGCAAGCGGTCAAGTTTTCTGACAGATACGCGAGAAGTGCAGGCCATACGAACTTTCGTGACTTAGTTACAGTTACCTCGCCATCTCTGAAAAAAAAAAGCTTTGTACTCTATAGAGACCGCAAGTTTTATAAACAGCGCGTTAAGCCTCTACGAGCGAAGTCTCTTTACAATCAAAGATTATCGACTTTTGACCAAAATCCATCGCAGAGCGTGCAACGCAAAATAATGAAATAACCCGAACTTCTCGGGAAACTTGCTCCGTAGGTTATCTGATTTGCTGTTTACGAAAATCATACCTGATCAGCAGGAGAACTTCGTATTTTAGGGTTATGGCTAGTAAAATTCAGAACGACGTAATTTTTCCAGAATTTACCAGCCCTTCTATTCCCTTTAGATAGAATTCCATGGTTACTTTCTGCTAAAACAGTACTACCGAATAGTACTTACTGGCGTCTTTTTTGTTGGATGGGTGCTTCGTTACATCCTCGAAAGGTTTGAGAAAGCTGGAAACGGAATGTCGAGGACATGCTGTACATCTTAAGATTCATCTTGACGAGCTGAATACGCTGCTTTCGGATTCAGAATATATTCGTTCCGAAGGAAGTAATGGCGCTGCGTGATTCCCATTCCGCAAAATCCTCGGAACATCGCGGATTCCTGGAATTTTGCGGAATTCCGGAAATGTCGCGACTTGAATTTCCGAAATTCCGCGACATTCACGTAAATTTTGCACATTCTGTGTATGTAAGATTTGGAAACTTCAGAATTCGTTCGTAGTTGGCCCACAGGCGTTATTGGACATGCTAATTATGGATATGTTACTCGTTATACTTAGTAGAACCTTTAAGTTATGCTTCTCTTTGGTGTGCAGTTGTTCAGGGGATCTTATTAAGACAGAAAACAGTGGAGGGGGGGGTTGTTATTTAGCGATGGGTTGCTCGACCCTGGTCATCAATCTTATGTTTCAATACGATCTCGTACAGCATCGGAATCCAAAGTTGTATCTCAATTTAGCAAAGACATTGTTTATATGCATAAACATGCAGAGATTTGACACTTAATTTGGTTGCAGCTCTGCGAAAGAGATTTTGAATTATAGGGTGTATTTCCTTGAAAGTTGAGCGAAGCTATATAGACAGACGAAATTGGTTACAGCCAGGTCAAAACAAAAATGTAAATTCGTAATCTAAGTTAGCCTTCATTTCCTTCAAAAGGCAGAACCCAGCGGAGCGTACCCATGAGACAAAGGGATAGTTGTTGGAATTTTTTCAAGGCCTTGAGTTGGCGTGAGGCCTTGCCTTTATTGGACTGATTTCGAAGAGAGTCAAAGGGGTCAGATCCACGATTGAGAACATTCCAGTCTGTTAATTGAATTTTTACAATTTTGCAAAGCGGCCGCAATGTTGCCATCGTCTATCTGAGAAATCAAAGCAAAACTATCAAGAAGCAATTATGGTAGAACGGCGCAACATTTACACAATATTTTGGAGAAGAACTCAGGCATTGTAGATAAGATCAGCGACTTAGACCGATTTGAATTAGAGTTTCTAACTTTTCCAGGTTGTTGTTTCTAACATAAGAACTTCGTGTCGGTCACAGGACACTATCTAAGAGTTTATATCTTGATCCTCGTTAAATAACAAACCTCTGTGTTTAATTTCACACCGTAAGTACAATGCGGCCAGCGCCGCGTAGTGCAGTCACACAACTACGCGCGAGCGTTACCGTACGCGCAGCGTCCAGGGACCATGCTGCGCAAATCGCGGGCCTTGTTTTTATTGTTGTAATTCGTAATTTTCTTAATAATTGATAACTTCTTATGATTCTTAAAATTTGTATAACTTCATATAATTCTTAAAAATTCTTGATAACTTCTTCCGAATTAGTTAACTCTGCTGGATATCAAGTGAGCTGAAACCTACCTTCACCCAAATTTTCATAAATTTTCATGGAAATTGTCGCTGTATGTTGGAAGCTTATATACTAGCACAAAACGGGGTTTCATAATCTTTCCTCTGCGCTTTTTCGTAGTCCTCAAGCAGTTCAGCGGAAGTGCAAACCTGCCATGATTGCAAAGTACTGCCCTAAGCGAATCAACGCGAATGTTTCATTTTCATTACCATGTTATCCCTAGTTTCTGCTTTAGTCCTCGCTCGAAAAAGCATGATTTTTGTCGCAAAAAGAGTTCTTCTAAAAGTAGTATCTGACACCAAGCAGCAGACTTACTAACTTTTTTGACTAAGAGATACTTTAAATTATTATGCAGCCATGAATATTAATAGAAATGATTAACATGCTATCGACTCAGCAGAGCATTGCTGCTATCATCTTCTTACTTCCAAAAAACTTATCCGATTATATTTGTTCTAGAAACTGATAAGGTGGATTAAACAACAAATACCTCGGTCTGGCCGAACTAAATCATAAGTGTGGTAATCTTCTGATTATACCAGTTCTAGAAATGTTTAAGGTGGATTAAACAACAAATTCCTTGGTCTGGCCGAACTAAATCATAAGTGTGTAACATCTTTTCCAAAAGCGGTAAGGGCCAAAAGAAAGACTTGTGTGAAAAAGCTCTGTTATTTTTGTTGAATTTTACACATCATTTTCTTGTAGAGGTTCGTTAGAAAAGGATGGCTACACATGACTGAATAGCTTTCCATTCTGTCAGTAATGCAGAATAGACTGTCAAAAAGGCACAAGGCTTCCCTTTACTTCTGCGAAAGCATGTAGATCTTGCGCTTTATTTGGATACACAATACTTCATTTGGGAACCTTCATACTTATCTTCTGTTACGCAATCGCTTCATCTTCGCTGCAAAATGTTCTTTGCTGCTTTTCATCTTCAATGATTCTATGATGCTTTACAAAAGAAAGTCGAGCAAAAACGCAAATTTTCGTGATTTGCGGTTTTAAGCGCCTCATGATTCCTGAAATCTACAGCGGCCTACTTCCTCTTCAAACTATCTCTCTAGAAAACCTATAGAAACAACGTAATGATAAAATGAGACTTATTAATCCCATTAGGCACAATGGCAAAAAACATGAATTTCTGATGAACTAAAAGTCTTGAGAGAATTCTAAATCTTATTCAAATATTATTTGTTCCGAACAGACGTTGGGAAGGAGAGTACCGTTAGATCAATTCCTATCACATCTTTTTGGCATCTTCATCATCCTTAGAATAGGGAGCTCGAAAAGAAAGTCAGTCTTGAGGATCACCCGGGCTTCAAAAATTAGAGCCAAACACTGCAAACATATGAGGCGCTTTATATAACAATAGGCTGTGTTTCAGAGATGGTGCATTCGAGCTGAAGAAAGAGGGGGGGGGGGGTAGCAGGGACCCCTTAACTTATGAGAACCAAAATAGCCATTTTTTCTTACTGAATTCTGGAAACAACACTATGTAAGGACAGGAACGGAATGGAGTTTTCAGGTTATAACATTTTAATTACAGACATTATTTGAGACATTAGTTCTTGCAAAACATTTTGTGAATCTCAATCTATAGTTATTCCTTGTGACCCTTGTCTTAGAAATTTTATGATTTATGTTGTATTGGCTTATGCTCTATGACCGAAGCAGTACTTTGAATATTCAACTTCGACCCCTCTGATTACTTGTTATCTCTTCTGGCTAATCTGGTCCTTATCTCTTTTTCCTCGTTTCAATTTCTGACATATTTCACCATAGATGGTTGATCCACTCCTTAACCAGCAAATGTTTCAAAAAAAAATGTACTCGGTCTCAACGATAACAACTCTTTTACTTTGACATTTTTCACCGCCACAAAATACAAGAACAAGATAAGAAGATAATGGAGAAGGAGAGGAAGTGCTTAGAGTACTCTATTTTCAAGCGTGTAAGTTGCACTTTTTCGAATTTTCAAGCGAGCCGCTCAGCGGCCTCACTGTAGTCC
This sequence comes from Cylicocyclus nassatus, assembly GCA_958299035.1. Taxonomy (NCBI): domain Eukaryota; kingdom Metazoa; phylum Nematoda; class Chromadorea; order Rhabditida; family Strongylidae; genus Cylicocyclus; species Cylicocyclus nassatus. The sequence continues at coordinate 14,264,030 of CATQJL010000112.1, forward strand.
GAAAAGCGATTCTTATGCCTCACGAATCTCTCAAGTCCTTTGGTTGCGAAGTTCTTTGACATATTTGGGCTGGTCAATTTCACAAAAGAAATCCCCTCGGCTTATACGCCTGAAAATAGCGTAATTTTCAGGTTTATGAAACACTCAGCATGCTGAACCACCCGGTGCCAATTCTCTCTCCTGAGTGAAACTCTCCCAAAAAAAATCGACAAAGTCGATGTCAACCAATGACGAAGAGTAGCTTACGACACCCGCCCCGCCCCGAAGTGTATGTGTGTCAAGTTTGGTGGGGATCGGTTCAGATAAAAAATCTCTATTTGAACATTTGTACACAGAGACACACAAACAGGGAAACACACACAAGCAGACATGCAGCTTAATTATAAAGATGATACACCTGCTACTACTATCTATTCATCTAAAGTAGTCTAAAGAGCGTTGTACTCTTTATAATTTTTAACATTTCAGCCACAAGAAGTTCTTAAGAGTTTGATTCTAAAGTGCTACAAATACACGAATTTTTTGACCGTGTCATTAAACGCAGAGGCTGTGATTGAAATTGTGATTGTGAGCTTTCCACAACTACATGGCGTTCTGGATTTGCTGAGTCTGAGGCTGTGTTTGAAAATTCAAAAAAAAAACGCTTCTTTTGCGTTTTCCAGCTTGGAGATTGGTGAGTAGGCTGGAGGAGAGATATTCAAGGACAGCGACTGGTTGCAGGAGACTGTAACCCCACCCATTTTGGCGGCGATTGGCTGTTTGTTTTAGGCAGCCAATCAGCCAACTGCGACTCAGTTGGCGGGAACAGCTCTCTCAGCTCCTCCAGCAGTCAAAGCCGGAAAACGCTATAAAAGCACTTTTTGACTTCGCAAGCACAGCCCTGGATTCAGCGCATCCAAAATACCAAGGAGGGTTGGGAAGCTAGCAGTTGCAATTTTTCCGAGCCACTGCATTTAATGGTCTTTGGCCGTGATATCTGCGATCAGCATGTCACATAACACCCGTGAACGAAGCATGAGCGAAATCTATTACAAGAAAATTTCAAGGTGCGGATAGCCGAATGAGTGCTCAATCATTGCACACAGTAGTGATCTACCGTGAGCGACAATCAATTTTATTTGCGAAATCCGAATGTCTACCGTCCACTTACCGTGTTCACACGTATCTCTGGTTAATAGAAGATGCGCCTCGTAAAGCTGAATCGAAATGTGCTATTGGATACAGACTTTGTCCACTCTGAAGCGAATTTCTTTCAGGTAGCCATCCAGTTTTTTGCAGATTTTAAGTGCGTACCGTACACGGCTCGGATGTCTGTCCCTGAAGCCCCAAAAAATTTGAGCCGATTTAGCCTTCAACTCAAGTATGTGTATGTGACGTTAGACAAAACTAGGAGTGCAGCTTATAAGCATCCAAGTGGAGTAGATAACGATGCTCCAACGGTTTTACTAATTATTTTTAGTAGCGATCTAAGGTACAAAAAGGTTGTTTAGAAACGACTAAAATTTGGAGCATGATCTTAGGGACGCATGCATTGACATCCCCTTTGGAGAAGGAAACGCTCAAAAAAGAACTTCATAATCTAAAGCCTTGAACTTTCGAATTTTATACAGTTTATCCATTCTCGTATGTTTCTGCTATCCTTCAATACAAATATGTTGAGGTGCCAAGGGTTGAACAAGTCGTATCTTTCAGCTTTTCGTGTGATCCCCTGACAATTCCCGGCGGCCAACGTCTTTTCTTCGAATGACATTTTCTTTGTTCGATAGCTGAGAACATCCCAAAGTGGTACTGCTTATCCAACTTAACAGTGCTGGACATGTCTATGATAGGAACAAATGATGTATCGCAGATATGAAAATTGCAACGGCACAAGTCTAAAGTTATCCACGTTCTTGTGAGAAGCATGTTCGCAGGGAAATGATCAAAAGTCAAAGCGCCTATCCAAGCAAGCTGCCTATCATTTAATGCAGCATTCAACACTGACTTCGAATCTGTATTTCGTATTTGCTTAGTGCTTTTATGGACAAAGTTATGAGCAGTTGTATTGCGAGAAAATTGTACATAAAAATTGCGAAATTAAGCACATGTTGCACTTGCAGCTCACCTTCAGGATTTAAGAATGCAAAGGAATCTAGCTGCATGTTTTGGCCCAGCGCTGAGTCGAAGATGGTTTTGTACTGCCAAATTTGCGCTTTGCATGCACGAATTCTTAGCAAAATATCGGCCTTCAACGGCTCATAACTTCGCCCACAAGGGCGCAAAATGAAGGTTGTTTGGTCGAAATGGCTGTACATCATTTTAAAGGGCATAAGACGCTAATTCCAAAACTGTTTTCACTATCTGCGGAGCTTTCTGCACGAGGATTATAAGCATTTTTTGGGGCACTAAATTTGCACTTAGGATAAAATTAGTCGTAATGCTTTCTAGCGCTTGAGTGGAGCCGTGATAATTACCGGAAGTTAATGCAATAAAAACTCTCAAATAAAATATATCCGCACTTCGCTGCTTCATTTGAGCGCTAAGAAACTTTTAACAGTCAAATTTATCTCATTGTCAGAACGAGCATTCAACTTTCAGTGCCAATAATCGATGGCTCCTCCTGCAGGAACGCTCCACAAATAAGGAAAACAGATTCGAAATCGGCGTTTTAGGAATGCTTTTATTGATTGTTTATTTATTGCGCGTAGGAACTTCCTACGAAGAAAAAAAAGACACAATAAAACCCAAAAAAATAGAGAAACAACAGCAACATCAAACATTATTGAGCGTGCAATACAGAATACTTCTAAAAAAATACAGTTTCACAACAAATGTCCGACCTTTTGTAAGCCTATCGACATCGTGTGAGACGCGACATGTGAAAAGTTTCTTCTCATGGCAATCCTACATCCAAGAATTAGATTTTGTCGAACCATTTCTAGTAATAGAGTGGAGGGATTTGTAACGAAGTAACGCGTTTCTATTGCGGCCACACGACCATTTTATGAGTCATTATTAGATCAAACTCTGTCTTCGGCGCTCAAGAAAAGATAATCCAAGGTTCCTAATGCGCGTTTCACCGTTTGTAGCAAGAGTAGCAGAGAAAGACTCAATAAAATGTCATGGACACTTCTGAAAACTTGAATTGGGTTGGTTAAAGACATATTGTCACAACTTTAAGGCAGTATCCGGGCAAAAACTCGATTTCTAGAAAATCCACTTACCGGGGGTTATCCGCAACGCTGAATCCGCAAATCCACATTAGAAGGCGCGAAAACAGCGAAAACATGCTTGCATATTTTCAGCCTCACAATAAGAAATTCGACGACCCCGCCAAGGCTGAGACGCGAAGTGACTGCGGGATCCTATGATTTTGGCTGTGGCGGCATGGTACTCTGCCCGATAGCAGAAATTCTCGGGTTCTCGGTCGCAGGACCCCCCCAAGGCTTAAGTTTCTCCTCTTTCCGGTCGTTTTCCTTGCTTTAGGTCAAGCGTTATGACCTCGCACTAGCGCGGTAGTGTGTCTGAAGAGGGCCACTTTCGTATGGCCCTGAGATCCCAACACCCCACCTTGACTTGACACTGCCTTTAACAAATCTTGGTTTTTGCGGAGACCTGTTACAAAGTGGCAAAATTACTGCTAAAAAGTTACCTTCACAATCTAATGCAATTTTATTCTTTTTAGAAATTAGTATCTAAACGCCCTTTTGCCTTGCCAAAAACAAGAAGTTTTGGATTTGACACCAAATGCAATGAATTTAGCCACGGCAACTTGCCGAAATTCGCCATGCCTCATTTTATTACTAGTCCTTTCTGTGATTAAACCACAGAAAATAGGATGATACGGCATTTTTACGACATTTCTTCCCTACCCTTGACTCATGCGATCCACATCACTTTTGCCAGATATACTTTACTACCATGGTTATGAAAATTTCCGGATGAGACAGGCATTGAGTCGCTGTGACAAATGTAGCTGTTTTTATGAACTTTAGTTTCGGTGCTCCTTAATGCTGGAAAATCATGAGGACCCCGCGATTTCGTTTTGAAATCTCGTAAGTTGAACATAATGCGATGTCGTCTTCAATGGACAAGCAGAGCTTCAATCTAGTGGTTCTCGTGTGGCCCATATCCGTGCATCCTTACCATTGACGACAATTGCGAATTATTCAGTTTCACTTCTTCTTTTCTAAGATTTTTTCACAGTGCTGATCAAAAATCGTAAAAGCTTCACCATATAGCAATAAATTAGTCGTTAGTTTTTTATCAAGGATTTCTCAAATAAATGCGTCCTTCTGTTAAAGTCGTAATTATTTTATTTATCGCTTGTGTTCCTGGTCATCTTTTTTTTCAACTGTTGTCTTCTTCAGCTTCTCAGATAGTGAAGACAGCGAAAAGGGATATGGCGCAAAGCAAATGATGTGACACTAATATGATTTACAAAGCTTTTTTGAGGAAAGTGGATTAAACATCTTTTCTAAAAAAAATCTACGCACAAACTTTTGTCAACTTCGTTTCAATCTAAAAGGTGGTTTCCGGCAGATCTTGCGTCCACCTTTCTGCATGTTTTTGGCCTTTTCGACATGCAGGACACGGTTTTGGGCTTAAACGAGGTGAAAAGAACGATTTTGGGACGATTACCCAATATTCTCAATGCAGCTCGGACCAGAGTTTTAACAGAATGAGGGAGGTCTGGCACGAAGACCCTACCGCCTGTAATTTTTGCTTGGAAAACGTGCACAATGCGACACATAGAAGGAATCGCAAAATGATCCCACTGTTTGACTAGTACCTCTCCTGTCAAATGTCTTTCCCAACTTTGGGTACAATTCTGTAGAGTTAATTTTGACTCAAATTTCGAGTTCAGGCCATACCACAGATCTCTTTTAGTCACCATTATGGTAAGGAAGTTCAATGTAGTGGCGACTTTTGATAGGCATTTCTGAAACTTTGTAAAACTTTTGAATGCTGTTGTGTAGAAGTTTTCAGATGCGCTAAACTTTGCATGTTTTTGTAAAGCAGTTCAGATAGTGTGATCACGTTTCTGACGATGTTCGCGAATACTAGTTCTAAAATTACCTAGGGTAACCTGAACAAATGCATACGGTGATGTGCAACGCCTTTGTTTGGTCAGCGATCCCTACTCAGTAGGATAAACCCACTTTCCAATAATTTTATTTAAGGTATTTCGTTTGATCAAACCATTTGTTCCCTCCTTACTATACAGTAACCAAGAGCACTCGGTACAAGCTCGCTATATACATCAAATCTAGGTTGAAGCCAGTACAGGTACATGAAGTTTGGCGGAAGGCACTGTAACGAAGTCATATTGACGGTCAAAACCCTAGAATGTAACATATAAGGTCTCCCTGCTGACGAATCCGATCCGATACAGGTACAGCGCTTCGTGAACAAAGTTTTAGGATGGTTATAAAAAAAAGATTATTTATATTGCGGACTTGTCTATAGACGGAATTTGGGTCAAAAAAGCGGCCCTGTGTGTCAGATATCAATGCCAGCTGATGAAGTTAAGATCCCCAGCAAGTTCACTTTCCGTTTTTCCAATCAACTTATAAATCACGCCTCTTTATGATACACAAACATAATGTGAAAAGTAATTCCCTTGCGAATTGATTTTCTATGCGCTCTGGTGCACCACCCACTGCAAGCTGATCTTTATTATATGGAAGTGATGATAGCATGTTCGTGTTAGAGATGATTGGTTTCTGACTTGAAGTTCGATGTTTAGCAAAGATTTATCAGAAGTTTTGTTAACGGCTTTCTGCGGAAACAGCAGTGAAATGTTGCAAAAATTTCTGAGCAAAAGCTTGTAAGCGTATAATGCCTAGAAACTCTCCTTCCAAACAGACTGCAGTTGTACTTTGTTAAGAAATCAGCTGTTAATTTGCAAAGCCCTTCACATTTCTTGGACTCTTTGAAGTGTTTATCTGCTTAAAAATCAAATTGAATTATTTAGAGAAAATCTCGTTTATTTAACGACTTTTCACGGCACTTCTGTGAGAAAAGAGAATTTGAGAGTAATTTTACGCTAAACGACAGTTTCAGAAGACAGCATACCTTAAGACTTTGTATTATTTACCGAAGTTGCCCTTTGTAGACTTCAAGACATTTCCACGATAATTAACCGAACGGTTGTTGACTAATTTGAGACTGGCCCGTAGTAAACCCCTCTCAGCCCAACTCGGCTGGGGGCGGGCCTACGTTAAACGTAGAGCGCCTCATTCCGGCATCCGGTGAGCCATCGATCCGGATTCGAATCGCTTTTCAGACCCAAAGATCTTGTGCGTTCTCAAAAAATGAACCCATTGAGTGGTTTGGTCGAGAGGCTAAGTGCATGGGTTTCAATGAGAAAGCCCATGGTTCAAAGCCGGCTAGTGACACATTTTTGCGCCACCGCAGGACAATCTTTGATAGCGGCCGCTATCGAGAAAAATCGATGGCGACCGCTGTCAAAGATATCGCCAAGCAAACGATGGATAAAACAAAACTGCCACAATTTGGCGAGGAATTCATAGAAAACGAAAATTTTTGAACATAGAGCAAATAAAAAAATCAAAAAATCTTTGTTTCAAGCAGTTTTCGAGGAAAAAACGTAGTCGAGATCTGAAAAAAAAGAAGAAATCCAAGAAATCCTGTTTTCTCATTTTTTCGCCGCAATCAGCTGTTCATCGATCCTCTCCCATTTAGGCCGCCGAAAACGTGCAATTTTGGGAGTTTTGCGCCGTAAGAATACGTCGGCTAGATTGTCCCGTAAGTTACTCACGAGCAACTTACGGGAAATTTGTCTGATCCTCCTCTTAAGCACACTATTTCTCTCGGGTCACCCTAAAATTCAACCTCGGATAAGTGGCATTCTGGTGAACTGACTGTGCCACTTGACCAGACAGTCTTCTGACTGTTGAACTGACTATCCTAAAGCACGGGAAGGTGGGCGGGATTAGAGTCACCCGAGGAAGTTCTTCTGAATGGCTAATCTCAAGTCACCTGAGATGAATGGGGGTTTACTACGGGCCACTGACTCGCAGTTCTCAACCCTTTCAACTGAAGTCAGAGCATTTTGTTTCTTAAATACAGTCACCCTCGGATGCTCAGAATACCCCTCGAGAAAGACGTTCGCAGATGATGACGGAAGATCTGCGAAGTCTATGATTATAGTATTATTCTATCTGGTCTAAGCATATCTAGGAAACTGTAAATTGATTACAGCAAAGGAACTTCTTTTATCCTGTATCTTGACATCAGGGCAAGGCCTGTCACATGGCAAATTTCAACTCTATCGCAAAATTTCCTTCAACTGTTTTCTACTTCCATAAATCTGGCTGCTTCCTTATTTCATCCACTTTCAATCAACTAGAATTTTGTTGCAACAGCACAAGCAGAGCGATTGCTCACATTTGTATCCTAGCCGATTCTGTTATTGTCTGAACGGTAAGTGAACGATGTTTCTAATCCTTCAAGAAGGCAACAATAAATTTTGGTGATATCTCAATATTTGCAAGATTTTATAGATCCAAAACGGAGATCAAAGATTGACGTTCGCTTTGGCGCAACATGCTGTTGAAGTAGAACACGTAAATCGTAAAAAGGTACACCTTTGAAATACTTGAGTATCTATGTTTTTATATCGTTGCCATAACCTTCTTTTCTACAAAGTCGCAATTTCCTTCCAAATCGGTTCTCTTTAGGAAAGATGAGTTTTTTTTACCTATACAAATGAAAAATGTTAAGAAATTCTTGGATATGGTAACATGCTGAGTCTGCGCTGCTATGTGAATCGCGAGCAAAAGCGATAAGAATAAATATATTTGATTAGCAACCCTAAAGTCGCCAGTAAGTGGATTAGGGGACATATATTGATAACTGTGTGCATGCGGCTAACGGTAAGAATAGCAGTATGAGGTCGGATACACTAGCTCAGCAAACTTCAACTCTGTACAACCGAACATAGGGTGAGCCTCAAGCTCAATAGATAGATTGACAATAAGCTTGGCAAGAAAGTTTTGGAAGTCTCCTTAGATTAGCCTTATGCACCAACTCGGAAAGAAAAATTAAACCTGAACCTTAGCAAATGTCCCCATAGTCAAATTGAATTGAAGCATTGAAGCACCATCAAACAAAAGATTAAGCAAAGACAACGACGTCTATCATTATACTCTCACAGAAATCAATGACTAAAAAGGATTCTGAACGCAACTCTGCACGCAATCTTCACATGATTGCAGAACAACGTGCAGCGTTATTCGGATCTTGAGTTATTACATATAATCCTTGCAAGACTACTTTAGGAACATCAGGAAAAAATTCGAACATTGTAATGTACAGAGCATTTCTTTATAACGTTAAAGGCATCTTGACAATAAAGCTAAACGGCTGTTTTATGGAGTTTTCCTCGCAGGAGTCTGTCTTTGTGATAAAAGAAGGTGACAGCAGGCGCACAATGACTTTACTCCGACTTTGCAGCCTGCTGCTTTCCATCCTGTTTTGAATTGATATTTTGGCGAAATTGGTTTGTGGGTAATGATAATTCGGACTGGTAACCATAATGGAAATGGAGTACCTCGAGTGCGCAATTTTACCAAATTTTTTTGGTCTTTACAAGACAATGTGAGGTCCAAATACTATGCTTTAGCTGTACTAGTTAGTTGCTAGCATAAATCCTATTTTTGAAAATGACAATGGTACAGTGGCATAAACTATCCGCGAATGCTGTCATTTGTAAAAATTTTTCAAGTTTTCTACTTCCGCCTCCCAGATTTTCGTATCAACGCTATAAGATGTTGATGATTCCAGGTATTTATCGAGGCCACTTTTACAGGAAAAGCTTCTTATATTGTTGAGCTTCCCATCACTGAGAATGCAATTAGAAACTTTCATTTTTTATTTCTTCATCTAGCAGATTAGGTTACGAATGAAGAAGTACTCTACCTATCTCAAGATTCTTTATCTGCATGGCGAATATCAATCTGCAATAACATATTTTCTTGCTTTCATGATGTGGGTAAATTCTCAAAAAAATAAATTAGACCTTCCATGAAACGTGATGCTTCAGAGTTCTCGTTGTTTGAGTTCAGAAATTTTCGCACTGATATATTTCTGGTGAAAAAAGATAATAGAAATGAAATGACTGATCATCTCGCGGACTTATCGCTCATCCTCCTTCCCCCCTCCCCCTCCACCCATATTGAAATCATGATTTTTGAACAACGAGAAGTCATGAAAGTGGCCTAAGCATTGCGAAAACCCTGGATTGAAGTTTTCAAAAGTACCCTGTGTTTCAAAAATCTGAGAGACTAGTATTTTTTGCTGAAAAATAGCAAATGCAACACAGCTACAGTTATTTCTAATAAGTGGTAGTAATTAATGATGGTTTCATCTTTTCAAGTGCACCTTCATTTAAAACCCATTAAACCCATTAAACCCATGAAACCCATTAACATCACTCCTTAGTAGGTATAGTTTTGTGTACTTCAGTCTCGATTTGACAGATAAAATAAGAACAATAAATAGAACGGATAACTTTTGTCTACAGTTTTTTATAGTTTTCCACAAAAGAATGTCCTCTTTGAGATAAAGTTTTTTTTGAAGCTATGCAAAACTAGTGTGGAAGGAGTCTTTGGTGATAGTTTACGCCGGTTTTGTCATCACTTTTTTTATTAACGTCCACGTGGTACTAGCACAAAAGCAGTTTAATTTTGATCCGCTTTGTTTTATCTCTTCAATCCTTGACAACTTGCTATACAACCAATTATGAGTAAATCTATGTGGTATATTTTTGAGCAGCGCACAACGCAGGCCTAAAATTTTGTCGTTAACACATTGGCGACCACGCAGAATTACCGTTGTCTGCCTTCTAGGACCAAGGCCTTTTACGGATCAGCTCACATTGCTCAATTATAATTACGCATAATGCTATCTACAGTACATCTACAGTAGATCTGAAAGGCTGACAAAAAAGGTTGAGGTCATTCCTAGATTCAGTGCAAAAGAGAGCTCATGGAGTGAGTTTTTTCCAAGATAGTGGTCATTTTGACAAAATCCAAGCCTTAACACACATGTTGTGTCAAGCGGTCCCACATGTAGTCATTGCTTGACACATCATGTGTGTCAAGCTGTCGTCAATGTGTTAATATTACCTATTATATAACTTTTCAATGTGCATCCTCGAAAGTGCGTTTGTATCCAAGACCTTGGCACACCAGGAGTAGAAGGAAGAATACGTTGATGAAGCGCATGTCGGACTCTATAAAGAAAAAATGGTTGTTTTATGAAGTTAAGGAATAGCTTGCAGATAATGTGAGCAGAAACATGAACTAATTGCGAAGAACACAGGATGGAAAGGGAGGAGAGAGTAAGCACGTGAAAATGTTTTTAAGAGTATGAACTTGAGCATATTTCCATTCTCCAGCTTGGCGTCCTATTCAGTGATGTTTTTAACCTTTGATTCAACTTAATTGGGGGCTGGAAGGCGGGGTTTCGTGACCTAATTAAGGCCGTCGCAACCGCGATGCATGCGTCTTTCTCGCGGACGCGTTCTCTGATCATTCCCTAGCCCCAACTCGGTCTCGAAGCCCCAGCTGGGTATGCCAGCAAGCATTCTGATCAAAATTTTGTGCTTCAAAGGCGTGAGAGTGCTAAATCGAGATAAGCACCAATAAAGCCGTCAAGGAAGGAAAAAGAGCGAACGGGCTTGACACGGCCATATTAATTCTCAATTTTATCGCTTTTATTTTATACCGAAAAATCATAAAGAAAAGTAGAAGTGTCGTTAAGCGGCAGTTAGTATTCTAATCAGGTGGAATAAAAAATGCTGCAAAATATAGCGGGAACAAATCGCATTTCAACCATCGTTAGGTATCTTTGAAATGGATTCATTACCATATACAGGATTGTACGAATCATTACATCGAAATACGTTTCCACAAGATGTATGTAAGTACTGACATAATGAAGGTTAGGTGCAAACCTAGCATCTTATCAAAGTGTGAAAGTGCCCTTTAAAAGCTCTAATCCTGTTCTATCAACTTTTTCAATTTATTTTCCCAGGTTGATGAGCTTGAAAAGATCAGAGCCTTCAAGTTGAAAGATAAAGAGGTGAAAACTCCGCGTTCGAGAAGTATCTCACTTCGTCTTCCAAATATTAGGAAGGCTCGAATTTCTCGGACTTTCAGCTAAATCTGTTATTTCTCGAAACCTAAGTCATGTACACCGTCGAAATTTTGCAGCTGTACTTTCTTTTGCCTATACTGATATCCGAGCAAGAGAGAAGAGCTTAAGTTCAATGGGGAGGAGTTTGATTACCTCGTTCTTCTCGTTGTTTGAGCTCAAATTCCATATGAAGTGTGCGTATAATCATGTAGGCGAGTGCAATACAAATTGGAGCACGTGAGGGTCTCATAAGGTTTATGGGAGATTTGCATTAGGTTGAGATTCTATGCCCCAGAAATTTCGCTTTGATTTTTATAGAGGAGACTGCTCTCCTCTATAAACCGGTCGCAGAAGCCTTAATCAATGCTTATATTGAAACGAAAACTTTATCTAAATGCAATGTTCGAGATCTTTAGGGCCAGACCAATAATCTATAATGCTTACGACACACCTAAACAGATCTGCGACGTCTAAAAAGAAATAGTGCTATGGATTTGCTAAATCAAGTCGGAACATTGAATGCATGCGCAACTGAAACGAATGTCCAGAATTGCTCAAATGGTCAAGTGTTGGTTATCAGAACATTTAATTTGATAAGTACCTTCTGTTCAATACCTTCATACCCAACGCTGTTTTATTTGAGCGCAAAAAGGAATGTAAACATGGTTCCTACCTAGATTCTGAAATTTTATTTTTTTTGCTCAAAAAATACTTATAACGCGGCGTCCAGGTGCTCTTGCAACAATAAAGACGTGGAGTCAGAGGTCTGTGCCTTCAAAGTATAAGACTCATTTGTAAAGGCCACTTTGGCTAGAAAGGTTTCCTTTTTTAGTTGATATACTTTGAAGATTACTTTGAAAACACCAAATGTACTCAAACCTATATTTTGATCCCAACTATGTAGCATTTATTGTTCTCGTCACCGCAAGGGACAGGGCAAACCCGGACACAGTTCTATAGTGCGGTTTATACAAGGAGTACACAAGGTTTCCCGGGTGTCAAACACCATATCTATCTGAAACTTACATTATTTTGATGCTTTGGTACGCTAATCGTAGCGTACCATAGGAAAACGGACGTTAAGCAGATCAAACATTTTGAGCTATTTAGCGAGAAACGCTTCCTTCTTTGATATGCACTGGGTGCAGCTGCAGAAAGTATCCAAACTTTGTAACTGTAGCTTTACAAGAGAGAGAAGGGATCAGGCCCTGGCGCCAGCTGGCACGGGGCAAGTTGGATATCATTTTTGGGGCAAAAAGCAAAGGGGGCTTCGTTTTGTGGGCGAAGACATACGCAAAATTGGCGACGGCGACCTTTTTTTTAAGTCGACGTTTCGTCTTGGGGGTTTTTTTTAGGATTTTAGAGGGGATATCGTTGAGGATCAAAGGGGACTTCGTAAAAATTCCCAAAAGTTAAGGGAGACTTCGTTTTGAAAATTTCCTGGTGCCAGCTTGTGCCGAGCCCTGGAAGGGAGCTTTGCTTGAGGTGTTCTATGATTACGTACCGCTCAAAATTAGTATTCTTCGCAAAAATCTTTGGGTTTGATACCGATTCTTATTGATTACTCGTATTAGTATAAAAGTTAGTTATGCAATGACTAGCAGGAGGCAGATAATGTTGAGTGTTTTTCCCCTTAAGCTGTGAATTCGTTTACTAATGACATAACCTCGGCTATATATTGAAGTCCGAGTCCCGTGTTCCCCTTATATCACTGAGGCGCGTGGCAATAAGAGCTAAACACTTCTCAAAATCTAGCAAAGTCTTTTTTTGTGATTTTTTAGAGTGAAAGAGGAACGGCTATAGCCCAGACGACCTGTTAGCGCTACTTGTGCTCGTTCTGTTGCGGTTTAGAACAAATACTGGGAGATTAATACAAAATTGATGCTGCATATACATGTGTAATGCGAAAGGTAAACAATAAGTAATTTTTGAAATCATCTTATCATTTGCACAGCTAGTGGTCCAGGGGAGTCTGAGGGAAAAAAAGTTCAACGTACATATCATATGCTACTTCCACGAACCGCCCTTTATCTTAGGGAGAAGAATTTATTCTCTCTGGAAAATTTTCAAGATGCGCGTAATGCTTTTTGGCGGAATTTCGACTGAAGCTCTCAACGGGTTTCTTTTTAGCGAATCAAGTAACACAGAGTTGTAAGATGCAATTTTTTTTGCTTCCAGATAGATCGAAGAGAAAACCTGTGGGCATAAGATCGGACAAGCTGGAAGGCCAAACAGTATTTTTATGTGGTCCACATGGCGAGGGCTTCAAAAAACCTATTTTTAAATCTATTTCGTGCCATGTTTTGATGATTATTGTCTTTCCACAATTCGCTTGTCCCACTGTGGTTTTCCTTTTTTGGGTTTGGCACGCTTTTCGGTCGAAGCAAACGCTATAGAGTCTGTCTGGATTTTTTTAGCAGAATCATACCCAGCTCACTGCGAGAAGAAGATGGTGCAGCAGTAGTGTAGAATTCAACTTTTACACAGTCAGGAAGATAATATTAGCTTTTCACACCAATCTTGATCTCACAAACTTTCTTTATGGTTCACCTGAGAGCTACAAGTCTGCTTTTTCCAACCATGTCACTTGATTTGCTAAAAAGAAGTTTGGTGTAAATTTGGCACAGAAAACCAAAAAATTGCGCGCAAATTGGAGTATTTTCGAAAGAGTTTCAGAGGGAATAAATGCCTTTACCGGAACAGGTAAAAAGTGCCTCAGAAGTGATCTAATAAACCTTCTATGTACAGACTTCCTGATTTTCGAATAAAGCCAAATTTTTGTTTTCAATTGTCCTTGCAAAGTTATGGATTTTCTAACGTCACATTTTATGTGGACCATCACCCTGTAGCAAAATAACTCAGAATGGTCCTTAACTAACTGACATTCGTGAGAGATCTCCTTTGTTGACTCGAGAATGTCATAAGCTTATCAGTTTATCATGAGATTGAGTAAAAAGTTCGTCCACATCTTTCTAAAGTTTTTTCTCAATATCTTGCATTCCTATTTACCAGTTGGATATATGCGTTCGAAAGCTCCAAGTCTGTTTATTCAACAGTCTAGCAAAAAAATCTCATAAGATTTTTGGCTCTTCAACAAAAAATATATAAATGCTCAGGAAAGCATTTTGACAGTTTCTCTTGTTTCGTCGTTTCCTATGGGTAGGATTTACTTAACGAACATGTAAAAAACGAACGAAACAAATCGCTTTTTGTAGGTAATCTTGTAGGTAATGTCATCTACACTTGCACATTGGTTAATGCTACGTATGACAATGTTTGTCGCTACCGCTTAAGCTTCATGTTCCCCGAATTGCAAGTTTTTTTTTTGACTGGTAGAACTGGTAATTCAAAAATTCTGCGCTTAATTCCTAGATCAGGCAATCATTTCCAAATGCCTTCGGGTGCCCACTGTTGAAACTTAAGAAAAAATGAGACTGATCTTCGAGGAAGCGAAATAAAAATTGTTTCAGCAAATCTGGGCAATGTACGAATCTACAGTACTATTCGCGTACACATCGCAGATTTTTCAGCCTGTTTTGTAAGCACTCCCACCTTTGGGTGGCGAGATAAGTCTTCAAAAAAGGAGATATCGCCTCCTCAACTTCCAATCTGAAGTCCTTGGCCTTTTTCCAAACTCAGCAATAGACGAGAATAAAGAAAAAAGTTGTTGGAATAGGATAAGTGTTTTTGGGCGCAGTTACACATTCCGATACGACAAAAAATACCAGAAAAAAAGCGAATAAATGTGAAAATGGACTTAATAATCTTATATTAGGCTGTCCCGAAAGTTTTGTCCGTTTTTTCAACCTATCATAAAAACACCTGGAACAAAGATAGGGAAACGCTCTAAACACAACCCGACGCACCTTTTAATCCTCTTTCTAACAGTCATACTCTCATGCCCATTACTCTTTTGCTCACGAGATAAACGCCGAAATTTCGAACCCATGGTTTTTACCATGTCCAGGTTTGGCAATTTTTCACAATCTTCAAGTTTGACTTTCGGAAAAGCTCTAATAGCAATTAGATAAAGTAAACAAGGCGCAATTCAATGCAATTTTTAGGCTTATCCAGCTGGTTTTCAATATTTTTTTAGATAATTTTTCTGATGCTATCAAATTCCATTTTTGGTGATGCCAAAAGCCAGACATCATGAAACGGCGCATAACTAAGGTGTTATTCGATGCAGCTTTTCCTCCTCTTTCCAGTGAATATATTTTCTCTCCAATTTAAGGGGTCTTTAACGATAAAATTTCCATAATTCTTGAATTTGACCCCCGCCCCAGCGTGTACCGTAAAATGCGAAATCTTATATTTCGAAGCGGTAAACGCTCAGTTGCTTTGTAAAAATAGTGAATAATCGTAGTCAATTTTTGAAAGCCTCAAAATCCGATGATTTGTTAGTGTTCGAAGAAGCGTTTCTCTACTTTGGGACTTCGCAAAAGTGAAGACTTTTGGAAAAATTGTCTTAAAAAATACTGAAAAACCAGCTGGATAGGCCTAAAAATTGCGCTTTGTTCACTCTATCTGAGCGCTACCAAAGATCATCCAAAAGTTGAAAATGAAGATTGTGAAAATTGCCAAACTTGGACATAGTAAAAATCATGGTTTCGAAATTTCGGCGTTTATCTCAGTGAGCAAAAGAGTAATCGACATGGGATCATGACAGTTAGAAAGAGGAGCAAAAGCTGCGTCGGGTAGCGCTTAGGGCGTTTTTCTATCTTCGTTCCACGCGTTTTTATGATAGGTTGAAAAAACGGACAAAACTTTCGGGACAACCAAATATATTAGGTTGTCCCGAAAGTTTTGTCCGTTTCTTTCATCGCTCACTAAAACTTACAGAACACCAATCCATAGAGGATTTAGGTACCATTTGATTTGGATTTTTATCATCTTTCTTATAGCTGTATTGCTCTCTGACCTACTTTGTCTTTGCAATGTTATCGCCATTGTTTCTGAGCAGCTCAGCAGTAACGCCAAATCCTTCCTAAATTTTAGGAATTTTTATCCTGAAGTTTTCAAAGAGTGCTCGTGACTATCATGTAGTGCAAACCTTTGGCTACTTTGTACTCATTTTAGATTACATGGGTAACGTTTATCAAGTGTGTTATAATTATTCATTTGATAAAAACCGCGGATTTTTGGTTACGTTTACCACGTAAAAGTACCGAAAATTCCAAAAAGCTCCTTTTTTCAAAGCAAATCAATCTTGGCTATGTTTTAAATAATGTTTGATAACAAACAAAGCTTTATTTGCAGAAACTTGTAAAGCTTTCATGTTTTCGCGGCAGTTGCTTGTTTCATGACTTAGCCAAAAATTGAGCTCAGAAAAAATAATTTTTTCAAACCAAAGACAGCAGAATAAAAAAGTCTAAACATATTTCCTTGTAGTCCGAGAGTTGCTCTATTTGACGCATGCTTAAACCCTTCCAAAACTTCGGCTTGAAATTTTTAAAAATTAGCCTAAATTTGAGTAGATGAAATGGACGGGTGGAGAATTTTGGCCATTATCAAATTTATCGCTAAAAAAGAGAAGGAAAAGCTGCATCGAATGAACGTTAGAACTCAATCAAGTCTTTATTGCGCGTGGTTTTATAGTGGTTTGAAGAAACGGACAAAACTTTTGGGACAACCTAATATAAAGCTGAATGTGTGCTGCCTGTTTGTATGTCTGTACGTATGTGCGAAATAGAAAATTTTATTTCTTAACGGATTCGGACCAAACTCGTCACACATCACACATACATTCGGGGCAGGGAGCGTGTCATAGGCTACTTTCCGTTATCGATTAATTTTATCGATTTTTATCGATTTTTTGCAAAGTTTGACCAACAGGGATGGGAGTTGGCACAGGGGGGTAAGTGGGCATGGCGATTCCGAATACGATATTAGTTTTCAGAATTATCGATTACTTTTATCGACTTCATCGATTTTTTTGCGAAGTTTGAGCGACAGGGCTGGGAGTTGGAACAGGGGGTAGTGAGCATGCTGATTTCGAAAGCAACACAGGGAACGAGAAATGAAATCTAGAAGTGGGCACAGGGAAGGCTGTACAGGGATAGGGATGGGACCTTCATTGCAGTGTTTTGACAGGGCCGAGCGGAGCCGGGTAAGCAAGCTAGTTAGATAATAAATTCTTCGTTGTACAAGTGTAACATACTCGAGATTCTCACTATATGGGCAGTGCTTACAGCTTCTTCTGATCAACGTACTATGGTGTTGCACTTTTTGTATCAAGCAAACAATGTCAAAAGTTTTCAAAAATTCTTGAGCGTGGTTCAAACCGTTTCAGGGAAAACGCTTAATGGCTGTTTGAAGTGCAATTTATTCTCGCTATATGTATACTTTTGACAGCAATTTGTTCCACCTGATTTGTATGCCAGGCCGCTTAACGGCACTTCGGCTTTCCGATATCAAATAAAACCGATGCAAAACAAATATAAGTGTGAATGTGTTAAGCACAATCAGTCTTTTTTCTCCTTGACGGTTTTGCTCCCGCTTATTTCAACTAGCTTTTTTGGCCAGAATGCTTGCTGACATGAAAACTTCGCAAAGCGTCAATCTAGAAATCTTTAGAATGTGCTCATGTTACACAACTCCTTAACTATTAACCACTCCCCTCTTCTTCATCCTCTCCCATATTTTAAGCAACTAGTTGTGGTTTTCCGTAACATCGTCTTCAAGCTATGCTTTTATTAACCTCAAACTATTGCGCATTTTCTAGAATCCGACATGTGGCTCATCAACAAATACGTCGTTGCTCTTCTGGTGTGCTTGTGTCATGGAGGAATCGTTTTCAACGTACGTCAATGAGCAGCCTCGTAAAAATTTTATTGATAAGAATATTTTAGGCCTGCAGCGGGCTCTGCAGAAAGGCACCTATTTGGCACCCGGATGTCTGTTTGAAACACTGCAGTGGCCTGGCAAAGCTATTTTTGAGACCTAGATCGAAGTAGCAATTCAGATAAACCGAATAAACATCTGTATGCACAAGGCCTTGATACAAACAGTGATGAGAAAATGGGCACTCAGTGCAGGCCTTGCACAGGTGGCTTACGGGCATATCGTTTTGAGGGTAGAAGCTAAGAGAATATTGCTTTCGTTTGTTCCGGTGCGGAGCGCAGGAAATATGCATGTTAGCTTGATATGGTGTAAATGAAATAAAAGCTAATCGCTTCATGCAGGATCAAAAATTCGAGTATGTTGAAAAATATTCAAAAAGCATTATGATTAAGGTAGTACAAAGTAAATTTTCGATAAAATTACTCAAAAGCAGTCCGAGAAATTGGCCTACTTTACGCCCATCAGTGCAACAAATTTTGCAGCCTTTCCCCTAAACTTATCCCATCGCTATTGTCAGGCTAGTTGTACACATGTATAGTTCCAACCATGGTTGCGATAGAAAGAGTAATAGAAATTACTATCCTCACTTTTGAGCCAGAACCTGAATGAGCCGCTTCAGCTAAGCCTGAATTGAGAAGGTATTTGAGAGTGAATCATGATCAAGTGCTATTGGAGACTCAACTTGAGTCATAAAACTCAACAAATACTATTTAGAATTCAAAAAAAATATAGACAAAGTAGAAAGTACTTGAATTTTCCTCGAGAACCTCGATGGTTGTTCTTCTATGCTGCTGCTTTCTGCCATGTTTTCTTTTTCTTTTGTTTTTGAGAGGATTCTTGAACAATTTCCAAAGCTTTAGAACAGATTGAGGACCTCTGATTGTAGGCAATCGTCAGAATCAAGTAATATAAAGCTATATGCAGATAGGTGCTAGTAAAAAACCAAGAAAAATTCCGCTGAAATTAAAAAAACGTATGATGTGCAGTAATTACTATAACTAAAACACGATTGGTAAGACTACGTTTTCATACAGAGTGAAAGAGACTTGAGTTCATTTTCATCTGCCAAAGTAATCAGTATACATGTTTGCCAAAGTAATTAGTTCATATGTTGGGTACATAGTTCTCTCAAATCTTACTGCTGACAAGGAAAGGATATTAATGTATACCAGTAAACGCCTTAAAAATTCTAACTCTATGTTCACCATCTGCTGTACGACTCTTTGAACGAAATTATGGATTTTTCTCCATATCGATATCACGATATCTAGTCAGTTAGAATCGTTGCTATCCAAGATTTCTACATCGGATATATCGAAGGTGGCTTTTGAACTGAGCGTAATGCTTTATTTTATTTGGGCGCTCTTTTGCAGTACGTAAGTAACTATTCCAACGATACTGGTGAATACTGTTATCAAAACAATGTATTAGTGGCAAGAAATGTTCATAACTTCTTTCCAAAGAGCGCACAGCAGATGAAGAAGGCAGATTTGGAAGTAGCGCTTCAAGCATTTGATGGTCTACGTTTCATTTCATTTCATTTTGCTTGTCCCATTGTGGTTTCTTCTCCTTTTGGGTTGTGCTACCTTTTTTCGGTCAAAGCAAGCGCTAAAGAGCCTGTCTGGATTGTTCTTAGCAGAATCATGTCCAGCTCACTGCGAGAACAAGGTAGTGCGGTAGTGTGGAGTCGTCTTTTAGAATCAGAAGGATAATATCAGCTTTTAAACTCGCTCAATATTGTAAGCGTAGGTGCATAAGGACGCACGCGAGATAGCCATGTTATGAGAACAAGATGTAAGACACAGATAAGGTATTAGTATGTTATGAGAGTAAGATTAACTGTTGCAGATACGGCGAATGATACGCATTCCGTAGTATGCTATACAAGCCGCCACTAAGAGCACAAGCCGGGAATTCCCGTATCAAGCCTCGAGCTAGGAGGATACCGACTGGCAGCCCAAAGCTACCCCTCCGCTGTTACAGGCAGATGCCTGCCCGACCAACAACTCAGCGATCCATGTTGTTATATTTGATCGCCTTAGTGTATTGCTTGATTCCTATTTTATGTCATAATAGATAAACTATTAGTATAGCTAGTGTTCGGTTATCTACCAGCCTGAGCCGCTTCTACGGCGCTACGTTGAGTTTATTAACCTCACGAACTTCCTTTCTGTTCCCCTGTGAGCTAAAAGTCTACCTTTTTGAGTCATGTCGCTTGATTTGCTAAAAGGAAGTCCGGTGGTAACTTGGCACAAAAATCAAAAATTTGCGCGCAAATTGAAGAATTTTCGAAAAGGGTTTAAATGCCTTTTCCGGAACAGGTGAAAAGCATCTCAAAAGTGATTTTAAAAAACTTATGCATTTTTTCTGATTATCAGATGAAGCCAAAAGTCTTGTTTTCAATTGTCCTTGCAAAGTTATGAATTTTTTCTCGCGTCATAATTCATATGGACCATCCTGTAATGAAATAACTCAGAATGGTCCCCCACTGACGTTTGGAATCTACTTTGTTGACTCGACTCATAAGCGTACTAATTAATCGTTGGATTGCGTGAAAAGTTTGTCCGCAACTTTCTAAAGTTTTTTCTCAACTGCACACCTGACCAACTGGATGTATCCGAGAGCTTCCAGCCTGTTTAAGGCAGTTTAGCAGAAAATCTCGTAATGTTTTGGCTCTTTAACAAAAAATTTCAAAACCTGGAAAAGCACTTCGGATTTCTCTCCCCTAAGTTTTCTTGTTTTCTATGGGTAAAATGCTTTTGTATGTTCTGTCAATTATGCTTTTTCGCTTCCTTGCAAATCGCTTGATGCCATTTTTCAGATGTCGACGAAACAAACCTTTGCCGAGGATATCCACGTTAAAAGGCAATGGTCGCAACCGTCTGTCCGGCGTTAGAGGCATCGTCCACCCAAATCCTGGACTTCCATGTTTTTGTCGCTTCCAGGCCTTCTGAAGGCTCTGAATTTGAATATGAAGTGGAGAATCCCCGAAAACCTCGAAAAGCCCGTTTTGGAGAAGGGCGCGATGCAGGTCGCGGGGTCGCGGCGCGGACATACGCCGGGCGCGTCATTTGCAAACCTGCAAAATGGGCGGAGTGACTCGCACTGGTTTACGTCCCTTTCGGAGCGAATTTCTCGCTCTAGAATCAATCTTTTGCTGTGCAAATTGAGGGTTTGCCTAGTGTGGGGGCCCGCGCCAGTACACCATCATAATTCCGTCAACCCCCCACTTTGAGTGGACGGCGCCTTTATGCTGTGCTTCCCGCGAACTGTGAGCTTCTTTGTAAGCATAAAGTGCGGTTCATAATTATACGAACACCCAAAATTTTGTAAGTTTTCGGACTTTTTGGGAGAAACTCAAAAAGCCGTTGATACCACGCGATAGAACACAGCCGAAAACGGTATATGATTCATAAGAAAGGAAATCGATATCAATTTTAGGAGTGTTTTTGCGCCTAATGCAAATTTTTAGCGGTTCATAATTATACGAACACCTCAAACAAAGGTCCATTTTTCATTCAAGATTGCAATCGTTTGAATCCAAATTTTTTGAAGAGCTACAGTAACAAAGTCTGACATATTTACTACACACTGAACTCAGTGCAGTTCAAAACGAGGACCATTTTTTTCAGAAGGCTCTAAATGCTTTCGGAGTGATTGGGCTCCAGAAACACCCGTTCATCCTCAGTTCATTTTATCTCATAGCTTTGGTAGAAGCTAATTACTACCAAAGCTATGAGATACCATTTTATCTCATAGCTTTAGTAGTAATTAGCTTGTACCAAAGCTATGAGATAAAATAAGCTCTTTCGATAGGTATTTTGTTTGACGCTTGGAAAATCTTTGCGTTTTCGTGCCGTTTTTCAACCAAGCTCCAAGCTTACCTTAGAGTTAGCACGATTTCGAGCCTCAAAACTCAGCTTCTCTCTTGCGAAAACATTCGATATGAAGCGGCTGCATTGCTTGCATGATGATATTTCTGTACCAAAGTTTTTGGGTTTTTTCTAGAACTGATATTGAGGCTGTAGAGCTACAAACCAAATAAAGGTGAGATTGCAATAGTAAAAAGTATTTCTGTTAAAAAAAACTTCTGCGTGACCAAAACGAACGCTCAACGCTGCTGATTTTTTCTAGGAAAATATAAAGTCTTGTAAACTTCTACATACTATATGCTTACTTCATTGTACAGCTTCAGAAGCTGAGTTTTGAGGCTCGAAATCGTGGTAACTCTGCGGTAAGGTTGGAACTTGGTTGAAAAACGGCACGAAAACGCAAAGATTTTCAAAGCGTTAAATAAAATACCTATCGCAAGAGCTTATTTCTTCTCAAAGCTTTGGTAGAAGCTAATTAGAGCGCGTAAACGACAGAAGAACGGATGTTTCTGGAGCCCAATCACTTCGAAAGCACTTAGCCCCTTTTGTAAAAAGTAACGATCCTCTTTTTGAACTTCACTGGGTTTAGTATATAGCAGATATGTCAGACTTTGTTACTGTAACTTTTCAAGAAAATTTGGACCCAAACGATTGCAATCTTGAATGAAAAATGGACCTTTGTTTGAGGTGTTCGTATAATTATGAACCGCTAAAAATTCGGATTAGCCGCAAAAACACTCCTACAGTTGACATCAATTTCCATTCTTATGGATCACATACCGTTTTCGGCTGTGTTATATCGCGTGGTACCAATGGCTTTTTGAGTTTCTCTCAAAAAGTCCAAAAACTTACAAAATTTTTGGTGTTCGTATAATTATGAACCGCGCTTTTCAACAAATTCGGTGATTCTGCAGTTCTCAATTTCTTCCCTCAAGTTCCGGATTGTCCGGCACTCAATTTTCCCAAAACCTTCAGGTGCCCACTACTGGAATTGGAGGAAAATGAGGCCGATAAATTGAGCAGTGTTCGAATCTATACAGGGTGTCCCAAAAGTCTTCAAACGTAGTGTTTTCTCTGCTGAAACCGTACAAAGCAACATAGATACATGGAATTCAGCATGTATTTTGTGAAAAACCTACAAAACAATAGGGTCTCAAACATTCGCGGTTGAGTCGCGCAGAACAAAACGAGGTGTCGTCACGGAATGCCTGCGCGACTCCCCAAATCGATGTCGGGACAAAACTAGGACATCTTATTTTGTTTCGGGACAAAAGTGCGCGACAAAATCAGATGTCTGACGGACACATTCCGCACAAGATCGGAACACCTGCGGGAGACATAATGCCACAATCGCGTTCAGAGCACGCGGCCTATACTCTTATTAGTTGCTTTTTTCGTCCTCTTGGTCATCGCTCACGCCTCCCTTTTCACTTTTCTTGTGCCCTTAGTCTCTCATTTTCATTTTCTTGCCTATTATTTTTCTACTCGCAAAACACAATCTTACTTCATGAAATTTATCAACAAATACCATGAACTTTTCGAGTAGGCTTTACAATGGAAGCGAAATGAAATGCAGAGAAAGCAGCAAATATAGGATTCAAAAACTCTGCAGTTGCGACATAAGGTTACGAACAGCAAAAAAACAAAATGTAGATAATATTATCGAGCTTCCTCAATTTCTCCAACCTCGTCTTCAATGCATTCAGTCTTCGCAGTCACTAGGTCTTTTTTAGCAATGCTGCCTTTGATACCTTTGATAACGACACGCCTTTTCTAAAAATAAAAAAACTATTAATACCAGCGATCATATAAAACGAATAAATCATCTTTAACAAAAGAAGCGCGGCTCTTTCGGGGTCAAAATGGTAAGTACGGATGTCTGCGCTGCAAAATTACAGTTCAAAAGTTTTTTTGGTGAGCAAGTCAAATTTTGTCTTACATATCACATTTATTCGAAAAAATCTGCTGTTTTATAATTGAGAAATGACCCAAAATATAGATGGATTTCTGCTTAGTGCTGTTATTTTGAGAAAAAAGGTTGAAGATTTTATTGATTAGTTTCATCAAACCAAAAAATCGCTATGCCTTTTCGAACAGAACTTTTGACCAAGTATTCATCACTCCATTTTTTTTTCACTTTCTCCCATTGTCACCAAACATCTGCTGCTTTCAACATTATATGTGCTGAATTTGAATGCTAGCAGATAACTCTGACCATTAACAATTTTTGAATGTACAGGAATACAACGAAGCAAGTGGTCACAATTGCAGCAGCAATTATAGGTGTGACTTTCTTCGTCAAGGATTTCGGTTCTCATATTCAATATCATAAATGAGTTCAACCGATCATCTCAATCATATGCCCAACATTTCATACTGTGAGCGCAGAAGTAGTGGAATTTTGGGCCACATCGGATCCAAAGAGAATAGGACAGACTGGAAGGGTCTCCAAAAAAGAAAAGGGGAGGGGAATTTGGAGAGTTTTTCCAAAGAAAATTTTGTGAACGGGGAAGATGTAAGCAATTTCGGAAGAGAATAGAAAAAGGATGCCTGGATTTGCCAGGAGGTGAGGGGTACAATAACGTAGCTGGACAGTCACGGAAGTGTAGCTGGCTCTCGGAAGTGTGAAAGAACCTGCACATTGGTAAGGGATCTCTGAGTGTGGAAGTCTGGAGAACGCTGAAAAATTCTTGCAAAGAGTAAAAGTCATTTTGAGATGAGAAGAAGGAAGAAAACTAGGGCTAGAATGAAAAATGCGAAGAAATGTTCAAAGAATTCTGCTTGAGAAACGCTTCATAGAGAAAAAAGATAAAAACTTCCATTAAAAATTCCATTCTATTCCTTTATTATTTCTCTAATCTCCATTAGAAGGAGACCAAAGGAGAAATGCGGGGAACATAACAAGTTCAAGGTGCTCTCTGGAGAGTAGAGAATAGGGAGGGTGTACTATGGCAAAGATAGGAAAAGCCTGTAGAGAGCAGGCAAGCATTTACTGACATGTTTGCCAAAACCTTGGTATCAGAAAGATCGTGGAGCTCTAACTGGAAAGAAAAAAGGCATGGGGCTGTTTTAGCCGAATTAGCTAATGAGCTTTTGAGTTTCTCAAAAAAGTTCGTGGTGGGAGATAGCTTTTAACTAGTACTTCTAACTGCCAAGCGTGCATTTCACATAAAAAATGCAGGCTTGGAAGTTTATACTATAGGTTAAAAAGATCATATTTCGTCTTCTAAATTGATGTAAAACCTTTTGCTCAAGTCTGAAAAATTGCATTCCGCAAATTTGCTGAGTCAAAAAGTCCTAAGACATCCTGATAAAAAATCGAAAAAAAGAGCGCGCACCATCGATCTTGCACAAAAAAGCGGGGATCTTCGCTAAAATTGCCAATTTGGATACGCGACCTGATCTGAAATAAAATAGTGTAAACTATTGTTGTAAGAAAAGCAGTGTATTGAAGCTTGCCAAATATGCTATATACCGATGAAAATTATGTGAAAGTGAAAGGATAGACATGCCCAGTCAAAGAGCGTCATCCATAAGGAAGATCACAGTCGCCTGCAAATGATACCAGCCTGCGCCATAGAAAATCCCGAGTGATGTCAGTAAGCGATTATACAACGTGAAAATAGGAGCGAAAACAAAAACGTCGAAGAAGTGAGCACTAATTAGCAGAAGTTAATCAATCAAGAAATGGCAATTATTTTGCAACTTTCAAAACATTCACCGTAATATGCGCGCGTAGTGTACTTCGGGACAAAATCGCAGCAAAATCGGGACGAAACTAAAATGATGACTCCAGCCGGTGCAACGGATTTTGGTGCGAACGTCCATTTTGTGGGCGGATCTCTTGTGGGAGTCAACGGTTAGTGTCTGAGGTACATTCAGATTCCGAGAACCCCTCTTTAACACACAGACCCTCCGACGCTTGCGGAATGCATGTGCAGCGACAGAAGGCAATTGACGTCGAGACTGCCTCACACCTTCTGAAGCAAGCGATCCACAGTGTCCAAAATTTAGTGAGCAATAGAGCAAGCCTTGCTTTCTATGACTGATCACAAAGAAAAGTCAAGGGCTCTTGACCAGAGGATTGGAAGCACGTTCGTCGGCGAAGTATATCTGTGAGATTTGACAAAAGTGTCAAAATGTAACAATCAAGCTCTTGAGAACATCAAGAAAACGGCAATTATGGTACACCCGCAGTGAATTTAAAATAATGGCCCATAGTAAAGCTGCTTCATTCGATCTCAGCTGAATAAAATTTCAGTTGAGGTTTCGACGAGTCAGCTTGCCTTCAGTCGAGCCATTGATTGATATTGCCAACCAGCGCCACGTCCATGCAAGTATACGAATCAAGACGAGTTTGCCAAACATTCACATCTACGTCATTGGACTAGCGGCGAGGATGTGGCCACACTTGTAAGGTCTTGTTAAGTCTCGTCAGCATCACTGTGGCTCCTCACCGACATGTTAAACTGACGTGTATCGTAAGTTACTCGGGAGTAACTTACGTGAAGTTTCTCTGCGTATCATCATTGACACACTATTTAAATCAATTGGTAGTCTAACTGAATGTGGATTGACTGAAGTAAGGTAGACTACCTCGTCAGGTGGACGGACGGTCACCTGAAATTTCATTTTGCATTCTTATTACATGGGAAGCTGGTGATAGGCAGTCTACCTTACCGAATCTTAGATGAGGGCCTCAGTTCAGTTCACCTGAAATGAATTAGCTTTACTACGGGTCAATGTTTCAGTAAAAATGCAGGGCTTGCGGCTAGAATTATGACTCAGATTGATTTGGTGTTAGAGTTTCTAGCTTTCTCGGATTTTCTATTTCCAGGAACTTTTTCTTCCCTTGGCACGGCATTGCTTCAAGTGTTTGTATCTAAATCCTACATTAATGCACAAAGGCTGTTTACTGGTTTTGCACTGTAAATGTAGAGTGAAGCCAGCTCTACAAAATGCAGTTTAAGGTTTTGTAAGAGCTTCAAAGTCAAAAGAGCTATACATGTTTTAATAAAGTGTATGTTTCCATTGGTTTGTCCTCAGAATCGTGGTACTGTTTGCTCCGAGAACAATGGCGCTTAGTAAACCACCCATCAGTGCAACGCGACTGGTGCGGTCTTACGTTGAACGTAGGACGCCTCAGTCCAGCATCCAATGAGCTACTGATCCGGATGCGGATCACGTTCTAATCATGATAATCATGTGTGTGTGTTCTTGAAAAGGAAATCGCTAGAGCCTGTTTGGTCGAAAGGTAAGCGACTGGAATTAAAGGTGCGTGGCCACGCTTCAATACCGGTTAGCGTCACAATGCTGCGTCGTCTGGCCTTTGATAGCGACCACTTCGCAAAATCGACGATAATCGCTATCAAGGATTTCGCCTAGCACATGCATGTGAAAAAAAGGAAATGATTGCAACATAAACTCAATGAATTAAATCAATAAATGTTTTGAGCAGCTTATCAGAAAAAAGTCAGCAAACTTTACAAAAAAGGAAAAAATCTGTTTTTTTCCTTTCCACGCCAAAATCAGCTGTTCATCGATTCCCTCCTTTTGGGCCCCAGTATTGTGCAGTTTCGCCCCATTTTGTCCGCAGTGTTAAGCAAATTGATGTGTATCGTAAGTTACTCAGGAGCAACTTACGGAAGTATTTTCTGCGTCTCCTCTTTCCCACACTATTTGCATTCGTATAACATCAATTCGCGTTCAGCTCAACTGAACGGGAACCGAGTGCAACAGTTGACTGCAGCAGGTGGACGGATGGCCATTTGTCGGTTCACTTGCCATGCTTATAGCATGGGAAGGTGGGCGGTCATCATTTCACCTGACGTAAGATCAACTGATGGGTTCAAGTCAGTTGACCTAAACTGATAGAGTTTTACTACGGGCCAATATCTTAAGAAAGTAAAGAGCAAAAGATGTAATTTTCTTGACGAACACTGACGACTAGACGAAGAGCTTATACGCAAAATTTTACTGAAAAGCGAGGAAAATAAAGTTATTACGTTGGAAAATTAGGCTTAAAGACTTTTGGGACACCCTATAGCACTATTCTCGTACACATCGCAGAATTTTTAGCCTGTTTTGTAAGAGCTTCCATCTTTGGGTGACAAAGTAAGATAGTTTTCAAAAGTGGAGTTATTGCCGTCTTAATTTTCAATCTGAAGTCCTTGACTTCTTTTCCGAACTCAGCAGGAGAAAATAAAGAATAAAATTGATAGAATAAGAGAATAGAGGATAAGAGTTTTTGGACCCACTTACGCACTTTGATACGGCACAGAATACCAAAATTAGCGAAAACGTGAGAATAGATTCACACAATTTGATGATATTTTCGATATACAAGTGTAGCATGCTCGAGATAATAGAAATGCGTAGTCGCAGCATTTTTGCACTTAATTCTCACCAAATCGACGGTGCTCACAAGTTGTGATCAACGTATTATGATGTAGAGCTTTTGCATTAAGCAAACGCTGTCAAAAGTTTTAAAAATTCTTGTGGGTAGCTTCAAACCGTCTCAGGGAAAACGCTTAATGGCTGTTTAAAGTGCAATTTGTTCTCGCTATATGTATACTTTTGACAGCAATTTGTTCCACCTGATTTGTATGCCAGGCAGCTTAACGGCACTTCGGCTTTTCCTAATAATTTCCGATTTCAAATAAAACCGATGCAAAACAAATATAAGTGTGAATGTGTTAAGCACAATCAGTCTTTTTTCTCCTTGACGGTTTTGCTCCCGCTTATTTCAACTAGCATATTTGGCCAGAATGCTTGCTGACATTAAAACTTCGCTGGGCAAAGCGTCAATCTAGAAATCTTTAGTATGTGTTCACTTCCACAACTCCTTAACTATTAACCACTCCCCTCTCCTTCATCCTCTCCCATATTTTTATCAACTAGTTGTGGTTTTCCGTAACATCGTCTTCAAGCTATGTTTTTATTAAACCTAAAACTATTGCGCATTTTCTAGAATCCGACATGCAGTTCATCATCGTATACTTTGTGGCTCTGGTGTGCTTGTGTCATGGAGGAGGAATCAATTCCAATGTACGTCAGTGAGCAGCTTCGTGAGAATAGCATTGGTAACAATATTTTAGGCCTGCCGTCAGACCTGCCAAAAGGAAGGTATCATGTCGGAGGCCTGTCTGCAACACTGCGTAGGTCTAGCAATCATAATGGTCAAAAGATATAGGCCATTATTTCCGCGAAGTACGTCAACAAGCAGCTGTGTGAAAATAGTATTGATAACAATATTTTAGGGCGAAATCTGCAATAAGGAACGTTCCAAGGTGCAGCCGGACTGTATGGGTCGCTGCATAGCTCTAACAATGGTAATGATCAAAAATTGATCCGAATCAAATCCGATAATCCGTATAAACCTTTGCATGCACAAATCCTTGATACAAACAGTGACGAAAAACTGAGCACACAGTGCAGGCTTTGCACAGGTGGCTTACGGGCAGGCTGGATATCGTTTTGAGGGTAGAAGCTAAGAGACTATTGCTTTCGTGCGTTTCCTTGCAGAGCGCAGGAAATATGCATGTTAGCATGATATGATGTAAATGAAAAAAAAGCCAATTGCTCAATGCAGGATCAGTGATTCGAGACTGATTAAAAAAGTTTAAGAAAGCATTATGATTAAGTCAGTACAAAGTAAATTTTATATAAAATTACCCAAAAAAGAAACTAAAAATTGGCCAACTTTACGCCCACCAGCGTAACACATTTTTGCAGCCTTTCTCCTAAACTTATCTTATCGCTGTCAAGTTACCTGTACACATATATAGTTCCGACCAGGGTTGCGATAGGAAAAGTAAAAGTAAAAACCCACGCTAATTATTCAATAGAAAACGCAAAAACTGACGATCCGCGTTTTTTTTTTCGTTTTTTCTCCATAACTTCCTTCAGATTGCATAAAATAGAATACCTAGCTCGTCAAGGCAAATCCTCTGATATATTACACTCTCTTACTATTCCGTTTTCAGTCTGCTCGATTTTTGTGTGAGGACGGGTTTTCGTAGTGGTGTAACTCAGCGAAGAACACACACGGGAAATGCTAGTAAACACGATTCGGTAGAGCTTTCCGTAGAATATAACGCCCTAGAGAGTAACAGAGGATCCCTTTTCAATAAAGATAGATAGGCCTGTGAATTGTAGAAAATCGATGTCTCTCAAATTTTAGCTACTGTAACCATACAGTAAAACGCTAATTTGCAAAGCTGGTGTGTTTTTCGTAATTAGCAGGTTAGATGACCTCTATGCGCAAGTTTTCCAAGAAATTCAGGCGCTTTGATTTTTTCTCGTTCTGGGCTCTGAAGCTCACCGGCAGGTTTTGGCTAGAATATTGACGATCTTGGATTGATCGGAAACTTCGCATAGGGGTTTTTGGACTCGGTGATTACGAAAATAGTGCTCTTTTTGTGCAGCGTAAGTTCTTTTAGCAAGGTTATGCTGAGAGGAATGCAGCGATACTACGCAAGTTCCTAAATCTGTCTGTTCTTTTCGCGTATCTATTGGACAACTTACCTGCTCCTTTTTGTAACTTGAATTCACTAGAGACAGTGCTGTCAGAGAATGCTTAAGCTAGGCCCTTATGTAGTGATTGCCGAATTGTGAGTTTACGAACTCACGTCATCATGAAAATCGTTCAAAATTTCGAGATCGCCTATTTTGACCAAATATCGCCACGAATGATTACAGATCATTCTGACTGCAGATACTATACTCACGTTTTTCATGTAAATTGATAGTTCTTATACAGCATACACGCTTACCCCCTATGCCAACTCTCACATCTGTAGCTCAAAGTTTACAAAAATCGGGGGTCGGTAGTAATCCGGTCGAAACTCCGAGTTTGAAGCTCCGCGTCAACTCAGAGATAACTCTGAGTTTCGTTTTTGAAACTCTGAGGGCCGCATGCACTAACCTCCCCGCGGGGAGGTTAGTGCATGCGGCCCTGAGTTACGCTTATTAAAACTCTGAGTTCCGCTTTCGTAATTCCGAACTCCAACTCTCAAGCTCGGAGTTCGGCTTTGAGGAGTTGTTAAGCACTTTGCTGCAAAAGCGACATTAAAGTAGGGACTCGAACCTGTATGGCCTAGCGTAAAGATCCTATCACCAAACCGCTAGACCATGACACACCCATGAACCCCAGAATTGCTCCGCCATAATGTACTCACTCAATCCATTAACACTTAGCAGGTCAAAACAAGTTATACCAAAGCCTCACTCATTTTCATTTCTATCATACAGTGATGGTTCATCACGAGGATTGGTCTTTTGCGCAGCTGAAAGCTTCAAACAATAGAGAAAGCGGATGGCATACGCAATGATAAGAATTGACTACTAGGATTTGCGCACAGAATAAATCCTCCGGGCAAAGTTTGCCCTTCCATGATTTCGTCTTACTTACCGTATACCTACCGTAACCGTTTCATATGTCACCAGTGTATGTAGCAGATAGATTGTCCGTAATCTGGATCCCGAATAACTCCAGTGTACCGAATTTCGGCTAATTCCGTTGCTTCAATTCGTCTACCGTAAACCTACCGTAACCTCGTCAGATGACACTGCAGTACAATTTACATGTCATATTCTTTCGAGAAATTAGCTCTTTATTTCTCATCATTTATTTTAAAGCGAGACAAACTTGTTGAACTATCACGTTCGTTTGGCGCATCATTGTATGCAGAGATAAAATAAAATAAAATAAATAAATAAAAATATTTGTTATCGGCGCCCCGAATAACCCCACTGTACCAAGTTTCGATCAGTTTCGTGGTTTTCTCCTATCTACCGTAAACCTACCGTAACCTCGTCAGATGACACCACAGTATAATCTGCATGTCAAATTTCGGCGCCCCGACTAACCCCAATGTACCAATATAAAGAAAAAACAATTTTATATATGTTCGTCTCCGTTTCGTGCCTTTCCTTAGTTTCGGTTTCCTGATTTTCTCCCATCTACCGTAAACCTACCGTAACACCTCTACATGACCCCATAGTGAGAAATGGTTACCATATGCGTGACCAGCGCACCGAATAATCCCCTGGGCCAAGTTTTTACAAAATTTCAAAATTTTGTAAATCACTGCGCACCAAGATATCCCCATCGTGCCTGCTTAAACTACGAGCAAAATGTACCCCAGAGGACTTTTTAGCTGCCGCTCTTTTTTCGCGCACTATTTCTTTTTCTCTGACCAAACTCAGAGTTATCTCTGAGTTCCACGATAGACTGGAACGCGCATCAAACTCAGAGTTATCGCAGACACTAGTTGCGCGTTCGGTGGCGCTGTTTCTTGTGCAGGAAGATTTGGACAATGTTGCGCTAATAGGAATAAACTACGTGTTAAGGAGAATCCTGCCATATCATCGCTTTCCGGATTTGATCTGTTCAAACACCTGTTAGAGGGGTCAAAATGTTGCGCGTTAGCTCAGAGGTAACTCAGAGTTAACTCTGAGTTATAACTCTGAGTTTCGATAGGTTTACTACCGACCCGGTAGATTCGGTAAAGATAATTGTTTCTGAAAACTAATATTGTATCCGTAATCAGCCTCCTCACTCACCTACTTACACCGATTCCGAGCCCAGAAGCTCAAAGTTTGCAAAAAATCGATAAATCGATATCGACCGATGACAAATTGTAGTCTACGAGACCAGCTCGGCCCCTAAGTTAGTGCAAAGTTTGGTCCGCATTGGTTCAGAGATGCATGGGAACAAACGCACAGACACACAGACACATAACAAACAGACATTCACTCAAATATAGTGGATCGGCGAAGCCTAACAACTTGGGATTTTGATGCGGTAGGTTGGTTGCTTATCACCCAAGTATGAAAACGGTGAGATCCCGGTCGCACAGCTTGCCGACCCTGCAGAGAAAATTGCTGTTAGACTTACACGCGCAAGTCAATTTTATACGCGCTCGGACGAGTTGACAATCCTCCTCTCACCACTCGAAGCTTCCCGCCGCAATACTATAACCACTGGGTCCCGCAACATTCAGCGTCTTCAGCCTCGCCGCACTCGTCCAATTTCAAAGCGTAGGGCATTGGAAAGCGCTCGTTTTCGCCATTTTCAAACTTTCCAAACTGGATTTTCGGGATCAGCCTATTGGATAACCGTAAGTAAGCGAGAATTTGAATAAGTTAAAATTCGCCGAGCCAATGCTTCTAAGTTTAATATGTTAGAGATAAATAATAGCAATAACAGTTGGAATTCTAAAGTCTGTCAATCTCATCAAAAAAAATTGTAGGCGTCGTCTCCTTGCAACCGTTCATCATCAGGGAGATAAAAGCGTGGCTCATTCACTATTTGCAGTTTTAGGCCCCGGTCAGACTTCACGCGACTTAATCGTCGCGACCAAAACGCCAAGATTTCCATTCATTTTCATTTCACATTCAAAAATTTCGGTCTGGAAAAGTATCACAACCGAATGCAAGTTGATCGGCATGGAATGTAGTTGTAACAGTTGTCTCGTCGCGATTCAGTCGCGACGATCAAATCGCGTGAAGTCTGCCCGGGGCCTTAAGGCTGGTCAATCTTGCTACTTTACTTTTCTTGCTACCTACTTTTTCAAGGTACTTCATCTTATCTACACGGGCTTCCACCATGCCCATTAATTTTGGCTTGGTTGAGGTTGGCACAGACTACTTCCTTCTGGAGTGCAATTGCAAACTTTAATTTTCCGCATCTCAGAGTTGAGAGGAATTCGTTGTTGCAAGAGACGTATTTAAAATTTATATTATCTGTTGCCTAACTATGCAATGCGCTCTAAAGGAAAGCATGGTTTTATCATGTCAGCGTCTGAAACACAATGAAAATGCACTCAGAGGGAATACGCGCACGTAGAGATTGAAGAGCATTGATGGAGTAGCGAGAATGACTAGCCCTTAGAACTACAAATAGTGAACATTCTACCTCCACCTAGTGATGAACAGTTGCAAGTAGACGCCTACGATTTGTATGACGAGACTTACAGACTTTGAAATTCCAACTGTTATTGTTATCATTTGTCTCTAACATACTGAACTTAAGTGAATGTCTGTTTGTTATGTGTCTGTGTGTCTGTGCGTATTCCCATGCATATCTGAACCAATGCGGACCAAACTTTGCACACGACTTAGGGGCCGAGCTGGTCTCGAAGATTACATTTCGTCATCGGTCGATATCGATTTATCGATTTTTTTGCAAACTTTGAGCTACTGGGCTCGGAATAGGTATAAGAATTGAGTGAGGGGGCAGATTACGGAAACAATATTAGTTTTCAGAAACAATTACCTTCACCGACTCTACCAATTTTTTGTAAACTTCGAGCTATAGATGTAAGAGTTGGCATAGGGGGGGGGGTAAGCAAGTATGCTTAAGAATTATCATTTTACATATAAACATAAGTTTCGTAGCGATATTTGGCCAAAATATGCGATCTCAAAATTTTGAGCGATTTTCGTAATGACGTGAGTTCGTAAGCTCACAATTCGGCAATCACTACATAAGGGCCTAGCTTAAGCACCCTCTGACAGCACTGTCTCTAGTGAATTCAAGTTACAAAAAGGAGCAGGTAAGTTGTTCAACAGGTACGCGAAAAGAACAGACAGATTTAGGAACTTGCGTAGTATCGCTGCATTCCTCTCAGCATAACCTTGCTAAAAGAACTTACGCTGCACAAAGAGCACTATTTTCGTAATCACCGAGTCCAAAAACCCCTATGCGAAGTTTCCGATCAATCCAAGATCGTCAATATTCTAGCCAAAACCTGCCGGTGAGCTTCAGAGCCCAGAACGAGAAAAAATCAAAGCGCCTGAATTTCTTGGAAAACTTGCGCATAGAGGTCATCTAACCTGCTAATTACGAAAAACACACCAGCTTTGCAAATTAGCGTTTTACTGTATGGTTACAGTAGCTAAAATTTGAGAGACATCGATTTTCTACAATTCACAGGCCTATCTATCTTTATTGAAAAGGAATCCTCTGTTACTCTCTAGCGCGTTATAATCTACGGAAAGCTCTACCGAATCGTGTTTACTAGCATTTCCCATATGTGTTCTTCGCTGAGTTACACCACTACGAAAACCCGTCCTCACACAAAAATCGAGCAGACTGAGAACGGAATAGTAGGAGAGTGTAATATATCAGAGGATTTGCCTTGACGAGCTAAGTATTCTATTTTATGCAATCTGAAGGAAGTTATGGAGAAAAAACGAAAAAAACGCGGATCGTCAGTTTTTGCGTTTTCTATCAAGTAATTAGCGTGGGTACTGTAGGTTGATGCAACAATAAAGTCGTTTTGCGAATTCTCAGTTTGACCTGCTATAACTTCCCAAGATGTCCACATCAGTACAGCGCACATTGAATAATACTCATAGCTCAAACCGGCGGTAAAATATAGACTGACAAACAGAAGAAATTTCTGAAACGTCGTTTTTGACTGATCATAACTCCCGTCAAAGTTCGTCAGTATAAATGGTAAGGAGTCTGTCCTGCAGCCGAAAGCCGATAGTACAAAAGAGGACGGTTAGAACTTGAACAAAAAAGAATTGCGAAAATGAAAAAAAATAAAATAGCTTTTTTAAACAATTTTCGAAAAACCGTAAAGTCCCAAATTGTGAAATTTTCCGATTTTCTCTGTACCGGCTGCTTTCTTTGAAGAAACTTGTGGGTCATATAAGGACTACAAAGGCAACCCACTTTCAGGCGCAGATATCTCAGACCAAATATCTTCATAACATTTTTCAGTCAAGCATGAATAATGTAGACAACTTCTACCGCATACAGTAGCTAAATTTTCGAAAGAGCATCATCATTTGCGCTGGATGGCCTAACACGTGATGCAATGAAAAAGAGTTCTGAGTGCGGTTCTGAAACTCTTAAATTTTTGACAAAATGGGCTGGAAGCTCATTTTGACCACGATTGGATAAATGAGATGAGCTTTTCAGGGGTACTCAATCCATTCCAGAGAAAAAAAATTGGTGGAAAAAAGTTGTCCTAGAAGTAAGCTTAGAAAAACGTTGATTAATCATTAATCAATTTTTTCATCATTAATTTTGCATCAACTCAATAACGTCGTACAACTTTTTGACAGAAATTAGAATGGCAGGCATTGAATTCAGATTCTTGCATTGATTACTTTTTTAGATATGACAAAGATACAAAGCGCAGAAAAATGGAATCGCAGCTCTGCATTCATGGCCTCTAGAGCCATTTCAAGGTGCTTTTTATGCGAAGGTTCAAAACATAGTTTCAATCATTGGGATGTTTTGAGCCTACCAACCCGACTACTACTTTTGGAAGATCAGCTAACTACGGTAGCTAAACTGTACAACAGTATATTTCCGAATTCGCGAATTTAGGGCCTCAGATGGCTTAGAATGGAGACCACAATACGTTCTATCATGATCAGATCTGGTGAAGCGCGCAAGATCCTTGGAACAGCCGAAAATGCAGAAGTGGTCTGCTTTCTATAGAAATTGTCTTCTGAAGATGACCTAAAGTCCACCATTCAAACACAAAGATTACTGTCAAAACTCAATGATGTTCTCAGAAAATTTTTCGTCGAACTCTTCAGGGAAGGGACTGTAGAATGTATTAATATAGTCTCATCTCTGACGAAGGTACAGTACGTCAAATGACAACGTTTACTCTTGAGAAATCTGGAGTATTTAAGTCCAAGTCTAGCTGCAAAAGACGAATTTTGAAGCGAGAAAATCCCTTCAAAGTGCGGAAGCGGCTAAGGTGGCTCCGCCCACCAAAGTAGATGGGCGGAGCCACCTTTTCCGCTTGTAGTACGAAATTGGCGTTGAAAACTAAAGTGGTCACAGATGCCTTGGTTATGATTATCAAAGTTCCGACATTCTTATTTGCTTGAGCCCATTTTGGAAAGTTGTCCTCGGACCACCAACTTGATGGGCGGAGCCACCCTGGAAGCTTTTACCTTTTAAAGCGATTTTCTCGCTTCCGAAATCATTTTTTCCAGCCGGACTTGAACCATTACATGGTTAATGGTTCCGCTATCACAAAGCATCCACATTATCCTTAATTTGTGTGGACGGTCCCTTTGAAGCAGAGGTTCAAAATAGTTGTTTATGGTGCAATAAGGGGTCAGTAGATCTTCTTGGTCTCTCTCTCTCTCTCTCTCCCTCTCTCTCCCTCTCTCTCTCTCTGGAGAATTGACAAATCTGACTATGATAAAGCTAATTTTTATAGAGCTATCGCTAATATTTACGGTACAAATCCTGTCAGCGAAGGTTTGAACTACGGTGCTGGCCAGAATTATAGATCCGCTCTGAAAACTGCCTTAGCTCATCTGCCTCTGGAAGATATCCAGCACTTGGTATAGCTCTGTGTTTGACAGTCTGCCATCACTAGCCAGATCAGTCGCTGCACTCCGGTTGTGCTATACCTTCATAAGGAAGGCTCATCTGCCTTTTTTTCATTTGAAAATACTTTCACACGTACTTTGCTCCTGAAATCTTGTTCGCATAGATAGTTTTGCAGTTTTCCAGCAGTTTGCAAGCGAAAATTTTTTTATTAAGTCGTAGATACTTGCAAGGGAAGGATAATAAATTAGATTCGCCTTTTGAATTGAGACACATATACTTGGAATCAGGTTTGAACGCTGATTCCAAATTAGTGTTTCTAGTTGCTCAGCATTATTGCGACTTATGATCTTCCTGTTGTGAGTAATCAACAAATCTTGGTCTGGGGTCAAAGTAGACTTCGTAAAAATTAGCAAATTTCAAGGGGAACTTCGTTTTGAAAATTCCCTGGTGCCAGCTCGTGCTGAGCCCTGTAGGGGACTGTCACCAAATAGACCACAGCTTTAGAGAACCAGGGCTTTGAGTCAGAAGATATGGTCACTACCAGCTCCGGACAGCATTAACGACTTACTTACTTTTTTACCCAAAAAACTCGTATTTTTAACCACCATGAAAGAGCTTTTCGAGCTCTATCTATCCATATGCAACTCGCTCGGTTTTCTGCTATCTTTTGAAAACCAAAAACTAAAGCATAATTTTTTTGAGGGTAAATTTGCGTTAAAAATTTGCCGTTTCCCATGCTTTTTGCTTTTTTAAAAATGGAAAATTGTTGAACAAGTACTATGTCTTCTGAAAGAGCTTAAGAGCTCTTCCAAAAGATCTGCTGCTTGCTCAATGCCTTTATGGTGAAGCAGCGTAACTGAAAGGTATGCTCCAAAAACTGGGTCCGAATTCTTAGAAGCGCCACGCTAAAGAATTTGCGAGAGTAGCGGTAGCGCGTTGCCAAAGTATTAGGCGATGTTCACTTGGTGATGTTTTAGTTGCCGTCTGGTTACCGAAGATTAGTACGAAAATTTCAAAATTTAGAGAAAAGCTGCCCCATTACTTTCCGATCACCCTAATAATTCTGTCT
This sequence comes from Cylicocyclus nassatus, assembly GCA_958299035.1. NCBI lineage: Eukaryota > Metazoa > Nematoda > Chromadorea > Rhabditida > Strongylidae > Cylicocyclus > Cylicocyclus nassatus. The sequence continues at coordinate 14,302,278 of CATQJL010000112.1, forward strand.
TTGCAAGCTTAATTAGAAATTTCCAGCTTTTTGGAAGTGCTGCTTTTCAGAAATTACAGGGTGGGGCAAAAGTCTGGGAGCCTAGTTTGTAATGCTGTAAATCAAGAAACTATTGATGATTTTGATTCCGAATTTGGGCTGCATATTGCTGCGATCATCCTTCACAAATCACACTTTAGCTAGCTAGAAATGCTTGCCATATAATTTTGTAGGAATTGGATTTATCAAACAAATGCTTCTGCAAAGCGAAAAAATCGAAAACCTCGGTCTTCATAGCTTATTTCGTAGCTAAAGATACAGTAGATATTCCAGGGCACTTCGATGCACACATTGTAGAGGAGGCTTTGCGCTATCGATTCGTAGTAGTTGAGTTTGCCAGATACTATTCTTTCGAAAACGCAAAATAAAAATTTGCGAATACTACCTGCGTGCCAGTGGTCATTTGTCTTCAAAATGAATTTGAAAGCTATAGGAGCGCAGCAGGCACTATGTTTTAGGCTATATTCTTTCCATGAGTCTTCTATACAAGCATCTATTAGATTTCGATCGATAAAGGAATTTCAATGCTTCTAGGTTATGATTTTTCGCTTCCATTCACGCGATCGCATCCAGATTTCCAGTATGCGAATACACTTGCCTTCACTAAAGATTTCAGAAAAATTTTTCTTAACATTGCAAAAAAAATTTTTCTTGTAGCACTTTGTAGCCAAAGGCTTGCTCTATCATACTGCACATTTGCCTGGTGATAGAAACAGATACTTTGATGGCATGGGACGAATTTCATCATGACTGTCTGCGTGCCATGACAGGCGGACTCACCAAGATTTCGAAGGGCTGCTTTCAAGCCAGAAGAGGCAATTTCAAAATGTAAGAGCAGTGATGTATTTGCAAAGGTCCGATTTATGTGTGCACCAAATTTTTTGTTTCTAGTTACTTTCCTTCTGATTTTATCTGAAAAAGTACGAGGCTCCCAGACTTTTGCCCCACCCTGTATGAAAGAAAACGTAAAAACTGAAAAGGAGACATTTTCGCATTTCCTTATTTTCTCCTTCGTACTCTAGTCACTGAAAAATGCAAAAGAAAATTTATTTTTTGTAAACATTTGACTATAAGAGTAAATAAAAATAAGATAATTGAGATCTACGTGATCGAAGTAAAGTAAAGGGAGGGCGAGAATTTTAGACGATTTTTTAATCGTATTTTCGAGTAGTTTACTTGAGCGCGAATATTCGATTTGATTAAAGACTCTACCGTTCGACCAGATTGGCAATTGGGCGTTATGTGTGAAGTGCCTGTTCGTTGTAGACGTCCCTGCGGCTCTTTCTCTTTCGCATCTTCTAGAAAAGTGAGCTATAGACGAGAATGAGAAAGCCTCAGAAATGCTGTTGGACGTCACAGGTCTTGGAAAGATCTTTTTCTTTCTTTCAGACAATTATTGCGACCACCCGCGGAAGGGCCCGCGCCGACGTTTCATCCATGCCGCGGGTGGTAGAGTGAACGCACGCTAAGCAGCCGAGAGTTACCCGCGGATGCACCGGTAAGCGCTCGAAAGACGCCCGCGGATGTCCAGGCAAGCACCCGACTGAGGCGCGTTATGCATCCGCGGGTGGCCCGATACGCAGTGCTAAACCCAGTACAATGTACATTTATTCCATTTTTTGAACATTTGTTCATCTTCCGCGCCCCGGCACATGGGTTAGGGTATGCATCAAAATTTGTCTTCCCTCGTAGGGCCCCGATTCCAACTTCAAGAAACCCTGGGGGAGGATACCTCAGCAGACCGTCTTTACTACTAGCCACATATCAAGGAACGACAGAGAACAGCATAAACGTTGAGGGTACCTCTATCAGCGCGGCGTATCTCACGCGAGTAACGTTTTTGCTTACAGCATGTAAGAATTGCGGCGTCCGGCAAGGCCCGCGGCTGGTCAGACTGATTCTGTTGAGCCGTTGCCTAGAAGGGCCGGGGCCTGCCCGAAAATGAGGTCCGTGGCCCGCCCGAGTGTTTTTTCCCGGGCCGCGGGTGTCCCGACAGAAGAATTAAAACCCGCGGCCTCTAACTAGCGAAAACATTGAGCCGCGGGTCGCCAAGCAGGTGAATTAAGGGCCGCGGATGTTCGTAATAATTGTCTGAGGATGCCCACTGGCACCTTTTATCTAAGACTTTGCTGGCACAATTGGTAAACTTACTGGATACGATGTATCTATATAATTTGAAAAAGACCACGCTTTGCCCACACAATTCATAAAACTGCAAAAGTGACTCGTTTTCAGTTGCAAATAGTGTATTGTAGAAATTTTCTTCCTGCCCAGCACATTGGTCTTCTAATGCAAGAAACGGTGCCAATGCGTTGCTGCACAGTACAAACACTCAAACCTCATGTTTTAGCGGCTCCATCCCCCTATTCTCACCAAAAAGTTTGACTCAATGAAAAGTCAAGAATGTCGGGCATTTTCTTGCTCTCGCAGTGCTTTAGCTCCTTCTCATATCGAAGTTCACTCGGACAAACTCGACTCTGCACAGATCACTGGGACTAGAAAACGAGAAATGCGTAAGAGGGAAAGCGTCACGTTTGCCACTTTATGCGGATAGCTTTTGTGGTTTTCAGAATTTCATCGCCATGCCATTTTCGAATAATTCGGACAATTATTGCTGGTTTGTCTACTTTATTGCTGGGTCGTTGGCTTTTCAAATTGATGTTTTGAAACTTTGATCTCTTTCCCAGATTTTAGCAATGCATCGGGACGTCAATTTGCCAATACATCAATGCAATAACCAATTTCCTACTTCTAAAATGAAAATAACTGCGATTATAAAGCTGCTCACATAAATAAACGTTGAGGCGCATTCTTTACCGGTGCACTTTCGTTTCCTCGACGGTTTTGTTTTTCATTGCAATAAAGGTATAAGTCTGTTCTAGTCTTCCCGTAGCTAAAAAAAACTTGTTGCCAGTGATGTCTGCCGTAGATTGGATTGTTTATTTTGATAGAGGAAAGCAAGATCTACAAGAGGGAGCTAGAGCACCTACGCAAGATTAGTTTGTGCTAACTTTGAAGTCAAGGTTTAAAATGTTTTGAAGACCCAACAATCGTATTTCCGTCTAGAAATCCCCCCCCCCCTTTTCCTTCACTTTGTTCACGTAGATCTCAGTTATCTTACTGTTATTTACTCTTATAGTTAAATGTTCACAAAGATAAACGCTGCATTTTTTCGGTAACTAGAATACGAAGGAGATAACAAGGAAATGCGAAAATGTCTTCTTTTCAGTTTTTACGTCTTACTTCATATTTTCTGAAAAGCAGCGCTTCCAAAAAAAAGCTGAAAATTTCTAATTAAGCTTGCAAAGATAGAATTATTAGGGTAATCGGAAAGTAATGAGGCAGCTCGATTTCTCTACATTTTGAAATTTTCGTACTAATCTTCGGTAACCAGACGGCAACTAAAACATCACCAAGTGAACATCGCCTAATACTTTGGCAATGCGCTACCGCTACTCTCGCAAATTCTTTAGCGTGGCGCTTCTAAGAATTCGGACCCCGTTTTTGGAGCATACCTTTCAGTTACGCTGCTTTACCATAAAGGCATTGAGCAAGCAGCAGATCTTTTGGAAGAGCTCTTCAAGCTCTTTCAGAAGACATAGTACTTGTTCAACAATTTTCCATTTTTTTGTGAATAAAAAACCAAAAAGCATGAGAAACGGCAAATTCTTGGCGCAACTTTACCCAAAACCTCATGCTTTAGTTTTTGGTTTTTAAAAGATAGCAGGAAATCGAGCGAGTTGCATATGGATAGATAGAGCTCGAAAAGCTCTTTTATATGGAGACTGAAAATACGAGTTTATGGGTAGAAAAGTAAGTAAGTTGTTAATGCTGTCCGGAGCTGGTAATGACCATATCTTCTGACTCAAAGCCCTGGTTCTGTAAAGCTGTGGTCTGTTTGGTGACAGTCCCCTATTCAAACCTAGCACTGATACTTGGGTGGTCGCACACGTTTTACTGCTAAGCTACTGCTCAAAGTTCATAATTGCTTAAAATCAATGACTCCGCGTTTTGACAATTGTAAAGCTTATTACACGTGCGGATGGGTTTATATAGTTATCACTGAAACGAATGATGTGCTCTAACATATATCAAGATTTGAGTGTTCAATCATTTCTCCATCTTGGGAAAGCTGCATTTATTCGCGAAGTGCCTCATTATTTTCCGACCACACCAATACTTTTTTTTTGATTCAGCTACGAGAGAAATACGAGATATATTCATACTAAACGCTATGTAAGAGTACAGGCATAGGAAAGTTTGAGGTGGTGTAATCCGTTCTATAATGGTATCAAATATTATATTTTCAGCTTATTAATGTAGAAGCCATCATGCGAATGCTGCAAATATCTTAGAGGTTTTGCTCTATTCAGATTATATGTTCCTACAATTTTGTTGTCCCACGTGGCAGCATGGGAGCATGCAGTAACAAAATGCAGTAGTATGCAATCCTATTCAGCAAGTTTGGTTAGTGAGCTAGTGCTAACTCGCTCAAACATTAACTTATCAATGTTATCTTAACGATTTAACTTGTTACCCAATTGTGTGGAGTAACTATCAATTCTCTTAAAACACTGCTTATTATATGACACATAAAACGCATAATTACAGAATGCTAATGCTAATCTTCTTGCACCTTCTCGCATCACCTTCTCGCTGCTCTGATCCATATGATCCCCGCTTTTTTTTACGAATCGGGCCGGTACAGGCAACATGGGTACGGGGACGATTTTTTTGTAATCGTCAACCGTACAACCGAGTGACAATAGCGTTATATGAAGGAGAACCCAGTGAGTCAGAACTGCAAAGTTAAGCTCAGTTCATACTTTTGTTTCAGTAGGAGAAAGGCCTGAAGATATAAACTTGACAACTTACATGACACCAGACAAAAATGGTTATTTCGAACTTAGAGGCGTTGTTAAAGAGTTGAGCCGAATTGATCCATATCTTTACGTCCGACACTCTTGCAAGGTACAGATTGTTTTCTACTTGCTGATGAACAGTTAGATTTCTAAGAAAAGTTGAAGTTCCAAACTTATAAGATAACACGATTGCTGTTTACTACGACCTCTTACAGGGTAAAGAAGAGATATACTGCTGGATCATCCCCGGAGATTGCATAAACGACGGCTGGAGGGCGAAGAGATATTGTTCGTACTTGAGAGACCTCGCTGTTAAAAACGATAGCGACAGCAGGTGCTTTGGTCACTGGCATATGCGCTTCGACAATGTTTCCGAAGCTCTCGCATGGGTTACGGACGGAGTCAAACGCATGTTTAGTTCAATTAAAAATGCACTCTTTCGTTAACTTCCCGCCAGTTACATGATTGACGTTTTTGGATATGTGCTTGTGTCAGTCACATCCAAATAAACAAGTTTTAAAGATATGGATAAAAAGGAAAATGGAAAGAGTGAGAAAGAAAAAATGAAATGCCGCCTTAGACAAAAAAAGGCATGAGTGTAAGGAGATTCCAAAACCTCAAGAAGCTATTCCGTACTTTGCACCTCACCGTTGCTCTCGATTTGTGGACTTTTCCTGAAACACTGCAAATCAAAACTTCGGCATAACGCTTAGAAGACTCTTTCATAGAAATGTTTCATGTAAGCGTTCATATGAAAGCGCATGGGCTCCCTGTAACCGCATTTCTGGCTTATCATCGCTGGTTTTGCGTAAACAATTCTATTGAGAAGTGAAATTCCAGAGTGGACCGCTTAAAGGCACCGTCCACCCTAAGTTGAGGGTGTTGAGCTTTTAGCGTCATATAATATTAGGGAAGGATAACAGATAGGAATTTACATTTATAGGTAGGCTAAGCAAGCTCTTGGTAAAACTTGTTGAACACGTAGACAATATATCAATATTTTTATAAGTGACAAAAGGTTGACAATTCTTCCTGTAAAGTTATGACTGCATTTGGTAGAAGAAAAAAAGCAGTATCCCTAGAAAAAAATTGTTTCCGAATACGAAAAAGTATCAGAAAATTTCAATCTTGAAAAGACAAAGTGAAAACAAGGACTTTGACTTCAAAGTTTTTATAAGATCTATTAGATTACTTTTAAAATGCTCATTTCCGGCTCCGGTAAATCAACATTTTTTAATTTGCGGCAGCGGTTTTCAGTCCCAAACTCTTACCAAATTTTTTTTGAGAGAAATCAAGTGATATAAGTTGAAAGAGCATTTTTATTTTCAGAAAAGCCAGAAAGAAAGTTTGTGGGGTCAAGATTGATCGAGTCGAAAGGCTAAACAATATTTTTCTGTTTGAAGTATGAAACGCTAATGCATTATATCTTTTCGCGGTGGGGTGGGCCTGATTTTGCAAAAAAAAATCAAACAAACTCTAAAGCGTTTGCTTTGACCGAAAAAAAGTTGCAACCCAAAAGAAAGTCCCACTCAATTTGGCTCAATTTGAAAAAATTTTGAAGGCCAAAGAAATCCAAAGCAGATTTCATATAAAACTAACCGGAAAGAATATATACACGACTTGGTCAACGTTACGCCCATCAGCGCAACAAATTTTTGCACCCTTTCCCCTCAACTTATCCCATCGCTACTGTTAGGCTGGTTGTTCACATACATACAGTTTCAACCATGGTTGAGATAGGAGCAATGGAAATTGCTCTCCTCACTTTTGAGCCAGAACCTAAAATGACCCGCCTAGCTAAGCCTAAATTTAGAAGATATTGATGTAAACCAGTGAGTGCGCCTCAGAAAACTGATTCCAAATCTATGTTCACTATCTGCTGTACGACTCTTTGAATAAAATTATGTTTTTCTCCGTATTGATATCAAGATATCTAGGCAGTTAGAAGCGTTAGTATTCAAGCTTTCTACACTCGAATATATCGAAGACGGTTTTCCTAAACTCAGCGTAAAGCTTTAATTTATTTGGGCGCTCTTTTGCAGTACGTAAGTAACTATTTCAACGATATTGGTGATCTGTCATCAAAACAGTGCATTAGTGGAAAGAAGTGTTCATAACTTCTTTCGGAAGAGCGCACAGCAGATATCGAAGGCAGATTTGGAATTAGCGGCTCTACATGCGTTTAATGGTCTACGTTTCATTTCGAAGACACGTTCATAAAGTATCCTACACTAGTAAGAAAAGATAAAAAATCGGGTGGCGGACTTTATGAACGATAGCGCGCGCTTAGGCAGGCGTGTGTCAATAAGGTGAGCACCGTCAGCCCCGCCTATCGCAAGATGGACGAGTTTCTTGCAGTACAGCTCTAGCGCTGGTTCATGGCCATGTTCCCTAGTCAAGTGAAAGCAACTTCTGATAGTTTAAGCGTGTTGCAGTCTTGGGTGAAGCTTGACTATTTACAGAATTTTGTTCTGCTTTTTTGTTTCTTTTTCTGTCAGTCATGAACAGCTAATGTTTTGATCATGAAATTCAAGAGATTTGCTGATTTACCTATGAATGACCGAGTCACTCCTGGATAACCAACTTTGAAGTGTGAAATCAATCTAGAACACCTCAGGCATGATTGTCTGATTGTGAGTGACCTCACATCTTACGACTAGTTCCTACGTAATTTCGATTGAGGTACAAATCAATTTACACTGAGGGTAGCAGTTTTTGAAAGCAAAAGAATTTTTTATTTAAAGCAGATTCGAAAAAGTATAAGTGCAGTGATTAATCGAAATCTTAAAATCTACTGTTATCCAAATTGCAACCAACTGGAGAATTGTTTACAGCTTGTTAGAGAATTTTGCTTTTTGGCTGCCAAGTTTTTACTACGGTGACCCACAAAGGCCAACACTGAGAAAGGACGGGGTAGAGCAAGTTAATAGTCAATCCCCCTCCCATTTTAAAGATGGCAATTTTTTTTGTCCGGCAAACTATAAATCATTAAAAAACTTAAGAGACGGAAATTCACATATAGCGTCGATTTTTTTCTAAAACTTTCTAACGAGTTCCAATTTTCCTGGAACTATGTGCATTGACAACAAATTTCTCGTCAATGAAGAACTGACTACCACCAACTATCTATCTACGTTACAAAGCACCTCCTTCACCCTTCAAGGAAGGGGATAGCCCAGATTTCCTTCACCTTTCAAGGGCTCGGCTTCCCTCATTGCATCTATGGTTGCGAATACCCACACGTGAAAAACATTGAAGTTAATGTGCTGCAACTACAAGTTGTCGAAACATTTTTGGGCACGTTTACGATTTTCCTAAAAAATTTTATTAGTGAACATCTAGTTGTAACACTCCTAACTTCGTTTTTCCATTTTCTATTGTCACTGTAGAAATTAAAAAATGTGATCAAAAAAGTTTCAAGACTGAAGAACTAAACGCATGTGAAAGCCCTATTCAAAAATTCACTGTGAAAAATGGCCCCAAATTTTCGCTGCACTCAGAAATAAAGTGAAAATAAATGGTCTCGTTGCTTTGTTGGAGCAAAAGTACAGCCGACATTAATAGACACGGAATTAACCAATCAATTAGATTTAGGATCAAATTGCACAGTCCTAATCAAATTTTGCTACCTTGCTCCGTTCTGCGCCTTGACCGATCCCAATTCGCAAATTTAACATTGAGGAGACATTATACCTTAGACTGAGCAAAGAGAAATTTTGTCAGCGGTACATAGATATTCTTCTTTAATGCTGTTGCTTACTCTAATTTCTTGCTCTTGTATTCTGCTCAGGAGTCCAGCACGAGGTTGCATTTAAGAAATTCAAAAACGAGTCACCTTTGAGATTGCCGAAAATAACCTTCTGCTTAGGGTCCCCACGATACATTCAGGCAAAGAAAAGAAGAGGCGGCTATTAAGCCCTCTGAAACGACTTACAACATGTGAAAGCGCCACCTCTGCTGAGCCCTGATTCTGCTTTCCAATGTATGGTTTTGAGTTCATTTCATCTTTACTAAACTAAGTCTTCTGCCTGCTAGAGACCTGAAGACAAAGGTCCATACCGATCACTATAGAAAATAGTTGTGCCATGGACTTGGTGCTTTCCCAAGCCATACTTTGACGTCTAGCTCGCAGTTTTTAGCTCCTCCTTGTTTTCAGTTTTAGTATGTTAAAAATGTATCAAATAATTTTCAGAAAAGATTTTCTTGAACTTATTCAATGTTCCTAACCTAGTCACAAGTGTGAGCGTGGAAATAGTCAGAGATTGAGATGAATCTTCAAAATTTCATCTTCGATATTCCACGAATTAGCAGATTTTGGTGCGATTATATCCAGTACGAGTTTTTTTTATGAACTCTATCAGCAAAGCTCGATTCTTACGTTCATCCCAGTCTAGAGCAAAACCTCTTTGCCCTTTATAAATCAGTATATCACCTCTAATTCTTTTGTGCTAAAGCACAATCGTAATTCAGTGCGTTGTAATTTTCTATAGCTTAGTGGATGTCGACCATTGTCACTTATTCAAGCTAATAAATTCGAAAACGATGGAAACTGAATTTTACCGTGGCTGTAAAATTTCTCTATACTCGAAGCTATCATTCTTGACGGCCTCTTCTCATACGTAATCGTGAAAAACATCCATGAAATAAACCAAAACTTTGGGCTAATAACGACCGGCAAATACAATACTGCCCGTATTTGTAAAAAAGAAGATGGCAGTTCCCCGATTTATGTGACATCACCGTAGCGTGGCCATATCTCCGCTTAGGCTGGACAAGTTCCTAATTCAGGGGCAACATACGACCCATCTCAGCGTGGCGCATCTTCTGATTCATTGAAGTTACTCTTGTCACAGTAGGAGATAGATTCTACGAATTGTTTCAGTTTTTTTGCTACGATAGGTTACTCAGTGTGCTTATTCATTGCACTCACGGAGCGACCCACCGTAAGCAAAAATCTGGGCTACCGTATCCAAACAGGCACTTTTACATGTTGAAAGGTGTGTCACCCGCAGCTGAATCGAATGGTGCCATTGGATTAAAGATTCGTCCACTCTGAAGCAAGATATGACCACGCTACAGTGACGTTACATAAACTGGGCTGTTGCCCGTCTTTTTTTCGAAAATACGAGTTGTATTTATATAAAAAAAGCTTTCTAACATGTACTGAATAAGCCTTATGTAGGATTTTGAGCGTTTTTGTAAACGATGGTGTCGGAAACGGCTGATTGGCTAATTCTTGGAGTAACCTGCAAATTCCGCTCAGTGCCGCTCAAGACTTCGCTGCCAGTGATAATAAATGAGAAGTTTAAACTACTGAAAAAATCTGTCTTGTTCTTTATGCTCTCTATTAAGCTTAAAAATTACCAAATCGACGGCATGGCTTATTCGTACCTTGAACTTCGATGTCAAGGCAAGGACTTACACCATCACGGTTGTCTCCATCTAAATTTTTTTTGTACGTTTTTTAATTTGTGTTTCACCGCACCGAAACTGTTTTGCAAAAGCTGGTTTGCTACAAATTATTGCTTGCATGGGACGCTTTTTAGTCATGAACCAAGATTCTTTAAATGCTTCTACATATTTCTGTAACTTTCTTTTTCCGCGACTTCAAACTTCTTTGAAGGTCTGTGACTTTGATCCCAGTAATTGGACACATGCAAATTCGAGGCTTTGACTTCGTTACCTTTTGTTTCAGAGTTGAAACAGAAAATTGAGAAACGCGAGTTCTGTTTGAGAGTTTCATAGAAGTGATTTGAACCTTATTCTCTTTGACATCGGACAAAATTCAATATGAAAATTACATGTGTTATGGATAGAAACAGCAAATGACTATTTGTCCACAATAAAAGCAACAGGAAATACTAGAATCACCTTTTCCAGAAGTCTTTACACAGCTTTTAGCCTAAAGAAATCTTGTAGAAGAAGGGAAAATGTCCCTATCACAATGGAGCAAGTGAGATTCATTATAACTTGATTTTGACAAACCTGTTAGTGGAATTACCACTATCTTCTAGACTATTATTTCGATTTGGAAGTTCCAAATCTTTGTCATCACTTCATGTTGTTCAGGAATTACCTGGTGGCCAGGAGGAACAGACACGCTTAAAAGCCGTAACTTTTTAACCGTTTTCATGGAATAAAAGTAGGTTTATCCTTCCAAGTTAATCGTTCCCATCCAGTAAACTTTTGTTGATGTCGTTTCGTGTTGTCTTTGGTAAACACCGTACGCTAGTACTAAATTCTTGACTTATTTGCACATTTGACTAAGTTTCAAGTGCTGTTTCCTCGCGTCAAAGCAAATAAAGGCAACTTTCCAGTCTCACATGAGGCCTAAAAATTGCATGCACTCGTCTGAAAACAAAGCTTGTGCTATTCCGGAATGCAATCTTTGATGCGGACACGCGGCTGACATCTCCAAATATTTGTCAGGTAAGTATTGTATTTGACCTTATGAAGCTAGTACGATTGATAAGCTGCGTTTCCAGCTTGACTGAAAAGAATATTGTGGAGCTTTTTTCAACTAAGAGCTTGGTTACTTTTAACATCATCATACGTAGAATACTGAGAGCTATCTGACATAGTTCTGCCTCTTGACAAATTACTTATTATATAATCTGAATGAGCGATAAATCCTGATTTTAAATATGCTAATCCTAGCTGCACCGCGCCATTCCGAAGTGAGTTGTGTGGTTTTCACTGCTCAGAATTGGCATACTACTGAACATGGGAAGACAGCTGCTAAGAATCTGCAACAATGAGGTGCTGAAATATCGAAATCACATTAAATACTTTTTTTCACCGAAAAGAAGCTTAATGCAAGTGTATTAACACTTAGATGATGATGCTGTGATGTTAACATATAAAGAAGCGCCGCAACCAGAAGTAGCACACTTGGGATCAGCATTTGGAGCTGGTTCAGAATGTAAAAGTCTCTTTTCACAAGATCAAGCTAAGCTAGGTACCTCTCTTGCGGGTTAATGTGAAAAAATAAGTAGGAATAACACTGAGCTATTGTGAAAGAACAGAGTCTTGAGTGGAATGCTGAGCCTTTTGCGAAAATTTTGAAAAATCCATCCTTCATGTTTCATTTGCCAAATATATAGCTTCGTTCATAAAATTTCGAAAGCGCGAAGTGATTAAAGTAGTCCATTGCTTTTTTATCAAACATTCTAAGGCACATGAATAATGCGCATAAGTTTACAGTGTGAAATTCTCTCCTCTCAGATACCCGACCTGCCGATTATAGCCCCTATAAGCGCACAAGAGCCTCTGTGTTAACGTTCCGTTGCTTCCGAAATTTTATCATGCACCTGCTATTGAATTTTGTTTATAGCTGAATAAGCACAATCCAAAATTAGCAAACAAGTCATCCTGTAATGTAGAGCGCGGTGAAAAAATAGTCGCCAGACCATCATTAAAATGTTTTCAATGCACACAGGAGCTCTACATTTTGATTTCTGGCCTTCTGTATCTGCTTACCCGTGATCTAGCTACCGATTTGCCAGTGGCGGGTACAGAATTTCGCTTGGGGAGAAGGAGGGGCGCAAAAAATTTGGATGAAGGAGTGCCCTTAGCCACAACTTCCAAAAAAATTTGGGATGCTTTACAAGTTTTCCGCTTCACCGTATGATATTTCTTAATTAATGCGTTGAAAACAGTCAAATGAACTATCTTACTACGCTTACAGGCAAGCTTCTGGAGATCTTCGCGACCTACTTCGAAGAGGTGGGACATGCTAGATTGAAAAGAACATGTGAGCATGTATCAAAAATGAAAAACATGCTTGGTCCCAGAAGTAGCAAGTTGTAGTTGGATTTATGAACACCTGTTACCTCTACTTATGCCGTTTTGTTGCGGTGTAAAACACCTACTAGGAGATACACTTACATACAAAACAGATATTGCAGATACTGTGTAATGCAAAGCTAAACAGTAAGTAATGGAATCATCTTTCCGTTTGCACTGTCTCACGATATTGCCTATATAGCTACCAACAGGGTGATCTAAGGTGTGACGCAGAAAAATTTCCATTGCTCATCCAACATTGCTAAACCTGCTTGAAATTACAACATGTTTGCATTCAACTGATAGTAAAAAAATTTTTGTATAGAATCTCATAGGCTACCTTTGTGATGCCGCCTCTGTTCTCTGGTAAAAGATTTATTCTCTTTGTAAAAAGTTCCTGCAATGCGCGTAAAGCTTTTTGCGGAATTTCGACTGAAGCTCTCAACAGGGTCTCTTTCTTGTGAGTCTTTTTTAAATTCGTAAGAGCAAGTATTTCTTGCTACTAATTCTTGCTCACACATAGATCAAAGAGAAAATCTGTAGGGTTAACCGGGCAAGTTTGAAGGCTGAACTTTATCTGTCCAAATGTGGTCCACTTGGCGACGGAAAATCAAAAAATCCATTTTTAGTCTATTTTGTGCCATGTTTCAATGATAGCTGTCATCCCACAATTTGCTTGTCCATTGTGTTTCTTTCTCTTTTGAGTTGTGGTAACTTTTTTAGCTCAAAGCAAACGCTCTAAGGTTTGTTTGGATTTTTTTGCAAACGGCCCAGCTCACCGCAAGAAAGAGATAATGCATTAGTGTGGGATTCATCTTCCAACCAATACAACATGGGAATAATATGAAAGTCACAGAAGTTATGAGCCAGAAATGAACATTCAAAAATTCTTCCATCTTCCAAACAGTTAAAAAAATAATATTTAGCCTTTCGAATTCCTCAATCTTGATCCCACGTACTCTCTTTCTGGCTTATCTGAGAACGAAAAGTTTGCTTTTCAAGTCACGTACCTTGATAATCCAAAAGGAAGTTGGCAAAAGCTTGGGACAAAAAAACCACTGCCGCAAATCAAGAAATGTTGATTTACCGGAGCCGGGTATGAACATTTCAAAAAGTAATCTATAAGATCTTAATAAAAATTTTGAAGCCAAATTCCTTCTTTTCACTTTCTCTTTTCAAGATTAAGATTTTCTGGTACTTTTTCGTATCCGAAAATATTTTAAAAAGAAGGATAATGCTTTTTTCCTTTTACCAAATACGGTCATAACTTCGCAGGAAGATCTGCCAACCTTTTTTCACGTATGAAAATTTTGACATATTGTCTACCTGTTCAAGAAGTTTTACCAAGAGCTTGTTTAGCCTACCCACCAATATAAGTTCCCTCTGTTTTCTTTGCCATTAATGACATTAATATCAACAGTTTCGAAAATCAGCATTTATCGTAAGAGTAACATCCTTTATTATCGAACACATAAAGCACCCCCACTTTTGGGTGGCGAAGTCAGGTAGTCTAAAAAAATGGAGTTATTACCTACTTAATTTCATTGTGAAGTCCTTGACTATTTGCCAAACTCAGAAATGGAGAAAAATAAAGAAAAAAGTTGATAGAACCAGATAGGGGTTTCTGACGCATTCTGACACAAAATACCAGCAAATAAGCGAACAAAAGTGAGAATGGACTTACACAGTTTGATATTAGATTTTTCGTTGTACAAGTGTAACATACTCGAGATCCTCACAATATCGATAGTACTTACAGCTTCTGATCAGCGGTACTATGATGTAGGGTTTTTGCATCAGGCCAACATTGTCAAAAGTTTTCAGAAATTCTTGTGCGTGATTTAAACCGTTTCAGGAAAAATGCTTAATGGACGTTCAAAGTGCAATTTGTTCGCGCTGTATGTATACTTTTGACAGCAATTTGTTCCACCTGATTTGTATGCCAGCCCGCTTAACGACACTCCGATTTTTCCTAATAATTTTCCGATATCAAATAAAACCGATGCAAAACAAATATAAGTGTGAATGTGTTAAGCGCAATCAGTTTTTTCCGTCCTTAACGGTTTTGCTCTCCTTATTTCAGCTAGCATTATAACACGTTCTGGAGCACAAATTTTTGGCCAGAATTCTTGCTGACATAAAAACATCTAGAATTTTCTTAGAATGTCCCACGTTATACAATTCCTTAACATCACAAATTATCCAATCCCCCCTCCTTCATAATTTCTCAATGTTTTTGAGAACTAGTTCTGGTTTTCCGTTACATCGTCTTCCAGCTAGCTTTCATTAACCTAAGAATATTGCGCATCTTCTAGAATCCGACATGCGGTTTATCAACGTATACTTTGTTGCTCTTCTGGTGTACTTGTGTCATGGCAGGTCATGCCCATCAACTGACCCCAAATGCCGTGAGGCAGCTATGGAAAAGGTAAGCAGTGAGCAGCTTGGTAAAAATAGTACTGATAACAATATTCTAGGCCTGCCGTCGGCCCTGTAGAAAGCAACAGGTCATGTCGGAGGACACGTGTGTAACACTCTGCAAGGACCCATTAAACCCAAGGATCCAAAAATTATTGTCGTAATTCAGTTAAACCGTATAAACGTTTGTACGCACAACGCCTTGATACAAACAGTGATGAGAAAATGAACACACTGCGCAGGCTTGTCACAGTTGGCTTACGTGACAGGCTGGACCAGGGGTGCGATGGGGGGAGCCGGGCCCACCAAAAGTGAACGTGGTAGTACCGGACACTCACCTCCCAAAAACGTCGACCGAGGGGAGAGGGAGGGGGGAAAGGGGGGGGGGGAGCAGAACATTAACGTCTATCCTCCAGGTCGTTGCTGCCAGTGCGCGGAAAATAAGCAAAACAAATGCAAAAGGGATCATTGGAAGCATTTTTTTGTATATAGCGTCATAAATATCTTTAATAAACGTGCTTATCAAATAGTGTATTTGGAAGTAAAACTCAGCGGAACTGTATGTATTTTATTTATCAAATTTTGTTATAATTTACAGCGAGAAAGTAGATCGATCCAGGCAGTAACGGCAGAGAACCAGAATTTTGAATAATTAAATAGTGAAAAATCATGCGAAATTTCCACTGTTATAAATTTGTCGTTTGAAGGTGTCAGCAGTTGCTACTTTTGAAGAGTAAATGGTGCTCTATCAGATAGTGAAAGAAGCGAGCCGATTTGATTGATAGTCGTCGAACACCAGAATTCTAAATATTTACGCCATTTTTGGATCTTGAATGTGAGAGTACGTGATGTTGCACTTCATAGGTTTTGTAGAGTAAGGTTTGCCTCATCAGAATATGTCTTAGCCATACCAATCCTTTTAAAAACGCCGAGATCCAG
Source organism: Cylicocyclus nassatus (assembly GCA_958299035.1). NCBI lineage: Eukaryota > Metazoa > Nematoda > Chromadorea > Rhabditida > Strongylidae > Cylicocyclus > Cylicocyclus nassatus. The sequence goes on from CATQJL010000112.1 coordinate 14,318,321, forward strand.
AATCTTGAAGAAGCAGGTAAAAAGCGCTTTTTGAAAACTTCGTAGGTTAGATTCTTCTCATCAAGAGCTTTCTGATGGTAAATAATGTGTAGGGGTTTATGGTCCTCTACGATTTATGCCCGGGAGGGGAGACTTTTCATCACAAAGTCTCTCCTGGAGGCCTCCCTCCAATACATTAAAGTGGGCGAGGGGGAAGAGTAGTGATGAAAAGTCTCCCCCTCGGGGATAAGTCACAGAAGGCACCGAATGCCACAACTTATAAATCGTCTAAAAGCTCTTGATGAGAAGAATCTAAATTATGAAGTCTCAACATGATTCATGCAGTTCTGAAGAACTCATGAGCTATTAAATTTTGAAAAGCGCTTTTTTACCTGCTTCTCCAAGACTCTGGATTTCGGCGCTGTTTCAACGGATTGGTATGGCTAAGATATATTCTGATAAGGCAAACCTTACTCTTCAAAACCTGTAAATTCGCAACTGCTGACATCTTCAAACGACAGATTTATAACAGTGGAAATTTCGCATGATTTTTCGCTATTTAATTATTCAAAATTCTGGTTCTCTGCCGTTACTGCCTGGATCGATCTACTTTCTCGCTGTACATTATAGCAAAGTTTAATTAATAACGTACAGTCCCGCTGAGTTTTACTTCCAAATACACTATTTGATATGCACGTTTATTTTAGATTATTACGACGCTGCATACATAAAAATATGCCTTCAATGATCCCTTTTGCATTTGTTTTGCTTATTTTCCTTCTTTATCGTCCAGCGAAAGAATATTTTATTCCAAAAGTGAAGGTGGTCACCCTGCACCAGCTCAAAAGTGAAGGGAGGGGGGGGGGGGGGGAATCGGCTCCCATTATCGCATTTCTGGGCTGGACATTGTTTGAGGGTAGAAGCGAAGAGGATATCGTTTTTGCGTGGTCTACTGCGGAGCCCAACGCATGTTAGCAAGGGAAATGTGTTAATAAAAAAAATGCCAATCGCTCCGTACAGGGTCAGGAATTTGAGTTTAGTAGAAAAAATTTCAAAGGTCTTCAATCCAAAGACAATCCAAAGCCGATTTCTAAAATTAACCGGAAAAAATCTGAGGAATTGGCCAAATTTACGCCCATCAGCGCAACAAATTTTTGCACCCTTTTCCTTAAACTTATCCCATCGCTATTGTTAGGCTGGTTGTTCACATACATATACTTCCAACCTGGTTGAGATAGGAGCAATGGAGATTGCTCTCCTCACTTTTGAGCCAGAACCTAGAATGACCCGCCTAGCTAAGCCTAAATTTAGAAGATGTTGATGTAAACCAGTAAATGCGCCTCAGAAAGCTGATTCCAAATCTATGTTCACTAGCTGCTGTACGACTCTTTGAATAAAATTATGTTTTTTCTCCGTATTGATATCAAGATACCGAGGCAATTAGAATCGATAGCATTCAAGCTTTCTATACTCGGATATATCGAAGACGGTTTTCCTAAACTCAGCGTAAAACTTTAATTTATTTACGCGTTCTTTTGCAGTACGTAAGTAACTATTCCAACGATATTGGTGATCTGTCATCAAAACAGTGCATTAGTGGAAAGAAGTGTTCATAATTTCTTTCGGAAGAGCGCACAGCAGAACGAAGGCAGATTTGGAATTAGGGGCTCTACATGTGTTTAATGGTCTACGTTTTATTTCGAAGACAACGTTCATAAAGTATCCTACACTCGTAAGAAAAGATAAAAAATCGGTCTATTTCGATTCTCCATGGTCTCAGCTTACGAATTGTTTACAGCTTGTTAGAGAATTTTGCTTTTTGGCTGCAAAGTTTTTACTACGGTGACTCACAAAGGCCAACACTGAGAAAGGACGGGGTAGAGCAAGTTAATAGTCAATCCCCCTCCCATTTTAAAGATGGCAATTTTTTTTGTCCGGCAAACTATAAATCATTAAAAAACTTAAGAGACGGAAATTCACATATAGCGTCGATTTTTTTCTAAAACTTTCTAACGAGTTCCAATTTTCCTGGAACTATGTGCATTAACAACAAATTTCTGGTCAGTGAAGGACTGACTACCACCAACTATCTATCTACGTTACAAAGCACCTCCTTCACCCTTCAAGGAAGGGGATAGCCCAGATTTCCTTCACCTTTCAAGGGCTCGGATTCCCTCATTGCATCTATGGTTGTGAATACCCACACGTGAAAAACATTGAAGTTAATGTGCTGCAACTACAAGTTGTCGAAACATTTTTGGGCACGTTTACGATTTTCCTAAAAAATTTTGTTAGTGAACATCTTGTTGTAACACTCCTAACTTCGTTTTTCCATTTTCTATAGTCACTGTAGAAATTAAAAAATGTGATCAAAAAAGTTTTAAGACTGAAGAACTAAACGCGTATGAAAGCCCTTTTCAAAAATTCTCTGGAAAAAATGGTCACAAATTTCCGCTCTACTCAGAAATGAAGTGGTCCTCATAAATGGAGTCGATGCTTTGTGGCGGAACAAAGTACAGCCGACTCAATCACATTTTGGATCAAATTGTACAGTCCTAAAATCAGATTTTGCTACGCTCGTTCTGAGCCTTAACTGATCCCAATTCGCAAATTCTACATTGAGGAGACATTATACCTTAGACTGAGCAAAGACAAATTCCATCAGCGGTGGATATTCTTCTTTAATGCTGTTGCTTACTCTAATTTCTTGCTCTTGTATTTTGCTCAGGAGCCCAGCACGAGGTTGCATTTAAGAAATTCAAAAACGAGGCCCCTTTGAGATTGCCGAAAATAACCTTCTGCTTAGGATTCCCCACGATACATTCAGACAACGAAAAGGAAATGCTTTTTCAATATCGTATCATTAAGAGCCGTAGCAGATGGTACGAAATTTGGGTTAAGATGACCTGGAACTTATTCATGTGAAGAATTTTGAGAATTTGTGAGGAAGAATCTCGCGCAACCTTAGGGTGCTCCCAGGTTGCGCGGGGCAACCTGAAATAAAAAACCTCTTACAACTCCTTTGGTACACATAATATTCTCATAACTTTCGTACTTTCCTTTCGGTTCCTTCGCGCGAAAATTCTGTGTTAACATCCCTATTAATGGTGAAATGATGTTAGAGATTATATTTTGGCTTACTAAGAGTTGGAGTTGTGTTGCTAATTTTCCGTCAGATTTCCGGGAATCACCCCTTAAACTGTCCGATTCCCTTTGCTTTGCCCTCTGAAACGACTTACAGCATGTGAAAGCGCCACCTCTGCTGAGTCCTGATCCTGCTTTCCAATGTATGGTTTTGAGTTCATTTCATCTTTACTAAAATAAGTATTCTGCCTGCTAGAGCTACCGGAAGACAGAAGTCCATAACGATCACTATAGAAAATAGTTGTACCATGGACTTGGTGCTATCCCGAGCGATACTTTGACGTCTAGCTCGCAGTCCTCAGCTTCTCCTTGTTTTCAGTTTTGGTATGTTAAAAATGTATTGAATAATTTTTAGAAGAGATATTCTTGAACTTATTCAATGTTGCTAACCTACTCACGAATATGATTGTTGGAATAGTTTAAGAATTGAGGTGAATCTTCAAGCTTTCAACTTCGATATCCCACGAATTAGCAGATATTTGGTGCGATTGAAGCAATACGAGTTTTTTTTCTTAAACTTTATCAGCAAAGGTCAATTTTTACGTTCATTCTAGTCCAGAGTAACACCTCTTTCCCCTTTCCAAAATAAGTAGTGTATCACCTCTAATCCTTTTGTGCTAAAGCACAATCGTAATTCAGTGTGTTGTAGTTTCCTATAGTTTAGTGGATGTCGACCAATGTCACTCAATCAGGCTAATAAATTCGAAAACGATGAAAACTGAATTTTACCGTGGCTGTAAAATTTCTCTATACTCGCACCAATCATTCTTGACGGCCTCTTTTCATACGTAATCGTGAAAACCATCTGTGAAATATACCTCAACTTTAGGCTAATAACGACCGGCAATTACAATACTGCCCGTATTTGTAAAAAGAATATGCGCAGTTCCCCGATTTATGTGGCATCACCGTAGCGTGGCCATATCTCGGCTTAGAGTGGACGAATTCCTAATTTAGGGGTAACATTCGAGCCATCTCGGCGTGGCGCATCTTCTGTTATATAGAAGTTACCCTTGTCACAGTAGATAGATTCTACAAATTGTTTCAGTTTTGTTTTTTTGCTACGATAGGTTACTCAGAGTGCTTATTCATTGCACTCACGGAGCAACCCACCCACCATAAGCAAAAATCTGGAATTTCTTGAGATGGTCTGCTACCACTTCTATCTTGAGAGATGCGCCACACAGAGCTGAAGCAAATGGTGTCCTTGGATTAAGCGTTCGTCCACTCCGAAGCAAGATATGACCACGCTACAGTGATGTTTCTTGAATTGGGCGGTTGCGCGTCGTTTTTTTTCGAAAAATATGAGCAGTATTTATATAAAAAGCTTTCTATCATGTACTTAATAAGCCTTATGTAGGATTTCAAGCGTTTTTTAATAAACAGTGGTGTCGGAAACGGCTGATTGGCTAATTTTTAGAGTAACCTGCAAATTTCGCTCAACGCCGCTCAGGACTTTTTAATAGGAGATTTTCTAATTTTTTTAAATTCAATTTCAGAATCCGAATGGCGCTTGAGAGTCGCTGGCAGTGATGATAAATGAGAATTCCAAACTACTGAAAAAATCTGTCTTTTTTATGCTCTATTAAGCTTAAAAATTACCAAATCGACGTCATGGCTTAATTCCTATCTTGGACTTCGATGCCAAGGCAAGGACCGTTATTGGCAGAGATCTATAGCTCTATTTAGACCATCACGGTTGTTTCCATCTAAATTTTTGCTTTTAGCTTATTTTAAACTGTATTTCAAGGCACCAAAACTGCTTTGCAAAAGCTGGTTTGCTTCAAATCCTTGCTTGCATGGGACGCTTTCAGTCATCAGACAAGATTCTCTAAATGCTTCTACATATTTCTGTAACTTTCTTTTTCCGCGACTTCAAGTGCTTCTTTATAAGTCCGGAATTTAATCCCAGTGCTTAAATACATAAAATTCGAGGCTTTGACTTCGTTACCTTTTGTTTCAACGTTCTGAAACAGAAAATTGAGAAACAGGCGACTGAAAGCTTCATCGAAGTGATTTGAACCTTACTCTCTTTGACATGCGGACAAAATTCAATATAAAAATCAGAAAACCACAGGTGTTATGAACAGAAACAGCAAATGACTATTTGTCTGCGTCAAAGCACGAAATGCAAGAATCATTTTCTCAAAAAGCCCTCATACGGCTTTTAGCCTGGAGAAAAAACGGAAAGAAAATATCCTTATCATAAGAGAACAAATTGAGATTCGTTATACATCAGAGAACAAATTGAGATTCGTTATAAGTTAATTTCAACAGGTATATCTTGTTAATGGAATCATCACTAACTTCTCGTGTTAGTACCTCAGTTTGGAACAGTTGCGAAGTCTTCATCATCACTTCATGTTGTTCAGGAATCATGCCCCTTACGGACTGGTGGGCAGGAACATACAGTGGGTCTCCATCATGTCGCATGAAAGCCGTAACTTATGGGATAAAAGTAGGTTTATTCTTCCAGGTTATTTTTTATTTATTAAATACGCTCTTGGCGTTCCTTACAAAAAGAACAAAAAGAACACGAGTTACTCTTACAACCGCAATCAAAGTCTACCATGAAGATTAGGTCCAAACTTTCAAATTGGTTAAGAATTATATGTTGACTGAGCTTGTATGTGACTGCTCTAGATTACATTTGTCAGAATATAAAGGTGTGATCATGGAGATGGTACCCATGCCCCCGTTATTGCCAGCAAAATGTCTCTGAGATATTCTATAGCCTAGGTTTGGATGGTGGATATACTCTCACCATATGAGGCAAGTAGGATGAGCTTAATAACTCAATGTTAATCTTGAGTAATATGGAGGATTGTAAAGAATTATATGTGAGCGAGATCAGCCAGTTGTTGAAAGCTATGAAGGTGGTGTTCACGCCTACTCGTTTGCTAGCAAAATGCTCTTGAAGTAGTAAAGTTAGCAAAGCAGGGCTTGGTCGGAAGAGTAGCAAATAACCTTGCCCAAATGATTCCGGGGAGAGAACAATGCTCCGAGAGAATATCAATAGAATTCCACTTATTAACTCAACTAGAGCAAGTCAGCAAGCTTTGCTGATTGAAAGGAAGCAATCGTTGTTCAGACCTGCACTAACATGATGACATGATATGGATTAGTAAGAAATGTAGAAAGCAAATAGTATTGGTAGAAAGACAAGTATCAATGGCCGTATTTGGTCTTGATTTGAAGTCGATTCAAAAATTCAATCGCACGTCAATCGCACATGGCCACCTGATCATGGAAAAACAGATGTCGGACTAGCACTATCTGTAAAGATTTCATTTAATCTTAGTGTTTTTAGTTTATTTTTGAAAGAGCTGCTATTAGTGCATGATAGAACTTCATTAGGTAGTTTTTGTATCAGGTTTATCACACGTTGGAAAAACTCGTAGTTTGATAACGTTGATTTCTTTCGCCCACCGATTCGCTGATGATAAATAGAAAAACAACTGATCCTTCCGTATGTGGGTCTGAATACCTATTATATTAATAATATCGTTAGTGATATTATTAATATTATTACCTAATACCTATAATATTAATAATATCATTAGTGATCTTGGCAAACTCTTGTTTATACCGTTCCGTGCTTCTTCGGTGAACACCGTACGATTAGTACTAAAGTCGTGAGTCACTTGCACAGTTGACTAAAGAGCCGGGCATATTTCACGTGATTTCAGTCGCGACGCGGTGTGGCAATATTCCACTTGTGCATTACTTATTGTAGGCACATTCTAAAAGTGCAGAAGATGGGGACATTTTAGCAATCCAAGTAAGTTATCTTCACTATGCCGTTTGTTATTGAATCCGAAAACTTCTGGGAACTGCCAAATCGCGTCGCGACTAAGATCGCGTGAAGTATGTCCGGCTTTTAGGTTTCGAGTGCGATATTTCCTTGCGTCAAAGCAGTTCAAGACAACTATTTTGGTCTCGCATAAGGTCTAGAAATATCATACACTCGTCTGCAAAAAGATTAATTGTGCTATTCTAGAATGCAAATCTTTGACAGGGTTGACATCACCGAGTAACTGTCATTTATTTATCTTTGGCCTTGTGCAGCTAGTTGCGTTTCTAGCTTGATTGAAAAGGATAATCTCCAGTTTTCGGAGTTTAACTAAGCGAGGTTGGCCACTTTTAACTTGGTCATAGGAAGAATACAAAGCTGCCTAACTTAGTTCTGACTCTTGGCAAAGGGCAAATATTCTGAATTAATGTTGAACGCTTATTCCAAGTATGCTAATCCTAGCTGCGGCGTACCTTTATGAAGTGAGTTGTGTACTTTTCACTGCTCAAAATGGGCATACTACTGAACATGGGAAGACTGCAGGTAGAAATCTGCAAGAATAAAGTGAGGCGATATCGAATCACATTAAATCAAGTCTTTTCTCACTGAAAAGAAGCTTAATGCAAGTGTATTAGTATTTAGATGATGATGCTGTAATGTTAACATATAAAGAAGCGCCGCAACTAGAAATGGCATGTTTGGGATCAGCATTTGGAACTGGTTCAGAATGTAAAAATCTCTTTTCACAAGATCAAGCTTACAAGGGAATGGTCAGAAGTCGAAGTGGCCAATCCATGCAAATTGCATACCATTCGATGCAGCATAAAATGCTGATTGCAAATCTGTCTTCCATATCTGCAGAGCGCCTTTGTAGGTGAAGTTATGAGCAGCTTTACTGCGAAAAACACGTATACAAAAATTGCGGAATTAGGAACATTATTGCTCTTTCAACTCACCTCTAGGAGCGGATCATATGAAGTGACCTAGTTGCATGTTTTGGTCCAACACTGAATCGAGAATGGTCTTGTACGGCCAAGTTTGCACTTTACACGCATTATTTCTTAGCAAAATAATGGCTCAACGGCTTATAATTTCGTCCACAAAAGCGCTCTGCAGATAGGGAAGACAGATTTAGAGTCAGCGTTTTATGCTGCATCTAATGGAATGCAACTTGTATGGATTGGCTACTTCGATTTCTGACCATTTCCTTGTGAGTTAGGTACCTTCCTTGCGGGTTAATGTGAAAAAATAGAGTCGTGCGAATAACACTGAGCTATTGTGAAGTAACAGATTCTTGAGAGGAATGCTGAGCTTTTTGAAATCTCGAAAGATTAAAGTAGTCCATTGCCTTTTTATCAAACATTCTAAGGCACATGAATAATGCGCATGAGTTCACAGTGTGCGATTCTCTCCTCTCAGCCGACCTGCCGATTATAGCCCCTATAAGCGCACAAGAACCTCTGTGTTAACGTTTCCGTTGCTTACGAAGTTTTATCATGCACCTGCTATTGAATTTTGTTTATAGCTAAAGAAGCACAATCTATAATAGAATTAGCCAAACAAGTCATCCTGTAATGTAGAGCGCGGTGAAAAAAATAGTTGCCAGACCATCATTAAAATGTTTTCAATGCACACAGGAGCTCTACATTTTGATTTCTGGCCTTCTGTATCTGCTTACCCGTGATCTAGCTACCGATTTGCCAGTGGCGGGTACAGAATTTCGCTTGGGGAGAAGGAGGGGCGCAAAAAATTTGGATGAAGGAGTGCCCTTAGCCACAACTTCCAAAAAAATTTGGGATGCTTTACAAGTTTTCCGCTTTACCGTATGATATTTCTTAATTAATGCGTTGAAAACAGTCAAATGAACAATCTTACTACGCTTACAGGCAAGCTTCTGGAGATCTTCGCGACCTACTTCGAAGAGGTGGGACATGCTAGATTGAAAAGAACATGTGAGCATGTATCAAAAATGAAAAACATGCTTGGTCCCAGAAGTAGCAAGTTGTAGTTGGATTTATGAACACCTGTTACCTCTACTTATGCCGTTTTGTTGCGGTGTAAAACAACTACTAGGAGATACACTTACATACAAAAGCAGATATTGCAGATACTGTGTAATGCAAAGCTAAACAGTAAGTAATGGAATCATCTTTCCGTTTGCACTGTCTCACGATATTGCCTATATAGCTACCAACAGGGTGATCTAAGGTGTGACGCAGAAAAATTTCCATTGCTCATCCAACATTGCTAAACCTGCTTGAAACTACAACATGTTTGCATTCAACTGATAGTAAAAAAATTTTAGTATAGAATCTCATAGGCTACCTTTGTGATGCCGCCTCTGTTCTCTGGTAAAAGATTTATTCTCTTTGTAAAAAGTTCCTGCAATGCGCGTAAAGCTTTTTGCGGAATTTCGACTGAAGCTCTCAACAGGGTCTCTTTCTTGTGAGTCTTTTTTAAATTCGTAAGAGCAAGTATTTCTTGCTAGTAATTCTTGCTCACACATAGATCAAAGAGAAAATCTGCAGGGTTAACCGGGCAAGTTTGAAGGCTGAACTTTATCTGTCCAAATGTGGTCCACTTGGCGACGGAAAATCAAAAAATCCATTTTTAGTCTATTTTGTGCCATGTTTCAATGATAGCTGTCATCCCACAATTTGCTTGTCCATTGTGTTTCTTTCTCTTTTGAGTTGTGGTAACTTTTTTAGCTCAAAGCAAACGCTCTAAGGTTTGTTTGGATTTTTTTGCAAACGGCCCAGCTCACCGCAAGAAAGAGATAATGCATTAGTGTGGGATTCATCTTCCAACCAATACAACATGGGAATAATATGAAAGTCACAGAAGTTATGAGCCAGAAATGAACATTCAAAAATTCTTCCATCTTCCAAACAGTTAAAAAAATAATATTTAGCCTTTCGAATTCCTCAATCTTGATCCCACGTACTCTCTTTCTGGCTTATCTGAGAACGAAAAGTTTGCTTTTCAAGTCACGTACCTTGATAATCCAAAAGGAAGTTGGCAAAAGCTTGGGACAAAAAAACCACTGCCGCAAATCAAGAAATGTTGATTTACCGGAGCCGGGTATGAACATTTCAAAAAGTAATCTATAAGATCTTAATAAAAATTTTGAAGCCAAATTCCTTCTTTTCACTTTCTCTTTTCAAGATTAAGATTTTCTGGTACTTTTTCGTATCCGAAAATATTTTAAAAAGAAGGATAATGCTTTTTTTCTTTTACCAAATACGGTCATAACTTCGCAGGAAGATTTGTCAACCTTTTGTCACGTATGAAAATTTTGACATATTCTCTACCTGTTCAAGAAGTTTTAGCAAGAGCTTGTTTAGCCTACCCACCAATATAAGTTCCCTCTGTTTTCTTTGCCATTAATGACATTAATATCAACAGTTTCGAAAATCAACATTTATCGTAAGAGTAACATCCTTTATTATCGAACACATAAAGCACCCCCACCTTTGGGTGGCGAAGTAAGGTAGTCTTAAAAAAAGAGTTATTACCTACTTAATTTCATTGTAAAGTCCTTGACTATTTGCCAAACTCAGAAATGGAGAAAAATAAAGAAAAAAGTTGATAGAACCAGATAGGGGTTTCTGACGCATTCTGACACAAAATACCAGCAAAGCGAACAAAAGTGAGAAGATTTTTCGTTGTACAAGTGTAACATACCCGAGATCCTCACAATATCGATAGTACTTACAGCTTCTGATCAGCGGTACTATGATGTAGCATTTTTGCATCAGGCAAACACTGTCAAAAGTTTTCAAAAATTCTTGTGCGTGATTTAAACCGTTTCAGGGAAAATGCTTAATGGCCGTTCAAAGTGCAATTTGTTCGCGCTGTATGTATACTTTTGACAGCAATTTGTTCCACCTGATTTGTATGCCAGGCCGCTTAACGACACTCCGATTTTTCCTAATAATTTTCCGATATCAAATAAAACCGATGCAAAACAAATATAAGTGTGAATGTGTTAAGCGCAATCAGTTTTTTCCGTCCTTAACGGTTTTGCTCCCCTTATTTCAGCTAGCATTATAACACGTTCTGGAGCACAAATTTTTGGCCAGAATTCTTGCTGACATAAAAACATCTAGAATTTTCTTAGAATGTCCCACGTTATACAACTCCTTAACATCACAAATTATCCACTCCCCCCTCCTTCATCATTTCTCAATGTTTTTGAGAACTAGTTCTGGTTTTCCGTTACATCGTCTTCCAGCTAGCTTTCATTAACCTAAGAATATTGCGCATCTTCTAGAATCCGACATGCGGTTCATCAACGTAAACTTTGTTGCTCTTCTGGTGTACTTGTGTCATGGCAGGTCATGCCCATCAACTGACCCCAAATGCCGTGAGGCAGCTATGGAAAAAGTAAGCAGTGAGCAGCTTGGTGAAAATAGTACTGATAACAATATTCTAGGCCTGCCGTCCGCCCTGTAGAAAGCAACAGGTCATGTCGGAGGACACGTGTGTAACACTCTGCAAGGACCCATTAAACCCAAGGATCCAAAAATTATTGTCGTAATTCAGTTAAACCGTATAAACGTTTGTACGCACAACGCCTTGATACAAACAGTGATGAGAAAATGAACACACTGCGCAGGCTTGTCACAGTTGGCTTACGTGACAGGCTGGACCAGGGGTGCGATGGGGGGAGCCGGGCCCACCAAAAGTGAACGTGGTAGTACCGGACACTCACCTCCCAAAAACGTCGACCGAGGGGAGAGGGAGGGGGGAAAGGGGGGGGGGGGGGGAGCAGAACATTAACGTCTATCCTCCAGGTCGTTGCTGCCAGTGCGCGGAAAATAAGCAAAACAAATGCAAAAGGGATCATTGGAAGCATTTTTTTGTATATAGCGTCATAAATATCTTTAATAAACGTGCTTATCAAATAGTGTATTTGGAAGTAAAACTCAGCGGAACTGTATGTATTTTATTTATCAAATTTTGTTATAATATACAGCGAGAAAGTAGATCGATCCAGGCAGTAACGGCAGAGAACCAGAATTTTGAATAATTAAATAGTGAAAAATCATGCGAAATTTCCACTGTTATAAATTTGTCGTTTGAAGGTGTCAGCAGTTGCTACTTTTGAAGAGTAAATGGTGCTCTATCAGATAGTGAAAGAAGCGAGCCGATTTGATTGATAGTCGTCGAACACCAGAATAAATATTTACGCCATTTTTGGATCTTGAATGTGAGAGTACGTGATGTTGCACTTCATAGGTTTTGTAGAGTAAGGTTTGCCTCATCAGAATATGTCTTAGCCATACCAATCCTTTTAAAAACGCCGAGATCCAGAATCTTGAAGAAGCAGGTGAAAAGCGCTTTTTGAAAACTTCGTAGGTTAGATTCTTCTCATCAAGAGCTTTCTGATGGTACATAATGTGTAGGGGTTTATGGTCTCCTACGATTTATGCCCGGGAGGGGAGACTTTTCATCACAAAGTCTCTCCTGGCGGCCTCCCTCCAATACATTAAAGTGGGCGAGGGGGAGGAGTAGTGATGAAAAGTCTCCCCCTCGGGCATAAGTCACAGAGGGCACCGAATGCCACAACTTATAAATCGTCTAAAAACTCTTGATGAGAAGAATCTAACTTGCGAAGTCTCAACATGATTCATGCAGTTCTGAAGAACTCATGAGCTATTAAATTTTGAAAAGCGCTTTTTTACCTGCTTCTTCAAGACTCTGGATTTCTTCGCTGTTTCAACGGATTGGTATGGCTAAGATATATTCTAATAAGGCAAACCTTACTCTTCAAAACCTGTAAATTCGCAACTGCTGACATCTTCAAACGACAGATTTATAACAGTGGAAATTTCGCATGATTTTTCGCTATTTAATTATTCAAAATTCTGGTTCTCTGCCGTTACTGCCTGGATCGATCTACTTTCTCGCTGTACATTATAGCAAAGTTTAATTAATAACGTACAGTCCCGCTGAGTTCTACTTCCAAATACACTATTTGATATGCACGTTTATTTTAGATCATTACGACGCTGCATACATAAAAATATGCCTTCAATGATCCCTTTTGCATTTGTTTTGCTTATTTTCCTTCTTTATCGTCCAGCGAAAAAATATTTTATTCCAAAAGTGAAGGTGGTCACCCTGCACCAGCTCAAAAGTGAAGGGGGGGGGGAATCGGCTCCCATTATCGCACCTCTGGGCTGGACATTGTTTGAGGGTAGAAGCGAAGAGGATAGGCCTAAATTTAGAAGATGTTGATGTAGACCAGTAAATGCGCCTCAGAAAGCTGATTCCAAATCTATGTTCACTAGCTGCTGTACGACTCTTTGAATAAAATTATGTTTTTTCTCCGTATTGATATCAAGATATCTAGGCAGTTAGAAGCGTTAGTATTCAAGCTTTCTACACTCGCATATATCGAAGACGGTTTTCCTAAACTCAGCGTAAAGCTTTAATTTATTTGGGCGCTCTTTTGCAGTACGTAAGTAACTATTTCAACGATATTGGTGATCTTTCATCAAAACAGTGCATTAGTGGAAAGAAGTGTTCATAACTTCTTTCGGAAGAGCGCACAGCAGATATCGAAGGCAGATTTGGAATTAGCGACTCTACATGCGTTTAATGGTCTACGTTTTATTTCGAAGACAACGTTCATAAAGTATCCTACACTCGTAAGAAAAGATAAAAAATCGGTCTATTTCGATTCTCCGTGACCTCAGCTTGCGAAGGGTTTGTATGCTTGTAAGAGAATTTTGCTCGGCTGCAAAGTTTTTACTAGGGTGACCCAGGAAGGCGAACACTGAGAAGGAACGGGGTAGAGCAAGTTAGTATTTAATTTCCCTCCTGTTTCAAAGTTGGCAATCTTTTTTCGTCCGGCAAACTATAAATCACTGAAAAGTTTAGGAGACGGGAAGTCACATAGACCGTCGATTTTTTTAGCACCTTCTAACGAGTTCCAATTTCCCTGGAATTATGTGCATTAACAATAAATTTCTGGCCAATGAAGAATTAACCACTACCAACTATCTATCTATGTTCCAAAGCCCCTCCTTCATCTTTCAAGGACGAGGATAGCCCAAATCCCCTTCACCTGGAAGAGACCCAGCCCCCCTCATTGCATCTATGGTTGTTAGTAACCACAGGTGAAAAACATTGAAATTAATGTGCTGCAACTACAAGTTGTCGAAACATTTTTGGGCACGTTTACGATTTTCCCAAGAAATTTTGTTAGTGAACATCTAGTTGTAACACTCGTACTTCGTTTTTCCATTTTCTATTGTCACTGTAGAAATTAAAAAATGTGATCAAAAAAGTTTTAAGACTGAAGAAATAAACGCGTATGAAAGCCCTATTTAAAAATTCTCTGGAAAAAATGGTCACAAATTTCCGCTTTACTCAAAAATGAAGTGGTCCTCATAAATGGAGTCGATGCTTTGTGGCAGAACAAAGTACAGCCGACTCAATCAGATTTTGGATTAAATTGTACAGTCCTAAAATCAGATTTTGCTACGCTCGTTCTGAGCCTTGACTGATCCCAATTCGCAAATTCTACATTGAGGAGACATTATAACTTAGACTAAGCAAAGACAAATTCCGTCAGCGGTAGATATTCTTCTTTAGTGCTGTTGCTTACTCTTATTTCTTGCTCTTGTATTTTGCTCAGGAGCCCAGCACGAGCTCTTGTATTCTGCTCAGGAGCCCAGCACGAGGCTGCATTTAAGAAATTTAAAAACGAGTCCCCTTTGGGATTGCCGAAAATAACCTTCTGCTTAGGGTCCCCACGATACATTCAGGCAAAGAAAAGAAAAGGCGGCTATTATATCATACCATCAAGAGCCGTAGCAGATGGGACGAAATTTGGGTTAAGATGACCTGGAACTTCATGTGAAGAATTTCGAGAATTTGTGAGGAAGAATCTCGCGTAACCCTAGGGGTGCAGGTTGCGCGGGGCAACCTGAAATAGAAAACCTCTTACTCCTTTCGTACACGTAATTTTCTCATAACTTCCGTACTTTCCTTTCGGTTTCTTCGCGTAGGAATTCTGTGTTAATTTCCCTGTTACTGGTGAAATGATGTTAGAGATTATATTTTGGCTTACTAAGAGTTGGAGTTGTGTTGCTAATTTTCCGTCAGAGTTCCGGGATTCCCTTTGCTTTGCCCTCTGAAACGACTTACAGCATGTGAAAGCGCCACCTCTGCTGAGCCCTGATTCTGCTTTCCAATGTATGGTTTTGAGTTCATTTCATCTTTACTAAAATAAGTATTCTGCCTGCTAGAGCTACAGGAAGACAGAAGTCCATAACGCTCACCATAGAAAATAGTTGTACCATGGACTTGGTGCTATCCCAAGCGATACTTTGACGTTTAGCTCGCAGTTTTTAGCTTCTCCTTGTTTACAGTTTTGCTATATTTAAAATGTATCAAATAATTTTCAGATTGAGATTTTCTTGAACCTATTTAATGTTCCTAACCTAGTCACGAGTGTGAGCGTAGAAATAGTTCAAAGATAGAGATGAATCTTCAAAATTTCAACTACGATATTCCACGAATTAGCAGATTTTGGTGCGATTATATCCAGTACGAGTTTTTTTTTGAACTCTATCAGCCTGTCTAAAGCAAAACCTCTTTCCCTTTTATAAATCAGTATAACACCTCTAGTTCTTTTGTGCTAAAGCACAATCGTAATTCAGTGTGTTGTAATTTTCTATAGCTTAGCGGATGTCGACCATTGTCACTCAATCAAGCTAATAAATTCGAAAGCGATGAAAACTGAATTTTACCGTCAGTCTTAAAGACCTCTTCTCATACGTAATCGTGAAAAACATCCTTGAAGTAAACCAAAACTTTAGGCTAACAACGACCGGCAAATACAATACTGCCCGTTTTTGTGAAAAGAATACGCGCAGTTCCCCGATTTATGTGACATCACCGTAGCGTGGCCATATTTCGGCTTAGGCTGGACGAGTTTCTAATTCGACCCATCTCGGCGTGGCGCATCTTCTGTTGTATAGAAGTTACTCTTGTCACAGTAGGAGATAGAATCTACGAATTGTTTCAGTTTTTTTTTGCTACGATAGGTTACTCAGTGTGCTTATTCATTGCACTCACGGAGCGACCCACCGTAAGCAAAAATTTTGGAATTTCGTGAGATGGTCTGCTACCACTTCTATGTTTAGAGATGTGCCACACAGAGCTGAAGCAAACGGTGTCCTTGGATTAAGCATTCGTCCACTCTGAAGCAAGATATGACCACGCTACAGTGACGTTACACAAACTGGGCTGTTGCCCGTCTTTTTTTCGAAAATATGAGTTGTATTTATATTTAAAAAAGCTGTATTTATATAAAAAAAGCTTTCTAACATGTACCGCATAAGCCTTATATAGAATTTTAAGCGTTTTTGTAATAAACGATGGTGTCGGAAACGGCTGATTGGCTAATTCTTGGAGTAGTCTGCAAATTCCGCTCAGTGCCGCTCAGGACTTTTTAAAATTAGGAGATTTTCCAATTTTTTGAGTTCAATTTCAAAATCCGAATGGCGCTCAAGAGTCGCTGGAAGTGATGATAGATGAGAATTCCAAACTACTGAAAAAATCTGTCTTGTTCTTTATGCTCTCTATTTAGCTTAAAAATTACCAAATCGACGGCATGGCTTATTCGTACCTTGAACTTCGATGTCAAGGCAAGGACTTACACCATCACGGTTGTCTCCATCTAAATTTTTTTTGTACGTATTTCAATTTGTGTTTCACCGCACCGAAACTGTTTTGCAAAAGCTGGTTTGCTTCAAATTATTGCTTGCATGGGACGCTTTTTAGTCATAAACCAAGATTCTTTAAATGCTTCTACATATTTCTGTAACTTTCTTTTCGCGACTTCAAACTTCTTTGAAGGTCTGTGACTTTGATCCCAGTAATTGGACACATGCAAATTCGAGGCTTTGACTTCGTTACCTTTTATTTCAGAGTTTTGAAACAGAAAATTGAGAAACGCGAGTTCTGTTTGAAAGTTTCATAGAAGTGATTTGAACCTTATTCTCTTTGACATCGGACAAAATTCAATATGAAAATTACATGTGTTATGGACAGAAACAGCAAATGACTATTTGTCCACAATAAAAGCAACAGGAAATAATAGAATCACCTTTTCCAGAAGTCTTTACATAGCTTTTAGCCTGAAGAAATCTTGTAGAAGAAGGGAAGAGTCCCTATCACAATGGAGCAAGTGAGATTCATTATAACTTGATTTTAACAAACCTGTTAGTGGAATTATCACTATCTTCTAGACTATTATTTCGATTTGGAAGTTGCAAAATCTCATCACTTCATGTTGCTCAGGAATTACCTGGTGGCCAGGAGGAACAGACACGCTTAAAAGTCGTAACTTTTTAACCGTTTTCATGGAATAAAAGTAGGTTTATCCTTCCAAGTTAATCGTTCCCATCCAGTAAACTTTTGTTGATGTCGTTTCGTGTTGTCTTTGGTAAACACCGTACGCTAATAGTACTAAATTCTTGACTTACTTGCACATTTGACTAAGTTTCAAGTGCTGTTTCCTCGCGTCAAAGCAAATAAAGGCAACTTTCCAGTCTCACATGAGGCCTAAAAATTGCATGCACTCGTCTGAAAACAAAGCTTCTGCTATTCCGGAATGCAATCTTTGATGCGGACACGTGGCTGACATCTCCAAATATTTGTCAGGTAAGTATCCTATTTGACCTTATGAAGCTAGTACGATTGATAAGCTGCGTTTCCAGCTTGACTGAAAAGAATATTGTCCAGCTTTTTTCAACTGAGAGGTTGGTTACTTTTAACATCATCATACGTAGAATACTGAGAGCTATCTGACATAGTTCTGCCTCTTGACAAATTACTTATTATATAATCGGAATGAGCGATAAATCCTGATTTTAAATATGCTAATCCTAGCTGCACCGCGCCATTCCGAAGTGAGTTGTGTGGTTTTCACTGCTCAAAATTGGCATACTACTGAACATGGGAAGACAGCTGCTAAGAATCTGCAACAATGAGGTGCTGAAATATATATATCGAAATCACATTAAATACTTTTTTCACCGAAAAGAAGCTTGATACAAGTGTATTAGCACTTAGATGATGATGCTGTGATGTTAACATATAAAGAAGCGCCGCAACCAGAAGTAGCATACTTGGGATCAGCATTTGGAGCTGGTTCAGAATGTAAAAGTCTCTTTTCACAAGATCAAGCTAAGCTAGGTACCTCCCTTGCGGGTTAATGTGAAAAAATAAGTAGGAATAACACTGAGCTATTGTGAAAGAACAGAGTCTTGAGTGGAATGCTGAGCCTTTTGCGAAAATTTTGAAAAATCCATCCTTCATGTTTCATTTGCCAAATATATAGCTTCGTTCATAAAATTTCGAAAGCGCGAAGTGATTAAAGTAGTCCATTGCTTTTTTATCAAACATTCTAAGGCACATGAATAATGCGCATGAGTTTACAGTGTGAAATTCTCTCCTCTCAGATACCCGACCTGCCGATTATAGCCCCTATAAGCGCACAAGAACCTCTGTGTTAACGTTTCCGTTGCTTACGAAATTTTATCATGCACCTGCTATTGAATTTTGTTTATAGCTGAAGAAGCACAATCCAAAATTAGCCAAACAAGTCATCCTGTAATGTAGAGCGCGGTGAAAAAAATAGTCGCCAGATAGAGTAAATATATGACCAATCATAAAAATGTTTTCAATGCACACAGGAGCTCCACATTTTGATTTCTGGCCTTCTGTATCTGCTTACCAGTGATTTAGCTATCAATGGGTCAGTTGGGGTATAAAATTCCGCTTGGGAAAAAAGAGGGGCGAAACAAAAAATTCGAATGGAGCGGAGTGCCGTCAGCCACTCCTTTCAAAAAAATTTGGGATGCTGTACAAATTTTCCGCTTCACCATAAGATATTTTTTATTAATGCGTTGAAACAGTCAACTGAACAACTTTACTACCTTTGTAGGCAAACTGCTGGAGATTTTCGCGAACAATTCCCAAAAGGTGGGCATACTAGACTGAAAAGAACATGTGAACATTTATCAAAATCGAAAACATGCTTGGTTCCAGAAGTAGCGAGTTGAAGTAGGATTTATGGCCGAACTGCTACTCCTACTTATGTCGTTTTTTTGCGGTGTAAAACAACTAGGTTGGAGGACATTAGGTCGCCGGTCCCGCAGAACATCTGCAACAAATACACATTCCAATGCATGCACAGGCTGAGTATCTGCTGCCTTGTCCGCCCGGGACCTCCTCACTTTCGGCGACCTAGTGTCCACCACCCAAACAACTACAAGAAGAAACTTTCATACAAGAGCAGATACTGTGTAATGATGCAACAGCGAAACAGTAAGAAATAAAATTACCTTACCATTTGCACTGGCGCACGATATTGCCTATATAGCTAACTACAGGGTAATTCACATGAAGTGTGACGCAAGAAAATTTCCATACCATTGCTAGACCTGCATAAAATTACAATCTGTTTGCATTCATCAATAGTTAAAAAAATTTTTGTACAGGATCTCTAGGCTACCTTTATGAAACCGCCTCTTTCCTCTGGTAAAAGATTTATTTTCTTTGGAAAAAAATTCCTGCAATGCGCGTCAGGCTTTTCGGCAGAATTTCGACGGAGCCTCTCAACGGGGTCTCTTTTTTGTGAGTCTTTTGACGTATTATAGATTCGTAGCAAGTTCTTGCTCCCACATAGATCAAACAGAAAATCTTTAGGGTTCAAACCGGGCAAGTTTGAAGGCTGAACTTCATCTGTCCAAATGTGGTCCACTTGGCGACGGAAAATCAAAAAATCCATTTTTAGTCTATTTTGTGCCATGTTTCAATGATAGCTGTCATCCCACAATTTGCTTGTCCATTGTGTTTCTTCCTCTTTTGAGTTGTGGTAACTTTTTTAGGTCAAAGCAAACGCTCTAAGGTTTGTTTGGATTTTTTTGCAAACGGCCCAGCTCACCGCAAGAAAGAGATAATGCATTAGTGTGGGATTCATTTTCCAACCAATACAACATGGGAATAATATGAAAGACACAGAAGTTATGAGGCAGAAATGAACACTCAAAAATTCTTCCATCTTCCAAACAGTTAAAAAAATAATATTTAGCCTTTCGAATTCCTCAATCTTGATCCCACGTACTCTCTTTCTGGCTTATCTGAGAACGGAAAGTTTGCTTTTCAAGTCACGTACCTTGATAATCCAAAAGGAAGTTGGCAAAAGCTTCGGACAAAAAAACCACTGCCGCAAATCAAGAAATGTTGATTTACCGGAGCCGGGTATGAACATTTCAAAAAGTAATCTATAAGATCTTAATAAAAATTTTGAAGCCAAATTCCTTCTTTTCACTTTCTCTTTTCAAGATTAAGATTTTCTGGTACTTTTTCGTATCCGAAAATATTTTAAAAAGAAGGATAATGCTTTTTTTCTTTTACCAAATACGGTCATAACTTCGCAGGAAGATTTGTCAACCTTTTGTCACGTATGAAAATTTTGACATATTCTCTACCTGTTCAAGAAGTTTTAGCAAGAGCTTGTTTAGCCTACCCACCAATATAAGTTCCCTCTGTTTTCTTTGCCATTAATGACATTAATATCAACAGTTTCGAAAATCAACATTTATCGTAAGAGTAACATCCTTTATTATCGAACACATAAAGCACCCCCACCTTTGGGTGGCGAAGTAAGGTAGTCTTAAAAAAAGAGTTATTACCTACTTAATTTCATTGTAAAGTCCTTGACTATTTGCCAAACTCAGAAATGGAGAAAAATAAAGAAAAAAGTTGATAGAACCAGATAGGGGTTTCTGACGCATTCTGACACAAAATACCAGCAAAGCGAACAAAAGTGAGAAGATTTTTCGTTGTACAAGTGTAACATACCCGAGATCCTCACAATATCGATAGTACTTACAGCTTCTGATCAGCGGTACTATGATGTAGCATTTTTGCATCAGGCAAACACTGTCAAAAGTTTTCAAAAATTCTTGTGCGTGATTTAAACCGTTTCAGGGAATATGCTTAATGGCCGTTCAAAGTGCAATTTGTTCGCGCTGTATGTATACTTTTGACAGCAATTTGTTCCACCTGATTTTTATGCCAGGCCGCTTAACGACACTCCGATTTTTCCTAATAATTTTCCGATATCAAATAAAACCGATGCAAAACAAATATAAGTGTGAATGTGTTAAGCGCAATCAGTTTTTTCCGTCCTTAACGGTTTTGCTCTCCTTATTTCAGCTAGCATTATAACACGTTCTGGAGCACAAATTTTTGGCCAGAATTCTTGCTGACATAAAAACATCTAGAATTTTCTTAGAATGTCCCACGTTATACAACTCCTTAACATCACAAATTATCCACTCCCCCCTCCTTCATAATTTCTCAATGTTTTTGAGAACTAGTTCTGGTTTTCCGTTACATCGTCTTCCAGCTAGCTTTCATTAACCTAAGAATATTGCGCATCTTCTAGAATCCGACATGCGGTTTGTCAACGTATACTTTGTTGCTCTTCTGGTGTACTTGTGTCATGGCAGGTCATGCCCATCAACTGACCCCAAATGCCGTGAGGCAGCTATGGAAAAGGTAAGCAGTGAGCAGCTTGGTGAAAATAGTACTGATAACAATATTCTAGGCCTGCCGTCGGCCCTGTAGAAAGCAACAGGTCATGTCGGAGGACACGTGTGTAACACTCTGCAAGGACCCATTAAACCCAAGGATCCAAAAATTATTGTCGTAATTCAGTTAAACCGTATAAACGTTTGTACGCACAACGCCTTGATACAAACAGTGATGAGAAAATGAACACACTGCGCAGGCTTGTCACAGTTGGCTTACGTGACAGGCTGGACCAGGGGTGCGATGGGGGGAGCCGGGCCCACCAAAAGTGAACGTGGTAGTACCGGACACTCACCTCCCAAAAACGTCGACCGAGGGGAGGGGGAGGGGGGGAAGGGGGGGGGAGCAGAACATTAACGTCTATCCTCCAGGTCGTTGCTGCCAGTGCGCGGAAAATAAGCAAAACAAATGCAAAAGGGATCATTGGAAGCATTTTTTTGTATATAGCGTCATAAATATCTTTAATAAACGTGCTTATCAAATAGTGTATTTGGAAGTAAAACTCAGCGGGACTGTACGTTATTAATTAAACTTTGCTATAATGTACAGCGAGAAAGTAGATCGATCCAGGCAGTAACGGCAGAGAACCAGAATTTTGAATAATTAAATAGCGAAAAATCATGCGAAATTTCCACTGTTATAAATTTGTCGTTTGAAGGTGTCAGCAGTTGCTACTCATAGGTTTTGAAGATTAAATGGTGCTCTATCAGATAGTGAAAGAAGCGAGCCGATTTGATTGATAGTCGTCGAAAACCAGAATTCTAAATATTTACGCCATTTTTGGATCTTGAATGTGAGAGTACGTGATGTTGCACTTCATAGGTTTTGTAGAGTAAGGTTTGCCTCATCAGAATATGTCTTAGCCATACCAATCCTTTTAAAAACGCCGAGATCCAGAATCTTGAAGAAGCAGGTAAAAAGCGCTTTTTGAAAACTTCGTAGGTTAGATTCTTCTCATCAAGAGCTTTCTGATGGTACATAATGTGTAGGGGTTTATGGTCTCCTACGATTTATGCCCGGGAGGGGAGACTTTTCATCACAAAGTCTCTCCTGGCGGCCTCCCTCCAATACATTAAAGTGGGCGAGGGGGAGGAGTAGTGATGAAAAGTCTCCCCCTCGGGCATAGGTCACAGAAGGCACCGAATGCCACAACTTATAAATCGTCTAAAAGCTCTTGATGAGAAGAATCTAACTTATGAAGTCTCAACATGATTCATGCAGTTCTGAAGAACTCATGAGCTATTAAATTTTGAAACGCTTTTTTACCTGCTTCTTCAAGACTCTGGATTTCGGCGCTGTTTCAACGGATTGGTATGGCTAAGATATATTCTGATAAGGCAAACCTTACTCTTCAAAACCTGTAAATTCGCAACTGCTGACATCTTCAAACGACAGATTTATAACAGTGGAAATTTCGCATGATTTTTCGCTATTTAATTATTCAAAATTCTGGTTCTCTGCCGTTACTGCCTGGATCGATCTACTTTCTCGCTGTACATTATAGCAAAGTTTAATTAATAACGTACAGTCCCGCTGAGTTTTACTTCCAAATACACTATTTGATATGCACGTTTATTTTAGACTATTACGACGCTGCATACATAAAAATATGCTTTCAATGATCCCTTTTGCATTTGTTTTGCTTATTTTCCTTCTTTATCGTTCAGCGAAAGAATATTTTATTCTAAAAGTGAAGGTGGTCACCTGTACCAGCTCAAAAGTGAAGGCAGGGGGGGGGGGGGAATCGGCTCCCATTATCGCACCTCTGGGCTGGACATTGTTTGAGGGTAGAAGCGAAGAGGATATCGTTTTTGCGTGGTCTGCTGCGTAGCCCAACGCATGTTTGCAAGGGAAATGTGTTAATGAAAAAATGCCAATCGCTCCGTACAGGGTCAGGAATTTGAGTTTAGTAGAAAAAATTTCGAAGGTCTTCAATCCAAAGACAATCCAAAGCAGATTTCTAACATTAACCGGAAAAAATCCGAGGAATTGGCCAAATTTACGCCCATCAGCGCAACAAATTTTGCACCCTTTTCCTTAAACTTATCCCATCGCTATTGTTAGGCTGGTTGTTCACATACATATACTTCCAACCATGGTTGAAATAGGAGCAATGGAAATTGCTCTCCTCACTTTTGAGCCAGAACCTAAAATGACCTGCCTAGCTAAGCCTAAATTTAGAAGATATTGATGTAAACCAGTGAGTGCGCCTCAGAAAACTGATTCCAAATCTATGTTCACTAGCTGCTGTACGACTCTTTGAATAAAATTATGTTTTTTCTCCGTATTGATATCAAGATATCTAGGCAGTTAGAAGCGTTAGTATTCAAGCTTTCTACACTCGCATATATCGAAGACGGTTTTCCTAAACTCAGCGTAAAGCTCCAATTTATTTGGGCGTTCTTTTGCAGTACGTAAGTAACTATTCCAACGATATTGCTGATCTGTCATCAAAACAGTGCATCAGTGGAAAGAAGTGTTCATAACTTCTTTCGGAAGAGCGCACAGCAGATATCGAAGGCAGATTTGGAATTGACGGCTCTACATGCATTTAATGGTCTACGTTTCACGAAGACAACGTTCATAAAGTATCCTACACTTGTAAGAAGAGATAAAAAAATCGGGTGGCGGACTTTATGAACGATAGCGCGCGCTTAGGCAGGCGTGTGTCAATAAGGTGCGCACCGTCAGCCCCGCCTATCGCAAGATGGACGAGTTTCTTGCAGTACAGCTCTAGCGCTGGTTCATGGCCATGTTCCCTAGTCAAGTGAAAGCAACTTCTGATAGTTTATTTCGATTCTCCGTGACCTCAGCTTTTGAAGGGTTTGTAAGCTTGTTAGAGAATTTTGCTCGGCTGCAAAGTTTTTACTACGGTGACCCAGAAAGGCCAACACCGAGAAGGAACGGGGTAGAGCAAGTTAGTATTTAATTTCCCTCCCGTTTCAAAGTTGGCAATCTTTTTTCGTCCGGCAAACTATAAATCACTGGAAAGTTTAGGAGACGGGAAGTCACATATACCGTCGATTTTGTTCTAGCACCTTCTAACGACTTCCAATTTTCCTGGAATTATGTGCATTAAATTTCTGGCCAATGAAGAACTAACCACCGCCAACTATCTATTTATGTTACAAAGCACCTGCTTAACCTTTCAAGGACGGGGATAGCCCAAATCCCCTTCACCTGGAAGAGATCCGGCCCCCTCATTGCATCTATGGTTGTGAGTAACCACAGGTGAAAAACATTGAAATTAATGTGCTGCAACTACAAGTTGTCGAAACATTTTTGGGCACGTTTACGATTTTCCCAAGAAATTTTGTTAGTGAACATCTAGTTGTAACACTCCTAACTTCGTTTTTCCATTTTCTATTGTCACTGTAGAAATTAAAAAATGTGATCAAAAAAGTTTTAAGACTGAAGAAATCAATGCGTATGAAAGCCCTATTCAAAAATTCTCTGGAAAAAATGGTCACAAATTTCCGCTTTACTCAAAAATGAAGTGGTCCTCATAAATGGAGTCGATGCTTTGTGGCAGTACAAAGTACAGCCGACTCAATCAGATTTTGGATTAAATTGTACAGTCCTAAAATCAGATTTTGCTACGCTCGTTCTGAGCCTTGACTGATCTTAATTCGCAAATTCTACATTGAGGAGACATTATACCTTAGACTGAGCAAAAACCAAATTCCGTCAGCGGTAGATATTCTTCTTTAATGTTGTTGCTTACTCTAATTTCTTGCTCTTGTATTCTGCTCAGGAGCCCAGCACGAGCTCTTGTATTCTGCTCAGGAGCCCAGCACGAGGCTGCATTTAAGAAATTTAAAAACGAGTCCCCTTTGGGATTGCCGAAAATAACCTTCTGCTTAGGGTCCCCACGATACATTCAGGCAAAGAGAAGAAAAGGCGGCTATTATATCATACCATCAAGAGCCGCAGCAGATGGGACGAAATTTGGGTTATGATGACCTGGAACTTATTCATGTGAAGAATTTTGAGAATTTGTGAGGAAGAATCTCGCGCAACCCTAGGGTGCTCCCAGGTTGCGCGGGGCAACCTGAAATAGAAAACCACTTACAACTCCCTTCGTACACGTAATTTTCTCATAACTTCCGTACTTTTCTCTCGCTTCCTTCGTGTAAAAATTCTGTGTTAATTTCCCTGTCTGGTGAAATGATGTTAGAGATCATATTTTGGCTTACTAAGAGTTGGAGTTGTGTTGCTAATTTTTCGTCAGATTTCCGGGATTCTCTTTGCTTTGCCCTCTGAAACGACTTACAACATGTGAAAGCGCCACCTCTGCTGAGCCCTGATTCTGCTTTCCAATGTATGGTTTTGAGTTCATTTCATCTTTACTAAAATAAGTATTCTGCCTGCTAGAGCTACCGGAAGACAGAAGTCCATAACGATCACTATAGAAAATAGTTGTACCATGGACTTGGTGCTATCCCGAGCGATACTTTGACGTCTAGCTCGCAGTCTTCAGCTTCTCCTTGTTTTCAGTTCTATATTTAAAATGTATCAAATAATTTTCAGATTGAGATTTTCTTGAACCTATTTAATGTTCCTAACCTAGTCACGAGTGTGAGCGTGGAAATAGTTCAAAGATTGAAATGAATCTTCAAAATTTCAACTTCGATATTCCACGAATTAGCAGATATTTAGTGCGATTATATCCAGTACGAGTTTTTTTTAACTCTATCAGCAAAGCTCGATTCTTACGTTCATTCTAGTCTAGAGCAAAACCTCTTTGCCCTTTATAAATCAGTATATCACCTCTAATTCTTTTGTGCTAAAGCACAATCGTAATTCAGTGTGTAGTAATTTTCTATAGCTTATTGGATGTCGACCAATGGCACTCAATCAGGCTAATAAATTCGAAAGCGATGAATTCTACCGTGGCAGTAACATTTCTCTATACTCGCAGCAATCATTCTTGACGGCCTCTTTTCATACGTAATCGTGAAAACCATCTGTGAAGAATACCGCAACTTTAGGCTAATAACGACCGGCAAATACAATACTGCCCGTATTTGTGAAAAGAATATGCGCAGTTCCCCGATTTATGTGACATCACCGTAACGTGGCCATATCTCGGCTTAGAGTGGACGAATTCCTAATTTAGGGGTAACATTCGAGCCATCTCGGCGTGGCGCATCTTCTGTTATATAGAAGTTACTCTTGTCACAGTAGATAGATTCTACGAATTGTTTCAGTTTTTTTTGCTACGATAGTTTACTCAGTGTGCCTATTCATTGCACTCATGGAACAAACCACCGTAATGGAAATTTTCGTGAAATATGGTCCACTACCACTTCTATGTTGAGAGATGTGCCACACAGACCTGAAGCAAATGGTGTCCTTGGATTATGCATTCGTCCACTCCGAAGCAAGATATACCACGCTACAGTGACGCTACATAAACTGGCCGGTTGCCCGTCTTTTTTTTCGAAAATAAGCAGTATTTATATAAAAAAGCTTTCTAATATGTACTATTAGGTTGGCACATAAGTTTTGCAACTTATTTTGTAACTTTTCTCTTTTTGACTGTGACACATTCATTTTTTAGCATAATGTAGACTTGATGGTAGCATTTTTCGGAAGCTCGTCAATACCGAAATTTCGAGGGCCGGGAAACCAAAAATAAAGCCGTATTTAGTTTGAATCAAACATATCGCGCCGAAACTATGCCCAGACTATTGATAGAGGAAACTTCAACCATCTACACAGTTTCGGCTTGATTTGTTTGATTCAGACTGAGAACGGCTTCATTAATGGTTTTCCGACCCATGAAACTTCGGATTCGACCAGTTTCCGAAAAATGAGTAAATTTTCTCCATTTCGCTACCGAAAATAAAACTGTTTGCGCAGGTTTGTAGCCTAGTATCTAATCTACATTGTGCCCAAAAATGATTGCCTCACAGTCAAAAAGAAAAAAGTTACGAAATAAGTTGCAAAACTTATGTGCCAACCTATTAAATAAGCCTTGCGTAGGATTTGAAGTTTTTTCGTAATAAACAATGGTCTTGGAAACGCCTAATTGGTTAATTTTTAGAGTAACTTGAAAGTTTCGCTCAATGCCGCTCAAGATTTTTTGAAATTAGGAGATTTTCTAATTTTTTGAATTCAATAGATTCCGAATGGCGCTTGAGAGTCGCTGGCAATCATAATAAATGAGAAGTTTAAACTAAAAAAATCTGTCTTGTTTATGTGCTCTATTGAGCTTAAAAAATTACCGAATCGACGGCATGGCTTAATTCGTACCTTGAACTTCGATGCCAAGGCAAGGGCCGTCATTGGCAGGGATCTATATTCTATTAGGTTGGCACGAAAGTTCTTGCGTGATTCAAACAAAATTCAATAACTTTTCAAAGACTAAACCTAAATTCACAATCTTGTTTGCCAAAAATATTAGAAGTCTCACGCTCCATGATGGAAGTTCAACCACAACATTCCATGAGCTAGCCATCGAGAACAAAGCTCTCAAATATGGGGCTTCAAATTTTGCGATTTTGAGTTTGGTGGCAGAAAATCGCAGAGGGCCGCTGGCTAGCGAAAAAAATCTATAGAATTTACCTGCACAGCAGAAGTCCTTATGTTATTTTAGCAGGCTTTGATCTCGCATGGAAATGCGAAAACAAAAAATTTGTGAAATTTCTCATCTCACAGGACAAATCCTCTCATCGCTCTAATTTTTCCACAGAAACACAGTTTGCAACCAGAAATTAGACATAGTGCCTATTTAGAGTCTTGCGACTTTTTCTCGATTGTAAAAAAGTGTTTTCGCCGGAAAACTGCGGGCATGAAGGGATTTTTCCCGCAAAATGACATATTTCACAAATTTTTTATTTTTGCTTCACCGTGCAAGATCAAAGCCTACTAAAGTAACATATGGACTTTTGTTGTGTAAATAAATTTTAAAAATTTTTTTCGGCTAGCCAGCGGCCCTCTGCGATTTTCTGCCACCAAACTCAAAATTGCAAAAATTGAAGACTCATATTTGAGAGCTTCGTTCTTGATGTCCAACCCATGGAATCTTCTGCTTAAACATCCATCATGAAGCGTAAGGCTTCTAATATTTTTAGCATGAAAGATTGTGAATTTAGGCTTAGTCTTTGAAAAGCTATTGAATTTTGTTTGAATTACGCAAGAACTTTCGTGCCAACCTAATATTTACATCATCACGGTTGCCTCCATCTAAATTTTTGCTTTGTTTCTTCTAATTTGTGTTTCACCGCACCGAAACTGTTTTGCAAAAGCTGGTTTGCTTCAAATCATTGCTTGTATGGGACGCTTTTCAGTCATGAACCAAGATTCTTTGAATGCTTCTACATATTTTTGTAACTTTCTTTTTTCGGGACTTCAAACTTCTTTCAAAGTCTGTGACTTTGATCC
This sequence comes from Cylicocyclus nassatus, assembly GCA_958299035.1. Taxonomy (NCBI): domain Eukaryota; kingdom Metazoa; phylum Nematoda; class Chromadorea; order Rhabditida; family Strongylidae; genus Cylicocyclus; species Cylicocyclus nassatus. The sequence goes on from CATQJL010000112.1 coordinate 14,347,251, forward strand.
CAGTAATTGGACACATACAAATTCAAGGCTTTGACTTCATTACCTTCTGTTTCGAAGTTCTAAAAAAGAAATTTGAGGTGAGGCCTGACTGAAAGCTTCATTGAAGTATTTGAACCTAATTCACTTTGACATATGGACAAAATTTAATATGAAAATTACAAGTGTTATGAACAGAAACAGCAAATGATTATCTGTTCGCAATAATAACAGCACGAAATACAAGAATCATTTTTTTTTTCGAAAAACCCTCATACAGTTTTTAACCTGAAGAAAAAACGGAAAGAAAATATCCTTATCACAAAGGAACAAATTGAGATTCGTTATAAGTTAATTTCAACAGGCATATCTTGTTAATGGAATCATCACTATCTTCTCTTGTTAGTATCTCAATAACAGTTGCAAAATCTTCATCATCACTTCATGTTGTTCAGGAATCATGCCCCTTACGGACTGGTGGGCAGGAACATACAGTGGGTCCCCATTATGTCGCATGAAAGCCGTAACTTTTGGGATAAAAGTAAGTTTATCCTTCCAGTTAATCATACCTATTTGGCAAACTCTTGTTTATACCGTTCCGTACTTGTCTTCGGTGAACACCGTACGTTAATAGTACTAAAGTCGTGAGTCACTTGCACAGTTGACTAAAGAGCCGGGCATATTTCACGTGATTTCAGTCGCGACGCGGTTTGGCAATATTCCACCTGTGCATTACTTATTGTAGGCACATTCTGAAAGCGCAGAAGATGGGGACATTTTAGCAATTCAAGTAAGTTATCTACACTATGCATATGCCGTTTGTTATTGAATCCGAAGACTTCTGGGAACTGCCAAATCTCGTCGCGACTGAGATCGCGTGAAGTATGCCCGGCTTTTAAGTTTCGAGTGCGATATTTCCTCGCGTCAAAGCAATTCAAGACAACTATTTTGGTCTTGCATAAGGTCTAGAAATATCATACACTCGTCTGCAAAAAGATTAATTGTGCTATTCTAGAATGCACATCTTTGATGCGGTTACACGGTTAACATCACCGAATAACTGTCATGTAAGTATTATATTTGGCCTTGTGCAGCTAGTTGCGTTTCCAGCTTGATTGAAAAGGATAATCTCCAGTCTTCGGAGTTCAACTAAGCGAGGTTGGTCACTTTTTACATGGAAGAATATAAGAGAAGCTACCTAACTTAATGCTGCCTCTTGGCAAAGGGCATATATATTCTGAATGAGCGATAAACCCTGATTCCAAGTATACTAATCCTAGCTGCGGCGTACCATTGTGAAGTGAGTTATGTACTTTTCACTGCTCAAAATGGGCATGCTACTGAACATGGGAAGACTGCAGGTAGCAATCTGCAAGAATAAAGAGAGGCGATATCGAAAGCACATTAAATCAGGTCTTTTCTCACTAAAAAGAAGCTTAATGCAAGTGTATTAGCACTTAGATGATGATGCTGTGATGTTTACATATAAAGAAGCGCCGCAACTATAATAGAAACAACATACTTGGGATCAGCATTTTGAGCGTTCAGATTATAAAAATCTCTTTCTAAAAGGCCAAGCTGTGTTAGGTATCTTCCTTGCGGGTTATTGTGAAAAAAATAGAGTCGTAGGAATAACACTGAGCTATTGTGAATGAATAAAGTCTCAAGAGGGATGCTAAGCTCCTGCGAAAAATTTTGAAAAACCATCCTTCATGTTCCATTTGCCAAATATATAGCTTCGTTTATGAAATCTCGAAAGCGCGAAGTGATTAAAGTAGTCCATTGCTTTTTTATCAAACATTCTAAGGCACATGAATAATGCGCATGAGTTCACAGTGTGAGAATCTCTCCTCTCAGATACCCGACCTGCCGATTATAGCCCCTATAAGCGCACAAGAGCCTCTGTTTTAACGTTTCCGTAATTTTATCATGCACCTGCTATTGAATTTTGTTCGTAGCTGAATAAGCACAATCCAAAATTAGTTAACAAGTCATCCTGTAATGTAAAGCGCGGTGAAAGAATTACTCCGGAGTTAACAGAAAATCTGGTAAAAACTTTGAAGATTAAGTTCGAAAACTCTAAAAAAATAGTCGCCAGATAGAGTAAATATTTGACCATCATTAAAACGTTTTCAGTGCATACAAGAGCTCTACATTCCCATTTCTGGCCTTCTGTATCTGACCCATGATCTATCTATCAGTGGACCGATTGCGGTTACAGAATTTCGCTTGGGGAGATGGAGGGGCGAAGCAAAATAGTCGAATGGAACGGAGTGCCGTTAGCCACTCCTCCCAAACAAAATTTGGGATGCTGTACAAATTTTCCGCTTCACTATGAGATGTTATTCAATTAACGCGTCAAAACGGTTAACTGCACAATTTTACTACCCCTGTAGGCAAATTTTTGAAGATTTTCGCGACCAATTCCGAAAAGGTGGGCATACTAGACTGAAAAGAACATGTGAGCATTTATCAATGTCGAAAACATGCTTGGTTCCAGAAGTAGCGAGTTGAAGTAGGATTTATGACCACCTGTTACCTCTACTTATGCCATTTTGTTGCGGTGTAAAACAGCTAGGATGGAGGACATTGGGTCGCCGGTCCCGCCGAACATCTGCAACAAATACACATCCAATGCATGCACAGGCTGAGTATCTGCTGCGTTTTCCACGCGGGACCTCGTCACTTTCGGCGACCTAGTGTCCTCCACCCAAACAGCTACTAGGAGATAAATTTACATACAAAAGCGGATACTGCAGATACTGTATAATGCAGCAGCTAATCAGTAAGTAAGGGAATCATCTTATCATTTGCACTGTCTCACGATATTGCCTACTTAGCTACCTACAGGGTGATCCACATAAAGTGTGACGCAAGAAAATTTCCATAACATTGCTAGACCTGCATGAAATTACAACCTTTTTGCATTCAGCTGATAGTTGAAAAAATTTTGTATAGAATCTCATAAGCTACCTTTTTGATGCCGCCTCTGCTCTCTGGTAAAAGATTTATTCTCTTTGGAAAAAGTTAGTTCCTGCAATGCGCGTAAAGCTTTTCGGGGAAATTTTGGCTGAGGCTTTCAAGGGATCTCTTTTCTGTGAGTAAAGTGATGTAGATTCGTAAGAGCAAGTTCTTGATTCCAAGTAGATCAATGGGAAAATTTGCGGGATGAGTTCAGACGGGGCAAGTTGGAAGGCTGAACTTCATCTGTCCAAATGTGGTCCACTTGGCGACGGACTTCGAAACATTTTTAGCCTATTTTGTGCAATGTTTCAATGATGGTTGTCATCCCACAATTTGTTTGTCCCATTGTGGTTCCTTCCTTTTTTGGATTGTGGTACCTTTTTTGGTTCAAAGCAAACGCCATAGAGTCTGTCTGGATTTTTTAGGCCCAATCCACTGTATAAAAAAAAGAGATACCGTGATAGTGTGTTTCAAACAGTCAAAAAATAATAGTTAGTCTTTCGACTCGCTCACTCTTAATCCCACAAACTCTCTTTCTGGCTTACCTAAAAGCAAAAGATCTGCTCTTTCAACTCATGTCACTGCGAATTTCTGAAAAGAAGTTTGGTAAGAGCTGAACACAGGGCTCGGCACAGGTGGCTTTCAAGCAGCTGGATATCGTTTTGGGACGAAAAGCAAAGGGGGTTTCGTTTTTGTGACCGAAGAGAGACGCAAAATTGGCGACTTGGCGACGTTTTTTTCAATGGACGTTTCGTTTTTTGGGGGATTTTGGGCATTTTTTTAGGTTTCTACAGGAAATGTGGTTGAGGGTTAAAGGGGACTTCGTAAAAATTCCCAAAAGTCAAGGGGGACCTCGTTTTTTTCATTTCCATTTAGCCACCGATCCCTTCCCCTCCCCCACTCGAACCCCGTATGCGCGAATTTAACTCAGCAGCGCGGGGGAGGAAATCGACATCCCTTGCAAAGGAATAGGGGTTCGATGGTGTAGATCATGCCAGAGAAGCGAATACTCTGGTTTTATCATCTATTAAAAGCAATTCGTTTAATTTGATGAAAGATTTTCTTTGCAAGCCGGTTTCCCCTTTCAGCGACCTGTAACTTGCAATCTTGTTTCTCTTCTAAATTCCCCTCTTGAAAAGGAACCCAAGCGATAATAGCTGCCATTTTCGAATATTTGTAGGAGTTCTTGATCATTCAACAAATTTGCGCATTTTTAAATGACATAGTAGTTTTAGCCAGATAGGCGGATCAAATACATTAAAAATAATGTACTATTATACATGATATATTGCTCTTACCTTGTTCATTTAACATAAGCTGCCTTAAAAAAATTCAGAAAATAGCAGATTTGTCTAAATCTGAGTAGTGATCCCCTAGGGAGTGACCCCTCCCCATCGTTCCCCTCGTGCATAGCAGGGATGGCGCTGGAGATCATTCCCCTGGGGTAAAGGACGATATGCAGCTGATAGCTACAGCGTTTATGGAGAGCTGGCACGATTTGCAGCTTCAGTCGTGTGTAAAAATGCTGGTTTGAATGTCCGCAGCACCCCCCTTTTTTCGGCAGCATAACTCTTCTACTCATTCACTGTAGATACACCTTGACTTCTATTATTGAACACTACGCTGAAATGGGCAGCATGAGCAAGAATGAGCAGCATCCATGAAAACAGCTGGAATATAATGGATGTAGGAAATATTTCTTTAGTGCGCCGACCGCAATCACGGCAGAGGACATTCCGCAACGACTAAATATCGCCGAGACGCATTGAAGGCGAGTAGCTATCAAAAGATAAGAAAAAGGGAATAATTACTGCAAAAAAAAGCGGAAGCAAAATAAATTCCCCGCTCGATCTCCCCTTCTGCATAAGGGGGCTCCCCTCCCCTACTCCCATGGGATCCCCTCTCCGGTGTTGCCTTTTTGCATACGGGGATTCGCGTGGGAAAGGGAGGGGAGGCGCAGACAATTTTGAAGGGAAGAATTCCTGCATTTTTGCTCAAAGCGACTAAAATGTTCTGAAAGATGTCTTGCATTGTTTTGTTTCTACTAAAAGCCGTTGAAAGCTTTCTAGTCATTTCGATTGCTCTCGTACCTCACCGGAAATGATTTTGAAAAAACACGTCAAACTGAGCTCAAACATGTTAGTTTTTACCTCGACACGTGGCAAGGAAAAGTCCTCGTAGGATTTATGAAAAGAATTTCTAGGTTAAAGGCAGTGTCCAGGCTAAACCTAACCCCCTCCGATTAGTGTCGATTCTGAATGTAAGCCCCAGAAAAGGGGCATCTGCGTTGGTCCGGTCTTCTAACGTTGTCTCTGAATGGAGATAGGGGGCCTGAAAGTCCCTGGCTGGGCGGAGTCTGATATCAGACTCCGCCCATCAGGGGCTGCTCACTACCTTGTTAATACGTGACTCCCGACACGTATTGACAAGGTAGTGAGCAGAAGCTGCACACTGCACACTGCAATGCAACTGCACCCATGCAGTTGCAGCTCCTTCCCGCTGGCCTGCCGACGGGGACGAGCAATTCGAAACCCGTCCGCGCCCTCAAGAATGGGTCCCCAAAAATCGGGTTTTTTGCGAATTTTAGAGAGTTTGAAGTTCGGAAATGTAATCAGAGCCACGGAAAGGCCCCAGAATGACGAAAACATGGGGGGCCAAATTCTGGGTGGACGCTGCCTTTAAAATCAAAAAAGCACCGAGTACTTTTCTTGCGTCGCATTTCATTTGGACCATCCTGTACTCAATTAACTCAAAATGGTTCTAACTGACACTTTTGAAATCTCCTTTGTTAACTAGAGAATGCCATAAACGTATTAGTATATTTCGTTGTTGTGTGATAAGTTCATTCGCAACCTTTTAAAGTTTTTTCTCAATATTCTGCAAACCTCTTGACGGATATATGCATTTCAAAGTTCTAACCCTGTTTATTCGGCAGTTCAGCAAGAAATCTCGTAAGATATTTTGGGTATCTAGCAAAAAATTCGAAAACTCAGAAAAGCTTCTTGGAAATTTATTCCCCGTAAGTTTTCTCGTTTTCTATAGGTAAAATTTACTTAACAAGCATGAATAGAAACAAAAAGAAACAAATCGCTTTTGTAGATTCTGTCATCTACACTTGTTCGCTTCCTTGCTCATTGGTTAATGCCATAAGTGGCAATGTTCGTCGCTACCAATTAAAGTCAGCGTCCGGGGAAAAACGAAACTGTAGCGTACAGGGGTTCTTGGCCTGGTGGAGCTCTTGTCCAAGTGGCTTTACACCACTTTGCTTCTGAAGCTAGAAAACCGCTTCAGAAGTGGCGACAGGACCGCCCCGGCGACGTGCCCGCCCCTTAATCGATAGCCAGAGTACGTATGTCGAGCACGCGACTCTGCGTCTTAACCTCGGCGGCAAGAGTCATTATTCAAAATCAACTGCCTCTGGAAAAGCCCTTTTTCGACATCTTCGTTCTCTGCAAGCTGCATTTTCGGAATCAACGGGAAGAATAAGGCCAGGTAAGCGAAAAAAATTTTGTTTGAGATTTTGCCCGGACGCTGCCTTTAAGCTGCATATTTCCCAAATTGCAGGTTTCTTTGTGAGCAATTGTTACACTTAAAAATTCTGCAACCACAAACTCTTTCCCCCATTTCCTAGATCCGTCAATCATTTCTCTCAAATGCCTTCTGGTGTCCACTGTTGAAACTGAAGAAAAAATGAGAAGACCGATCTTTAAGCAAGTGAAATAAAAATTGATTCAGCAAATCTGAGCAGTGTACGAATCTATGCGCGTACACGTGGCAGATTTTTCAGGCTGTTTAGTAAGCACTCTCACCTTTGGGTAGCGAAATAAGATAGTCTTTGAAAATGGTTATCACCTTCTCAACTTTCTGTCTGAAGTCCTTGGCTTTTTTCTAAACTCAGCAATAGAGGAAAATAAAGAAAAAAGTTCGGAACAGGATGAGAGTTTTTGGACGCAGCTACGCATCCTGATACGACAAAAAATACCAGAAAGAAGCGAGTAAACGTGAGAATGGACTTACACAATTGACAATAAATTCTTCGCTGTACAAGTGTAAGATTCTCGAGATCCTCACTATATCGACAGTACTTACAGCTTCTGATCAAACGTATTATGATGTAGAGCTTTTGCATCAGGCAAACACTGTCAAAAGCTTATAAAAAAATCCTGTGCGCGTTTTCAAAACGCCTTTCAGGGAAGACGCTTGATGGCGGTTTAAAGTGCAATATGTTCTCGCTATATGTATAATTATTGCAGCAATTTGTTCCACCTGATTTGTACGCCAGGCCGCTTACGGCACTTCGGCTTTTCCTAATAATTTTCCGATATCAAATAAAAACGATGCAAAACAAATATAAGTGTGAATGTGTTAAGCGCAATGGTCTTTTCCGTCCTTGACGGTTTTGCTCCCCTTATTTCAGCTAGCATTATAACATGTTCTGGAGCACAAATTTTTGGCCAGAATGATTGCTGACATAAAAACTTCGTTGAGTAGAACATCACTCTAAAAATCTATAAAATGTGCTTACGTTACACAATTCGTTAACTTCACAAATTTATCCCTCTCCTCTCTCCTTTCCTTTCCCAATGTTTTCAATAGTTCTTCTTTTCCGTGACATCGTTTTCAAGCTATGCTTTTATTAACTTTAAGCTATTGCGCATTTTCTAGAATCAGACATGTGGTTCATCAACGTATACATTCTTGCTCTTCTGGTGTGCTTGTGTCATGGCAGGTTATGCCCATCAAATGACCCCGAATGCCGTGAGGCTGCTCTCGAAAATGTATGTCAATGAGCAAGTTCGTAAAAATAGTATTGATAACAATATTTCAGGGCTGCAGCCAGGCCTGCAGAAAGAAATTTCCCGAAAACTTGGTGGGTGCCTGCACGAAACCCTGCAAAGACCTGGTAAAGTTAATGATCAGAACATCAAATCGGAGAAGCGGATCAGCTAGAGGATATGCCCATCAACTGACCCCAAATGCCGTGAGGCCGTTATCGAAAAAGTATGTAAATGAGCAAGTTCGTAAAATTAGTATTAAAAACAATATTTCAGGCCTGCAGCCAGGTCTGCAAAAAGAAACACTTGGCGGATGCCTGTGCGGAACCCTGCAAAGACCTAAGCTAATGATCAGAACATCAAATCGAAGAAGCGGATCAGTTAGCGGATAAGCGAACAAAATAAATCTTATTGACGCTTGTATGTAGGATACTGATAGAAATAGTGATGGGAAAATGGACACACTGCGCAGGCTTGTCACTGGTGGATTACGGGACAGGCTGGATATCGTTTGTGGGTAGAAGCGAAGAGGGCACCGTTTTTGCGCGGTCTGCTGCGGAGCCCAGGAAAACGTGCATATTAGCATGGAAAATGGTGTGAACGAAAAAAAACGCCGATCGCTTCGGACAGGATCAGGAATTTGAGACTAGCAAAAAAAATTTCAAAAGCCGTAAGACAGACAATCCAAAGTAGATAACATATAAAATTAACCGAAAAGAATCCAAGGAATTAGCAAACTTTACGCCCATTAAAGGCAGCGTCTAGGCAAGATCCATCCACCCAGATCAGCATATAGTTGTAAAGAGGGGCCCATGAGTATCCGATCTGCGTTGGTCCGATCCTTTGACGTGGTTTCTAAAAGGAGATACGGGCTTGTGATACGTATCACAAACCGCCCCTTCGTATCACAAACCACCCCTGAGGACGAGTGCTCACGCAGGTGTGCAGTTGCATTGATTGATTTATTGCAGATTAATCTCTCAAATCTTACTGCTAATAAGGGAACTTAGTGACCAGGGATTTTTGCAGTGAGATGCACACCAGTAAATGCGCCTTAAAACGCTGCTTTCAAATCTTTATTAGGTTGGGAAAGTTTTCGGACATTTCCAAATTAGATCTGCTTTTTTCGGAAGCATAATGCATGTACATACGATAGAGATACCATTCGATAAAGCAAAGAGCTTGATGGATTGTAAGTATCCAAGTTTTCTACACTTGGATAATCGGTGACAGTCTAAGCTTAGCGCAAAGCTTTATATTATTTTGACGCTCCTTTGTAGTATGTGAGTAACACTTTCAGCTATATTGCTGACTCCTGTCATTGAAACAGTGCAAATTTTAGTGGCGAAAATGTTCATAACTTTCTTTTGGAGCACACAGCAGATATCAAAGACAAATTTGAAATCAACGCTCCAAGATGCATCCAATGTCTAACGTTTCATTTCAAAAGCACACGGTCATAAAGTATCATTCCCTCGTAAGAAGAAATAAAAAAACCGGTCTGTGTCAATTCTCCATGATCTCAGCTTTCAAATGGTTTGCAGCCATTTTGCTTTTTGGCTTCAAAAAACCCTTGCTCCGGTGACTCATGAAGGTCAACCTTGAGAGGGAGGGGTGGAGCAAGCTAATAGCAAATATCTCAGCCCCAATCTCCAAACTTGGCAATTTTTTTCATCCGGCAAATTATTAATTAGCTATTAATCAAATTATTGACCAAAACCTTAGGAAATAAGGATTTACAAAGACTGTCGTCTTTTGACCCCCTTTCAACGAGAGGCATTTTATCTAAAATTATGTGCATTTTTAACAGTACATTTCTGCCCAGTGAAGAAGTCACTACCGCCAGCTATCTACCTTTGTTACAGAGCGAGCCTTCATTAATGAATATACGTCGACTTCCTCGTGCTTTCATTCTCGTTGCGATAAGAAGCACAAAGTGAGCAGCCTAAATCAACTGCCACATCGGCCAGATATCCCTCATATCTCACGGCTCAGAAGCTCTGCAAAGAAGTTGTCGGTCTATTGATTTTCCATTATCAAATTCGAATGGTGCATGAATTGTTGAAAAAATTTCGCGGTGCGAGAAATTTTTCACCCGAGCCTTTCCACATAAGTAACGTGCCTGTCAGATACATTCGGACTAACTATAATCAAGCTCCTCAGGATACCGCATTGCAAGCCCCCCCCCCTTATACAGTGTCCCTTCAGATGCTGAAACCCGAATTCCGAGTTTTAAAATCGTAGTTCAGTGGCGAAATTACTCCAATCAAGACTAAAATTCGGATTTAGGGGTTTTTAAGGTTCTTTTCAGCAGTAAGATTTGTTTGTTGCAAAGTCAAGGTTCAGCATCGATAGTACTTAACCGAGATCGAAATTTGTATCAGGGCTCGGCGCGAGGTGGCTCGATGAAAATGGAAAAAACGAAGTCCCCCCCCCTGACTTTTGGGAATTTTTACGAAGTCCCCTTTGACCCTCAACCAAATTTCCTTCAAAAATCTGAAAAATTCCCCAAAATCCCCCAAAAAACGAAATGTCGACTAAAAAAAAGGTCGCCGTCGCCAATTTTCCGTGTCTCTTCGGTCACAAAAACGAAACCCCCTTTGCCTTTCGTCCCAAAAAACGATACCAGCTGGCTTACAAGCCACCTGTGCCGAGCCGTGATTCGTATGTACGTTTTCGAATTTTCCCTTCTCAAAACAAGACCGAAGTTTAGGCTTTTTTGATTTTTTGATAACGATGTATGTTTTGTGCAATATCTAGCGATTTAATAAACTTTTTTGAAGACAAAAGATGTTCGTTTCTCAAGAACCGAATTTTTTAAATGCGGAAATATATATTCCGGTTTTAATTTCTTCCCTAAATTTAGTACGAATATGTCAAGGTCAGCATCGATAACAAGCCAGCCAAGTATTTCTTGAAATATCCCAGATCATCGAGGTCATTGACGCTGTCCCAATGCCAAACTAGTAAAGGAAGTTCGGAATGATGTCAAACAATGAATGGAAAACATCTTCGTTATTTGGATATTTATTTCAACCGCTCATCCATAATTTTTCGAAAACCCGTAAACCTAAATTTTGATCTCGTTTCAAAAAATTTCGGTTAAATCCAGATTTTGATCTCGGTTAGTCATTATTGGTGCTAAACCTTGACTTTGCAACAAACAAATCCCACTACTAAGAGCAACCTTGAAAACCCCTGAATCCAAAACTTGGTCTTGTTTGAAGCAAGTTCGCTACTGAACATCAATTCAAAAAATTTCTTCGAATTTCCTTAGCATCTGAAGGGACGGCGGCGTGGCGGGAGTTCTCAAAGCCTAGCCGCTTTTCTTCGCAGGGGTACTTGGCACCTCCAGAATTCCCTTGAAGAACATCACACCTTCCCGGGGCCAAAGGGCGCCTCCGCCCATCTCTTCCCTCTAGGTGTCCTCATTCTAAATTGTGTACACGCACTGTAAGACATGCTTTATTGTATATGAGGGTAATAGAACTGGAATCGAGAAACAAGAAAATTCTAGGTTTTAAAAGGTTCAGATCTCGCAGGTGAATTGCAGCATTTTGAGTTATGTTTTACTCATGTTTTCGGATAGATTGGCGCTTCCTTGAAAACTTTTAAGTGCTCGCGCCTGACTAAGTTTGTGAAACATATCGCATTAATATAAACAAGCAGAAGTTATGAGTCTTCCAATCACGGTATATAAGAAGTTAGTTTATTTTACGCAAGTTCTGAAATCATCTAAGAATATAGCGAATTACCATATCTTGCAAATTCAGTGCCGTATTTGGAACTCTTAGTCAACTGCGATCATGCGACGAAGTTTGGTAATCTAGTAGATCGATGTAGGGAATACAAAATTTTTTCTATGATAATTTGGGCCTTACTGATCATCAGAGTAATCGGAGAAAAACTCTTTGAATATATGATGGCAGACGATAAAAAAGTATGTGTTTAGATATCCTATCTGTTGGACAAAGCGTTAAGTGCTTGTTCGGAAACTTTGATGCACTTCTTTCAAAATAGGTCCTTCTATTGTTGATAGGGAAATGGGTTCTGAAGCTCCTGATGCTAAATTACTTCAAATATTAGGTTGATTCATAATTAATGCACGTTTTTCCTACCTCTTTTTCTAAGAGCTGATATTTAATGTGTAATCAATTTCCTCAAAAACTTTTTACGGTATCTAAAAGAGCGTTCCTTCTAGTTTCTTATGCGCCCTTTCACTTTCGCAAATCTCCGTTCATTCCAAAGTTCCGAGCCTTCAAACAAAAGAGACTAAATCCCAAAATTTTTGCTTTTCACTCTTTCTGCCCTAAATTCGTTAAGAATAGCCGTATTAATTTCAAAAAATATGCATAAGGATTAGGAAACTTTGTGCTACAAGATGCTATTTGAACAAAATTTTCCATGAATTCTGAGCCGAGAAATTCACTTGCGAACTTGAATGATCGTCGCGGCCCTTCCGTGCCATATAAAACTTCGAAGCAGAAGGTGATTGCAGGTCTTTTGCACTATCCAGCAAGGGTAGACCTAGTTCATCTGATGGTAGAAAAACGCTAGGGTTTTCTCGCTTTCCAGCGGAAAAAAATGAAATAATTTCAAAAATGACCGATTTTTGCACCCGCCGAGATGTCATAAAAAAGTGAGTACTTTCGACTTTTTCGCGATATTTTCTTTCAAAAATTTTCCACAAAATCCAAACTTGGCATTACTGCTCAAGAGACCCTTGGCTACACGATGAGCGAAGTCTGCTTCATTCTACTTTATTTCAACATAAGTTATGCTCTCTCAAAGTAGAGGCTTCTGAAAAAAGTTGTTGGCAATCTTCAGGCCAGAAAATCTTTCTTGTGATAGATACAGTCACGCAAAAGTATAACTTTTATAGCCACTGACTTAGTGGTTACAGTAGTTTTTATTGCCTTCAAAAATGTCTTTTCAAAAAAGAATTATCTCGGTTGAAAGTTGAAGTATAGAAAACGTGCATTAATTATGATTCAACCTAATATAATATTAGGTTGTAACAAAACTAATGCAGGTTTTGAATTCCAACCGCAATAAGTCATACACTTCTTATTTCTAACTAGGTTGCAAAGTACCATTCGATAGAGCAAAGCAAGCTCTACAAGAAGGTAATCTTGCTTCAGCAACAACTCTGATCTACCACGAGTTTCGAGCCAAAAACTAAAAAGATTCAACTGTCCGAAAAATTGAGAAAAATCGTAACTCAGTTCATAAAAAACCTACAAAAATTCTAACTTGCTCACGTAAACACTATTCACATAAGATATCTATATACGCCTTTGCCGTATTTTTTTCTCTGTTAGAAATCAAGAAAACGGAAATTTTCGTGCGTTTGTCAAAGTGATGCTGTGCCGTTCCCACATACGTAGTTGTATACTACAAACCTGTAGAAGTATAAACGTGAATTTCCAGCTCTCTACAAGCTTTAGTTCACGAAAAATATCGAATAAAGTCTTCGCTAGTTATGTGGTCCAAGCTAAAATTCAAATTTCTCGAGAACTAAAGCTTGTAGAAAGCTGAAAATTTACGTTTGTACTTTTACAGATTTGTAGTATACAATTACTTATGTGGGAACGGCGCAGCAACACTTTGGCAAACGCACGAAAATTTCCGTTTACTTGATTTCTAACAGAGAAAAAAATACGGCAAAGGCGTATATAGATGTCTTATGCGAATAGTGTTTACGTGAGCAAGTTAGAATTTTTGTGGGTTTTTTATGAACTAAGTTACGATTTTTCTCAATTTTTCGGACAGTTGAATCTTTTTAGTTTTTGGCTCGAAACTCGTGGTGGATCAGAGTTGTTGCTAAAGCAAGATGGCCTTCTTGTAGAGCTTGCTTTGCTCTATCGAATGGTACTTTGCAACCTAGCTAGAAATAAGAAGTGTATGACTTATTGCGGTTGGAATTCAAAACCTGCATTAATTTTGTTACAACCTAATAGATGACCAGTAATGTACAATTTATCGACTAGATCCTTCAATATTGCGAATGACCGCATTTTCCATTCAAAAAGTTGTTTGTTGTTTTTCTCTTCTCAGGGTAGTGTTCATGTGCTCTTTTTCAAAAATGGCATAGCAGAAGAGTTTCCAGGCCGCCTCACTTAAGAAATGATAACTATGTTCAGTTTTCCCTCCGTTTTTTTTTTCTCTTATCACCTTAATACCTGAAACCACGTTCTCGCTGCTTGCACGCCTCAGAATGAGACCAGTAAATGGGAGGAGCAATGGGCGGGTCCTGACCTCTGAGGCCCGGAGGTGCTAGAACCCTCCTGGGTGCGAATGCTGGTGCGAAGTTGGTGCGAGGAAAGGTGCTAGAAACTCCTGCACGCCCTCCTGAAGGGACACTGGATGGGGGGGGGGCTTGCAATGTCTTGGTATCCTGAAGAGCTCGTAATTATAGCTACTCCAAGTGTGCCTGGCAGGCACATCACTTAGGTGCGAAAATACGTCTCGGGTGAGAAACTCCCCCCCCCCCCCCTCCCCCGTAATTCGCTTCCGGCTTCAAAACCTCGTTCATCCTTCAAACAAGGAGATAGCTCCCAGATCCCCTCCATTTGGAGATAACCGGCTCCCCTTATTGCACTTATGGTTGTGAGTATCTACAGGTATAAAACAATGATACAAGTTGTCCGAGCATTGTTTGGGCACGTCTACAATTTTATTATAACTTTGTGTTACTCAGTTATAAAGTTCCTAGCTTCGTTTTTCCACTTTCTGTTTCACAGTAGGCATTAGAGAATGTGACCAAAGAAGTTCTAAGACTGAATAAAACGAGTATGGAAGCCCTATTTTAAAGAAGCTGTAAAAAAATGGTTACAAATTTTCGCAGTACTCAGAAATGATGTGACCATTAGCTGGACCTGATGCTTTGTGGCGGCACAAAGTACAGGCATTAATATTATATGAAAATAACCAATATTTCTGCTGTAATGAGCTATTGAGTAAGCGCTCTAGACAGAGCTTCAGCTCTGTTCATGTAAATTGACTTTCTACCGTATACCTATCGTACCCCCTTCCTAGCATATCAGAAGATGCTTGCGCCGAGCTGAGTCGAATGGTGTCCTTGGATCCAGAATCTTTTCACTCTGAAGCAAGATATGGTCACGCGACGATGATGTCACACGAATCAGGCGACCGTACATAACTCACGCGAACTCGCGTGAGTCTACTTCGATCCCGTCTTTTTTTTCAAGGTATTGTAAATTCTTAGGCATGAGCCTTGCTAGCCCAGGTGCGGTATATCCCCTAGATGCGTACTTGGAAATTTTGCCCATCCAAACTAATGGAAACTTCCAGAGCTCGTAGACGACGAAGTGTTACGCATATGCGGCCAGCATTGCGAAACGATACATACAGCTTCATAACAAATCAATTACGAAAAAAAAAGCTTTTTTCGAACGATTTCTCTAGCCTATTGAGATCTAAAATCTCTCGGACATAATGCTAGATAGTAGTTGGTTTTCGTTGAGAAAAAAAATGAAACCTCGTACTTTGAAAATCTTGAATTTGTTTCCATAAGCATTTTTTGTGATTGTGCATGAATCCGAAAAAAAAACAAGAATTCAGCAAATTGTAACGTTTCTTCCATTTTGCACTAGACTTCATAAGTTTCTGACCAACTCAAAGAAAAAAAATTTTGTAAGATACATCGCCCGTTATGGCCGCATTCTTGATATGTCCTGGGAATGAAATACGCAAAAAACACAAAATTCGCAAAAGTGTTGTAAGACATCTATCGAATAGTTTGTCGAGAAGTGCGCTATATGAGTCAGTTTCAGAATAATGAACATACTATCAATAAAACCATTAGAAAATGGCGGCTTTCCACTTTTGTGCAATTGCACACCAAGTCTGCATTACGTTGTAAAACGTAGCACTCACAGCTAATATTGCTTGTATTTACTTATACAAAAATTGTTTTCAGAAAATACTTTTTGTATAGAAAACTCTTCACAAAAAAGGTCTCTGCCAAAAGGTAAAACCTCAGTGTTTCCGAGAACATACTGAGACACCAAATCGATTTTCAAAACTTACTTTTGCTCGGATGTTATGATTGCATTTCTTAGATTGGGAGCATCTTATCAAAGCTGGAATTCAAACTGCATTTTGCGAATCAAATCTCAAGAAATCTGAAAAGCTTCATCTAGAAAACAATGTCAATGATACTTCCATGTTTCCTCCTTTCTTAACCTCGGCATAGTTAGTTATAATGTGGTGAGTAGTTAGTAAGGCCGCCACTACTAACAATAAATCTACTAACCTCGTGCTGGCTTACTAACTACTCACCACGTCAATGATACTCTTTACAGGTTTCAGCAAAAGTCAGGATCAATTATTTCATAGAATTTCTGTGTTGGATTTGAACGCTGAAACAAAGATATCTTTTAGAATTTGCATATCAGTAGCGCATTATTATTATGATCTCAAAATCATTTCCACCAGAAAAATCCTCATAAATGCAAACCATAAGGTGCAGAACGGTAGATGGAAAAGTTTATTATGTCTGTTTTATGTACTGAGCTCATTTCGACTTGTACAAGTGTTGCGATTTCATTTAGTAAACGTCGGTTTATCAACTAATGCTTGAAACCCCCCCCCCCCTTCAAATAAAATCTCAAATAAATAGGAACATCAAAGATGGACGACGTTGTTCTTGTATTGTTAACGATTGTAGCCTCGGAACCAGTACTGAAACCCCAAACAATTTTTTTAGCGCATCAGTTCAAAAATTGATTGTTGGCGTATTTTTTGTCCCCGCATATTATCACTGCGTAAGATTTACATTTACGCCGCATTGCGTCTTGGACAGGCAATAAAAAGAAAAATTAAGTGGGTCCGAAAAATCGTACTATTTTCTAGACCTGTCCTCAAATCATTAAGAATAAGGATGTAGACAAACACTCTGAGCACTGTTCTATGCGGAATTTCTTTCTTTTTTTCAAGTGTTGTTTTTGTTCGGATTTGTTTAATGTTTTTTAGACTAATCGCCACAATCTTCAACCCATGCATTTTACGTAACCCTAGGTTTAGCTTTTTTGAAAATTTCGCTTCAAGTTTTGAAAAAGCTTTGTCTACAAAACCCAATTCTTGGCACGATAGCTGGCTTTTCAGTATTTCTAAAAAACAAGTTCTTCATAAGTCTTCACGTTTGCGAAGTTGTCAAATACATACCCTCCAGCCACTATCAAATCTTCGCAAATTGGAAGGAACTTCCAGGTCGATGATGATGAAATCTAATTTTAACAAACAAATGAGTTTCTGCCGCCTCGAAAATTGTTTGAAATTTTCGGGTACAGCCTGGGACGGATCAAAAAAAAAACAAGAAATATGGCAATTTTTTTTCTCGAGGCCTTTACAAATCCGAAAGAGAAAATATCTACCAAAAAGAGGAGAAGAAGTCGCATTGAATGGCACCCTAGGTGTATGCCGTCTGATGTTTCGTTTACCCTATTTAACTCTTATTAAAGCATTTCCAAAAATCCAGAACAGAGTGAAAAGGGGCAAAAATTGGATTAGGTAAAAACCATCGATTGAAGATTCTGAGAATTTTTCAAACGAACAACAAAGGGATCCGGGCAAAAACGATGCCGCTGAAAAGAGGAAAAAATTCTGCATAGAACACCTTTCAGATTGGTTGTCTATCTTTATTCTAAATGATTTCAGGATATGTCTAAAAAACCGCAGGAACTTTCGGACCCACGTAATATCTCCTACTGAACAGTACAAAACAAAAACTTTTCGGAACTACCAAAATTTGGCCACCATGTTGGAAACACAAATGCTGTGCAAAGTCAATTTTACACTTGATGTCATTCTCTTTGTATCAACATATACAATCATATACTGCATATGTATGTGTCAATCGATAAAGATAATTTAGTATCTTATTACGAAGTGTTCCTTGAATTTCAATAATTAATGTCGCTCAACCAATTTATATGAAATCCAATAACAAATTAATGTATTCCGATACCTTTTGGTATTTTGTTGAATATTTCCTATTCACCACGCTGTTTTTCTATCACCATGTCCTACACAAATGCCGTTTTATTCACTTAATTTTCATACACTAATCTCCATAAAATCACGTCATCAGACTCCTAGAATTTCCATTTGAATCTACTCCCATTCAGTGGTCTGGAAGTATGTCTTACCACATATGCAACTACATGTCGCCATTTCCAATCGGTCTTTCATCTCAAACCCTCCATTTTGTTCATTTCCAAGTTTGAGGACAAGCTTTCTCCGCATCCCCAGGATAAGGTATATGTCGTTAACTGCTCTAAAGTCCACTTGACCCGATTCCCTCAATCTGATTCTAAGCCGAAGTCTGTAATGGTCTCGCCATGATACGTGTGCTCCTCACACTCGGAAGACATTCAACAACCCAAAGAAGCTCGAGGACGAGTTTTCTGAGGGGATAATGATGTCGGGATCCCACTATTTCCTATCAGCTGCTCATGATGGCCTAAGATAACGAACTTTTGGCAGTGATCTCCGCCTGCCTGCAGGAACCGGTTTCTTCTTTCCCATTGCCCTTTAGTCCTTTGTATATGACTTGTATAATAAATATTATAGTAAGATTAACACAATAACACCAAATCCACCTTAAATAAAAAAATATCGAGACTTTTTCCTGATATTGTCAAGCGCTAGCAACTTGCTGAAAAGCTCTTTATAAAAGAGTAAGAAGGGCAGATCTCTACTCGGGAATATTCTGGCCAGTTTTCTGCGATAGACAGGAGATAAGACCAATCAAGTTTCAAATCTCGCGTGGTTCATCCCCTGCCCCTACACCATGATTGTATTGTTACAAACCACAGTGAATCTGGACCACTCCTTTCGTAAATAGCTGTCTGAGAAATCTCTGCCAGCAAAGTTCCCGGTCATTTCAAGATATTCAAAATCTTACTGAAAACCTATGGCAGAGTGTGAATTATTGAATATAGTTTTCCCTAATCATGTGTCCAAGCTAAAATTCAAATTTCTCGAGAGCTAAAGCTGTAGAGTGCTGGAAATTTACGTTTGTACTTCTACAGGTTTGTGGTATACAACTATTTATGCGGGAACGACAAAGCACCATTTTGGCAAATGCATGAAAATTTCCGTTTTTTTATTTCTAACAGAGAAAAAAGACGGCAACGGCGTATATAGATGCCTTATGTGGATTGTGTTTACGTGAGGAGCTAGAATTTTTTGGGATTTTTATGAATTGAGTTACAAATTTTTTCAATTTTTCAAGCAGTTAAATCTTTCTAGTTTTTGGCTTGAAACTCGTGGTGGATCAGAGCTGTTGCTAAAGCAAGATTGCCATGTTGTAGAGCTTGCTTTGTTCTATCGAATGATGTTTTGCGACCTACTTAGAAATAAAAGGTATAGCTTATGGCAGTTAGAATTCGAAACCTGCATTAATTTTCGGACAACCTGGAATAATCTCGTCAACCAGCTTGTGTTGTGTGTTAACGAAGCAGCAATATGCTTTATTTGTGAAAGCAAATAGGAAGTATGTATAGGTTGCTACATTATCGTGACGACGACGGATTTGATGGACTTTGGCCCACAGGAGCACAAAACGCTTATATAAAAACACATCACCTCAACGCTCAGCTCAGTCACTTCCAGTGTCTGAATTTTATGATACGTAAGCAAAAAAATCATTGGACTAAAGACGAAAACCAGGAAAATGTGGTTTCCGTCCGGAAGTGGCGTGCGTGTAGCAGGCGGTCGCGCCATCGTCACGATTTTTCGAATTACACATTTATGCAACTACTAAAAATCCATATAACAACATACATAGTGAAAAGGAGGTTCTTCAGTATCGTTTATTTTCTTCAACATTTCTTCTAACTTTACAATTCTATCTCTCAGCGCAGTCAACTTTTCATTAACTGGCCACAACGTTTGCAGCGTGGAAGACTTGTGATAGCTTTTTCCAGATTGATAGCTACTTTCAGATTTTTTCGCCTTTTTAGCAGCTGCTCTCGAGTGTCCGTAAGATTTTTGAAACAAGTGTTGTTTTCCAATTCGTTCTCAAAGATTTCCTTGTATTTGTGCTTATTATACTCTAGTTCTTCTCGAAGACTGAGATAATCTTGTCGGCTGCGAGCGCGGGCACCAAACACCTTCTTCCATGACTCTGATGTCACGTTTAAGCTCGTGCTAAACGACAAATTCTGTTATTCGATGAAAGTTGTAGCGGAGCAATTGAGTTCTCAACTTACCTATTGGTAACTTTACAGGTAAGAAACAGAGCCATAGACTCCTTTTCGATACTTAATTTTACTCTTTGTTTTTCCGCCAGCTAATTCAGCTCAGGCAAATTTCCAGCGAAGTTATTTGCGTTGTTGATGTGATCACGGACCTGAGCTGCAATCGACTCAAAGCCGCATGTGTAATTCTGAAATGTTATTTTTACACCAGTTTGATACGACACAAGTCAATAGACAAATAGTTCAATCGATGTCTTAAAACTGTAGGAAATACTAGCGTTTACAATTCATTACATCATTACGGTTGTCTTAGGTTGATTCAAAATGAGTGCAAGTTTTCTTCGAACCTCTTCTTTCAAAGGCTGGTTTTCATAGCAAATTTAACTATTTTAGAAACTTTCTAAACGATTCAAAAGCGCATTTCTTCTAGTTTTTCGAGTTAGTCTTAGCTTTCGTAAATCTTTGTCCTTTTTTAAGTTTTAAACCGTTGAACGGTGGAGTGATTTTCAAAATCCTTTCCTATTGCTCTCTTTGCCCTAAATACTCGAATAATCATCGAATTTATTTTAAAAAATGTGCTTAACGATTGCGAAGTTTTGTGCAACAGTACAGTTTGACTAAAACTTCCAAAAAGTTTTGAAATGAGAAGTTTATTTGGCAAAACAGGGGTCGGCACGAGCTGGCACCAGGAAAATTTTCAAAACGAAGTCCCCCTTGGAATTTGCTAATTTTTACGAAGTCCCCTTTGATCATCAACGATATCCCCTCCAAAATCCTAAAAATCCCCCCCAAAAACGAAACGTCGATTAAAAAAAGGTCACCGTCGCCAATTTTCCGTATATCTTCGCCCACAAAAACGAAACCCCCTTTGCTTTTTGCCCCAAAAACGATATCCAGCTTGCCCCGTGCCAGCTGGTGCCAGGCCCTGCTTGTGTTCTTTGGAAGCCTTATATGCGTTGTGAAAGCGTAAAGCTACTGTAAACCTTCCTATACAGCAAATATAAACCCACATTTAGTACTAGGAAAACGGTAGTGTTCTTCCGCTTCTCACAATCAAAGCAGAAAAATTGAAAATTGCAAAAAGGCAAATTTTTGTACCCGCCGAGATACTCAAAAAGTGAGTCCTTTCAAACTTTCTGCAATATTTTTTACCGAAAAAAATTCCCTAAAATCTAGGTTTTGCACAACTGCATATTCGGCCATCGGCTACACAACGAGCAGAATGCACGTCATCCTGCTACATTTTAGAAAAAGTCATGGTCTTTCAAACTAAAAATTTCCAAAAAAAATTTTTTTAGTAATTTTCTTTCTAAAAGTTTCCTATTATGCTTACAGTTCTACAAAAACGTAGGTTGTGTAACCAATGCCTTTCTCTCTCCGGTAGTCCTTACTGCGCTCAGAAAGATTGTAGAAAAAGAAAAAGAAGAAAAAAAGAAAAGAATTATTTCGATTTGAAGTTAAATCAAAGACTAGTTGCATTGATTATAAATCAACCTAATATTTCTAGCATACTTACAAAGTCTTTTGCGAGCAATGTTTTTGTTTTATTCCTTCTTCTGATGTTAAGGGCATCAAAGGCTATAGCGTACTAAGCTTCTTTTCGATCTGGACAGTTTTTTATTGACATTTCGCTCTGAGTAGGTCCTCCTACTTTTGGATTGCATTGTTTTCCTGGCTTGCCATTTAGGACGTATTTGAGACAATTCTTATCTCCTCCAAGGACCTAAAATTATTCCGAACAATCATATTTTCTGCGTGAGTGCGGACTTACCACTTGCGGAATAATGAGCAGGAGTAGTGCTGGGCTCAACATCGTTAATCACGGCAAAATCTGTAGTCTTATATACTGTTGGCCTTAAAAAATTGCGGAGTACACCAACAATGCCATAGCACAGTTTCGAAGTATCTGCAATGTACTTGTTGTAGCGTGGGAGGTTTTGTGTAATTCAACCCTCGAATGCACTGCGCGACAATAACGAATGTATCTACATGGCTCTGATCAGATGTTTTTGAGCCATATCTATACAAAGACGCTTCCCACAGCTTAATCTTCTTCCTTTTTCCATGTGTAGTATCTTTCTCCACGTGTAGTATAAGCTCATCCTTTTCACGTGCTTGTGTTAGCTGTAGCTGAAGCTTCGTACAAGGCTGATTTGTTCAACATCGCTTACCTGTAATTCTTGCCTGACAAGCAGTTCTATGTTTCATATTATCGATGCTTACATGCTTTGATTAGGGTTTGGAATTTTTGGTACCTTAGGCAACATTACTCACTGCATTAGAACGTCGCTTGTGCTAACGAAAAATTTTTTTATCATAAAATGAGGGAATCTTTTATGAAGCTCCAATTGCCACGGCTGGCTCTTCATTTTATCATCTTGTGTGCAATTCTGCAAACGACAAGTATGTTTCAATCAGAAGATGTACTTACATATTCAAGAGCAACAAATCATTTTTGCCAACTCTGTTCAAAATTGCTTCAGGCAAAGTCTAAACGAAATGACAAGCAGTCCAGTGTCTAATAAAAAACACAAATATGTACTTTGTTATGAGAAGCTTGGAACTGTAGAGTGGGATGCGCATATTCCCTACTTGATTTTAGAATTGTAATGGGACAATAATGGGTGCTTATCAATATCACTTAAAGGCTTGAATCACCGTCACTCTTATTGGAGCAAATTGCTTCGATAGGTCAATGTAATCAAGTTCTTCTTCCAGAATCTTTGACCAACGAGTCCTTGTAGTCGCTGCAAATAATAAGTTTTTCTTTGGAATTTATCTTTGACTCACCATGACCTCTAGAAATGAACATTGCAATTGCTGGCAACTCTATGCATAAAGCGTTACAGCGACAGCGAAAAAATTTCTTATTTAAAAATCGCCAAGCACCTTTCTCGGGGAATTATACTTAAGAAAACGTAACTTGAGAATATAGAGTTGCGCTAGCACTGCTCGTCTTGTATTCAACAGCCAGCTGAGCAATTTTCTGCTGACAGCCTTTACTGAATCTTTTCTGAAATTTTTTTGCGTGTGAATTTACAAGAAGCCGCTTGATTTGCTCCTCTCGAGGTGGCGAAAAAGATTTTTTTTCTGACTTTTTGATGTTAGCTGCCGCTGACAAGTGAAAATTTTTTTCATATATCTCACTGAATGTTCTAAACCTAGTTTCCCCATATGCACAAAAGTTCTCGTAATTTTAATGCGACTTATAAAAACCAAAACGACATGTCATGTTTAAGCTAAAAATTTACAAGTTTGAAAGCTTTTTAGAATCGCATCTTGAGGCATTTCGTAGCTAGAGTCTCAAGAAAACATCATGATGCCTAAAGAAATTTCTTCTCGTTCCTGTTTATATACGACAATAGAATAAAAAAAATTTTCACATTCGTTTTGCCATCTTTTCGAAGGTGCAAAACTCCAGCATGGATAAAGCTTTGTAACAAAAGCATTCCTAAAAAACTATAGGAAAAAGCTTTCAAACCATATAAGCAGTGTTCAAAAAAATGGTTTTCTTCCCTAAAATTAGTGGTTTAAGAGTTTTTCAGTTAGTTTTGATTTTTACTTATGTTGAAAAATAGTGACATTCAACGTTTTTCTGCGCTTTCCCAGCATTTGAGTTCAAGAAAATGAAAAAAATTGCGCAGTACAGCTCCAATGAATACTCAGGACTTGTAATATCTAAAATGTGTGACTACCCTGTCATTTGTTTTTTTTTGAAGAAAGTACGCTGAACTCCAAGTAAACGCAGGTGCAAAAAGCTTCATGATTTGTTCGTGCTTCCATAATCTGTAATCTGTAGTGCAAGCGCTATATTCCATCATTAGCCACTTCTACTCCTGTCGCGCCTCAAAGGCTGAATTCGTCCGTAAAACCCCATCACGCATCTATCTCGTCACTGTGTAGCATTCTTGTCAGTTTGTTAATGACATCCAAGTAGGAACGCATCCGATGTCACTAGCTCAACGGGTAGTCACACGATGAACGCTATGGCCCTGACCATCATGACTAATTCCATAGTACTTTGTAGTTACAGTCAAAAGAGGGGCTTAAATCTTTTGCCCAAGACAGCATTCAAAAATACTATATGATCTTTCTCTTTCTGGAGCAAAACAAAAGAATTCCTTTGATTTCAGTGACGACTTTTGTTTTGCGATCACATTTGCTTATTACAATCATTTGTACGTTTTCACGTTTCTCCACTATCAACTCGTTTCTTTTTTCAACATTTCAATGCACGTTCACTTGCTAGACGGTAACAAGTCTTGTATCGTAATCTCTTGCAGCAAATTTTCAAGTAGATGAAATTTATTCTTGGTCATAGAGGTTTTGAATCTGCCATCACCACTGATTCCACATTTCTCGTTACAACTTGACTGCCAAGCGTCGTTGGGTACAATATCAATTTTGAAGAGCTACGGTTTAGAGCAGCCCGGATATATACGTTCATTGGTAATGTTCAATATATTTTTCCACAACTATAATCCAAATATAGCCTAGTTTCAGTATCCCACAACTACATGTGTACAGCCAATAATCGTTCTACGTGACAGCGAAATGGTGAATTTCAATTTGGCTTTCACTGCTTCAATAGTTTCCATATTTAGCGTGTACTAGCACTCTCTTCATTAATTACTTGCTCATAAAATTTCATTATTTGCTGTTACTGAGCTTCCTTTGTGCGTTTACTCAAACAATCGCATAGGGGTTCAGGGCGCAAAAAGAAGTTCTAAAACTTCCGGGAAGACGATCCTATTGAGCCGTGTGTCGTAGGCGGTGTGCTAGTGACCCGCCCTAATTTGCAGCTCCAATAGGAGCCCCCCCCCCCCCCCAAAGTTTTAGAAGTTCTTTTCGCGCCGGAAATCCTTTGCAATTGTCTGAAATCACAACCATATCGTATTAAGAGAGATGAGCGAAAATGATGCTGATTTGCTCTTCTTTGTATCTAATTTACGAGTTAGTCACCATTGTTCAGTAACCGTCAATGCCACCAACAGATTATTTTGATTTTTTGTCTTACATCAAGTTTCAAAAACTTTCTCTCTGTACTGGAATGAACGATACAGAGAGGTCTCTTGAATATTGTAGCAGATGCGTAGCAGTGCCTTCGGAGTAGGTTTCAAAAGCTATGTCGGAATGTGAGCATAAAAGCGAAATTCGACTACAAATGCAAAAAAAACTAAAAAGGAGATTACAAAGAAATTGGAGCGGTACCGACGTTAGATCTGCCCTCTTCGCGATCGTTTTTCAAAAAGTTTCCAGCTTTTCTCAATTTTTCCTATTCACAAACATTAAAATAGAAAAGCATCGAGCGAAAAGTGAGGCACACGGGAAGCTCGCTTTTGTTCCTTTGGTTTCTCATAGCCATTTTCTCCCATACAGTTCCTATACCCTCGGAGTGTTTCTCGCTTCTTCTTTATCTGCACTAAATACCCAGGGTCAAGCTGAAGATGTGCCATCACACCTGGTCCGGTAGTAATCCACCTGGCGACTGTTTCGCGGTTAGGTCGCCACCACCTTTACGTAAGGTCGGTGGGAACACCGAACTCAACTCTGTGCCCTCCACTTCCTTTTCACCACGATCTTCCTGGTCGAGGAGGTCGTTGTGACCTTAGAGAACCTCACTTGGCAATTTGAGATTCTAAAAAATTCATTAAACAAAATTGTTGAGGTAAGCAGAAAATGCTGGCTGCCACTTCGCGAGCTGACCTGGCGGCATTTCGTCGAAATTTTAGCGCTGAGAGAGCTGTTAGGTCAGAGAGCACGAAAAATAGCATGCTCATTTGAAGATCAAGGTGCCATTACCCCGACTCTTCCTTACCACGTCGAGGCGGCGGCATCTTGCTGGCGGCGTCTGCAAGTTTGCGTTGCACAGTTGCGGATGACGCCGCTGAAATGGCGTCTTCATTCGCCATTTCTAGAGCCGTGATTTCGTAACAAAATGTTTTCGTTTTTTGCCGTTTACGTCTGTTTGATAAAGTTTTGGTCGCTTTCAAAACTGAATTACTTATTGCAGATGGTCCTGTGGGGCTTGGCCTTAGAAGGAGGACTCGTACCTATAGTTACAAATGGCTGCGAAGAGCGCGCCCCATGACCTAATGCAAATTTGACCGGCGCGCAGGGCATTTGCTGTCGGAGCGTGCAATTCAGGCACAGATGTCTAATAGTATCTGAGCTAATCAGGCTGAAGTGAAGATCCTGATTGATGACAGCTTATCAATCCTTGGAACGAGCTGGTACTGAAGATTTCCTGGAGTTAGCGGCAACAAATTGATAATGAAAGGGTAAAGATTGAACACGACTGATCTCTTTCTGTGAACTTTTTGCATTAATTTTTTTGTACGACCATTTTCTAATAGCAAGCTTTTGTGCACCATGACTCCGTCTCCTGATGCTAAAGATTGGACGCCTTGTATAGGCCCCTTCAATTATTTCTACCTTTGCTTGTGTTCTGAAGACAAATTTGATTATTTCGTTGTGCACTCATATGAGCAAGTTTGGGATCCATATCTCGTTTCTTATTCCGAATGAAAAGTATCTGTATGTCGGGTGATCAAAAGCATCCACGAATGGTGGACTCTCTGCCAACAACTCAAGCTTTCTTTTCATTTGTCACTGAAATGAAGGTGAAAGAGACCGGGTCTCCATCAAAAATCGCGCAAAAAGTCCCTTCAGTTCGTTATACTGCACGCACAAGAAGGAGTTTTTGGTTGTAACATCATGGAAAGCAGTTCTATCTTCAGTGCGTTGCATAAGCTACCCAAGGAATGCGCTCAAATGAGGAGTAAGGGGCAAAGAAGTAAGAAGAAGGAGCTTTCGTCTGAAGTCTGAATCACATACATAGATCCTTCTCATAGACCGTATCATCGACTCCACGATTCGTGTAGAGGCGGGGTTTTGCCAACTCAAGGCGTGGCGGTTTTTGATAGCGAGAGAGTACGAAAAACAATGCTATGACGTGGAAGTTTAACAAGTTTACCTGTGTTAGCAGGCAAAGTCTGCACTACACCTCTAGTACACGAATCGTGGATCGTACTTATGCTTTTGCCCACACTCCACCGTGAGATAATGAACGAAGATTAACATTAAGTAACGAAAACCGACAGACGGATAGTATGCTGGATAGCGTGGTAGCCCTACCTAAGATGAAGGTACCTAAGCCTCTAAGCTGCCGAAACTGATACACACAGTGGTTTTCACGAACAGTCCAGCTATCAAAATGTGCTCAAAATGCTCACCCACAAAACACTTCGCATCCTGGGAATAAAGAACTCGAAAGCGCTTTGTATCTATAAGTTGTCTAAAATGCTCGAATTTGTTTTATCCAAAATGAAGTCATCAAAAATGAGGTATGTCACAAGTGCTTGTCAACTGAAAGCGTTTTGGAATCTCCTATTTCAGAATGAATAATACTTACCTTCCAAGTCTTGTATCTGTAGCTTTCTTCTTATAGCTGCCGTAAAAGGGGAACGTTTGGTAGAAGACGCCCCTGTTTATTCACAAACAATTCACTACTCTCAAATTCGTGCTAAGTTCTTAGGAAACCATCTTAATGATTAATGAACTCATTGGTAGGATACGAATAATAGATCATCGCACGTTAACATCTGCACTACTTCTTGTGATTCTTCTGCAGAAAGGAGTCGCTTTTCCGTCACTCTCAGTTTCGCGCTGAAAATTATAGGGTGAGCGCGCTTTCACTAGGGATCCTGCAGGGAGACGACATTTGCACTGGGCCAGGGGGCGCGCTTTTCGCGGCCATTTGTAACTATAGGTACGAGTAGAAGGAGGCTCTACAAGGAGATCTCTTTTTCATTAATGCGTATGTGGTTTCTTTTTGATCAAAAAAGTGACATGGATAAGAGATATGTTGGTCAAGTGCGCCTTTTTGAGCAGTATTGTAAGCTAACTACCATTATCTTTTCAAGAACATTAATTCCGGGTTTGTGCTTAAATGAGAACTATCTCAGGTAAGCTAAGCCGACTTTCTGCTGAAATGATCATGGATGCTATCAACGTCGAATCTGTGCTTTTGAATATGATGGGTATCAAGAACGTCACTGGTGGCAACTTATATGTATATTCTGTTTGCTTGACCCGTTGGTCTCTGCCTAGATGGATGTGTTCAGAAATCTTGTTTCGCTTTTCGATTTAACCTTCAAGAAGACGTTTGGCTTAGCTGGATTAGAACTGCAACCTAAGCATTATAGAGCATTCCTTTTGTCGCGTTACTTCGAACTGGAACTGATTGCGGAAAAGGCAACGCAGAATGCGTCTAACATGGTGCAGGAGTTCTTCAGGCAGTGGTCAGTACAGCTTTTTATTGCGTTTTTCAGATTCTCTCTTTATTTTGTTTTAATCATGGTCTTTAAAAACTTAAATTTAATTCTTTGGTAGAGCATATTCATCTTGTAGTCTGTGCTGATTGTATTGATGAAGAATCTTTGACTGCTAATTCAGGTTCAGAAATACCGCTCCTCATTGTATATCACATGACGGTTTATAAGCGATGCAACCTGTAAGGTCACTCAGGAGGTAGGTAGCTTCTTATTGCATTATTTAAGTTTTCTCTCTCTTCGTTTTGATCATGGTCTTCTTCAACATCCTTCATGTTTTTTTTTGATTAAGTATATTCATCTAGGTCATAATGCTGAATGAGATATTCTTTGTGATAAACTAAGAAGATCAATGAGAATTTCGCAAGCAGCTGAAAATATGTGGGATAGCTCGCGTTTCACTTCGCAGGAGAAGAAACCAAGGAAGGAGATTGAAGGTGATTGAAACTTCTACAAATACAACTACATCTCCAAAAGTTTTTTTTGTTTTCCATCTTTGGGTAATTTTATGCTTTTACATTCTTCAAAGTGTTTCCTAAGTCATTTATCCTAGCACTTTTGATTTGATTGAGACAATTTTTATGTCGGTTTTTTGACTTGCCCTTTTGAATGATTTCATTCCGAAGTCGTTCTCGTTTGACCATTTGCAACGCCTGTGAGCTGTAAGGCAAGGGACATACCTCCCGCGATTTCAGTCGCCACGCGATCTGGCAATTTGCCATATGACTTCAAATTCAATACTGGAAGACCTCAAATGCAAGGCATGTATAACTTTCGTAGGTTGATAAAATCCATTCTCTTCCGTACATTCAGAAACCCGGTAGGATGAGTTACGAACATTTGGAGTATTGCCAAATCGCGTGGAGACTGAAATCGCGTGAGATATGCCCGAGGCAGGCCTAAAGCCTTGCAAAAGGTAAACAAAGGTTTCTTAGTTTGTGCTTTGGATATGCTATTATTTTAGCCTGAGCATATAGAAGCCCTATGTTGTATCTGTTTACGTGAGCAAGTTAGGATTTTTGTAGGATTTTTATGAACTGTACGATTTTCTCACTTTTTCGGGCAGTTAAATCTTTTTAGTTTGGCTCGAAACTCGTGATGGATCAGAGCTGTTGCTAGAGCAAGATAGCCATCTTGTAGAGCTTGCTTTGTTCTATGAATGATGTTTTGCAACCTAATTAGAAATAGAACTGTATGACTTATTGCGGTTGGAATCTAAAACCTGCATTAAATTCCGGACAACCTAATAATTTCAGACAATCGCAAAGGCGGCCCAAATTGAAGTTTTAAAACTTTCGGGGGGGGGGGCTCCTATTGGAGCTGCAAATTAGGGCGGGTCACTAGCACACCGCCCACGACACACGGCCCAGTAGAGGCGTCTTCCCGGAGGTTTTAGAAGTTCAGTTTGCGCCCTGAACCCCTCCGCAATTGTTATTAAACGCACAAAGGAAGCTCAGTAACAGCAGATAATAAAATTTTATGAGCAAGTTATTAATGAAGAGAGTGCTAGTACACGCTAAATATGGAAACTATTGAAGCAGTGAAAGCCAAATTGAAATTCACCATTTCGCTCTCACGTAGAACGATTATTGGCTGTACATACACATGTAGTTGTGGGACGAAACTAGGCTATATTTGGATTATAGGTGGAAAAATATGTAGTCTGAGGGGAAATGATACTATGCAGCATACCCTCAACATCTATAGACAGGAACCTAAAAGTGAAGGTTATTTGATTTTCTTTCTCCATAAAAGCAAAATCATCTCTTGAAAGCCGGATAGAAACGCTGCAATAAGTTTGAAATCTTTCATTTGGCGGCACTGCAGGTTTTTCGCTCTGGAACCACGTAATCCACAACCGGGGAAAAAGAGAAAAGCTAGTTTCTTTGTGTTCAATCCAAAAACACCATATTTTAGAAGTAAGGATTATCAAGAAAAAACAAATTAGAAAAGAATCAGCTTTGAAAATAAAAAAGTTTTGCTTTTACCAAGGCGAAAGTAACAGTTGTCTCCTCGCGATTCAGTCGCGACGATCAAATCGCGTGAAGTCTGCCCGGGGCCTAATGCGGAATTATTCGAGAAAAACCGTAAAAAGTGCGTTTTTCTTACCTCGTTCTGTTTTAGTGCTTTCGCAGACAATTTATTCCAACTTGGACACTTTATTACTCAAAATAGTAAGCGCTACAATTCAAACAATGTCCCAGAAAAAGGGAACCACAATGCGGGGGGGGGGGGGAATTCAAAGGACGCACCAAAAAACAGGTTGGCTTTGAGGCGCATAATTACACCATCGCGCGCATGCGTTTTTGGAGCCTTTCCAGCTTTACAGTACGCTGCAGCGCGCTTGGAACATGCACTCGCAGCATTCCTGTCCTATAATCTTCTTTGCTGTTTATACCCTCTTGATTCCTTTTCTCTAATTTTCATTTCAGGAGGATCTGAACATCGAATATCCTTTGAGTCGTGTGTATATCACGCAACGCTGAGGTTACGCTACTGTTAAGCCTTCCCTGAAAACTTAGAATGTCTATTCAATCTTCATGTTTTCTGGTTTTTCTGAATTTCCGGAGTGCAGGGTTCCAAAAGGTGGCGCTATCTAAGCATGGCCTACTTGGACCATCGGCCACAGGTTGTCGACTTTCCGGTTTGCCGGTATTGACTTGGATCTCCAGATTTCATGGAAATTGCATTAATTGTAATTACGTGTTTTTTGGCTTCCTTGCCATTGGAATCCTGTCAACAACGGCAACAATCGCAAACCTGGCAATAGTTCTCGACGACCTGTGGCCGATCTTTTGCTGATAAGTTTGTCGACTTTCATTCTGGTCAGGTGCATGCAACCCGACAATTTCCAACATCCAAAACAACTTGTTCTCAGAATGTTCCACAAGTCGGGCTCGCATTCACTTGACCAGAATTAAAAGGTTCAACAAACATCACAAGACAGCACGAACGAAACCTGTAAGTTACCACTGGCATGTTCAGAGGACGTATTCCTACGAGAAAAAAACTTGTTGGGAAAAATAGCAAAAAAGAATGTAAAGCGAAAAATCTTGTTGATCAGATGTTTGTTGAGTGTGTGGCGGAAATACGGGGAACGGAACTTAGGTCCCCTGACAGCCAACTGAGATGTAATTTTGGAGGTCATGAGTTGTCAATAACGATAATTAACACATGTGCAGAACGCATGCTAGGCCCCGCTTCTATCCAGATACCTTTCGCAACCCAGCAGAGGTCCACCAGGACGCGCCCCGTAATTTTGAAACGGGATTTCAAATGAAATTGAAATGCAAAGTTCAGTATCGAAATTTCGCCAAACAAAGTGAAAACTTGGATTCAGGGGTTTTCAAGTGCGCTCTTTTCAAATATGGAAATTCCATCTGCCTCAAAGCTCACCACGGACCGCTTTTAAGAATGAAACAGGGAGTTTCATACAAATTGCATTTGAGAATTCATTATTGAAGTATCACCAAACAAAGTGAAAACTTGGACTTAGGGGTTTTCAAGTACGCTCTTTTCCCCTATGTGAAGAATTTTTTTCTTGAGAACATGTACAAGGTTTGTAAAAAAAATTCAATTTTGTTTGTATCAAATTTCAACCAATTCAAAAAAAACATATCGTAGATATCAGAGAATTTCATCGTATTCGCTAGTGGAATTATTTTGATGCTTCACCGTTCCGAGTATCAAAATTTTTACAGTGGCAAATTCCATGAAAACAAAATTACTCTCAGGTAAGTGATAATGAATGGAACAAAGACATAGAGACATTACGATCACAGTTCGTCCAGCCATGGACAATAATTTGAGGTGTGAACAGGAATCCGATCTTACTGCCTGTAGCAATGAGCAGTTACTCATGGCAAAACAAGGTTAAAAACGTGAAATTAGGCGATTTTATGCCAAAGAAAGGCTGAAAAGGCGGATTCGGGCGACAGTTTTCGTACAAATAGCAGAAGGATTTGACAATCAAGTCACTTATCGTGCAGATAATCTTATCATGTCGTATGATAGCTTTTTCAACTTACAAATGCTGCAATCTATGCAGCAATTCTATCTATAATAAGTGTGAATTCCAGCCTATCACTGCCATCGGAATCCAAGGTAAAAATTATCGATTAAACTCCTTATTTCATAAGTACAATCTCAACTGAAATTCCAGCCTTTATATTTATTTATTTATTTATTTGGTACGCCCGAAGGCGTGCTTCGTACATCCCGAACAATTATCAAAACAACCTGTGTAAGCTAGACAAAACACAAAATAACGTATACGTCATCCCAAATTCAATACGTCAAAATTCGTATCGGAGAAGACCATCTAAGTACATTTGCTGAGCCATGTATGAAGATATAGATATATAGAAATAAAATAATTATATGAAATATATGAACGCAGACTAATCGATGAAAGAATTGAACGCAGTAATCTACCGTTACATCCTATGGACTTGCCTGAGGCTGTTTGACCCAAATAAACTCCGTTCACAATGCACTGCATTGAAAAAATCTGCTTGTGTTTTTTTTTGAATTGGTTGAAATTTGATACAAACAAAATTGAATTTTTTTTACAAACCTTGTACATGTTCTCAAGAAAAAAATTCTTCACATAGGGGAAAAGAGCGTACTTGAAAACCCCTAAGTCCAAGTTTTCACTTTGTTTGGTGAAACTTCAATACTGAATTTTCAAATGCAATTTGTATGAAATTCCCTGTTTCATTCTTATAAGCGGTCCGTGGTGAGCTTTGAGGCAGATGGGATTTCCATATTTGAAAAGAGCGCACTTGAAAACCCCTAAATCCAAGTTTTCACTTTGTTTGGCGAAATTTCGATACTGAACTTTGCATTTCAACTTCGTTCGAAATCCCCGTTTCACTATCACGGGGCGCGTCCTGGTGGACCTCGGCTAGGTTGCGAAAGGTATCTGGATAGAGGCGGGGCCTAGCATGCGCTCTGCAGATGTGTTAATTATCGTTAGTGACATGACCTCCAGAATTACATCTCAGTTGGCTGTCAGGGGATCTAAGTTCCCTCACCCTAGTGACACTAGTGACAGTTGTGACAGTGACACTAATAAAAAAAGAAAAGAAATTACCTAATTTCCGTTTCGTTCCTATCACTATACGGAAAAAAGGTAGGAATACGATCTTCCCGGAACTCATCAGTAGTGAAGGAAGATCGTAAGCGAGAGAGAAGAAGAGAGAGAAAAAAGAAGAAAACAAAACTAAACTAACCTAAAACGGTGTGTGATTTGATTATTCACAAATAGCTAGGTATGTATGATGTTATGTAATGATATAGGATGAAGTAAGTGTTAGAAAGAAAAAAAATAAAATAAAATAATGAAGAAAAAAATATATGGTAAATAAATGTTGGAGCAATGAATGTTATAACTGCAATAAAGCGACGGTTTCAAAAAATAAACTGGCGCTCAATAGCAAATGAGCTAATGTGCAATAGAGCATACAATCTTTTAGGTGTGTTGAACTGGAGTGTAAGATCCGGTGGGGAAGGTAAGATAAACATGGAATTTGTAAGCGTAGAGTAAATATATAAGAGTTAAAAAATGGATTTGACCATGTCTATTATTTCCTTGTCTTTACCAGAATGACAATATTTAGTAATTATAAATTTATTTTTATGTAAACATTTGAATATAGAACTCAAGATGAAACCTTCACTATATTCATTCTCGATGAGTTGCTTCTTAAGGATATCAATCCTTTGTAAAAAGTCTTCCAGTAAGGAGCATGTACGTGCAATTCTTAGTGTTTCTGTATAGATTGTTGCTTTCTTGATTTTTGTGGAAATACAAGAAGTCATATGAGGAAATCGAATAACACAGTTACGAAAGTTTTCTGTTTTATTATATAGCTTAGTATATATCTTGTTGTCGATTATATGTAACTCAAGATCTAAATAACAACAATCAAACTGAGTAGAATTGGTTGTTTCAAAGTTTAAGGAATTTTCATAAACTTGTAATAAGATGTCTTCAATGTCTGACTTTTGTTTATTGTGTATAATCAGTATATCATCCATGTATCTAAAAGGGATAAAATTTCTACCAATAAGATTATATTGGGAAAATTTGTATTCGAAATAAGAAAGAGTTAAGTCTGCTAGAAGCGGACTAGCGTTTCCTCCTTGGGGAACTCCTTTTGTTTGTACATATAGGTTATTTGAAAATTTACAGTAGCTATTAACTAATATGTAATCAATTAGGTATAAAAGGTCATTTATCTCATAGTATCTGTATCTATTATATTTTCTTTCGTTGCAGTAGAATATTTTATGGTATCCATTGAAAGCTATGTATTTTTTATTAGAATTTTTGAAACATAATTTAAGAATCTCTGTAATGTTCTTAATGATGATATCGTGTCGTAGGTTGGTGAACATATCGGTAAAATCAGCTGAAAAAAGGTTGATGTTATCAAATTGTATATGATGTAAAGTGTTACTGATATTGATATCATCAATAGCCCAGTAGCCTATGTAGTCTTTGTTTCTAGTTTTGATAGCGTTCATGTAATTTCTAAAATGAGCTTTTATAAAGACAAGAATTTTACTGAGTTCTATAGATACTGGTTTTATACTGCTACTATAAGCTCCAGTTATAAATCTGAATTTTATAGGATTTTTATGAAGTTTGGGTATGCAGTATATCATAGGTAGAGTAGCGTCATCAATCTGCTTTAATTCAAAGATTTTACATATTTGGGTGTGTTTATTGATTATTTCTTGTTGTGTAATGTTTTTCAGGTTTTTATAGGTATTTTCTATTATGTTATGAATTACCATGTTGTTGTTATCAATAGTTACTCCCATTTCTTTCATCAGTATGGAAAGATAATATTTTTTACATGTAAAGCTGTAATTATTACTAGCTTTATCAATAGGACTTCTTATAAAATTATTTCTTAAATCATTAATGATATTTTTTAGGTCTGATTGCTTTTCATTTAAAGAATATAAACATGGTTTGAAAGCTTTATGCATTTTTTTATTTAAAATGAGGCGTATCCTTTTTAAAATATAAGAATTTAGTCTATATACATTTTGAATTTTTTGTAAAAAGAGTGTAATGAATTGTTCTATCCAAGCAAGGATATCCTTTTTGTTTATGTTACCTTGTTGCCTATATTTTACACCTTTACTGAGAATGTTAATAAGTGTTTGGTTTTTTGCTATGGTAACATCTCCAGTAATTATATGTTTATGATAAGAGTCAACGTATTTTTCATAGTCTAATTGATTGCAAAGACAATCAGAGTTTAATATCATAGACAACTTCTCATTATCTAATTCCCTGAGAATACTATTATAGTTGAATAAAAAATGAGAAAAAGGCTTGCAATAGTTGTAGGTAATAGTAAAAGGTTTGAGTGCTTTTCTGGTGTTGTTACTCAATAATATTTTTATGTCTTTACAATTGATAAGTCGTTTAAGGTTTACTTTCTCAAGAATTCCATGTATGTAGGGTAGTTTCAAAAATATTGCATCTTTATTGAACTGTTTGTTATTTTCACCATTTTTGAAATGAAATTTGCACAAGATTGAAATGAGCAAATGTCTATTGTGCTCATTTATTTCTGATAGGAAATTAGTATTGTAGCACAATCTGATTAATTTATTTATTGAGGATTTTTTCATGTTATTAATATATCTGTATAATTGTATACTGCCATAAATTTCATTGATCTCTCTTGAAACCTCTGTAAAAACGAAATCTCTGTTTAATTTTTTCTTTTTCTTGCGTTTGTTTCTGATCCTTTTCTTTGTTATTTTAAGGTTAAAGTATGGGTGATTTGATTTGTACGACAAAGGATCATTGATATTAGATATATTCCCATAACCTTTGATATTATCGTTAAATCCAAAAGGATATGCAGTAAGTAAAAGTTTTGTCCAGAACAATTCCTTATCTGTTAACACACATTTATCAGTGTTTTCTGGGCTGTTGTCTAAAATTGTAAATTTTATAGTTCTTTTTTTACATGTTGTTTTGAAATGTGTATAAAGATAATTATCAATATCATTTTTGTTAGCATGGTAAAGATGTTCTTGTATTCTATTTTTGAGCTTTCTGGTTGTGATTCCAACATACTGTTTTTTACACTCCTCACAAGTGAGACAATATATTACATTATTAGTTTCACAATTTGCGTGTGTGTGAATATAAGTATTTATCTTGAGACCCGTAACTGAAGATTGTATGTATGTATTGTTATCTATAATTTTACAATATTTACAGTTATCTCTACATGTTTCGACTGTATCCAAGTTGCCAAAATTATCTAGAATAAAACCTTGTTGTGGATCCCTACTTTTAAAGAATTTTTCATTACGATAATAATTGGAACAATTAATACTGACATTTTGCGCTGACCTTAAAATCTAAGCGAAGTGGAAGGTCCACTCCACAGGGCAGAGGAATGGTGGATTCGGTAGGGCTGCTACCAGGGTTCTGGCAAACCCTTGATTCTATAGAATAGTTTTGGCTTAATTACAGCATAGAATTCGCTCTTTCGGAGGCATGGGAGCTACCACTCCGTGCCGGCTACCACTTGTGTTGACCCCATCAAAAGAGCCCCTGTTTTTTGAAAGAGGGCAGGCCCTCTTATCTAAGAGTATTTTGAATGCATGTATATGTAGTTATGGAAGTTTTTTTTTTTTTTTTTATAATATAATGATAAATATAAATATAAATATATTGATGATTTAATGAAAAAGTGTGTAAAGTATAAAATATGAAAAAAGATATAAAACGAAATAAATTACTGGTGTATAAACCAGTGTGTTGTAAGTAGGGGACAAAAATTGTGTAATAATTTATATGAAGTAATTTAAGGTTAAGGTATTAATGGCTTGTAGGTATCTAACTGTGAATGTATGTATAGATAAATTATTATAAACAAATAATCAATTGTTGTGA
This sequence comes from Cylicocyclus nassatus, assembly GCA_958299035.1. NCBI lineage: Eukaryota > Metazoa > Nematoda > Chromadorea > Rhabditida > Strongylidae > Cylicocyclus > Cylicocyclus nassatus. The sequence goes on from CATQJL010000112.1 coordinate 14,384,464, forward strand.
ATTAATTTGTATGATGTTTGTATATTAAATAAATTATAGGTTATATTTTGTTACTTACTTATTTATTTATTTATTTATTTTAGCATGAACTTATTTATCTTACATTATATAATATCATTTTATTTGTATTTATTATGCAACCCTTAGTTGTTTTTTTTTAATTTATTTATTTATTTATATTTTTTATTAATTTTTATTTTATTTTATTTTATTATATTTTATTTTTATTTTTTATTTATTTATTATTTATTTATTCATTTATTTATTTATTTATTATTTATTTATTTATTTATTTTTTCTCAAATATATGCATATATATTGTTTACAATTTAATGTACTATTTATTTGGTTAGATTTTGTTCAATGTAGTTTGCTTTTTAATTATTTATTTATTTATCTATTTGTAAAGGCGTAAACACGTATGATATTATTAAATAATATGATTTTATTTAATATATGAATAAAAATTCAATTAATAAGTTTGATTGTTTATGCATTTATAAGACTGCTTATTTGTTTATATTAATTTATATTTACTTATTTTTATTACAATAATTATTAATTAATTAATTGATTTAATTTTGCTATGTTTTATTTATTTTTATATTTTGAATAATTATTTATTTTGTCAATGTTTAATTTTTATTTTAGTGAATTATTATTTCTGAATTTTACGTGTAATGATTCAGCGTCTGGGTCTGGTTTTGAACGCGAATGTTCTAACTTCTTTATACTACAGATTGCAAGTATAAGACCAAGATTAGAAATGTAAACTTTAGATTCAAAATGTGTAATTGTAATTGATTTTTAATAATTAATGATGCAAGGAAACACAGGTATTTTAAGCTACGTTTTGGCTGTAAGTTTAGATATGAAATATAATATAGAGAGAAGAGTTATTTAGTTTATATCTTGTGTAGGTTAGTAATACAAGGATTAGTCTAAGGGACCAGTACTTGGATTAACACTCTTTAGATAGAAAGACACAACCCTTGATGGATTTATAGCTTTTCTATCTCTGAGTGTAAAAACCGATTGGAACGTTGGAAAGAACAAATTTGTTAGAAGCATTGGGGCTGTGATCGTTATTACTAATGGGTGGTGATTTTCATGTAGGTACAAAAAATAGTAAATGACTCACGGTAGATTGGAACGGTTTTTGATGAGATGCAGTCTCATTAAAAGTATTCTGGAATGAGAATTTATTATTTGTGTACGTAATGGTTATGGAACAACTAATGAATAAAACTCACAGTAGAGAAATTAGGTTGTGGCATTAATAGGACCACCGAAGAGACGAAGGGTATATGAATGATCATAAGGTTTAGGCAAGTCAAAAAGAAAACACCTTATAAAAAATTGTTTGGTCTTGAAAGGAACTAACACTGAGTATCAGTTTGAAGCCTGAGTATCTGTTTTTTGCAGGTGTAGAGGTACTACGGTATTTACAAGCAAAATAATTTTTGGGACTTTTTGGATTGTAAATCAGTATACTTTACGAAGTCCATTGTAGTCAATCTGTAATTTTCAGTTCTGATTACTATACGCATGTGATAGCAAATAGCTCTCTGTCATTCAGTTGATGACTCACTATCCATGACTTCTTATATTGTACTAACTTGAATAGCAGAATAATAGTGAAATAACTATATGCGTTTTAGTTGATGACTCCATGTCCATGACGTCCTATTCTACAATTTGCATGGCAATGCCCTACATAAATATCCAAGAAGAAGAATTCATGTGTAAGTTTAGTACTTATGATTTAGGTTGTTCTATGATGAACTAAGAGTTGCAACATCTGTAAGTTTTTAATGTTTTAGGAATACTCGCTTCTACTATCTACATTCTATGTGTTCGACAATCAATTGGTATTTCACAAACTATTCAAAATGAGCATGTGAGTGAGTTTTGGTTATTCAATTTACTAAGAGCATAATTATTACTACTTTAGTTGTGATTGCTTTACGTATTTGAACCCAAAATAGCTAAATGCATTTTAGTTGAAGACCCACTGTCTATGACATCATAAATTTGTACCAACTTGCATGCCAAAGCATTATGTAAGTGGTGAAGAAGCTGCTATCATGTGTAAGCTTAGAACTTTCATGTTATATATTGTTCTGTGATAAACTTTTTTTAGAATAACAATACCTGTAGTATTTCCCGTTGTTCTAAGAATGAGTACACATTTATCTACTGTCCGTGAATTCGACAATCAATCAGTATTCCATAAATTACACTCAGCTACACATATGAGTGAGTTTTTGTTATTCAATGTACTAAAAACGTAATTTTTACTACTTTAGATCTGATTGCTTTACGTATTTGAACGCAAAATAGTTATATGAGTCTTAGTTGATGACTCATTGTCCATGACATTATGTACTTGTAATAACTTGCAAGGCCAAGCCTAACGTGAATGTCAAAGAAGCAGTAATCATGTGTAAGTTTATAACTTATGGACTGGGTTTTTCTATGACGAATTTTTATTAGAACTACAACACTTGTAGTGTTTCCCTTTGTTCTATGAATGAATGTACATCTATTATCTACTCTATGAGTATAGCAATCAATCAATATTTCATACTTGACTCTAACTACACATATGCGTGACTGTTTGTAATTCCGTTTACTAAAAGCATCATTGTTACTACTCCATATCTGATTGTTCTACACATTTGAACGGGAGGTATCTATATGCTTGGTAGTTGATGACTCAGTGTCCTTGACTTCATAACCTGCCAAACCTGCTTGGCAAAAAGTATCGCAAGTGTTGAAGTAACACTAATCATGTGTAAGTTTAGAACTTTCATTTTTTATATTGTACTATGAATAACATTTATTACTTTTTTTTTAGGATTATAACACTTGTTGTGCTCGTTGTTGTTCCATGAATGAATGCACGTCTATTATCTACTATATGAGTACAGTAATAAATCGATATTTCACACTTCAATTTATCTACAAATGTGCGTGACAGTTTGTAATTCCGTCTACTAAAAGCATCATTATTACTACTTCAGATCTGGTTACTATACACATTTGAACGGGAAGTAGCAATATACTTGGTAGTTGATGACTCATTGTCCATGCCATCACATACTTGCCAAACCTGCATGAAACTCTATACAAGTTTTGAAGAAACACCAATCATGTGTAAGTTTAAAACTTTTATGTTTTATATTGTTCTATGATAAACTTTTCTTAGAATTACAACACTGGTTGTGTTCGTTGTTGTTCTATGAATGAATGCACATCTATTATCTACTCCATGAGCACAGCATTCAATCGATATTGCATAATTAACTGTAACTACACATGTGCGTGACTGTTTGTTATTCGGTTTACTAAAAGCATCATTATTACTACTCCAGATCTGGTTACTATACACTTTTGAACGAGAAGTAGCAATATACGTGGCAGTTGATGACTCACTGTCCATGCCGTTATATACCTGCCAAACTTGCATGGCAAAACTTTAAGCAAGTGTTGAAGAAACATCAATCAAGTGTAAGTTTAGAACTTTATGTTTTATATTGTTCTATGATAAACTTTTCTTAGAATTACAACACTAGTTGTGTTCGCTGTTGTTCTATGAATGAATGCACATCTATTATCTACTCTGTGAGTACAGCAATCAATCAATATTTCACAATTAACTCTAACTACAAATATGCATGACTGTTTGTTTTTCAGTTTACTAAAAGTATCATTATTACTACTTCAGATCTGGTTACTGTACAAATTTGAACGAGAAGTAGCAATATACTTGGTAGTTGATGACTCAGGACTCAGTGTATTTGCCGTTATAACTTGCCAAACCTGCTTGGCAAAAAGTATCGCAAATGTTGAAGTAACACTAATCATGTGTAAGTTTAGAACTTTCATTTTTTATATTGTTCTAAGATAAACTTTTCTTAGAATTACAACACTGGTTGTGTTCGCTGTTGTTCTATGAATGAATGTACATCTATTATCTACTCTATGAGTGCAGCAATCAATCAGTGTTTCATACATCACTCTCAACTACACATGTGCGTGACTGTTTGTTATTCAGTTTACTAAAAACATTATAATAACTACTCCAGATCTGATTACTTACTCATTTGGACGAGAAGTAGCTATATGTGCTGTAGTTGATGACTCATTGTCCATGACGTCATATACTTGCCAAACTTGGATGTCAAAACCTTATGCAAGTGTTGAAGTAGCACCAATCATGTGTAAGTTTAAAACTTTTTATGTTTTATATTGTTCTATGATAAACTTTTCTTAGAATTACAACACTGGTTGTGTTCGTTGTTGTTCTATGAATGAATGCACATCTATTATCTACTCCATGAGCACAGCATTCAATCGATATTGCATAATTAACTGTAACTACACATGTGCGTGACTGTTTGTTATTCGGTTTACTAAAAGCATCATTATTACTACTCCAGATCTGGTTACTATACACTTTTGAACGAGAAGTAGCAATATACGTGGCAGTTGATGACTCACTGTCCATGCCGTTATATACCTGCCAAACTTGGATGGCAAAACTTTAAGCAAGTGTTGAAGAAACATCAATCAAGTGTAAGTTTAGAACTTTATGTTTTATATTGTTCTATGATAAACTTTTCTTAGAATTACAACACTAGTTGTGTTCGCTGTTGTTCTATGAATGAATGCACATCTATTATCTACTCTGTGAGTACAGCAATCAATCAATATTTCACAATTAACTCTAACTACAAATATGCATGACTGTTTGTTTTTCAGTTTACTAAAAGTATCATTATTACTACTTCAGATCTGGTTACTGTACAAATTTGAACGAGAAGTAGCAATATACTTGGTAGTTGATGACTCAGGACTCAGTGTATTTGCCGTTATAACTTGCCAAACCTGCTTGGCAAAAAGTATCGCAAATGTTGAAGTAACACTAATCATGTGTAAGTTTAGAACTTTCATTTTTTATATTGTTCTAAGATAAACTTTTCTTAGAATTACAACACTGGTTGTGTTCGCTGTTGTTCTATGAATGAATGTACATCTATTATCTACTCTATGAGTGCAGCAATCAATCAGTGTTTCATACATCACTCTCAACTACACATGTGCGTGACTGTTTGTTATTCAGTTTACTAAAAACATTATAATAACTACTCCAGATCTGATTACTTACTCATTTGGACGAGAAGTAGCTATATGTGCTGTAGTTGATGACTCATTGTCCATGACGTCATATACTTGCCAAACTTGGATGTCAAAACCTTATGCAAGTGTTGAAGTAGCACCAATCATGTGTAAGTTTAAAACTTTTTATGTTTTATATTGTTCTATGATAAACTTTTCTTAGAATTACAACACTTGTTGTGCTCGTTGTTGTTCCATGAATGAATGCACGTCTATTATCTACTATATGAGTACAGTAATAAATCGATATTTCACACTTCAATTTATCTACAAATGTGCGTGACAGTTTGTAATTCCGTCTACTAAAAGCATCATTATTACTACTTCAGATCTGGTTACTATACACATTTGAACGGGAAGTAGCAATATAGTTGGTAGTTGATGACTCATTGTCTATGCCATCACATACTTGCCAAACCTGCATGAAACTCTATACAAGTTTTGAAGAAACACCAATCATGTGTAAGTTTAAAACTTTTATGTTTTATATTGTTCTATGATAAACTTTTCTTAGAATTACAACACTGGTTGTGTTCGTTGTTGTTCTATGAATGAATGCACATCTATTATCTACTCCATGAGCACAGCATTCAATCGATATTGCATAATTAACTGTAACTACACATGTGCGTGACTGTTTGTTATTCGGTTTACTAAAAGCATCATTATTACTACTCCAGATCTGGTTACTATACACTTTTGAACGAGAAGTAGCAATATACGTGGCAGTTGATGACTCACTGTCCATGCCGTTATATACCTGCCAAACTTGCATGGCAAAACTTTAAGCAAGTGTTGAAGAAACATCAATCAAGTGTAAGTTTAGAACTTTCATTTTTTATATTGTTCTAAGATAAACTTTTCTTAGAATTACAACACTGGTTGTGTTCGCTGTTGTTCTATGAATGAATGCACATCTATTATCTACTCTATGAGTGCAGCAATCAATCAGTGTTTCATACATCACTCTCAACTACACATGTGCGTGACTGTTTGTTATTCAGTTTACTAAAAGCATTATAATAACTACTCCAGATCTGATTACTTACTCATTTGGACGAGAAGTAGCTATATGTGCTGTAGTTGATGACTCATTGTCCATGACGTCATATACTTGCCAAACTTGGATGTCAAAACCTTATGCAAGTGTTGAAGTAGCACCAATCATGTGTAAGTTTAAAACTTTTTATGTTTTATATTGTTCTATGATAAACTTTTCTTAGAATTACAACACTTGTTGTGCTCGTTGTTGTTCCATGAATGAATGCACGTCTATTATCTACTATATGAGTACAGTAATAAATCGATATTTCACACTTCAATTTATCTACAAATGTGCGTGACAGTTTGTAATTCCGTCTACTAAAAGCATCATTATTACTACTTCAGATCTGGTTACTATACACATTTGAACGGGAAGTAGCAATATAGTTGGTAGTTGATGACTCATTGTCCATGCCATCACATACTTGCCAAACCTGCATGAAACTCTATACAAGTTTTGAAGAAACACCAATCATGTGTAAGTTTAAAACTTTTATGTTTTATATTGTTCTATGATAAACTTTTCTTAGAATTACAACACTGGTTGTGTTCGTTGTTGTTCTATGAATGAATGCACATCTATTATCTACTCCATGAGCACAGCATTCAATCGATATTGCATAATTAACTGTAACTACACATGTGCGTGACTGTTTGTTATTCGGTTTACTAAAAGCATCATTATTACTACTCCAGATCTGGTTACTATACACTTTTGAACGAGAAGTAGCAATATACGTGGCAGTTGATGACTCACTGTCCATGCCGTTATATACCTGCCAAACTTGCATGGCAAAACTTTAAGCAAGTGTTGAAGAAACATCAATCAAGTGTAAGTTTAGAACTTTATGTTTTATATTGTTCTATGATAAACTTTTCTTAGAATTACAACACTAGTTGTGTTCGCTGTTGTTCTATGAATGAATGCACATCTATTATCTACTCTGTGAGTACAGCAATCAATCAATATTTCACAATTAACTCTAACTACAAATATGCATGACTGTTTGTTTTTCAGTTTACTAAAAGTATCATTATTACTACTTCAGATCTGGTTACTGTACAAATTTGAACGAGAAGTAGCAATATACTTGGTAGTTGATGACTCAGGACTCAGTGTATTTGCCGTTATAACTTGCCAAACCTGCTTGGCAAAAAGTATCGCAAATGTTGAAGTAACACTAATCATGTGTAAGTTTAGAACTTTCATTTTTTATATTGTTCTAAGATAAACTTTTCTTAGAATTACAACACTGGTTGTGTTCGCTGTTGTTCTATGAATGAATGTACATCTATTATCTACTCTATGAGTGCAGCAATCAATCAGTGTTTCATACATCACTCTCAACTACACATGTGCGTGACTGTTTGTTATTCAGTTTACTAAAAACATTATAATAACTACTCCAGATCTGATTACTTACTCATTTGGACGAGAAGTAGCTATATGTGCTGTAGTTGATGACTCATTGTCCATGACGTCATATACTTGCCAAACTTGGATGTCAAAACCTTATGCAAGTGTTGAAGTAGCACCAATCATGTGTAAGTTTAAAACTTTTTATGTTTTATATTGTTCTATGATAAACTTTTCTTAGAATTACAACACTTGTTGTGCTCGTTGTTGTTCCATGAATGAATGCACGTCTATTATCTACTATATGAGTACAGTAATAAATCGATATTTCACACTTCAATTTATCTACAAATGTGCGTGACAGTTTGTAATTCCGTCTACTAAAAGCATCATTATTACTACTTCAGATCTGGTTACTATACACATTTGAACGGGAAGTAGCAATATAGTTGGTAGTTGATGACTCATTGTCCATGCCATCACATACTTGCCAAACCTGCATGAAACTCTATACAAGTTTTGAAGAAACACCAATCATGTGTAAGTTTAAAACTTTTATGTTTTATATTGTTCTATGATAAACTTTTCTTAGAATTACAACACTGGTTGTGTTCGTTGTTGTTCTATGAATGAATGCACATCTATTATCTACTCCATGAGCACAGCATTCAATCGATATTGCATAATTAACTGTAACTACACATGTGCGTGACTGTTTGTTATTCGGTTTACTAAAAGCATCATTATTACTACTCCAGATCTGGTTACTATACACTTTTGAACGAGAAGTAGCAATATACGTGGCAGTTGATGACTCACTGTCCATGCCGTTATATACCTGCCAAACTTGCATGGCAAAACTTTAAGCAAGTGTTGAAGAAACACCAATCAAGTGTAAGTTTAGAACTTTATGTTTTATATTGTTCTATGATAAACTTTTCTTAGAATTACAACACTAGTTGTGTTCGCTGTTGTTCTATGAATGAATGCACATCTATTATCTACTCTGTGAGTACAGCAATCAATCAATATTTCACAATTAACTCTAACTACAAATATGCATGACTGTTTGTTTTTCAGTTTACTAAAAGTATCATTATTACTACTTCAGATCTGGTTACTGTACAAATTTGAACGAGAAGTAGCAATATACTTGGTAGTTGATGACTCAGGACTCAGTGTATTTGCCGTTATAACTTGCCAAACCTGCTTGGCAAAAAGTATAGCAAATGTTGAAGTAACACTAATCATGTGTAAGTTTAGAACTTTCATTTTTTATATTGTTCTAAGATAAACTTTTCTTAGAATTACAACACTGGTTGTGTTCGCTGTTGTTCTATGAATGAATGCACATCTATTATCTACTCTATGAGTGCAGCAATCAATCAGTGTTTCATACATCACTCTCAACTACACATGTGCGTGACTGTTTGTTATTCAGTTTACTAAAAGCATTATAATAACTACTCCAGATCTGATTACTTACTCATTTGGACGAGAAGTAGCTATATGTGCTGTAGTTGATGACTCATTGTCCATGACGTCATATACTTGCCAAACTTGGATGTCAAAACCTTATGCAAGTGTTGAAGTAGCACCAATCATGTGTAAGTTTAAAACTTTTTATGTTTTATATTGTTCTATGATAAACTTTTCTTAGAATTACAACACTGGTTGTGTTCGTTGTTATCCTATGAATGAATGCAATTCTATTATCCACTCTATGAGCACAGCAATCAATCAATATTTCACAATTAACTCTAACTACACATGTGCGTGACTTTTTGTTATTTAGTTTACTAAAAGCCTCATTATTACTACTTCAGATCAGGTTACTATACACTTTTGAACGAGAAGTAGCAATATACGTGGTAGTTGATGACTCATTGTCCATGACGTCATATACTTGCCAAACTTGGATGTCAAAACCTTATGCAAGTGTTGAAGTAGCACCAATCATGTGTAAGTTTAAAACTTTTTATGTTTTATATTGTTCTATGATAAACTTTTCTTAGAATTACAACACTTGTTGTGCTCGTTGTTGTTCCATGAATGAATGCACGTCTATTATCTACTATATGAGTACAGTAATAAATCGATATTTCACACTTCAATTTATCTACAAATGTGCGTGACAGTTTGTAATTCCGTCTACTAAAAGCATCATTATTACTACTTCAGATCTGGTTACTATACACATTTGAACGGGAAGTAGCAATATAGTTGGTAGTTGATGACTCATTGTCCATGCCATCACATACTTGCCAAACCTGCATGAAACTCTATACAAGTTTTGAAGAAACACCAATCATGTGTAAGTTTAAAACTTTTATGTTTTATATTGTTCTATGATAAACTTTTCTTAGAATTACAACACTAGTTGTGTTCGCTGTTGTTCTATGAATGAATGCACATCTATTATCTACTCTGTGAGTACAGCAATCAATCAATATTTCACAATTAACTCTAACTACAAATATGCATGACTGTTTGTTTTTCAGTTTACTAAAAGTATCATTATTACTACTTCAGATCTGGTTACTGTACAAATTTGAACGAGAAGTAGCAATATACTTGGTAGTTGATGACTCAGGACTCAGTGTATTTGCCGTTATAACTTGCCAAACCTGCTTGGCAAAAAGTATAGCAAATGTTGAAGTAACACTAATCATGTGTAAGTTTAGAACTTTCATTTTTTATATTGTTCTAAGATAAACTTTTCTTAGAATTACAACACTGGTTGTGTTCGCTGTTGTTCTATGAATGAATGCACATCTATTATCTACTCTATGAGTGCAGCAATCAATCAGTGTTTCATACATCACTCTCAACTACACATGTGCGTGACTGTTTGTTATTCAGTTTACTAAAAGCATTATAATAACTACTCCAGATCTGATTACTTACTCATTTGGACGAGAAGTAGCTATATGTGCTGTAGTTGATGACTCATTGTCCATGACGTCATATACTTGCCAAACTTGGATGTCAAAACCTTATGCAAGTGTTGAAGTAGCACCAATCATGTGTAAGTTTAAAACTTTTTATGTTTTATATTGTTCTATGATAAACTTTTCTTAGAATTACAACACTGGTTGTGTTCGTTGTTATCCTATGAATGAATGCAATTCTATTATCCACTCTATGAGCACAGCAATCAATCAATATTTCACAATTAACTCTAACTACACATGTGCGTGACTTTTTGTTATTTAGTTTACTAAAAGCCTCATTATTACTACTTCAGATCAGGTTACTATACACTTTTGAACGAGAAGTAGCAATATACGTGGTAGTTGATGACTCATTGTCCATGACGTCATATACTTGCCAAACTTGTATGTCAAAACCTTATGCAAGTGTTGAAGAAGCATCAATCATGTGTAAGTTTGTAACTTTATGTTTTATATTGTTCTATGATAAACTTTTCTAGGATTACAACACTGGTTGTGTTCGCTGTTGTTCTATGAATGAAGGTACATATATATCTACTCTATGAGTACAGCAATCAATCAGTGTTTCATACCTCACTCTCAACTACACATGTGCGTGACTGTTTGTTATTCAGTTTACTAAAAGCATCTTTATTATTACTTCAGATCTGGTTACTATACAAATTGAACGAGAAGTAGCAATATACGTGGTAGTTGATGACTCATTTTCCATGACGTCATATATTTGCCAAACTTGTATGTCAAAAACCTTATGCAAGTGTTGAAGAAACACCAATCATGTGTAAGTTTAAAACTTACATGTTTTATATTGTCATTTTTGTTATTATATATTGTTCTATGATGAACTTTTATCATAGGATTACAACGCTTGTTGTGTTTGCCGTTGTTCTATGAATGAGTCCAAATACGTTATCTACTATATGAGTTCAGGAACCAATCAATGTTTCATACATCACTCTCAACTACACATGTGTGTGACTGTTTGTTATTCAGTTTACTAAAAGCATTATAATAACTACTCCAGATCTGATTACTTACTCATTTGGACGAGAAGTAGCTATATGCGTTGTAGTTGATGACTCATTGTCCATGACGTAATATACTTGCCAAACCCGTATGTCAAAATCTTATGCAAGTGCTAAAGAAACACCAATCATGTGTCAGTTTAGAACTTTTATGTTTTATATTGTTCTAAGATAAACTTATCCTAGAATTACAACGCTTGTTGTGTTCGCCGTTGTTCTATGAATGAGTTCAAATCCACTATCCACAACATGAGCTCAGGAACCAATCAATGTTTATACACCACTCTCAACTACAGATGTGCGTGACTGTTTGTTATTTAGTTAACTAAAAGCATTATAATAACTACTCCAGATCTGATTACTTACTCATTTGGACGAGAAGTAGCTATATGCGCTATAGTTGATGACTCACTGTCCATGACGTCATACACCCGCCAAACCTGTATGTCAAAACCCCATGCAAGTGTTGAAGAAGCATCAACCATGTGTAAGTTTAGAACTTACATGTTTTATATTGTCATTTTTGTTATTATATATTGTCCTATGATGAACTTTTATTATAGGATTACAACGCTTGTTGTGTTCGCCGTTGTTCTATGAATGAGTTCAAATCCACTATCCACTACACGAGCTCAGGAACCAATCAATGTTTCATACACAACCATCAACTACAAATAGTGAGTGTTTGTTACTCAGTGTACTGAAGGTATCATATTTACTACTTCAGTTATGAATACTTAGCAGTTGAACGCTATGTAGCTATATGCGTTTTTGTTAATGACTCATTATCCATGACTCATATACTTGAACCTACTAACCTACGGGGAACGGAACTTAGGTCCCCTGACAGCCAACTGAGATGTAATTTTGGAGGTCATGAGTTGTCAATAACGATAATTAACACATGTGCAGAACGCATGCTAGGCCCCGCTTCTATCCAGATACCTTTCGCAACCCAGCAGAGGTCCACCAGGACGCGCCCCGTAATTTTGAAACGGGATTTCAAATGAAATTGAAATGCAAAGTTCAGTATCGAAATTTCGCCAAACAAAGTGAAAACTTGGATTCAGGGGTTTTCAAGTGCGCTCTTTTCAAATATGGAAATCCCATCTGCCTCAAAGCTCACCACGGACCGCTTTTAAGAATGAAACAGGGAGTTTCATACAAATTGCATTTGAGAATTCATTATTGAAGTATCACCAAACAAAGTGAAAACTTGGACTTAGGGGTTTTCAAGTACGCTCTTTTCCCCTATGTGAAGAATTTTTTTCTTGAGAACATGTACAAGGTTTGTAAAAAAAATTCAATTTTGTTTGTATCAAATTTCAACCAATTCAAAAAAAAACATATCGTAGATATCAGAGAATTTCATCGTATTCGCTAGTGGAATTATTTTGATGCTTCACCGTTCCGAGTATCAAAATTTTTACAGTGGCAAATTCCATGAAAACAAAATTACTCTCAGGTAAGTGATAATGAATGGAACAAAGACATAGAGACATTACGATCACAGTTCGTCCAGCCATGGACAATAATTTGAGGTGTGAACAGGAATCCGATCTTACTGCCTGTAGCAATGAGCAGTTACTCATGGCAAAACAAGGTTAAAAACGTGAAATTAGGCGATTTTATGCCAAAGAAAGGCTGAAAAGGCGGATTCGGGCGACAGTTTTCGTACAAATAGCAGAAGGATTTGACAATCAAGTCACTTATCGTGCAGATAATCTTATCATGTCGTATGATAGCTTTTTCAACTTACAAATGCTGCAATCTATGCAGCAATTCTATCTATAATAAGTGTGAATTCCAGCCTATCACTGCCATCGGAATCCAAGGTAAAAATTATCGATTAAACTCCTTATTTCATAAGTACAATCTCAACTGAAATTCCAGCCTTTATATTTATTTATTTATTTATTTGGTACGCCCGAAGGCGTGCTTCGTACATCCCGAACAATTATCAAAACAACCTGTGTAAGCTAGACAAAACACAAAATAACGTATACGTCATCCCAAATTCAATACGTCAAAATTCGTATCGGAGAAGACCATCTAAGTACATTTGCTGAGCCATGTATGAAGATATAGATATATAGAAATAAAATAATTATATGAAATATATGAACGCAGACTAATCGATGAAAGAATTGAACGCAGTAATCTACCGTTACATCCTATGGACTTGCCTGAGGCTGTTTGACCCAAATAAACTCCGTTCACAATGCACTGCATTGAAAAAATCTGCTTGTGTTTTTTTTTTGAATTGGTTGAAATTTGATACAAACAAAATTGAATTTTTTTTACAAACCTTGTACATGTTCTCAAGAAAAAAATTCTTCACATAGGGGAAAAGAGCGTACTTGAAAACCCCTAAGTCCAAGTTTTCACTTTGTTTGGTGATACTTCAATAATGAATTCTCAAATGCAATTTGTATGAAATTCCCTGTTTCATTCTTAAAAGCGGTCCGTGGTGAGCTTTGAGGCAGATGGGATTTCCATATTTGAAAAGAGCGCACTTGAAAACCCCTGAATCCAAGTTTTCACTTTGTTTGGCGAAATTTCGATACTGAACTTTGCATTTCAATTTCATTTGAAATCCCGTTTCAAAATTACGGGGCGCGTCCTGGTGGACCTCTGCTGGGTTGCGAAAGGTATCTGGATAGAAGCGGGGCCTAGCATGCGTTCTGCACATGTGTTAATTATCGTTATTGACAACTCATGACCTCCAAAATTACATCTCAGTTGGCTGTCAGGGGACCTAAGTTCCGTTCCCCGTATTTCCGCCACACACTCAACAAACATCTGATCAACAAGATTTTTCGCTTTACATTCTTTTTTGCTATTTTTCCCAACAAGTTTTTTTCTCGTAGGAATACGTCCTCTGAACATGCCAGTGGTAACTTACAGGTTTCGTTCGTGCTGTCTTGTGATGTTTGTTGAACCTTTTAATTCTGGTCAAGTGAATGCGAGCCCGACTTGTGGAACATTCTGAGAACAAGTTGTTTTGGATGTTGGAAATTGTCGGGTTGCATGCACCTGACCAGAATGAAAGTCGACAAACTTATCAGCAAAAGATCGGCCACAGGTCGTCGAGAACTATTGCCAGGTTTGCGATTGTTGCCGTTGTTGACAGGATTCCAATGGCAAGGAAGCCAAAAAACACGTAATTACAATTAATGCAATTTCCATGAAATCTGGAGATCCAAGTCAATACCGGCAAACCGGAAAGTCGACAACCTGTGGCCGATGGTCCAAGTAGGCCATGCTTAGATAGCGCCACCTTTTGGAACCCTGCACTCCGGAAATTCAGAAAAACCAGAAAACATGAAGATTGAATAGACATTCTAAGTTTTCAGGGAAGGCTTAACAGTAGCGTAACCTCAGCGTTGCGTGATATACACACGACTCAAAGGATATTCGATGTTCAGATCCTCCTGAAATGAAAATTAGAGAAAAGGAATCAAGAGGGTATAAACAGCAAAGAAGATTATAGGACAGGAATGCTGCGAGTGCATGTTCCAAGCGCGCTGCAGCGTACTGTAAAGCTGGAAAGGCTCCAAAAACGCATGCGCGCGATGGTGTAATTACACGAGTCGGGGCAGTCGTCGACGAATATCCTTTAGGACATAAAATCTTAAATCTCTTATCAAATTATGCCTCTGAAGAAGACGATAAGTGGAAACGTTAGGAAGTACTATTAACAATTAAATCTATCAAACTTCATGCTAGCATACTAATCTACTTACCACACAGACAGAATTCTGATAATGTTAATGTTCTACCTGCTTTTTACATCTCGACTTCCAGTGAAAAATGTTGCGATTACCCCTTTCCATATCTTCGGGCATGCGCTCACGCTCAGTCATGCGTGGCTGTGCCTGACAAAGAAGTTCACTTGGCCGATCAAATGCATCTATAAGGGGCTTCTCAAAAGCGACAAATGAGTGAGTTGTGTGCCACAGAGACCACATTTGGTATCAGGAAGTGGGTGAGACTACTATGGCAATAGCGCTTACAATACGTCAAAAAAGTTATCGCAATCCGATAAACTCCAGTGAATTTTAACGGAGTTTGACAGAGTGCGGCAATTTTTTGACGAATTGTAAGCCTATTGTAGTAAGCGCGGCGACCTCATGGAAATTACATAGACCGCACAGCATTATAACTTCTTTCAGACTCTGAAGTATGAATCCGAAAAGCATCAAGCTTAGCTCGTTCGTCAAGACGAAACTTTTTGCGAAGGGATTTTCGCTCATGTTTACTTTGAGTTTTACTTTGAAAAGCTATAACTTTGTCCAGTCTTTATATGAATGCCATCAAAACCAGCAGAAGCAGTGAACCTTTTGTAACCCAACGCGCGCTCTATTTATACTGATATCGCAAAAGGAAAGAAAATCGAGCGAAAAGAAAAATGAAGGTTTTTAGAAAACCTCGTTTTGCCAGATTCTTCCCTCAGTTTTGTTCCTATGGCTGCTGATCAGCTTATTTTGTAAAAAAAATTGGGCCAAAAAAACTAAAGCAACAAAGTTTCAATCTTGAGTGCAGCTGTGCGGGATGCTAGTGGAATTCTCACAGATGAGATAGAAGCCTAATTTCAAATCTTGGAAAGTACATAAAGAAACTTTTTCAATGATACGCAGGATCTGTATCGAAGAAGTTTTGAAGGAAAAAAGTTGTTTGGAAAGTAGGCCTAGAAGAAAAACACTTTTTTGCAACAGTCTAAAATTTCCATCTATTTCCTTTAACTTATAAGGAAAGCGTGTTGCGTCGAAGTGACCTTTCCAATTGAGTTCTATACCCCTTTAGAGCTTGAACGCTAATTACAGATACATTTTAATTCATGCTCGACCATCCTTGAATCTCTTGGCATTACTGTGTAGTTGCAGTTTGCTGGTGTTGGACCTGCAGACTTTTGGCAAACTGCCAAATCGCGCCACTGAAATCGCGTGAGGTATGCTCGATCTTTAAGTAATCGAGTTTAGTCGCTCAAAAGCGTGATACGCTTGTGGTAAAGTGTGTATAGCTTAAGTGAACTATAAAATGCCCTGCCTTCTGCACATCTAGAAAGTGCTTATAGCGAGTTATGGAATAGTTGGAAAATTGCCAAGTCGCGTCGCGAGTGAAACGCGTAAAGTATGCCCGACCCTTTACGCGCTAAAACTCCTTCCGAAGTTGACGCTCTGTTTGCAAGACGAAGTAGTCATACAAAAGTTGTCAGAAGGTTCGCAAATACGCAAGCTGCAACATCAAGTTAGAACCATTTATCCGCAATCGATGCGTACAAAAACTAAACATGATCCAAATTTTACTCTCATAGGAAGCAGCTAGCCAAAACCGAATTTTCCGAAATTTTGATACGAAAGGTTGCTTGCACCAAACATGAGAACAAAGCAGATCTGAGCGCACAGCATGCTGCCCTTGCCTGAAAAACTGCCCCTAAGCCCGTTACGCGCATGTCATTCTAATGCGCGCGGACGAGCTTGTGATTCTCCCTGACCCGTCAGAGAAGGCGTGCCGCAATGTTATAATTGCGAGGGTCCGCAACGATTCTGCACCTCTAACCATGGCAGCACGTGCCCCACTCGTCCAAATTCAAAGTGAGAGTCCTTGGGAAATGGTGGTTTTTTGCCACTTTCGCTTTCATTTTCGGAATCAGCGCCTCGAATTACCCCAGGTAAGCAAAGAAAATCGAAGTCGAGAATCTGCCGAGCCGCTTACTTCAATACCACACCAAGTCATTTTTCACGGAACTGCTGGAAGGATTAGATTTTCAAAATTTTGAGCGGTTTTCTATCTGACTGAGGCTCCCGCCAGAGTGCCGAAGCCATGCCAGAGCTACGCCAGCGCCGAGTCAGCGTTTCGATTGATGCACGTGTATTTTGTTGGGGCAGGGCTAGCTGACCTAGTTCTCAGCCAGGACCCCTTACACCCATACGTGTTGGAAAGTATAGGCCTGGAGTTTGATTAGTTATTTGACGGTGCCAAGCAAAAACAAGACCGTTTAGGATTCTGTTAGGTCGGCCCGAAGTTGTGCCGTCTTTAGACCTACACTTAAATCACAGATGGACAAACGCTTTTAGCAGCGTTCGATGCAGAATTTCTTTTTCTTTGAGCAGTGAAGGTTGTTATGAGTAACTTAATGACAAACCATTGTTTTCAGTGGTCGTAGTTTTTTGATAACTTTCAAATCTTCCATTTCAAATTTGAAATAGGTTTGTAACAGTCAATTAGAGTGATGAAAATTCAATACAATGGATTTCTGCGGTGCCATAAAACCTGGCTTTCCAGCACTTTCCAAGATGAACTTCTCGAACTCCAAAAAATTCAAAACTAATTCTCTTAAACTTCCAAGCATAAATTATGATTAAACAAATCAACGCTAATTACACAAGGCAGTCGAATGTTTATGGCTTCAAAATACTGAGTTTCGGATTCGCCGGGTACGGACAGGAACGGTTCAAAACAAAAATGACTATTTTTTTCCTCAGGCTTCACAGACTCAAAAGAAGAAAGATTTAATAAAAAGAGAAAAAAAACTGCATCTAATGAGACCTTAAATGCTCGCCGTTTGTTGATGAGGTTCGGGATGCCCAAATATGAAATCTGGTATACCATCGAAAAAAATGAATTTAACAAGTCAAAACCTAATGTAGATGCCAAAAAAACCCATTGTGCTGCACTTCGTTTTCTGTTCAACTGTCACTGAACCTCTTAATGAAAATCTAAATCGGAAGCTATAAAAAATAGCTGAACTTAGGGTAGATAAATAGCACAGATTGAAGGCGTCGTCTACTTTATTCTGACATGTGTGATATAAGCATAGGTCTAAAAACCGCACGAACTTTCGGACCGACCTGATGCTCATTTAAATTTTCAGTAAAAGGAACGAGAAGCAGTTTTTTAACGTTAGAAATTCCGCGAGCACAATGTAGAAATCTACAACACTGAAAGCTAAGATATTTTTGCAGAATTTGATTGTCTGTTAAAAAAAACTAAAAGTGTCATCATCACTCCTAATTGCTGCTGATTCAAAGAAAGCCAGAATGGAACGAAGAGAAACCAAGCCCAGAGCTTGTAGCCTTACAGATTACAACATTCTCGATAGTAAAAATATTTCGTATTTTTATTTGAGAAGAAAAACTTAAGTATTACGAACAATCTCGAAAAGAAATGAAACACTGCCAGTGATAGGCGTTACGCTCGTAGAAAGTGCCCAAGTTCAAGGTAGAGAATAAAAAGTCCCCCAATAGCTGATCGATTAATACAAGCGGTGACAGGTTTAATGTCTAGGTTTCTTGTTTTGCTTATTTGTCATCGGGTTTCTGTTTTGCTTCTTTGTTGACCGTCTTCTATGCCTTTGTTTTTCGTCTTGCTGATTTGTCATCATTGGCTTTTTGTTTTGCTTCTTTGTCATGTGTCTTCTTCGTCTTTCTTTTTTGTCTTCCCCAGTTGTCAACGTGTCCCATCGTTGCGCTATTCTATTCTTGCATTCAACGAAGCACTCCTCATTAAAGCACGGCTCCTCTTTGCAGTACTAAAATATCATTATTAAATTTCAGGCCTAAAACATCACTATCAAGACTATCTCCACCAAGCTGCTCATTGACGTACAATGTCTATAAGGGTCTCAAGGCATTCGAGATCATCTGCTTCGCATATCATTTTGTGTGCAGTGGTGCTTTTGTCGCACACCAGAAGAGCAAAGAAGTATATGCTGATGAACCTCATGTGATTCTGCAAATTTGCTTAATTTTTTTAGGCCAATAAAAGAATAGATTGAAGAGCGGAACAAAATCTAGTTGTAAAGAACACTGGAGGAGGATGGAAGAGGCAGGAGAGGGTACGGTGATATAAGGAGTTGTGTAACGTAGGAACATTTTGCTCATTGAATTTTTCATGTCAGCGAGCATTCTAGAGAAATTTTTGCATTGTAGATATACTAGAGTGATGGATTGAAACAAGCCGCAGCAAAACCGTCAAGGAGAGAAAAGAATGAAGTTGTTTGAGACAGGCACGCTTATATTTGTTTTTTACGCTTTCATTTGTGATGAAAAATCATCAAAAAAAGCCAAGTTATCGTTAAGCGGGCTACCATTCTAATCGGGTGGAATAAAAATGCTGCAAAAGTTACATAGCGAGAACAAATCGCATTTCAAACGGCCTTTATGTGTTTTTTAAGACGATCTAAAATCACACAGAAATTTTTCTGAAAACTTTTGACAGTATCTACCTAATGCATGAGCTCTACAATTAAAATGTTGAACACAAGTTGTAAGTAGTGTCGACATAGTGAGGATTAGCGCAAACTTGTTGAGACCAGGGCACGGCAGGGGTGGCTTACCAAGCAAGCTGCATATCGTTTTCGGGGAAAAGCAAAGAGGATAGGTCATTTGAACATTTTATGAAGCCAACATCAACTCAAGCATGTTAGACTTTTGCACACATCTTACTATCAGATTGTGTAAGTTTGTTCGCACATCCACTCACTTTTTTCCTAATGTTTTGTGCTGTACCAAATTGCATAGGTGCGTCTGAAAACTTCTTTCCTGTTTTATCAAATTCGCTTCTTTGTTCTCTTAAATTAGTGAGTTCAAAGATTTTGAATTGAGCGTTAAAGAGGTGGAAATTTCATTTTTGAAAACTACTTTACTTTGCCTTCCGAATAGCTGAGAATGCTTGCAAAACAGCTAAAAAAAATTTGCGAGACGTATGAGAATTGTGCTATAGATCCCGTACACCGTTCAGATTTGCTAATGTAAAGGTAGTGGCTTGGTAATAATCGCGAGTGGGGATTTCCACAACTGCATGGCCTTCTGGACTAGCTGAGTCAAATACTGTGCTTGAAAAGTCAAAAACTACTTTTTTGGAGATTTCCGACTTTGGTGATTACTGAAAATGCGGGGCGAGGGATTTCCGTCAACTGTACTTATTGATTACTTGAGCTGATCGGCCAACTGCCGCCAAAACAGGTGAAGTTACAGTATGCAGTCACTTGCTGGTTATGGAATTCCTCGCCCCGCCCCTCTAGTAGTCCGCAAGACACCGGTAAACTCCAAAATAAAATTATGACTCAGCTGGTACAGAAGGTCACGTGGATGTTAAAAGCCCCCAGTCGCTATTTTCCCGAGCCGCTGCCTTCAAATTCACATATTGGCTTGGAAATTGGTCTCATACTGTCTCTTCAATTTCAACACTGAAGTAGGCATTTAAGAGAAATGATCGCTGAACAAATTGGGACAAAGAGATTGGTGGTTATAGAATGTCGATTTCATCGGTTGCTTACAAAGAGATTCGCAATTTGAAGGACACGTAGCTTGAGCAACAGCGACGAACATATGCATATGAAGGCAAACAGTGTCTCGACAAAGCTTCGATAGCCTATCTGTGCCTACTGATGTTTTCCTGAAGTCCTCAATCAAAAATTTTGAAAATTAGCGAAACTTTAACATGACGAAAACTAAGGCCTGTAAATTTCAGCACTCTCTTAACGACTCACTCTGTAAAATAGCAGCTGCAAAGAGAAGGAAATGCTACATCGGATGCGAAGTGTTTGTTAGCCTTTATTCTACCGTATTCGCCGATGGATTCAAAATTGACAACATTGCACCGATCTAATATGCATAAGCGTATTAACATACATCATTAGATTGTGTGATTCCGTTCGCATCCTTTTAAGGTTTTACTCAATATTTTGCTTACCTCTTGACTAGTTGGATATATGTGTTTAGAAGCTGCAAGCCTGTTTATTCCGCAAATCAGCAGGAGATCTCATAAGATATTTTGGCTTTTCAACAAAAAATACAAAGATTCAGAATAATTCTTGAAAATTGCACTCCCCTACAAGTTCCTCCTTTTTCATGGGTAAAATTACTTAACGAACATGAAAACACAAATGAACAAAAGATAAATCTTTTTTGTAGGTTCTGTCAATTATGCTTGTTCGCTCAATTTCACATCTGCTTAATGCCATCTTTTAAATGTCGGCGAAACAAGTCTTTGTCGGGACAATGTTCTCCTTCATATGGAGGTAATCTTCGCTGTTTCAAGCTATATGTCTCCCAAATTGCGAAATCCTTTCCAAATTCCACTGGTAAATTCAAAAATTCTGCAACTATCACCCCTTTCTCATAGTTCTTGGACCGTTCGGCAGTAATTTCCCGCAAGCCTTCGGGTGCCTACTGTCGAAATTGAAGAAAAAATGAAACGATTTCCACGCTAGTGAAATGAAAATTGATTTAGCAATCCTTAGCACGAATCTATAGCAATTATCTTCACGTCGCAGATTCAAGCTGTTTTTTTAGCACTCTCACCTATGGAAGGCGAAGTAAGATAGTTTTCAAAAATGGAGTTATCACCTCCTCAATTTTCAGTCAAAGTCCTTAGCTTTTTTCCAAACTCAGCAATAGAGGAAAAGAAAGAAGTTCTAACAGAATAAGAGTTTTTGGACGCATTTACACATCCTAATACGACAAAAAATACTAGAAAGAAGCGAGTAAACATGAGAATGGACTTGCACAATTTGATAATAAATTCTTCGTTGTACAAGTGTAACATACTCGAGATCCCCACTATATCGAACAGTACTTACAGCTTCTGATCAACGTACTATGATGTAGCGTTCTTACTATATGTATAACTTTTGCAGCTTTTGTGCCACCTAAGTTGTATGCCAGGCCACTTCGGCAGTTCGGCTTTTCCTAATAGTTTTCCGATATCCAAAACCGATGCAAAACAAATATAAGTTTGTGTCTGTTTTCTTTACGTTTCGCCTTTGCTGTGTTTGTGTTTCAAACACGATTTTGAATAAACTCCCACCACCATTCTTTGCTTTGAATTCAGTGGCTCAACTGAAAACGGCGTTGAAGAAAGTAGATTTACTGCAGTTAATGGGAATTGATGATGTGAAGTGAATTTACTTTAGAATTATTTTGCCATCCTTTCTTTGGCATGATCCGCTGCATTCTTTTGATGTTATCAACCGGTACTTTGGCAGCATGGGCCTGTAATGGTCTCCTTTCTTGCTTTTTTTTGTCCTGCCTAGCTCTGTTAGTCTCATTGTACTTTCAAAAATTCACTCATCCTTCCTCGGGGCTTTAACCAGCTAGCTTCCGCCCGTAGGCTCGCTGGCCTCCACAAAAGAGGGAATTTAATTTCTGAAAGACAGTGAGATTAACAGTTTTAATATGCTTTACACCAGAGTAACAACTTTGGCCACTCTTTACCCAAAGATAATCCCAGGGACAAGTGTTGGGGCCTTACTTTTTCTGTGCTTCCTGCAGGGTACATGCCAACGATTGGGTCATACGTGTTTTTCCACGTGTGTTTGACTAACCATGCGATGCTGATATATTGTGTTTGTTACTAACCCGATCATGATCAAAGAGCACTTTTTGGTGCATTTAAATAAATAAATAAATAAACTCAGCAAAGGAGAAAAATAAAGAAAAAAGTTGGTAGAGTAAAAGTTTTTGGACGCATTTACGCATTTTGATGCGACACAAAACACTAGGAGAGAAGCGAATAGACGTGAGAATGTATTTACAATTTGATAATAAATGAATGCGTCGCAGCAATTTTGCACCTAACCCTCACTATATCCACAGCACTTTTAACTACCCTAATTTCACGCGTACAAGGCGCAGGGTGGTCCTAGCTTTCATCGACCAGCCCGAACACGGCAAAGGACTTCGCAACTAAAGGAACCCCATACCGTGCTGCGTTTTGCCTGACGAATCGTGCGGCATAAGGATCGCTTCTTAAAACACGTTGGGGCGGCTGAGCAGCTCGATGAAAGCTAGGACCACCCCGCCCCTTGTACGCGTGAAATTAGGGTACTTTTTGATCAACCGATTATGATCAGGGTCGAGCAAGAGATGTGCCACACAACCGCCGGATTCCACCCTCCCCTACCCTAAGTTCTCGATACCCCCCCCCCCCCCATTTTCGGTTGCCTGCCGTAGGCAGGACATAAACGCTTTATCTAGCACAATTAGTAACATAGTTGTGATTATCATGTCAGATAATCCCTGTGGGCCAAGTTTTAGCGAATTCTGGGGTTTCCCAATATTGGGCCACCCAAGTGAAGTGGCCATTTTCAAACATGATTAACTATTCCAAAAGTGAAGTAGCTACCTCTTCTTGTACTCAATACGAAGCACTACTCCTACTCGCCTACACCATGGATCCTGCTTTAAATAACCATCAAGCTATGGAATTAAAAACCAACCAAAATCTCGTTTGTCCCATTGCATGCAGTAGTTGTACTCTTAGCAACTATTGCTCAAACGAAAGAAAACGTATTCACATCTAATTATTTTTACAAAAACTACGAGATTTTTGCTTCTAATTGTAGTTAATTCGTTTCCTTAGGTTTTCTTTGAAGGTAAGTTAATGTAACAATCCTCAGGAATCTGTGGGGGGCCAAACCCCATCCTTCAGAGCATTCAAATATCTGCATTTTCTATATCGTTGCTATTGCTCAACCTTCTTCGTCACACGGTAGAAATCATTTGAAATTGTTTTCTCTAGCGAAAGATATAGTCGTTTTCCCTTACCTATGCACATGGAAAATGCTGCGAAAATATTAGGATACCAGTGCGTCACCTCTGCATAGCAGAGGCTCGCCCTGGCTCCACTATCTAGGCTTTACTCATTCTCGCACGTTGGTGGCATTGGAACTCACCGAGCAATGCCGACTATCACGAACAAAATGTAAATACTCATTCCGAAACTTTTTTATGTGAAATCGGTGATTTCGCGTGGATGAGATTTTTTTCAAAAAACAAACGCAAATTTTTATGAGTTTTTGAGTTTCCCGTGGTCTTGACAGTTGCAATAATGAGCTAGACCTTTGTGCAAAAATCTCGTCAAAAGCTCTGATAAAACCTTGACAAATTGACCACTTAAGCAACCAGTAGTTTTTGGCGCCGTTTTTGTAAAGTAATGGACATTTGATCACTTTTTTAAGCCTAAGTTAGCTTGCACATTTACTTGGCATAGACATTCACGACTCTGCAAAAAGTGGAATTACGGACCCAATTTTGCTGCCCAAATGTAAGTGGGTCTGTTTGACTCGCAATTTCTGAGGAAACCACAAAACCAATTTGTCATGCGGGTAGCATGCGCTGTGCAAAATTTGAGCCCAGGAGGTTGGCTGGAACACGCTCTACACACACACACACACACATACACACACACACATACACACACACACACACACACCACACACACACACAACACACACATACACACACACACAACACACACATACACACACACACACACACATACACACACACACACACACAAAGTCACGTAAACATCCTTAGCCTATTATTATAAGTAATGATGGTAACATGCTCACGTTTGAAGCGAAGGTATCATGTTTGAAAATGACTATCTCACTTGGATGGCCCATTATTTGGAAACCTCAGAACTCGCTGGAACTTGGCGCACAGGGGTTATTTGACATTCTAGTTACGAAAATGCTGCCGTTATGCTTATAGTGCTCTTTTATTACGCTAACTGTACATATACGATTGTAGGCCAAAACATCAATGTGCTAGTACTTTACGCAACGCCTTAATTGTTAACGAATATCAGGTCGCTACAACAGCTCAACTCGATAACGACCCCCTCTCCCCTCCCCGACCCATCAATATGACCCCGCAGGTGTGGCATGCTACACCCCACGCTTGACCCTGTTTATAATGTAGAGTTTTGAATTAGGTAAACATTGTCAAAACTTCTCAGAAATCTTCTGTGTGGTTTTGAATCGTCTCAAGGAAAACGGTTAAAGGCCTCTTAAAGTGCAATTTCTTCTCGCTATATGTAAGATTTTTGTAGCATTTTGTTCCGCCTGATTTGCATGCGAGGTCGCTTAACGACACTTTTGGGCTTTCCTTGATGATTTTTCGATTATCAAACGAAAACGATAGAGAACAAATCTAAGTGTGTTTGTGCTTAGCGCGTTTTCTTTACCCTCCCTGACGGCTTTGCGTCCGCTCATTTCGATCTAGTAGCATAGTATGTTCAATGCAAAAACTTTTGGCTAATGCTCGCCGACATAGATTCTTCGAGCAGAACGTCAACCTAGAAGCAAAATGTCAACGTTACACAACTCAGACCGACATGTAGTTCATCAACGTATACTTTGTTGCTTTTCTGATATGCTTGTGTCATGGAGACCTTATTTCCGAAGTACGTCAATGAGCAGCTTCATGAAGATAATATTGATAGCAATATTTTAGGTCTGCCGCCAGTTCTGCAAAAGAATCACATTCTGAGGTCTGCGTGCTAAACTGCAAAGCCCTAAAAATTAGAATCGAATAGGCAAGCCAAATAAACAGCATTGACGTGTATGTACAATGCTGATAGAAATAGTGATGAGGAAATGGGCACACTGTGCAGGCTTGGCAGAGATGGTTTACGTGCAGGTTGGATATCATTTTGAGAATAGAAGCAAAGAGTATCGTTCTTGTGTGGCCCTGCAGATTTCAGGAAAACGTGCATATTAGCATGGAAAATGGTGTAAATGGAAAAAGTAAGCCAATCGCTTCGTACAGGAACAGGATTTCGACTAGTAAAAAAATTTCAAAGGCCGTAAGACCAAGACAATTTAAAGTAGATATTATATGAAGCTAACTGAAAAGTATCCGAAGAATTAGCAGACTTCACGCCAATTAAGGCAACAAATTTTTGCAACCTTTCCCCTTAACTTATCCCATCTCTAATGTCACACTGTTGTACACATACATAGTTCCAACCGTAGTTGCGACAGGGAGAGCAGTGGAACTCAGCCTCCTCACTTTTGAGCCAGAACTCGAGAAAACCGCTTCACTTGAGCCTAAATTGGGAAAGTATGCTAAGAGTGAATTATGATCAAAAGCTGTTGCAGACCCAACCTCAGTTGCGAAACCACAACAACCACTTTTTAATACAAAAATAGCTTTTTTATCGATTGCAATAGGCATTACGTTATCACTCGCGCTTCTTTCCGCACCCTTTCAATGTCTCTAATGGATACTGTAGTGAAAAACCAAATAAATCCAAGGAATAAAAATAACTTGAAAATGTAAGACTTCAAAAAAGAGTGTAAAAACTAGAAAATACTTGAATTTTTGAGAACATTAGTAGTTGTTGCTCCTTTGCTGCGCTTTCTGCGCCGTTCTCCTTTTGTTTTGTTTTCAGAGCATTTTTGAACAGTTTTCAAGGCTCTAGGGATTTTGGGAGTTGTCACAATTTTAAGATAGAACAGATAAACACCTTTGCTTGTAAGAGAGGCGAGAACCATCAAAATCAAGTACTATAAGTCTATATGCAGGCAGGTGCTAACAGCAAGAAAACAAGAAAAATACTTCTGAAAATGAAAAAAACGTGTGATGTGCAGTGGTTACTATTGCTCATGTGATTGCGACCACAGAAACTTGGCTAAATCCCGGCTACAACATCAAAGATTCAGCTCATTTTTGGGATTTGTGTTCTAATTATTTTGTCTATAGATGCAATCGCCAACTCAGAAAAGGAAAGGTGTCGAACTCTTGTCATATTAATTTACAGAGCGCCTGTCCCTTCTGCTTGCCAGATCAATTAATTAAAACAATATCGGTCTTGATAGCTTCCAACCTTTACTCCATTGTGCTGAGGATTTCAATTACCCTGAGATAGATTGGAACAAATGGAAAATGAGTAAGAGTAATTGCATAGCCAGAACTTTTTCGAATATGTGCCCAAATCTAGACCTCTGCCAAAAAGCGAAGTTCTGAAAACTTGGAAGGAATGTCCCAGATTTGATCTTAACCATCGATGATTCTTTGATCACTGCTGTGAAAGCAAATACACCTACTGGGTCAAGTGATCGCGCTATGATCAGTTTTTGCATGCGTGGCGCGACACCGTACTCAAGTGGTCTCACTAGGAACTGATGGTGATTTTCGAGATGCCGTCCAATACTTGATGGATGTTGGTTGGATGGTTCGTTTAGTAGTCACTAGTGTAATTGAAATGTACAAAATGTTGATTTCCGTAATCCAAGATGCAATCGATTTCTTTATCATGACAAAGTTGGCACCATCAAGTAAACAGTATATACCATTACATATACAAAGTTGTACAAGGTCCGAGAGGTGGCTTGTTTTAGATTTAGATCAACGGATGGCGAAAAAGACTTGACGAACTTTAGAAATGTTAACTCAAGTTTTGTAAGGAAACTCAAGAAATTGAATACATATTTAGAGAAAAAGATAGTCGAAACCGGCAATAGGACCGCATTATACCGCCTACTCAACACAAGATTCAAAGAGAGAAAAGGGATAGGAGCTATCATATCTGATTCTGGAGACATCCTGACCTCGGAGATTGAAAAAGCTGAAAGTTTTGTCGAGGTCTTGGAAGAGGTGTTTGTTAGAGAAGACTATTCATTAGATCAAGCCTTCATTCAACTGACTTTTGAAGTGATGAAAGAGTTGCGCTAAATTGATGATTTTATATTTACGAACTGCTTCGAAAACGGCCTCAATCAAAATCTGTGGCTCTGATTTTATGCCTTTGCATTTCCAAAAACCTTATACATAGTTTATAATTACCGTCATGTAAGCATAACGTCGATATTCGCGCGCTTTTACGAAAAGTTGAGGGAGGGCTCACGTCACGCCCTTTTTTTCTGAAATCTCGAGGCTATGGGCCCGAAAAGTTTCAGGAATCATAGCAGAAAATTTTTCGGGGTTTTTTATCGCCACTTCCGAACCGAAATACTGGTACGCGGTAATGTTAAGTGCAATCACTCATAATTCATTCGGAACTAGTACCACCAATCGTTTGAGAAGTACATGCATATGCATACTACTTTCAAATTACCTGACAACCGGAACGATTGTCTTCTATTGCTTTGACGCGAGAAATTATAGCCCTAAAAATCAACAAATGAGTGGAGGAAAAGCTGTCTAAATCACCACTTGTATATGTGTTTTTAGAGGCATAAACTCGTCAAATAAATCGTAAGGACATATTATTTTAGGACATCTGAATCACAAGAATAAGCAAGAAGTTTGCTGTTTACTTCGAAAAATCTGCTTTCTCCCATTTTCCATCTCACCATCATAACGGAGTTGTAAATCATGTTTCGTTTCATCTTATATATAAAGCTGAATGTCTGTTTGTCTGTATGTCTGTGTGTATGTACGTATGTTCCGAAAAGAAAATTCCATTTCTAAACCGATCGGGACCAAACTTGGCACACATACACTTTGGGCCCCGGCGGGTGTCCGGCAGGAAGAGAGTTTCTCAGTGCACAAGCAAATAGTCCTTTAAAAGTATTTTAAGTCCGAAACCTTCACAGATTAGTCTATTTGGACCACTACTAATTCTGTACCCTTGACAAGGATTCTTTAAGAGGTGGATCAACGGGAGAGGCTGACTAGGGTGCATCCACATTCGAGAGTGGGTTGCGAATATCTTTGAAAGTGGCCTACATGATTCGTAAAATTGCGCAAGTGACTTACTTCACGTAAATAATAATTTGCAGAGATTTGCAGTT
Source organism: Cylicocyclus nassatus (assembly GCA_958299035.1). Taxonomy (NCBI): domain Eukaryota; kingdom Metazoa; phylum Nematoda; class Chromadorea; order Rhabditida; family Strongylidae; genus Cylicocyclus; species Cylicocyclus nassatus. The sequence continues at coordinate 14,413,561 of CATQJL010000112.1, forward strand.
TTTGACATGGTGAAATTCTGTATCTCGCACTGGACATGTTTAGGTAGCGCTAGCAGTATAATGTTACGATATAAAAGTGTCCAACATAGAGCAGAATTTACATTAGAACGAATCAATAACTATTTTCAAAAAGATAAAATTTCGGAGACACTTGTGTTTACAACAGGAACAAAACGAGATCAAAGCACAGCGAATTACTAAATGAGTGAAGTACATAGCACAAATTGTTGTAATTTTTACAAGTTGGATACAGAAAAATGCAAAATTTTGGAACACGAAAGCTAACAAGGGAATGATCAGAAATCAAAGTGGCCATTCCAGACAAGCTGCACAGCGTTAGATGCAGCATGAAGCGCTGACTTTAAACCTGTCTTCTTTATCAGCTTATCGCTTTTCTGTACGAAGTTATGAGCCATTGAAGGCCATTATTTTGCTTAGAAATTACGCGCGAAATTGAAAATTCAGCCGTACGAACCCTCGTTCGCTCAATGCTGGACGAAAACATGCAGCTAGCTTACTCAAAATTTTTGAAGCCAAAAGGCGAGCTAAAAGTGCAACAATGTGCTCAATTTCGCTGTTTTTACGTTTGATTTTTCCACAACAAAACCGCTTGTAGCTTCATCCACAGAAGCGGGAAGCAGATAAGGAAAATAGATTCGAAGTCAGTGTTTTATACTGCATCGAATGATATACAGCTTTTTTGGTTTGGCCACTTCGACTTCTGACCATTCCCTTGTAAGCTTCATTTCTCTTCTGGGCTCAACCTTACCAAAATTGAGAGAATAATGATAGGTATGCTCTGCTCTATATGCTCTGAAAGGTGTTCTATGTAAAGTTTACTCCTCTTTTCAGCAGCTATGTCAGCGGGCCAATCCCTGTAATTGTTCAAAAACCAACAAAATCTCAAACCCTTCTTTTTTTCCTTGTGTAACTTCAGTTGATCTAGGAAATGTTCATTTCAAAATTCTATATAATGTCGCTTACATGAAGATAAATCAAACTTTCAGTGCAAGTTTTCTCTAGGTTTTTTTTTTTGAGGGTTTGAGTTTGAAACTTCTGTGATTATTTCACTAGTTGTCATGAGATTCAGTTCGAACGGTAATTAGAGGGTAAAAAGAAAAACATGTTGGGACTCGTTTGGAACACCTTTTTGAATGATCGGATCTCGACTAATTCAAAGATTAGATGTAAGTTTCTCACCTTTGTTTCACCTGATAAGTCTAAGAAATGGGGGATGCTTGGGATCCGCAGCCATTCAAAATAAGCTATCTTGTTGTTATATAGCAAAATCGAAACTCGCATCGATCGCTGCCCAGCCTTTTCTGGAAAAGACTTTGTATCTTGGACTTTGATATCCCAAAACGGAGTTCTGTCCATTGAAGAGTTTGATCGGCTCACAGTCGTCAACTTTTTTATCCTTGACTTCGCTTTCCAATGCGAATAACAAAATATTTTGCTTGTTCATCCCGAAATCATCATGATCTTATGACCTTGCTATGTTCTCGACAATTTTGAAGAGACACCTTCTAGGTTGATTGACCGAAATAGATGGAGACACAACACCTAACCACCCACAAGGTTCGTTGATGGCTCTCAGTTTTTGTGTAGAAGCTTAAGCTTCCCATCCTTTCAGAAACGGCTCATGCTAAAGAAAAGTTAATGCCAGAAAGAAGGTTTATGATTTATGCGTCCGAAGTATGACTTTTTCAACGCACACACTTTCATTTTTAAATACAGAGTGGCCCAAAGTTATTTGCCTACTGTTTAATTGTTAGTAATTCTATTGTCATGGATTATTCGAGAAGTTTCAGATTTTTTGTGGAGCGGGTTCGAAAAAAATTTCAAAAAAAATCTGGACACTTTACAAAGTTCTCATGCATGCTTCCTCCACAACATCCTTTTTGCGCGTTCGCAGAGCTTCCTGGAAATTGATGATGGGGTCCTAACTAAGACACCGCCCAAACAACAGCGTGAATGGTTTATTTACGGCTGAGAAATCCGTCCCCCAATACCCTACGCCTGCGCCGTGACCTTGACCCGAAAACGACATCGCTCACTTTAACAGTCCGTTCGCGCTGGGACCCATTCCAAGTGTTAAGGTCACGGCGCAGCGCGAAGCATTTGATGAGTGATTTCAGCTGTGAATGAATTATTTGCGCTGCCGCTTAAGCAGTGCCTGCTAGGATCCCCTCATTAATTTCCAGGCGAGAAACCCGTGCGCTCAGATTTGCCTGGACACTGGCATATCTGGCATAGCTTATGAGAAAAGCGCAACGTGAAGTGCGACTTCCACAGCTGTAGTCAACGGCTCCAGTCAAAATATTGTAGAAGTTTTAAGATTTTTGAGTCTTTTTTTGGGGGGGGGGAGGAGGGGAGGGGGTAAAATACGACACTCAATGACGCAAAGTCCTCAAAATTTTTACCGTAATTCTACAGTAATGAAGAGAGAACGTCCGCTCCATACTACTTATTCTAAGCTGAAGCTACTTGAAGATGCCCAAGAAATTCGTTATATCGCACACTTCGCTTACCCAACAATCAACAGAGTCCGTTTGAAAGAAGGAAATATATGAAATGCTAAATTTGGGTATGGTAGAAACTATGGGCTTGCAGATTTGATTCGACATTGAAGATTTGTGAGGAGAATTTTTGAAAAGTATAATTGTTGAAAAGAGGAAGAAAACTGCATTTGATATGAAGCGCTTGTCTTTATTCATTTTAATCGTTCGTCTATGGTCAGCAACGGAAGAAACTCTCAGAAGAACCTCATATGTGGTGTATTTGGTGTTGAAAAGGATATAAGGCATGTGTATAAGTTTTTCAGGCGCGACGAATAGCTAAGAGATGTGAAATCAAAGCTGTCTTGATGGTTTAAGAACGTCAAAAGTTACCTCCTCACACATTGTCATTTCCGCCAATCGTGAGTTAAGAAAATCATGAAAACAATTTGTCTGCTCGAAACAACAAAGGAACATCTTGATTAAGCTCTTAACCCTCTACGACCAGTAAAATTTGCATTTTACTCGAACTTTAATTTTCCGTAAAAGTGAGTTTGTAGTCGCAGTACTGTCAACACATTTTAGAAAACATGAATCCATGACTAAATTTCTTTTTACGGTTGATTTTCGGCAAGTGTAATTCGTAACGAGACGGTAGATGTTATGACTACTGACTAATTGACTTTGGGCGGGGCTTAGATTGTTGCCATGTCCTGGGGAGCAATCGGAGTCAGCGAGCATGACTGTATCCCGCAGGCACTCTCCAGAACTAATTAGGCTCGGGTTCCTGAGTTCCGTTCCCCCTTTCCTACCGCTCAAAGATAAGTAACACGCATTAATTATGCATCAAAAACAAATGTCCATTGATTGCATGTTCAGATACTCTAGTTGTTACTTGAACGTTTTCTACGTTTATCCCATGTCGACAGATTTTAGAACGCAAAGTTTGCTCAGGTTTACAGACTTTTGCTTGTTCCAGTCAAAATTTTGGCTTAGAATTTTCTGTTGCTTCTGTGCGAGGTTCAACAATTCTTTTTTGAGACCTTAGTTCTTGAAACAACATTGATGGCGGTGATATTTATTCAATATCTGTTGATAGCAAATTATTTTACAACGTATTATAAAATTGTACAGAGTCTTCCTTATTACTATTTCCACTTGCCAATTCGTCAATAAAGTTCAGTATTTCCAGAATCGCCGTCTGCTGTCGCAAAGAAATTCTTCCTTAGAAGGTAAGTTTGTGAGACAGGGTGAGGGTGAGAAAGGGAGTGAGTGTGAGGGTGTGGAAGTGTATGAGAGTGAAGAAGAATAAGATTGTGTGAATGGATAGGTGTATATTAGGGCCAGTGTGTGCCAGCGCGGTAGGGTAAGGGAGAGATTGTGTGCGGGTGTACGAAAGAAAGGGAGAGTGTGGTAGGTTAAGGGCCGCATGCACTAACCTCCCCGCTGGGGAGGGGATCGCATCTTAAAAGAAAGCTTCATATTTCGAAACTTCAGATACCTGGATTTCACGATGTGTACCTATCCTATCCTACCTATCCTACTACCCTTCACTATGAACATGCTGAAGAGGAGCGAGAAGCTGTACGAACCGCATTTTCCAGCTTTTGTATGATCCCTGATGATCCCCGGCGCTTTTCTTTAAAGTCATTTTTCTTTCTCCGAAGTTAACGAAAACTTTTCAAAGCTGTACTGAACATCTAACACAACAGTGCTAAGCATGTTGCTGATGAGAACAAATGAGCCTTCGAAAAGTCGAATTTTTCGGTAAACGTCAAATTTCGACCTGTGGATCATCGAAAATTTCATGACTTCAAAACATCATTTGTTCTAATTAGCAACATGCTTAGCACTGTCGGGTTGATAATGTGCACAACTTTGGAGGTTATTCGTTAACTTTGGAGAAAGAAAAATGACTTTAAAGAAAAACGCCGGGGATCATCAGGGATGTGAAGGGTAGTAGGAACACTTACGGATAGGTACACAACGTGAAATCCAGGTATCTGGAGTTTCGAAATATAAAGCTTTCTTTTAAACTGCGATCCCCTCCACGCGGGGATGTTAGTGCATGCGGCCCTAAGTGTAAGTAAGGGGGAGTGTGTGAGCAGGGTGAGGTGTGAGAGGGGAGCAAGTGAGGGTGAGAAATAGGGGGGGGGAGAGGAGAGAAAGGAACGAAGATAGGCGGGCGTGAAACATTAAACAAAACCACAAACATGTACAGGCACCTCTATACCGATTCTTTCATCCCCTCCTTTCCTCACGCTCTCATCTCTCCTCCACACCCTCACTCTTGCACACTCGCACCCTTTTGCACCCTCTCCCACTTCTTCACCTTCCCTCACTCTCACGCTCCCCACACTTACTCTTTCACACTCTCGCTCCCTTTCCCACATCTGCATTCTTCCTCATCCTTACATTCATAACCTTTCACACTCTCACCCTTGCTCACTCTCGCCCTTTCCCATTTGCATACACTCACCCTTTCTCGCAAAACTTACCGTACCGCCGACTTACCGCTATCGTGCTATCGCCCCGACGGGATTGTCAATCTGAAAATTCTATCTATATTTTGCGATGATTTCGTGTATTGAGACACTGCCTGATAATAAAAATTCATGTATGTGTTGATATGACCAAAAAGTGATTTCGATCGGCATCTAATCATAATGCATATTTGCTGACGATATCACAAAATCTATATATATCTATATATATATATATAAAACTCAAAAACACTTACTCTTTCACACTCTCGCTCCCTTTCCCACATCTGCATTCTTCCTCATCCTTACATTCATAACCTTTCACACTCTCATCCTTGCTCACTCTCGCCCTTTCCCATTTGCATACACTCACCCTTTCTCGCAAAACTTACCGTACCGCCGTATTACCGCTATCGTGCTATCGCCCCGACGGGATTGTCAATCTGAAAATTCTATCTATATTTTGCGATGATTTCGTGTATTGAGACACTGCCTGATAATAAAAATTCATGTATGTGTTGATATGACCAAAAAGTGATTTCGATCGGCATCTAATCATAATGCATATTTGCTGACGATATCACAAAATCTATATATATCTATATATATATAAAACTCAAAAATTGTCAGTTTGGAGGGTATGTGCGTTATAGAAACGCGCACCGCTCAACCGAGTCAGCTGAAACTTTGCACACATATGTTTTCGACCCCTGCGCAGATGATAGGCTACTTTTTGCAGCGATTCGTTGGGTCCTTCTATCGATTTATTGATTTGTTTACATTTTCCTAAGGAATTAAAAGGTTATCATGTTCAATCAAGCATTTTTCATACTCATGTAAAGGAGGGCGGTGAAGCTTATTCTCACCTCAGGATCACGAGGATGCGGTTTCCAAGCGGATGTCCCAAGGTAAGTCACCCATACCATATGAGGCGGGGGGGGGCTCGCAGTGCGGTGAACCATGGCCCGGGCTGGACCGGGAAAGCCAACTAGTATATATATAAAACTCAAAAATTGTCAGTTTGGAGGGTATGTGCGTTATAGAAACCCGCGCCGCTCAACCGATTCAGCTGAAACTTTGCACACACATGTTTTCGACCCCTGCGCAGATGGTAGGCTACTTTTTGCGGCGATTCGTTGGGTCCTTCTATCGATTTATTGATTTGTTTACATTTTCCTAAGGAATTAAAAGGTTATCATGTTCAATCAATCATTTTACCATAGTCTGTAAAGAAGGGCGGTGAAGCTCATTTTCATCTCAGAATCACGAGGATGCGGTTTTGAAGCGGGTTCCAGGGTAAGTCATCCACAACATATAAGAAGGGGGGGGGACTTGCAGTGCAGATGACTAATGGCCCGGGCTGGACCGGGAAAGCCAGCTAGTATATATATAAAACTCAAAAATTGTCAGTTTGGAGGGTATGTGCGTTATAGAAACGCGCACCGCTCAACCGATTCAGCTGAAACTTTGCACACATATGTTTTCGACCCCTGCGCAGATGATAGGCTACTTTTTGCAGCGATTCGTTGGGTCCTTCTATCGATTTATTGATTTGTTTACGTTTTTCTAAGGAATTGAGGGTTTATCATGTTCAATCAATCATTTTACCATAGTCTGTAAAGAAGGGCGGTGAAGCTCATTTTCATCTCAGAATCACGAGGATGCGGTTTTGAAGCGGGTTCCAGGGTAAGTCATCCACAACATATAAGAAGGGGGGGGGGGGGACTTGCAGTGCAGATGACTAATGGCCCGGGCTGGACCGGGAAAGCCAACTAGTATATATATAAAACTCAAAAATTGTCAGTTTGGAGGGTATGTGCGTTATAGAAACCCGCGCCGCTCAACCGATTCAGCTGAAACTTTGCACACACATGTTTTCGACCCCTGCGCAGATGATAGGCTACTTTTTGCGGCGATTCGTTGGGTCCTTCTATCGATTTATTGATTTGTTTACATTTTCCTAAGGAATTAAAAGGTTATCATGTTCAATCAAGCATTTTTCATACTCATGTAAAGGAGGGCGGTGAAGCTTATTCTCACCTCAGGATCACGAGGATGCGGTTTCCAAGCGGATGTCCCAGGGTAAGTCACCCATACCATATGAGGCGGGGGGGGGGGGGCTCGCAGTGCGGTGAACCATGGCCCGGGCTGGACCGGGAAAGCCAACTAGTATATATATAAAACTCAAAAATTGTCAGTTTGGAGGGTATGTGCGTTATAGAAACCCGCGCCGCTCAACCGATTCAGCTGAAACTTTGCACACACATGTTTTCGACCCCTGCGCAGATGATAGGCTACTTTTTGCGGCGATTCGTTGGGTCCTTCTATCGATTTATTGATTTGTTTACATTTTCCTAAGGAATTAAAAGGTTATCATGTTCAATCAATCATTTTACCATAGTCTGTAAAGAAGGGCGGTGAAGCTCATTTTCATCTCAGAATCACGAGGATGCGGTTTTGAAGCGGGTTCCAGGGTAAGTCATCCACAACATATAAGAAGGGGGGGGGGGGGACTTGCAGTGCAGATGACTAATGGCCCGGGCTGGACCGGGAAAGCCAGCTAGTATATATATAAAACTCAAAAATTGTCAGTTTGGAGGGTATGTGCGTTATAGAAACGCGCACCGCTCAACCGATTCAGCTGAAACTTTGCACACATATGTTTTCGACCCCTGCGCAGATGATAGGCTACTTTTTGCAGCGATTCGTTGGGTCCTTCTATCGATTTATTGATTTGTTTACGTTTTTCTAAGGAATTGAGGGTTTATCATGTTCAATCAATCATTTTACCATAGTCTGTAAAGAAGGGCGGTGAAGCTCATTTTCATCTCAGAATCACGAGGATGCGGTTTTGAAGCGGGTTCCAGGGTAAGTCATCCACAACATATAAGAAGGGGGGGGGGGGGGGGGACTTGCAGTGCAGATGACTAATGGCCCGGGCTGGACCGGGAAAGCCAACTAGTATATATATAAAACTCAAAAATTGTCAGTTTGGAGGGTATGTGCGTTATAGAAACCCGCGCCGCTCAACCGATTCAGCTGAAACTTTGCACACACATGTTTTCGACCCCTGCGCAGATGATAGGCTACTTTTTGCGGCGATTCGTTGGGTCCTTCTATCGATTTATTGATTTGTTTACATTTTCCTAAGGAATTAAAAGGTTATCATGTTCAATCAAGCATTTTTCATACTCATGTAAAGGAGGGCGGTGAAGCTTATTCTCACCTCAGGATCACGAGGATGCGGTTTCCAAGCGGATGTCCCAGGGTAAGTCACCCATACCATATGAGGCGGGGGGGGGGGGCTCGCAGTGCGGTGAACCATGGCCCGGGCTGGACCGGGAAAGCCAACTAGTATATATATAAAACTCAAAAATTGTCAGTTTGGAGGGTATGTGCGTTATAGAAACCCGCGCCGCTCAACCGATTCAGCTGAAACTTTGCACACACATGTTTTCGACCCCTGCGCAGATGATAGGCTACTTTTTGCGGCGATTCGTTGGGTCCTTCTATCGATTTATTGATTTGTTTACATTTTCCTAAGGAATTAAAAGGTTATCATGTTCAATCAATCATTTTACCATAGTCTGTAAAGAAGGGCGGTGAAGCTCATTTTCATCTCAGAATCACGAGGATGCGGTTTTGAAGCGGGTTCCAGGGTAAGTCATCCACAACATATAAGAAGGGGGGGGGGGGGGGGACTTGCAGTGCAGATGACTAATGGCCCGGGCTGGACCGGGAAAGCCAGCTAGTATATATATAAAACTCAAAAATTGTCAGTTTGGAGGGTATGTGCGTTATAGAAACGCGCACCGCTCAACCGATTCAGCTGAAACTTTGCACACATATGTTTTCGACCCCTGCGCAGATGATAGGCTACTTTTTGCAGCGATTCGTTGGGTCCTTCTATCGATTTATTGATTTGTTTACGTTTTTCTAAGGAATTGAGGGTTTATCATGTTCAATCAATCATTTTACCATAGTCTGTAAAGAAGGGCGGTGAAGCTCATTTTCATCTCAGAATCACGAGGATGCGGTTTTGAAGCGGGTTCCAGGGTAAGTCATCCACAACATATAAGAAGGGGGGGGGGGGGACTTGCAGTGCAGATGACTAATGGCCCGGGCTGGACCGGGAAAGCCAACTAGTATATATATAAAACTCAAAAATTGTCAGTTTGGAGGGTATGTGCGTTATAGAAACGCGCGCCACTCAACCGATTCAGCTGAAACTTTGCACACATATGTTTTCGACCCTTGCGCAGATGATAGGCTACTTTTTGCGGCGATTCGTTGCGTCCTATCAATTTATTGATTTGTTTACATTTTCCTAAGGAATTGAAGGGTTATCATGTTCAATCAAGCATTTTCCATACTCATGTAAAGGAAGGCGGTGAAGCTCATTTTCACCTCAGGATCACGAGGATGCGGTTTCCAAGCGGATGTCCCACGGTAAGTCATCCATACCATGTAGAGCGGGGGAGGGGGAAGGATGGCTCGCAGTGCAGTGAACCATGGCCCGGGCTGGACCGGGAAAGCCAACTAGTTACAAATAAATGTAAGCCAATACGGCTCCCCTACATTTGATTACAGAATAGGAAAATTATTTTTAGCCATCAAGGCAATGTATTGTTGCTTATTTAAATAAAGACTCTGAAAAATTATTAAGTTTCCAAATTTGTTCGCATCTTCTTGAAATCTAAATTTCTTTGCGTCTCAGTAAAACCATACGGTGCGTCTGATGCGGATTATTATAAGAAAATACAAGAGCTAGAAACAAATGAAGAAAATAATTTATACTGTGATGAGACAGAAAAAATGAGAACATCGCACGTCTTTTTAGAACTATTCTCAAATAAGGTAGAATTTATACAGGAAGGCTCTAAACGGTGTCCGACACGCATTTTCTTTCTCTTTCCGACGACTGGATTTTCCAAACATTTCACTTCATAATTGCTGAGATATTTGCAGAAATTTTGCACCCAAAGCGTTTGCCGTGTATCTGTGTTTTTTCCAAAAATGTCAGAAAATTAGATTGTGGAATTTGAAGCGGTAAACGCTTGATTACCTTACAAAATCAAGATTTGGTAATAAACTATTTTCGAAGCTCCCAAATTCGAAGGATTTTGTAAGGTTTAACGCATTTTTGTTTTGAGCCATTTTTTGTAAAATTGAGGCTTTCGAAAAAATGATTTTGAAAGGCCTAAAATGCTAGTTTTGAAAGACTTAAGTAGTGGTTTGCATCAAGCACCTCGCTGTTGAAAAGAGAAAGAAAAGCTACTTTTGATACAATTTAGGTTACTCTTCTATCGCTATTCGCTACGATTTCGGAAAGTTAGAAGGAAGCGGAAAGTTCTCATTACTTTTGATCAAGATCACGAAAATCACTGAAAGTATTTTTGTTCGAAAGCGGAGATTTACACGCAAAACTGCTGTATCTTTGCCGTAATTAGTATGAGAAAATATGCAAGAGTTCTGTCAGATTCGAAGAGAACACTCAAAATTGCCAAGCGAGATCACTACAAATGCTGATAGGGCCGGGTGAAACCTAAATAGAAGTAGGTCTTTGGTACAAACGTTTACTATGTCAAATCAGAGGAATGTACTAAACCCTACTGAGGTTTATTGAATGATTGAGTTTCGATCACAAATCGGCTCGACACTAAAAGTGTCAAAAAAACTAACAACATTTCTTTAACTCCTTTGAAAATAATAATTCTGCTTCATCCATTTTGGCAAGAATAACTTATCACCTAGAGGGGATAGATTCCCGAGGTAATGTCTTTGAGCTGATTTTGAGCAAGTAGCGTCCCCTACCAAAAAAAGAATTTTCGATCTCATTTCAACAGTCACTAGAGTCAATCTATTCTGATCCCTTTCGGTTCTTGATTTGAGTAAAAATCACGATGCGTTGATATTTTTTTCGATTTTCAGAAAATTTTTTGCATCCTGGAACATTTATCATTACAAAAAACTCTTCCTATCCTTTACTTATTTCGATTCTCAAAGATTTGCATCCGACACGGATCAATAGGAATTGCCCCTCCAAATATCGATGTAGTTCTCAAGTTATCCCTTCAGAACCGGAAAAAGTCAAATTATGACTGACTGAGAGATTATGACCAACCAAAAGACAGTGACACCGAAATTCACAAAATACAGGGTGTCCCAAAAGTATGTACACACTGTTTGATCGTTAATACGTCTTTTCCCAAGAAGTCCTTTGCCCACCTTCACGTAACATTTTGTAGACCTGGCTTCAACTTAGATTTGGAGTATGGAGCGAATCACGGATCGGTTTTCATTACTGTAAGATTACGGTTGGAACTTTCAGCTTACAGCGTCATTGCAGATTTACCGTGTTTCAAAAAATTTTCCAAAAAATCTGAAAGTAGTGCACTAGGGTTTTCAAGCTCGCTGGTTTTATTACTCAACTTTTTACAACTTTGCAAAGCTTTTAAAATGGCGTAATCACGATTTTATGAGGTCTTGTAAAAACAGCTATTGCGGTTTACCTGGCATAACTTATAAAGGAAGCATTATTTCAAAGTGCAAACATCATATTTGGTTTTATCGGCTTGAGTTGGCCTAGTATAAAAGTTTTCTGGCTGTTCGGTTTGCTGGTAGGCGAAATAGGGTCCTCAATGGATCACAATTCTTCTTGAAATCTCCACCGTAATCCTACAGTAATGAAGAGGGACCAGTAATTCGCTCCATACTATCCGTTGAGGACCCTATTTCGCCTCAGAAAGCAAACCGAACAGCCAGAAAACTTTTATACTAGGCCAACTCAAGCCGATAAAACCAAATATGATGTTTGCACTTTGAAATAATGCTTCCTTTATAAGTTATGCCAGGTAAACCGCAATAGCTGTTTTTACAAGACCTCATAAAATCGTGATTACGCCATTTTAAAAGCTTTGCAAAGTCGAAAAAAGTTGAGTAATAAAATCAGCGAGCTTGAAAACCCTAGTACACTACTTTCAGATTTTTTGGAAAATTTTTTGAAACACGGTAAATCTGCAATGAGGCTGTAAGCTGAAAGTTCCAACTGTAATCTTACAGTAATGAAAACCGATCCGTGATTCGCTCCATACTCCAAATCTAAGTTGAAGCCAGCTCTACAAAATGTGCTTAGGGGTAGGCAAAAGACTTCTTGGCAAAAGAGATATCAACGATCAAACAGTGTATACATACTTTTGGAACACCCTATAGAATTGCCATCCACTTTTCAAAGTCTGGAGCTCACTATACGTGAGAGCCATAGCAAATTGGTTTTTAAGAAAAGCATTGACGGAAAGTAGACAACTCTGAGACTGCGATAAAATTCATGATATGGCTTTGATTCGATCTTGAAAACTTGCAAATTTAGGATTTCAACCTTGATATTTATATATTTAAAATGTCTGCACATTCAGTTACCAAACTTATATTTTTGTCTGTTTGTCTGTCTCTCTCTCTGTCTGTCTGTACGTATGTGCGCAATAGAGATTTTTATTATTAAACCGATTTGGACCAAACATGGCACACACACTTCGGGGCGGGGAGCGTGTCATAGGCTACTTTTCGTTATCGATCGATATCGATTTTTTTTGTTTTTATCGATTTTTCGCAGAATTCACCTACGGGGCTGAGTGTTGGCACGGGGGGGGTATGTGCGCATGGCGATTTTGAATACAATATTAGGTAGTTTTCAGAATTATCGATTACTTTTATCGATTTTATCGATTTTTTTGCAGGGTTCACCTACGCTGCTGGGAGTTGGCACGGGGGGGGGGGTTATGTGGGCATGGCGATTCCGTGGGGCTTTATACAAACCGCTGGGAAGCTTTCGAAAAGTGCCAGCGGTTCCGCAACACTTTGACATTCCAGTACTTCCGCAGGGTTTTGAATGTGCTGTGTCGTATGATGTTTCTCGACAACAACTAGAGTGCATTATCGGAAATGAGGTCGTAGTGCAGAGTATAGTAGGTGAGTCTCGCAACCAATATAGTAAGGTTCAAATCTCGCCTAATTACTATCTTTTGCCGTTGTGGTTCGCATTCTTCGGACCTTGCGCAACACGTCGTTTGAGAACTTCCGCAGCAGTTTACGGAACTTCCATAGGCGACTCGGCGGAACTTCCGCAAACGTTCTGCGGAAGTTCCGGTCAGTTGTCTGAGTTATGATGAAAGAAAAGAAATACGAAGGACATAGATTATTTAGCTAGTTTACGCTGCAGCTTGTGCAGAAGCACTTATGCTCTTCAATAATTGACTAAAGAATAGAAGATCTTATTCCATAGATTCAGATTACAGTGGCCTCGACTAGGAAACCTCTCGTGTTTTAAATGTTAAAAAATTAGCAGAGTGTAAAGCGAACAACCCTAAAGAGAAGAATCAAAACATTTCAGTGACAATCGCTGGTGCCCCTAGGAAGTACCAAAGTCCAAGATACAGAACCGAAGATCCACCAATCGGTGATCTATTTGGAATTTCAGGAAAAAGCTAGAGCAAATTGGAGATCATTTCTTACCCTTAAAATGCTCACTTAAAATTTTTTTTAAACTGGAAAAGTAGCAGGCTTTCTAGTGATAAAGCAAGCGGATGTAGCTGAGACCCTACCGACCAAAAAAAACTAGTGCTTCACCCTAAGCCCCCTACTGAGCTTGTGCTACTACTTTGTCTGAATTCTAACTTCGAAGTAGAAGAAAAATTTTTAGACAGACCAACACATACAAAGGGATTTTACGATGTGTGACTTCTACAAGAGTGGCGTCTCTTTGGAACTAGTATAAAGCAACTTTCAGTACAATATTTCGGATCATTACAATTTAAAGTGTCGCTTCGTTCTCTCACTGAAAAGCATTAATTCGCTTCGTATCACAATCCAAAAAATAGGAATTTTTACACATCTACAACAACTTTAGTTCTCCAAACTAGAGCACAAACTAATGCCATTAAGGTAATAAAAATAAGTCGAAAATTTGATTTTTTGGATTAAAAGTTGAAAAAGCATGCCATTGCCGAGATATTGAACGAGCAAAATTTTGTTATTAAGAATTTCCAAGAGGTGCTAATCCAGCGGTAGAATACTGGTTACAAAAATGAAGTCAAGCTTTCATTAGATATCTGGAACCACTGAAAAGGACCACATTATATTTTTATCTTATTCATGAATGCATATTCCTAGATCCTTGACTTGAATCAAATTTTGGTGATGAATGCTATGATTTTCAATGCATTGATGAAATGGCATTTGCAAATTTTTCAAAAAAAAAATAATATAACCCCCTCTCCATAAACCAAATATGGCATCATCTAGCACATGTACATGCTAGCTTCGCCCGGAACGCGTCAACGTTTGTTTCGGCACGTCGCTGGAACGGCGCTGGCACAGTGCGGGCACACGGACAAGTCTGAACGCTGACTCATTGTTACGACGGTGACTAAGGTTGAATAAAAGTCTGACACGGCGCCAACAGAAAAACCTCTTATAGAGATTATCGTAGCAAGGAAGTGACTAATGCCTAACTTAGAGTGTAGAAGTAACAGACAAGATAACAGTTCTTATTCAGCACTCATGACAGGAAGTAATAGCATTGTTATCTGGACAAGGTGTCAAAAAACTGGATTGATACTCTTGATTCATCACCAGAGATGGACAAATAAGTTTTTTCGTAAAGAATTCAGGCCTTGATAACGTCCCTGGCCGGTAATGATGATTTTTTGGAATTTTTTCTCCATTGATCCTTTGCATACTCTTGACACTATACTAGTATTATAACATTACGATGAACTTTTTTTTGATATTTTCCTACCCAGTAATCCTCTTTTACACTTGACACTATACTAATAACTAAAGCTACAAAATCACTATAAATACACCTTAACGCATAGCTTCAACAGGGTTACCCTAACACCTCAAGTCATCCTACCCATCTACTCTTCAACTATGAAAACTCTTTTACTATTTTCGCTGATTTTCTGTGCTGTTTTGGCGGCGTATGATATACGTTTTTCAAAAGAAGTATCCCCTGGCCCCATCCCCCCATTTTGCCAGAATTGCTTGGACCTGGTTGAAAAACTGAAAGTTGCCTTCAAAGAGGGTAAAGAAGTGAAGGCGCTGAAGGAGGTAAGGATTTTTCAGTCTTAACAATTAAAGCGCTAAAATTTTAAATGCAACCAATACTAGGAAAACAGTAATAATCCCACTGTATCATTGCAGAAGTTCCTCCAAGAAATAATGAAATTTTTTCAGATTGCTCACAAATTTTGCAAAGAAATATTGCCACCGCAACTCAAAGTAAAATGCCACCATAAAGTGGAAAGACATTGGAAGAAAGTTATGAAAATGCTGGAGGTGAGCATTCTTATAAAAGTTTTGTGAAAAATTATATTTTTCTCTCAGATAACCATCGATTATGTAGCTGACCAGAAGTATTCGAGTAATGAAATTTGGAATAATTACACCAATAAAGAAAATTATGCATTTCAGGATGCCGTTGATTCCAAAAAGATGTGCCAAGCATTCCGTCTCTGCAATTAGGCGGTTCCGCTTCCCAAGAAACGGTAATCTGTGTCTAGTGTCATTTCAGAACTCTTATTTGTAAATATTGAAATCTCATTTACTCCTGTATAAATTATCTTCGAAAGATTGAAAATTTATTGCAAAAAGAAAAGTTTGTATTAAAATTCACATGGAAGATTGTGTTCTATGAGATCGAAAGGACATATTCGTTCAAGGATTCCCGCACATGAAATCTTACCAGTTTTAATCACTCGGATGCGTGCCTATATCGTCTCTAACCTAATGAATAATGAAAATTATCAGAATGTAAAATTGACGAATTTGAGACCTGGTTAGTTCCACTTACGAAGAGTTGTTCAGAAAGATGAAAAATCAAAGGATATATAGTCCCTTAAGGCACGAATATAACTGGAGAGGAGTACCATGGTTCTTGCTCACTTATGCAAAATTCATTTACAAGCCATAAGGTTCCATAGAGTGTGTAAAACAGACATCGAGATTACTGCAGCTATGCGGGTATTATTAATCTCTCATCAACTGAACTTATCAACTCACATCTAATTTCAGTACAATAAAAATTCCGTTTTAAAACTACACCGAGACAAAATTTTATACATGTGGTTCATAGCTAAAATCTGAACACCCAGCCCTACAAACTTTGCATTGCCTTGTTTAAATCCTGAAAATGGAGCGAAATAAGATTTGGAATAGCTTGATTTAAATTGAGAAATTTTCGTTTGCATAAATGAACTCGGTATGAGTTCTGCAATATTAACGTTATGGATTTCTTTACACAAAAAAATCGCATAGAGAGAAAACTTTTCGCGAGCGAATGCTTCATCTATTAAAAAGCTAGAACCATCAGTATTTTTGCAAGAAAGTTTGAAATTTGAAACCAGGCTTTCTCGATCAGCCTCAATCATTACTCATTTTTCCATCACCTCAAATTGTTGCTCAAAAAATGATTTTTCTGAAGGTGATAATCTCATCTCAAGAATTAAATTACTATGTACTCCAGAATGGGACAGAAATGCTATTCCATATGAAAAAAAAGCATTCTAGTAAAGGGTCAGAACCCATCTATCTCCTTTGTTCTAAGCAACCAGTAAATCGAGAGATTTGTAAGATCATCATGACTAAGTTCCATTTAGAAAAAACAAAGTTGAAAAACTCAAGAATTTTTTGCGGAAAATAGTAATACAAGACCGACACCAAATGAACAAAGCAGCAAAGAACTTCGGATCTTGCACCTTGCGCATCAATTGTTAGTAGAATTAGCCATAATTTTCGAGAATGCCAGGGAAAAATTGATACTTTCCTTCACGCTCAGTGAATTTCGAAAGAACACAGGAAAATGTGCCAGGCAAGACCCTTCAATAAATTTCTTCCAAAGTACATGTGATACCAAAATTTAATGAATTGGCACTTCATTTGAAACTCCGATCCAGGGTTCGGCACGGCTGGCACCGGGTCAAGCTGGATATCCTTTCTGGGACAAAAAGCAAAGGGGGTATCGTTTTATCTCGTTTTTTGAGGGGGTTTTCACGTTTGGGTTTAAGGTCAAAGGGGACTTCATACATAATTTTCAAAATCAAAGCGGACCTTGATTTGAAATCCCTTGAGGCTCACTTGTGCCGAGCATTGCTCCAATCAGAAATGCTTTGAAATCAACTTCGACAGAACTTCAACGGATTCAATCCACTGAAGCAGAAATATCATCTCCTTCAACATGTGCTGTCCCACCTAGAGCGCTAGAAAACTAAGAGTGACTAATCCGCTAAGAGCATTTATAAGTCAGTAAAAGATTACATGACGTTTGGAACTCAAGGTAGGGGAAGGGCAGGAAATTTGTTTGAGCTTTAAGCGTTAGCAAACCCCTCCGACAAATTTTCTAGCATGCCCAAATTTTTCTTGAGCTCGCCCCCCTGAAATTTAGAAGAACTTTTTTCAGAAAAATATTTGCAATGAGAAATGACTTTTAATAAATTATAAACTCTTTCTGATTATGTGAATCTAAACAGCCTATACTACCCTCTCCGGACACAGTAGATTCTTAACACTCTACTGCAGAATTATCATGTCGGATAATTTCTGCTACACTTTTTTTTGAAATTCTGAAAAATTCCGGAAGCCCTCTACAATCTTCAAATTTGCTTCATATGTAGGACATGCCAAGGCGTACACAACAGTATGCCTGATGCTGCAAATGCAGAAATAGCTAGCAAGTTCACGACAACTTTATAAGCACACCCTGCGTCCAATTATGTTTTTTCTCTCCTATAATTTTTTAATAATTTTTTTTGATATTTAAGCACCGTCTCTTTTACGGCAGCACTTTGTGCCGCTAACATGCCAAAGCGAGGAGTGAAATTGAATTAAAAGAATTGAAAATTTGTCAAAAATTTTTGTTTTGCGTGCATCGAATAGAATTTGATAAGATGGCATAGGTAATTTTTACAAATTTTTGAAAATTATTTTTCAGGTTACATCGAATGTGCGCCGACTTAGCGCAACATGTAGCTCATGTGATTGTATGACATGATTGTGCCATCGCCCTATATTCGCCAAAAACTATGTGCCACACCCTGCCCGATTGCCACATTGCCCAGTCTCTACCTGATCACCTGGAAAAATGCCAGCCCTTTGACAAAAATGTCCATGAACGTATTCCCATCAAAAAAGTGGGCTTTTTGTGCATGGACCACAGATCTGACGGTACCGGTGGGTAGACCTTTGCAGCTCTCAACACTCCTTAAACATAAGATTTTTCGAAAATTTCTTAATTTCAATGAAAAAAAAGAGAGTGTAAGAACAATTATCCGACAAAATACAAAAAATACGAGTCTGTGGTTTTCAAATAGTTTTGTGCTAACTACTCAGACAATTCACCGGAACTTCCGCAGGACAAGCAAAATTTGCAGCGATTTTGCAGGATTTTGTTTGCTATTGCAGAAGTGGAAACTTTGATTGGGAACTTCCGCAAATTTTCACTTCAGACTAGATGGAAACGCGAACTTCCGCAGGACTTTCGAAAAGCGCTGCGGAACTTCCGAAATAAAGGCAGCGGTTCCGCAGCACATTGAATACCAGCACTTCCGCAGGGTTTTAAATGTGTTGTCTCGTATGATGTTTCCTCGCCAACAACTAGAGTACATTATTGAGCATGCCAGACGTAGTGCAGGGATAGTAGGCGAGCCTCACAGACGATAAAGTAAGGGTCCAAATCTCGCTTAGGCGTACTCTTTTGCTGTTGTGGTTCGTATTCTTCGGAATTTCCGCAGCACGTTTACGGAACTCCCGCAAGTGACCCAGCGGAACTTTCCGAAACGTTCTGCGGAAGTTCCGGTATGTTGTCTGAGTAGAAAAACACGACTAGCTGAAACAGTTCTACGGAAAAAACTTCAAACAGCGAATCTTTGGCAACACAGCATGGAAAGAGTAATTCTGAAATTTTAAAAATGTTTGAAAAAAATTTATAGTCTTATCGAACAAGGTTGAACGTACAGGTGACTAATGCTTATACACTTTTTGCCAAATGTGAACTGTCACAAGGTGTCACTAACACCCCTTCAGCTCATGAGGAAGTGATAGCTATGTCATCTGATTAAGATATCACCATCAAAGGAATTGGAATGAAGCATTGACTTTTGCTGTTTTACAGAATTTCTTTCTCACCTTCAAGCATTGATAACGTTTCCGTTTACGATAGTTTTTCCTATTTCAATCGTAAAAAGGTTTTTTCCATTGACTCATGACACCGCAATCATGTAACTATACAGTCGTTATAAATACAACGCACCCATTAGCTTCAACAAGTCTAGAATTTTCCTTGGACTTGATTTTCCACAGCTTTTTCTTCTACTATGAAAGCTATTCTACTTTTTGCGCTTGTTCTCTGCGTTGCTTCGGCGTATGTGGCGCGGGTCGCAGATGACGTAAACGACAAATCTCCTTTTTGCGAGGTTTGCCTAGATCTGGTCAAAGAGATGAAAGATGCCCTAAAACAGGGTAAACAACTGAAGGAGGTAGGTATCCTGGGTATCTGATCTTTTTCGTTGTTACCTGTTACAAATCAAAGCGGTTTGAAACTGGGCGAATTACCCTCCTAGAATTACTAAAGGAAATTGTTCGACATAAAAATAACTCTGCTGAACTTTTTCAGATTGCTCATAAATTCTGCAGCGAAAAAATGCCAGATCATCTCAAAGCGGTATGCCACATAGAGGTGGATATATACTGGAAGAAAATCATGGAAATGATAGAGGTGAGCCTCAACATTTTGGCGGAATCAAAAAAATGATTTTCACTTTCTTGTACAAGATCATACAGCCTGATATTCAGTAGGACAGAACTTAGAAAGTACTCTTATCACGCATTAAGAATAATCTAGAATATTTCAGAAAAACGTTGATGCCGAAAAGATCTGCCAGACGTTCCATCTTTGCTAGTCAAATCTAGCCACCCTTCAACCTGTCTCAAAATCTTCATAACCGCGATGTGTAAATATTGTTCATATAATTAATCTTGTACATGTCTAATAAATATTTAGCAGGTCTCAGGAAAAAGACAAGAAACAAGGTGATCCCAGGGATTTTTACAGAGAAAAAAATCCAGATTTTTTTTCTACAAATAGTAAAAGATTATAGACGATTAGATGCAATACTATACAGAATATGGCCAGTTTGGCGTCTATCCTCCGTACCGATAGAAGAATTTAATCCACTACGGAGGCTCATCATTAGGAAACAGTGGTTCTCCTCATTGTTTCAGTCCTAATCTCATCACCTGAAATTTCAAAACTTCGAAGAAATTATTTCTGTTCATACAAAATAAGCATGATAATTGCTATAATACCAAAGAATGAAAGTGCCACATTCAAAATGACAATCTCAGACAAATGACCGGAACTTCCGCAGAGCGCTTGCGGAAGTTCCGCCGAGTCACCTGCGGAAGTTCCGTAAACGTGCTGTGGAAGTTCCGAAATGAGGTCCTGCGGAAGTTTCGAAGAATGCCAACCACAACAGCAAAAG
Source organism: Cylicocyclus nassatus (assembly GCA_958299035.1). Taxonomy (NCBI): domain Eukaryota; kingdom Metazoa; phylum Nematoda; class Chromadorea; order Rhabditida; family Strongylidae; genus Cylicocyclus; species Cylicocyclus nassatus. The sequence continues at coordinate 14,434,078 of CATQJL010000112.1, forward strand.
AGTATACCGAAGCGAGATTCCAACCTCACCCTTGAACCGACGTGAGACCCACCAACTATCCTCTACGCTACTGCTGAATGTTCGATAGTGCGCCCTAGTTGTTGGCGAGGCAACATCACGAGACAACACATTCAAAGTCCTGCGTAAGTTCTGGCAGGCCAAAGTGCTGCGGAACCTCTGGTGTTTTTCGGAATTTCCGCAGGATTTTGAAGAAGATTCTGCGGAAGTTCCGATTTTCAACCAGTTTGGCATGAAAATCCCGCGGAAGTTTCGTTTTTTAACGTTTTCATCTCTGCAATAGTGAACAAAATCCTGCGGAACTTCCGCAAGTTTGGCTTGTCCTGCGGAAGTTCCGGAGATTTGTCTGAGATGTTTATAAGAAAAAGTAGCATAGCCTTTGTGGCAACCTAATATTTGGAGAATTTTTTGAGAGAACAAGTAGATATAATGGAAAAGTACACCGAATGAAGTGCTGAAATATTCGTAAAATACTTGGGCGTTTTTTTTTTTCAGAGAATAACTTTCGTAGGTATCACTAAACTCACCTAGCGGCGCATCTTATTTGAAGTAGTGCCTGTTTCAATACAATAGGTTTACGGTAGCTAATTATTTCTCACGTATCTTTTCAAAGTTTCGCTTACGATAAGAAGCAATCTACGACCAATATCGGCGCAATCTTGCTTGTGTGAAAATTGAAAAAATTTGTGAAAAATGACTAGCCTTAAAAACCTACCGTTGCCAGACAGGCACACCAATACGTAGAAGGATGAGCAGCGCCGCGCTGAGTTGAATAGAATTTTTGAATTCAGAACTGGCCCACTCAAAACCGAGACATGGTGATGCGACGCTAACGCCACCTGACTCGAGTAATCATCGCGTCTTTTTTGAGCTAATCCCGCAAGTGCTACTTTGTATAACAGCTAAAATTTTTACATCCTCATTTACAGCGTTATCTTGAAAGGAGTTATGCATGCGTCTCAGATAACGCTGTTTCAATAGGTACCACATTTTACATTATATTTCACAAGAAAGATACTAGTGATTAGAGCACAAAAAATGCCAAGTGACTTGTATTTATTTCTTGCCAACATTGCGCTGTCATAAGGCTTCGCTAATACTTCGACTTCTGCCGCTCATGACAGGAAGTATGCTTATAGGTTTACTTAGGCAAATCACCGGAACTTCCGTAGGACAAGGCAAATTTGCAGAAGTTCCGCAGGGCTTTGTTCACTATTGTAAAGACGAAAACGTTGAAAATCGGAACTTCGCGGGATTTTCATGCCAAATTGGTTGAAAACCGGATCTTTCGCAGAAGCTTCTTTAAACTCCTGCAGAGACTCCGAAAAATGCCAGAGGTTCCGCAGCACTTTGGCCTGCCAGAACTTCCGCAGAACTTTGAATGTGTTGACTCATGATGTTGCCTCGCCAACGACTAGAGTGCATTATCGAACATGTCCCCCGTATTGTAGAGGATAGTAGGTGGGTCTCACAGTCAATGGAGTGAAGTTCAAGATCGCTTCGGTGCTCTCTTTTACTGTTGTGATTGGCATTTTTCGGAACTTCCGCAGGTGACCCGGCGGAACTTCCGCAAGCGCTCTGCGGAAGTTCCGGTCATTTGCCTGATACTTAAGCCAACATTGAAGAAGCAGAGAAAAAAAGAGAAAGAAAAGAAGAGGAACCGAAGCGAAACAGTATGGAAGAGAAGAGCAAAGCTGTACGCTGTTGATTGCTGAAGATGCGTTTGCTGTTTCGCAATCGTAAATACATGCACTGTCAAAATCCTGCGGAAATGCTGGCAGGTCAAGTGCTGCGGAAGTCCCGGTTTGCGATCGCTTGACGTCAATTAACTGCGGAAACTCTGCATGATGAAGTGTGCACCTTCCCAATGGTTAAAAAAGTGCTGCGGAACCGCTGACAATTCTGCTTATCCTGCAGAAGTTCCAGTGAATTGTCTAAGGTGAAAGCGATCACTTAAATCGGGTGACACTATCAAAAAAACCTACAATGACAATCTAACTTAAGATACTGTAAAAGTACACAAACATTTTTCCTTTTGTGTAAAATTTGATAACGGTTCTAATGACCAGGCAATTTTTTTTCAAATTTTACAAAGCCATGTTTTTATACTTGACACTATACTATTATTACAGCTACACAATCACTATAAATTCAAGCTGATGTCCAATTTTGACAGAATCACCTTAACTTCCATCAATTAACGATTTCTCGATATAGCTATCCTACAGCGATGAAAGCTATTTTACTACTTTCGTTGCTTTTCTGCGCTGTTTCGGCATGGGTGACATATGTGCCAAATTACGTCGACAACAAACCTCCATGGTGCGAGTTCTGCATAGATCTCGCCGAGAAGCTGAAAAATGCGCTTCTAGGGGGTGAAGACCTGAAGAAGGTAGGTATTTATTCCAAACATTATTTTTTCGTCCTATCAAGGAAAGTCATTCTTATACGCAAATCATCGCTAAAACCAAGTAGTGCGGCTGCGTTTATTCTCAATAAAACTTCAAAATTTTTTAGGTTGCCCATAATTTCTGTAAAGAAAAAATGCCATCATCTTTTATAGAAGTATGTCATATAACTGTCGATAAGTACTGGGATAAAGTCGTGGAATCAATAGAGGTAAGTTTCAGCAAATTGCAAAACTGAAAACTACAAAGTATATATTCCTTTTAGAGAGCTTAAAAAGTAATTATGTTTGTCATACGCAGCTGATTTCAGGAGAACACTAATTTCATCAAGATTTGCATTGATATCTGCTAAGTAACTTCAATTACGTGGTTCCATTTCGTCACTTTCACATCATTAAATGTAAATATGGTTCACATAACATATCTAGTATGCATTATTCGAATAAATAATTTCAACCTAATTTCAAGACAAAACAGGATGACTTCAGGAATAGAGATAAAAAGTTTGGATAACAGCTAAACATCCAAAAGCTGAAAACCAAAGAAAAGCTTGAAATCTAACAGTAAAATTCTTCAAATGTTTGCAACCTTAATAACAACCAATTTTGCTGAACTCAAACAAATGACCGGAACTTCCGCAGAGCGCTTGCGGAAGTTCCGTAAACGTACTGCGGAAGTTCCGAAACGAGGTCCTGCGGAAGTTTCGAAGAATGCCAACCACAACAGCAAAAGAGAACACCGAAGCGAGATTTGAACCTCCCTCTATTGACTGTGAGACCCGCCTACTATCCTCTACGCTACGGCTGACATGTTCGATAATGTACTCTAGTTGTCGGCGAGGCAACATCACGAGACAAAACATTTAAAGTCCTGCGGAAGTTCTGGCAGGCCAAAGTGCTGCGGAATTTCTGGCATTTTTCGGAATTTCCCAGGATTTTGAAGAAGGTTCTGCGGAAGTTCCGGTTTTCAGTCAGTTTGGCATGAAAATTCCGCGGATTCCGATTTTCAACGTTTTCATTTTTGCGATGGTGAACAAAACCCTGCGGAACTTCTGCGAATTTGGCTTGTCCTGGAAGTTCCGGTGATTTGTCTGAGAACATGCATCTATTGACTATCATCACTGAAGATGAGCGCTGAGGATAACAACTGATATCTTTAACTATTATGAGAGTCAAACATTCAAGAGTTTTTCAATGTCGATAACAGAAGATGATTGAAAAAGAGAAAGTGACAGGTGAGAGGATGAACATCATTTGATGATAAGCTCTGGCTTTTAGTAAAACCCTATTAGTCTACAAATCATGAGATTTGGTAAGACGCAAAAAAACAGATACCAAAAATAACTTCATACATACAAGAAGTACCTATCGCTCATCAGTAGTTACTACCTAGGTTACTGCCAAAGATCAGCACTGGCTTCAGAGGCCGTGTCCAGGCTAAATCAACCCCCTCCGATTATTCGATCCTGAATGTAGGCCCCACAAGAGGGGCAACCTGCGTCGATCCAACCCTCTAATGTTGTTTGTGAATGGAGATAAGGGGCCTGGAACAGCCAAAATGAGCCCCGCCCACTCACGTACTGAAAGCCGTCCGCGCCCTCAAGACAGGGTCTTCAGGAATCGGGGTTTTGGGGGGTTTTGGGCTATTTGATCCTCATAACTGTAATCAGGGCCATGAAAAGGCCCTTGAATGACAAAAACATGGGAGGCGAAGTTTTGGGTGGACGCTGCCTTCAAGGAATTCAAGAAACGAAGTCCCCTTTGACTCCCCAAACTTTCACAATTTTCCCTTTGACCTTTTTTGCCTCTATCAATTGCATCTTGAAGTTTTTGAATGTACTGTAAATGACAAAACTAGAATCAAAAAGAAACAATTGAGATTTTTTCTGGTTTGAAAACTTTAACATTATTATGAGATAGAGAACGGAAAATAAGAGCTAAGGAAAGGAAAAATCAAACGAATGGTATGGATGTGTAGATTTTTGGAACTGCTGCGCGATGTCTAATTAAGCGATCTTATTTATTTATTTATTTATTTATTTATTTCAGTACACTCATGGTGCGCCTTAAATGAGAAAAAAATAGACATTTTTTTTACATTTGTACACTTACTGGAATGATAAGAAGTTATACCTGACTTCTTCTTATATCTTTTCTCCATAATATTTTTCGAATTTTTTATAGTAAAGACTTTTTCCTCATTTAAAGATCATACTGCAAAAAAAGTTGTTGAAATTTTTCGATCTTGCATAATTTTGAAGCAAAAAAGGAAAGGCAATGATTTCAACAACTCTTTTCGCAGTATAAATCTTTGCATGAGGAAAAAAGTCTCTGCTTTAAAAAATTCGGAAAAATTATGGAGAAAGGATAAATGAAGAATTAAGGTATAGATTCTTACCAGTAAGTGTACAACATTCGAAATTTTACTGTACTTCAAAGCCATCAGCGACTAAAGTGCAAAAAAGCTGGATAACGAAAATAGAGAAGAAAAAAAAGAAAATCGTGCTGGATTTCCTAAACAAAAATCCTGTTTTAGATTTTGTAAAGCAGATCTTTCACGAACATGTAGAGGCTCTAGTAAAAAAATCCCATTTACCCATTGAGTTTAGGCAAGAAGAATGAGAAGAAAGAATTTTTGACGCCGGTCTCATGCGTTGAATAACCATGAATCATCAAATGAACTTACTTTTGAAGGCAAGCATATGAAAACTAAAAGATAGAGACCCGGACGATTTTAGGTTGAATCGAAAGTTCTGCCGTTTTGATTTTGAAAAATTCGTGGTTGCTCCCTATGTGAACGTATTTGCTTACAAAAAATTCCCTCAAGAAGAGAACCTCGACTTTTTTACCCTATTTTGCGGGTCTTTGACGACAAGAGATTTCAAAGATAAAACTTCGAAAAGGAGAGCCAACTAACTCTAGTTTCGGAAATGAATCGTCATAAACCTCAGATGCTGCAGAATTATCCGAGAGCGTGTTTTTTAAAAGTTTTATGAGCTGCTCCAATGGTGTCAATTTTATGCAGATCGAACCTTTCCACGGAAAGTTATGATTTTCGAGAAAATGCGGAAAATGCGTGAATTCGTTTGCTGTTTTTGGCATTTTTCTCGGAAATCATAAATGTGTAGAAAGGCTCGATCAGCATAGACTTGGCAACATTCGAAAGAGCAACTCACAAAACCTTCAGAAAACATGCTTTCAGATTTTTCGACAGCGTTTCAGATTTAAGACGTGTTTTTGAAGTGGTTCTCTTTTCAAGATTTTATCTCTGAAGTCGTCAAAGCCGCAAAGTAGCTATAAGAAAAAAGATAGAATTTTCTATCTTAAAATATTTTTTACAAATAAATAAGTTTACATAAGGAGCAGTTATGAATTTTTCAAAATCAAAGCGACATTACCAGGGCCGGCACAAGCTGGCACCAGAAAATTTTCAAAACGAAGTCCCCCTTGACTTTTGGGAATTTACGAAGTCCCCTTTGATCCTCAACGATATCCTCTCTAAAATCCTAAAGAACCCCCCGCCCCCCCCCCCCCCAAAAAAACGAAACGTCGACCAAAAAAAAAGATCGACGTCGCAATTTTGCGTATATCTTCGCTCAAAAACGAAACCCCCATTGCTTTTTGCTCCAACGATATCCAGCTTGCCCTGTGCCAGCTGGTACCAGGCCCTGGGCATTACTTTCGGAACTTAATAAAAATATTGTATGAAAAACAATTTCCTCTTTGGTACAAGCGATTTGAAAGAAAGGTTCAAAAACATGTACCTGACGTAATCGTTATAGTATAAGGTGTACTTATTACGAAAAATTTCGCTCCAGTTCAGACCCTCGATAACGGTTTAGTTGCGAGTGAGCATTTTTTTTGCGTTTTATTATCCCATGATCTACATGCTGACACTATACTATTACTATAGCCAAACAATCGCTATAAATACAACGGCGACATAGCTTTGACATAGTCTTCTAAGACTTTCTGTATTCTATCAATCGCACTAAGTTTCCTGTTTAAAATGAGGTTTATTCTACTTTTTGCGCTGGTTCTATGCACTGTTTTGGGACGTGTGAAAAGAGTGGCAGATGACGTCGACGATAAACCTCCATGGTGCGAGATCTGCATAGATCTAGCCGAGAAGCTGAAAGAAACCCTGAAATGGGGTGACAATTTGAATGAGGTATTCAGATCTTTGAAAACTTTATTTTCTTGAAAAACAAATCCCTTTAGATTTTATAGCATTTACCTTAAGGCAAAGGACATACCTCACGCGATTTCAGTCGCCACGCGATCTGGCAATTTGCCATATGTCTTCAAATTCAATACTGGAAGACCTCAAATGCACAGCATATATAACTTTCGTAGGTTGATAAAATGCCCCCTCTTCCGCACATTCAGAAACCCCGTAGGATGAGTTATGAACATTTGGAGTACTGCTAAATCGCGTGGCGACTGAAATCGCGTGAGGTATGTCCGAGGCCTAACACGTTGACGACAACGTGCATTTTTAGGTCTGCCTCTTGGGACAATGCCAATTCAACGGATAATTCAGAAAATTTTCAGCTAAAATCATGCAGGTCTCAACTACAGCATGCCTACAGTAGTTCTATAAAGCGGCAAAAGCATTTTCTAGACTTAAAGCGTAAGCTTTTGAAACGAATGTATTCCAAGATAGCAGTCATCTCAAACAAAATTCAGCCATGACCCGCCTGTGGACACATTGTTCCAAGTGGCAATCATTGCATGACCCACCATGTGGGCTAGTTGTCGTCAGTATGTTAATGCCAGTCAAAACTAATAAATCCGCGGCTAATTTCATAATTTGAACTTTCTTAGGTTGCTCATAAATTCTGCAGTGAAAAAATGCCAACGTCTCTTATAGAAGAATGCCATATAAATGTGGACAAATATTGGGTGAAAGTCATGGAATCAATAGAGGTGAGCTTTAGCAGATGGCAGATAGAACACCAAAAATATATATTTAATTTTATTTGTGGACGGTATCAGATAGTATAACATCAAATCTCCATGAAATCCTGAGGAAATGGATTTGAATCCATATCAAAAACAACTTTTTTCAGGAAAACATTGACTCTACAAAAATTTGCATCAAACTTTGCTGATCAAATACAACCAAGTGGTCCTGTCTCGGTTTTTTCAAAATACTGATTTGTAAATATTTCACACATTTAATCGTGTATTAATGGTTGAAATAAATGTTTGCAATTTGTTTGGAAAGCAAGGGAAGATTATGTACTATACAGAGGTACCTTTGCTTCACTCAATACTGAAGCTAGAAAAATAGAAGAAGAAAATGATCATTTCAGCTTTTATTATTTGGAGATAAGTCAGAGCCAAAAGAATTTTGTTCTTTCATTTCTAACTCTGTAAAGTGCTTGCTAGAAAGCCCTCAGATATTTAACCTTTGATTCAACTGGCATGGCCGCTGGAACGCGGGACTTAGTGACCTAGATAAGGCCGCTAGCGACCGCTTCGCAGTCTGCGTCTCTCTCGCGCGCAAGCTCTCTGATCACTCTGATTATCTGGGTGTATGTCAAGAGGCGCGATTCTTATTGCCAGATGGGCAGCTTATAGCACTATTTAATGTTTTACAAAGTTCTAGAATCACTTGAATTCTCAAACAAAGTATTTTTGATAATTGCACGGGTTGTTCCATCTCATCATCCTGAAATCGATTCCAAACAAAATTGTTGAAGGTCAAAAACCCTTGAGAATGCAGTTAATAGCATTTTGTAAATAATCCAGTAAGTTTTCTAGCAGAAGTCGTCAAACTTATCAAGCGACTACTTCAAACAGCTAGTAAGCCATGGAGTTTGTCCGGCACTTTTTGAACCCTCCCATAGCCCGAAACTGAAATTTCAAGTTGGACAGCCAGAAAAATCGCGCCTCTTGACCGTCTCCCCCATTATCTAGCCTCAACTAGGTTACAGAACCCCGCCTTCCAGCCGCCAAGCCAGTTGAATTAAAGGGCAGACAGCGTACAAGGTGGACGAAAAGTACGAGCGTCACGTTTGCATTTGCAGAATTTTATCAAATAAAACGGAGTTTTATGAAGATAATAATGCATAGTCATCCCTCATCATTTCGTTTGTTTTGCTGATTATTTTCACTCTGTAGATGACAATCTATGACGCCAAGCAGTGAATAAGTGCGATATTCTTCGCCTCAGCACTGTTTTCGTCATAGACTCTATTGTCAGAGAATGAATGTGCTATTCGGTCTGCCACCAGGAATTTCATTAATTCGGAATCTTCCCTTCCCTTCCCACGACTGAATGGCGAAATCTTGATCCTAGCTCACACATGGATCACTATGGCCCGTAGTAAACCTATCGTGGGGCGCCTCGGTCCAGCATCCCGCGAGCTATTGATAGAGATGCGGATCGCTTTTCAGGTATAAAAATCCTTGCGCGCTATTAAAGAGGAAACACCTACATCGCCTGTGCAAGTTTGGTCAAACAGGTATGTGACTGGTACTCAGCCCGCACAACCGTGGTTCGGCGCCGGCCAGTGCCAAACTTCTGCGCATCGCTAGCAATCTTTGATAGCGGCCACTATCGAAGAAAATCGATGACGGCCGCTATCAAGGAATCCACAAACCAAAAGAATGCACAAAACAAAACTGACTTTTTTGAACCAAGATTTCATCAAAAACTGAGGAAGTAGGGACAAAATCGAATGGAAGTAAATAAAGAGATTGTCGCTCTGAGTAGCTTTTGTAAAAAAACCTAAGCAAACTTTGCATAAAGGAAAAAACCTATTCTTCTGTTTTTTTTTTTGCGAAATCACCTGTTCATTGATCCTTTCCTTTTTGGGCACCGGTATTGTGCAGTTTTGCGCGTTCTTCTACCGCAACAATACGTCAAGTAAGATGTCCCGTAAGTTACTCACGAGCAACTTACGGGATTTTTCTGTGCGTCTCATCCTTTGCACACTATTTCGGTCAATTCATCTCGAAATCAGGCTGCTCTTACGGATTTCAGGTGAATTCATCGCGGCACCTGCCCTGACGCTAACCCTTCAGATCAGGTTGTATTCTTAAGCATGCGGGAGTGACCGCTGCTCAATTTATCTTGAATACCTCAACTCACCCCTCACTTGAGATCATCTGAAGTGAAGTGGGGCTTACTACGGGCCTATTAGAAAAGTAGCCTAGACGAACAATCCAAGAAGTTTGCTGCTTTTGTTAATGGCAATCGTGTATACTTCAGTTCAAATTTATACAATTCAGCAAAATTCTATAATCAAACTTGATTCTTAAAGAAATAAAACAAAGCTGGTAAATGCCCAACAATAACAATTCAATTACTAGAACGGCTCGAAAATTCTCGGACATTTTCAGACCGAATTTGCTATTTCTCAAAACCTAATGCATATACATCCCTGAAAATTTCCATGTACTCCCACTTGCATGTAGTGTTAGCTAAGCAAGTGGGAGGAGTCCACGGCCAATGGGGGCGGGGAGCAGAGTTTGCCATTTTTAACTACCTCGTTTTTCTTGTTCTTTGAGCTCGAATTCCGCACAGACTTTGCATGTAAGTATGTATGTTTGTACTATAAATCAGAGCATGTGGGGATTTTGAAACGTTTATAGTGGAACTCTGAGTTAGTCAAAATCTTATGCTTTGGCTTTCGCCTGAATTTTCATAGAAATCATTGATAATGCTTTTACTTACCACAGTTTTGTAGAGAATGCTTTCCTCTATCCAATGGTGTGCTGCATGTCCCAATCTGAGCTCATATCGAAACAAAAACTTTGTCTGAACTTTCGAACCAACCTAATAGATATTTTTTGTGCATGAGTGTAGGCAATGCTTAAAATTTTGACCACGCTAAGCTACATAAAAGATGATAAATTTTTTCCTCGCTGATGACTGTCATATAAATAGAGCCACATCAGCTTTGTCAGCGTTTATCAGCTTGCACGATCACATTTCTCAACATTTTCAATATAAACAGTGGAATGGCAAGCTGTTGAGCATGACATCTGCCAGCCTGTCGCCCTTCATTTTCCCCTCGTATTTGAAAATATTAAGTAAAAGCTCCTTTGAAGTTTTCATTTGCAGAAACATGAGGACAGCGTTGGTAGTCGCAGTAATACTCTCAGCTATTACCATGGCTGTTTCTTATAGGAAGAAACCGCTATGTGAGATGTGTGAAGGACTTATAGAAAAAGTTGATGAGGTTCTTGAAAAGGGAGGAGACATTGAGCAGGTTAGCCTTATTTGCATTATTATCGGAATTGTATTCTGCTGCTAACAACATTGAAATGTCTCTGTTTTCAGGCTGTAGACGAATTTTGTCGTGAAGATGTCCCAAGTTTTCTCGTGGACTATTGTGAAAAGATTATTGCAAAGAATCTCAAAGAAATCATCGAAAAACTCAAGGTAAGCTTGCGTGATTCCCTATTCATGCTAAACGAAAGAATCACAACGGCTGTAGCGAGCCACATTGATGATGCGAGATCTTGGCTTTGTATTACATAGGTCGTTCCGAAGGTAATGTATTTTTTTCCAAGTGAACGCTACAGCTCGTGAAATCAAGATTTCTAGGAGATCTTGAAAGCATTCATGCAGCATTTCATTCCCTTTCTAACGGTTATATGATCTTTGCACGATATTCAATAAGCTCCAAAAAATTACCAAAATCTGCGACCCATGTTTTTTGAAAAGGTCGAGTTTCACAATTTTTCTAAATTTTTAACAATCCCCCGAAGGAGTCCAAGTAACAGCGGATAGCAGACCCTATGGAAAATAGTGCGATTTTTTTCCACTTTCCATGGCTCTTTTTGTAGAGATTTTTTAAAGGAAACATTGAATTTTGGCAGGCTTGTCTCAGACACTAATGCATCAAACCAACAAATTTTCGGATTTTTAAACTCACAAAGATGGACTATGGTTTACACTAATTTTACAAATCAGAGTTTACCGCTTCAGATTAGCAACTTCCGGAAATTTCGGGTACAGCCTGGGGTGTCCTGGGAAACCTAAACTATGATGTTTTTATCTTGGAAAACTTTATGAATCGGAAACCAAAAATAACTGGTAAAAAGAGGAGAAAAAGCTGCGTCGAATGATACCCTTGCCGGTTGTTGTTCTGCGAGGCTTGAGTTGACCAAATATGAATTTTGATAGCACTGAAAAATTGTTTTTAGAAACTCTAAGAAGCAAACTAAGGAAAGATAAAAATTGTTTCGTGTCCTACAGGGTTTGCTCTATTTATCTGTTACTTGTATATCTGGGGAATTAGTACAAAAATATAGAAAATTAGCGGAACTAAGCCAGGACAAAAAGCTTGGGTCGCAGGTTTTGGTGATTTTTTTAAGAGCTCATTGAATTTTATGCAATGAAATTACAACAGTCAGAAAGAGGACGAAATCTTGCATCGACTGATCCCAAGAGCTCTTGAAAATCTTAGTTCCAGAAATGTGGCGGTCATTTGAAAAAAGCGACATTACTTTCGGAATGACCTAATATTCAGATTTTATAATACGAAATATTTAATGACTCTCTTGCAAAGCGAAGACTTCCACACAGCAGATTAATTTTTTTCGTCTAAATGAAACTGGTTTCACTACAAGTTTGTAGTAAAAAACTTGAATCACTTAAAAACCAATCAATAAAGTAGATGTTACAAAACTTTTTTCATCGCCTTAGATTAGGCCTTAATCTCCAAGAAAAATTTTGCACCGAAACAATATTGACCAATACGAACAGATGATATCTTACAAAAGTTGCTTTCGCCTATTCGTGCTCTTCGGGATAGAACTAGATCCTTATTTTTGAACAAAAACTTAAAACAAATAGTTTTTCGCTTCATGTTCGATCAATTAATTACAAGTAGTTTTTAAGTTGCGTTTTTTTTTCAACCTTGGTATTGATGATACCTTTTCCTCTACATTCAAAATCATACCCAAGTCTCTATTTCAGGATCACGAATCACCAGAGAAGATATGCACAGATATTTATCTTTGCGCTGCTTGAATAAAGGCGTTTGCTCATCGATTGTTGCCTAATTATTCCAATGTCGATTTTCTATGAAGTTAAGATGAACTCATGCAGAAAAATGTTATCGCCAAATCGCACCATGTATCAGTAAGCATGAATAAATAAATATCACTACGACGAAAAAAATGTTGTATACGGAAATTCGACACAATTTCACAACTTATGAAGTTACACGAACCACTCGGATATAAATTTGCGTTCCTGGATTAAAACGCGGGATTTTTACGCATTACTATGAGAAAATGCTTCTGATTCCTTAATTCTCGCTTTGATAGCTGACATCATTGGAACCAGAAATAGGATGAGCTCAAATTCTGATGGTTTAAATGGGTGTATCTTCTCATATACCTTCTAGTTTGTCAAGCATGCCCCTGATCTATTGTGAAGAAGACAAAGTTAGGACTTCTTTCAAGATTTTTCAAAGACTTCGAAGAGTCGAAAAGATCCGAGAAGTGTAATTTCTATTTGTATCTATGACAGAAATTTTACGAAAGATAGAGTCAAAAACCTGGCAGCTGCCATCCTGCTATTGAAGTTTGGAAAAAAAGAATGATTGGAAATTGGCATTTGAGTAATTGAATAAATCATAATAAAGTGTTTTAAAGAGGAGAGGGAAGCTATCAGGTTGGAAAGAAAAGAATATTGTATCATATGCTTTTACTATTGCGGCAAAGCAAACAACAAACGTTTAGGTAGCATTTGTAAGAGCAAATCAGCTAATGGCAATCTAGCAGTCGCACCAGGTTTGATCGTCGTTTAGTTCGAAGCCAGTACCTTCATCTTCAAGTTCCAAATGCCCAAAAAATGGAAAAGTAGGTCCACCTTTAGGAATAATACTTACGAGCTTCCACCGCTCACGCATATATAGGGCTTCCGAAAAATCTTGACGATGGCGCGGCCGCGCGCGACACGCACGCACCTCCCAGCATCCGCATCTAGGTTTCATCTCCACTTCAAATGGTTTTTCTGCTTACATGTGACAGTAATTAGACATTGGAAAAGACTGAGCGGAGAGTTAAGGTAGCCATGAGTTATATGAGTTATATGAGTGTTTTCTGCTCCTATGGGCGCAAAGACCGCAGTCAAACCCGTCGTCACGATTTTGCAAACGACCTATACTTTCCACATCGTACATTCATAAGTACAGTTTCGTATCATTCCTTGGCTGAAAACGGAGAAAACGAATTTTCATGCTTTTGGAATACAATTCTGAGCTGTTCCATCTAAGCATAAGTATTTAACGCCTTTAAAAGTGACCGTATAGATTTCCAAGTTTCTATAAAAGTTGTTTCTCAAAAATTGATTCCTGTATAAGGCTAAAAGTTTACGCTTTATTTATTTATTTATTTATTTATTTCATACACGTAAACGTGTGCCAAAGCCTGGGTGAGTGACGCAAACATTGCTAGAGTAAAAAACTAAAAAAGTACGCTTGTACTTCTAACGGTTGGTAGTAGAGAATGAAGTCAGTAGAGCATCAGTGCATCTACAAAAGATTTTTTGGAAGGAAGTATGATTTTTTTCAGTTTCACAGGCATTTGAAGGCAATTTGACTGCTTGAACCAAACTTCTTCTGATTGCATTGATCTTCTTTTGCCACGTGCATCATGAAGGGCCAGTCATACTTCACGCGATTTCAGTCGCGACGTGACTTGGCAATATTCTAACTGTCCATAACTCACTGTAAGCACATTTTAAATGTACAGAAGATAGGGCATTTTATCTATCCACAATATTTACACACACTATGCAAGTCTAGAATGCTAATGTTGGAGTTGAAGACTTCTGGCGAATTGCCAAATCGCGTCGCGACTGAAATCGCGTGAAGTATGCCCGGCCCTTAAAACTCAGTGTGCAAGTAAGGCAGGAAAAACCAGAGTCCCAGTTTGTGACCATTTCAGTAGACTCGGTGTTGATTAAAAGTTCCAAAAATCAGCACTTGTTAATTAAAACGTGCCTCCTTCAATGGTTGAATAATAATAATAGGATATCAAGAAAACAACCTAGTACTCCTTTTACTTGTAATTTGGTTTTTTTTCCATAACAGCAGTGAAAACACTAGTGAGTAATCTACTCGTGACAAACAGTATATGGAAGGACAACAGTTACGTCAGTCCATATCAGCACCAAAAAGCACACCTACTGCATTGTCTTGCAAACATCGCTGTATGTTTTTGCTCCTTGCTATCGTATTACTCACCTCGTGACTGACTTTTAGCATATTTTCGAGACCAACTGGAACATCAAGAACCATTGTCTAGTTTAGATAATGTCCACACTGACGTTTTTCATTGTCTTTGTTTCATTTACTACACTTTTGTTCCAGTTATCCTGAGGTTTTCGGAAATGAGAAACTCAACTCTTTTTGCCCTATTCTTGTCATGCTTTCTTGTCACCGCACTGCGAAAGAAGCCCCTCTGCAAAATGTGTGAAAATTTTGTTGAGGAGGTGGACACCGTAGTCAAGAAGGAAGGAGACGTGGCTGCAGTGAGTGTAATTTTTTCAGATTTTACAATTTCCAAAATCAAAAAATGGGTAGAGGACTACATATACGTCGCCGGGGGCGGTCTCCGCGGTCATTTGCAAGAAGTACGCACCCTTGCATATGCACGGAGATGCATTCCTACAAGAAATCCGCGCGGGACCCTTCTACATTCGGCGACATATAGTCGTCCACCCAAAAAAAAATTCGCGCAGAATTTTTATCATAACTGCTTAGTAAATCAAACAGATTTGACAGATTTGATTAAGGCCCTTGAAAAATTCTGTCACGAAGTTCTGAATTTTCTCATCGAAACGTGCCAGAAAATGATTCTGAAAAATCTAAAATTCATCATGGAAAGATTACAGGTGAGCTTCAAAAAATTTTTTTATAAGTTCCACTGCATGTGTGAATCTTTTAGGCGCACGAAAGATCCGAGAAGATCTGCATTGATCTCCATTATTGTGCGAATCACACAATTGGTTGTAGGTAAAAAAAATAGACCTAATATTTCTTTTACTGAATGTTACGTACTGAATGGTTATCATAAGCTGTATTCGATTTCATTCTTGTTAAGATTGTATATGAATAAATTATAACACAACTCAACTATAGACTACATGAAAAGTTGATTCAAGCCTTTTGGTGAGCCAACAAGGATAAAATTCTCTCCATCTTTTCCAGTAAAGCATATAATAAATTCTTTATAAACTCAGTCTGCATAAAAATTGCTGTAACGATAAAAGTAGGGTCCGTTGACTGGCAGGTTAGCATTATATCCATATGAAGGGTAGTACAGGAATTCACCTTGCTGTGCTTTGGTGTTGCCAGTTCTAAAAAGTATTCAGTATTTATATCTCAACCATTTTTGCATTATTTGATCAGCTGATATACGATGGTAGTGCACAACAACTACATGACAAAAAAATTAGAAATTTAGAAAATATGACAAATTTTACATCTGACAAAAATTCAATCTCGTCTCATATGACTATTTCTAATTCGTCAGCCTTCGAAGGACAGTGCAGTCCGAAAGTGAAGTCCTAACTAAGTCACAGATTAGTCATTTCTCTCCGTCCTCCTCCCCCCCCCCCTCCCTTCCCTCTTTTTTATTTGAACTTTGTGTACAGGTATCATTGCGAACCACAAAGATGATGTAACGGTTCCTCAGCCATAGGATAAAAGAACAGACGACGTGCCGTACATCAACAGCAAGAAATTTTTTTCCAAATATACAAAAATTCGGTCGACTGGTTGCAGAAGGATTAACGAATTAAATTTGAATTAAATTGAAAATTGGAATCAAAACTGATGTAGCAGTTACGCAGTACCTGAATAATTTATCGTAGTATCCAGTTTGTGCGAACTCGGAAGGTTCACCACGGAGTAATCTCTGTCTGTCGCTATAGTCATCTAGATTGTACAAAAGTGACAAATGAGGAAAACTGATAAGAAATTTGGATAAGATTCAAACATACTTTCTCCTTCAAGACATGGATAATGAGTTTTGTAGTCAACTCTTTGAGGCAAACATGGTGGTCCGAGACTGTTTGCATAAGCAGCTGTAGCAATAAATAAGCAAATCACTAGTGATAACATAGCTGATTGAAAAAGGACAGGCGGATTTCAACGACTGCGAAAAAGGGATATAAAGGCGATGTGAGCGCGGAAATGAGGGCGCTAGCAATGAAGCCAAATTTTCCGATCATACCCCGATCGTTCGCATCATATTCTTAGGGCCTCATGCATTAATATTCCCGCTGGGGAGGGAATCGCAGCCTAGAAGAAAGCTTCAAATCTTGAAACTCCAGATATTTGAATTTCACTCTGTCTATCTATCCATAAGTATTCCTACTACTCTCTCCACTATGAACATTTTGAACAGGAGCGAGGAGCCGCACAAGCCGCATTTTCCAGCTTTTTGTGTGATCTCCTGATGATCCCCAGCGGCCGACGTCTTTTCTTTGAAGTCATTTTATTTTCTGAAAGTCAATAAAAACATTTCAAGTTGTGCTGTTTATCTATCCCAACACTGCTAATCATGTTTCTGGTAAGAACAAGTAATTTTACGAAGTCATGGATTATGCGACGAGCCACAGGTCGAAAGCTGGGGCTTATTGAAAAAAAATCGATGTTTCAAAAACTCATTTGCTCTCATTAGCAACATGCTTAGCACTGTTGAGATAGGTGATAAGACAACAAAGGCTTTTGTTGATTTCGAAGGAAGAAAAAACTTTGAAGAAAAGACGGTAGAGGGGACCATTAGGGGGTCACAAAAGGCTCGAAAATGCGGCTTGTTCCAGCTTCTTGCTCCCGTTCAATATGTTCATAGTAAAGGATGGTGGGAACACGGATAGGTAAACAGCATGAAGTCCTGATATTTGGAGCTCCAGGATATGAAGCCTTTTTTGGGCTTGATCCCCCCGCGGAGGGGGCGTCAATGCATGTTAAGGGCACGTTTTCACGTTGCTTGCAGATTCCAGCAGAGAAGTTTCCTTCTCTTTTGCAATCCACGATTTGGATGTCGTTCGTAACTGCGTCCGCGAGTTACAGGTCGCACTTCGTATTCAGTTGAATTCTCTTCTTCTCAATAATAAAGTAATGGATAAGTTCGTTGCAGAATTAAAATGCTCATCTTCCCACTTTGATTGAACAAATTCTTCTGTGCATTTTTTCTGAGTACTGCAAAAAAGGCGCTTTATTGTAAATAAACTGCGTCAGACAATGAGAGAAAGTTTGCCCATTCTGTTTCGTAGTTTATCGCTTTCATCGGTCTTGGAACATACTAGTGTTTTTCGCACTTTTGTTTACACTCTTGCATGGTGCAGTACACCTGCTCGATTCCTTTTCCTTTAAAGCAATGTCCTTTGTGGCATGTGGCTGAATCACTGAAACAATAACACTTTTGTTGGGCTTCATGGTCGTATTCATCAACGAACATATTGTGTCCAGCTATCCCGTGGGTTCGCGAACCTATAGAGTAGGATTGATAACGCAAGTGCTGCGCTGGGCTCGCTTGTCCACTAGCTTCGTGGCTATCAATATCGTGGCTTAAGCCTATTCGTTGGCTTCCGGAATCCGCTGGGTTCGTGATGAATACGACCACAGGATGATGCAAATTTGACTTACCACTCTTTAGCATTGGTTACTGCTAGTAAACGAGCTCCCAAAAGCTCTAAGTGCTCTATGTCTTTCATGGCATCAGTTCTTCTTCGGGCCAAACGGTAGATTTTCATACACCTTCGGAAATATGCATCTTCGTGTACAACTCCGTATCACAAGCTGAATGTCTTCGTTCCACCACCATGTTTCCTTGTTGAATCTGGTCTGGGTCTTTCTGGTTTCGTGCGCCCTAGCAAATCTCTAATCACCTGATGAACAGTCTTCTTTAGATTCGCCCAGGACTATTCACATCTTCTTCTAACTCAGGTAGAGTACATTCTGCTGCTACTTTGGCGCTATGGTTTTCTTTGAGCTTCATCATTTGATGTGCTCTCTTTGCTCTGTCGTTGTCCATCTTTGCCTGTCGGATAGGATATTTAGGTCCAGTAGAAGTGGCATGTGTTGCGGTATGCATTCTTCACCTGGAATGACTTGCTGTTCTTCACATAATTGAGCTCACTCTGCCTTACTGCCCAAAAGTCTGTTTGCGACTTTCGGTCTCCCTGGGATACCTAACTAAATGACTGTTTTTTAATGAAATAAGTATTTGCCAGCGCTAAGTTATGAGCCGTAGCAAACTCAAGAATACGTCCACCATCTTCATTTCGTACTCCATACCCGTGGTCTCCATGACATTTTCCTGCACCACTCCTTTGTTTCCCGACGTGGCCGTTGAGATTTGCTCCAAGCAGCAGCATCTCTTCTCATGGTAAATATAGGATATAATCGTCGAGCTTATGCCAGAACACATCCTTTTCAACCTCACCGCAGCCGCTTTGTGGTGCGCAAGCAGTGACTACTCGTAAAATCTGCTTCCCATTTTCAATCCTGATGCTCATAAGGCGGTCACTTACTCTATTCACGTTGGTTATCTTCTTTCTCATTCTTTCGGGGACACTATCCTCACGCCATTTCTGTCATTACTTTGTTGTATAAGAGCTTGAATCCGTCTCCTATATCTGGCGTGCCGTTAGAGATCCTACGTTGATGGTTGCAGTTCGGAGCGATTCTGAGAACTTGTGTCGTTGCTTGTGAGCCAAGTTTTTTGACTATCTCCCCTTTGCTCGTTGAGATGGTAGCTCTTACTTTTTGTTCATGTTCGTTAGGCTCAATCGCTCGTCGCTTTTGGGGAACGCCCTAGCTGTAATTTTTTGATCTCGCTGAGACATAAAAGAGCATACCAATCGATGCGACAGTTCGTCTTCTTCAGCCTAACGCTGGGATCAACCCTCACCAATGGTCGAAGAATGGTGAGTGTCATCCCTCTGGCGGCGTAGCAGGAGGAACCAAAGGCCTTGCCTCCATACCCAGGAGATAATCAAGAGCGCGAACACTGCGGAGAAGATTTGGCATGATCCAGAACTATTTGGCAAAGAAACTTATAGAAAACTTGTAATAACGAATCCCATAACTTTGTCTGAGGAGATGTTCGAGAAACTATGGAAACAGTTTTGGATTTCGCTTTTCAAGACCTTCACTAATGTAAGAATAAGAACAAAAAAACGGATAGTTTTAGAACGAAGAATCTTTTATTTGGAAAATCGCTGGAAATCTGGATGGCAAACTCAGTGCCGGCAAAAACTGGTATACGGCTACTGACAAACAAAAAAATGTTTGTTACAGTTGCTGGAGGATTCAGATTTAAAATATCAGAAATAGCTCAGAAATCATGAGATCAAATCTGATAACTTATGGAAATACGTTTTCGCAAGGTCCAGCATTTCTCAAATCTTTTTGAAAGTGCTCCTACTTAAAATGGTAAGGCAAAAATTTAGGACGTCAAATCGTCAAATCTTCAAATCGTCAATCAAATCTTCACATCAGTGTAACATTTTCTTACAAGTTTTAAATCTGCCGAAATTTCCAAACGATGTGCACGACGTTTGAAATTTGAACAAGATTTGTTAAACATAAACCATTCGATCTCTACGCTGCATGCACGTAGAACATAAGAATTCTTTTTTGTTGGTACTTGCATTTACTGTCACAGTTTAGAAATCTATTTTGGTCTTGGGAGAAGTGGAAAATAATCTTGATTTGTTTCCAAAGTGATTTGCTATCAAGCTCTTTAGTTGCGCGACGATCTGACGACTTGGTTCTATTGATATCCAAAGGTTAATCAAAATCGGTTTTCAAATATTCAAGGACTCTTGATCGACATTCTAAAACAGCATGAGGCGTTTCGAAGTACGTTTTCTGCCAAAGTCCTTAGGAAATTGAAATGTAATGTTTTTGATTGAGAATTAACAATATTTAGCATTCGCTTATCTTCTAAATAAATGCGCCATGAAATGCCTTTTCCAGAATTGCCTCATTTATCTTTTGAACATTTTCCACGTACTCTCTTCTTTAAACCTGGGCATGTTGTATCGGATATCGTGTATTGTTCTTCTGCCAACTAGGTTTGTGGTAGATCTTTATTGACCTTACGTTTCGACTAATACCGTCTTCTTCGGAGATCTGAAAAGGAATTGCGGTGATATTATCTGTTAGTCTATACGACCAAATGCCTCATCAGACTTCCGTCGTTTGAACCTGGTCTGGGCGCAACGGCCGAGAAACAATCCAAAATGGATTCACCAACCTCTAATCCACCTTGGAGTCAGTAGTAGGCACGGATGTGACGGACATCACTGAGGTTGCTCAGTGAGTCAAGGACTATATATACTGTGCGGTTTAAGTTCACATAATGACATAAAAGGCAAGAGATCGTCGTTATCGTCACGCGCTCGTTGTTGTTCATGCCCGGATTTCCGGCGTAGATCAACGCAACCTCTAGCATTTTTCGTGCTGAAATCTCGACCTCCTGCGCTAAAATTGTACACTTAACGCTAAAATCGTTACCATTGTGTGCCTCAATCTTATGTTTGCCCAACGGTGATGACACGTTTCCTCGTCTTTTGTTAGCCAGGTGTTCTTTCATTCTAACACTCAGAATTCTTCTAGTTTCTCCTATATACGTTGAGCCACACTTCAAACATTCCAGCTGATAAACAATACCCTCCTTCGCGCAGTCACCTAGTTTCCCATAAGGGCAGACAATGCAGTTTTCTGACATTCTACGTTGTACATTCTGTTTCTGATCAACCGCTTTCTGATGTTACTGCTAGGAATTTTGACCAGTATCACCTCATTTTCCAACTGTGCTCGTACTATGCATCTGCTAACCTCTGCTGAAACTATCGGAGACAAATGGCATACAGAGAGAGATCTTGCTGTCACTGTTATTGCTTCGCGTAAGGTTACAGTTTTCGGATCGTGTAGATGGTCGCTGTCGAGATCGCGCAATTATGTAGCCATTACTGCGAGCAATTTTGGATGCCAACTGTTGCAACTCATACTTTTGGTCTTCACCCGTGCACATTTCTGTAGCGGTTTTGTACATATTGCAAACAACGAAACGTTTTAGAGCTGCAGGATGTGCTGATGTAGCGTGGACAAGTATGTTCTTGGAGCTTTCCTTTCGGTACCATTCAAATCGAGCTATCGTCAGACAAATTTATCTGGGTGTTTGGAAAGGAAAGCCATCCACTGTGCGGAGTCTTGCGTGTAAGCTTAATGTACTGCGACTGCTGATTTAAAATTCTAAAACACTCATCCATTTCGGATTGTATTGACGTCACAATGCAGCAATCATCGATGTATCGGCAGTACATTAATGGTAAGCGCGCTGGCGCTGGCTCCTCAATCTTACTCATGTAGCAAATCGCGAGAACTGGAGCGAGCCTCTGGCCCATCGAAGTCCTCTGGTCTGAGAATAGTAATTCCCCGACACTTAAATATGCTACAATTCAAGCATTCTCTTATGAGAAGCAGTATGCACGCTTTGCTCAAGCCAAAAATTACCATGGTGGAATGATATTCATCCAGCATCTCCGACAGAGCTTGTAAAGCGTCACTGTTTTGGACATTGGTGTATAGTGACGTTACGTCAAAAGACTCGACAATAACCTGGGTTGGTAGTAATCTGGTCGAAACTCCGAGTTTGAAGCTCCGCTTTAACTCAGAGATAACTCTGAGTTCCGTTTTTGAAACTCTGAGTTACGCTTATTGAAACTCTGAGTTCCGCTTTCGTAATTCCGAATTCCAACTCTCAAGCTCGGAGTTTTGCTTTGAGGAGCTGTTAAGCACTTTGCTGCAAAAGCGATGTTAAAGTATGGACTCGAACCTGTATGGTCTAGCGTAAAGATCCTATCACTAAACCGTTAGACCATGGCACACCCATGAACCCTAAAATTGCTTTGCCATAATGTACTCACTCATTCCATTAACACTTAGCAGGTCAAAACAAGTTATACCAAAGCCTCATTCATTTCCATTTCTATCGGGCAGTGATGGTTCATCACGAGGATTGGTCTTTTGCGCAGCTGAAAGCTTCAAACAATAGAGAAAGCGGATGGCATACGCAATGATAAGAATTGACTATTAGGATTTGCGCACAGAATAAATCCTCCGGGCAAAGTTTGCCCTTCCATGATTTCGTCTTACTTACTGTATACCTACCGTAACCGTTCCATATGTCACCAATGTATGTAGCAGATAGATTGTCCGTAATCTGCATCCCGAATAACTCCAATGTACCAAGTTTCGATCAGTTTCGTGATTTTCTCCTATCTACCGTAAACCTACCGTAACCTCGTCAGATGACACTACAGTATAATCTGCATGTCATATTCGTTATCGGCGCCCCGAATAACCCCAGTGTGCCAAGTTTCGATCAGTTTCGTGATTTTCTCCCATCTACCGTAAACCTACCGTAACACCTCTACATGACCCCATATTGAAAAATGGGTACCATATGCGTGATTAGCGCACCGAATAACCCCCTGGGCCAAGCTTTTACAAAATTTCAAAATTTTGTAAATCACTGCGCACCACGATACCCCCATCATGCCTGCTTAAACTACGAGCAAAATGTACCCCGGAGGACTTTTTAGCTGCCCCTCTTCTTTTGCGCACTATTTCTCTTTCTCTGACCAAACTCAGAGTTATCTCTGAGTTCCACGATAGACTGGAACTCGCACCAAACTCAGAGTTATCGCAGACACTAGTTGCGCGTTTGGTGGCGCTGTTTCTTGTGCAGGAAGATTTGGACAATGTTGCGTTAACAGGAATAAACTACGTGTTAAGGAGAATCCTGCCATATCATCGCTTTCCGGATTTGATCTGTTCAAACACCTGTTAAGGGGGTCAAAAAGTTGCGCGTTAGCTCAGAGATAACTCAGAGTTAACTCTGAGTTATAACTCTGAGTTTCGATAGGTTTACTACCGACCCTGGTAATACTACCAGGTTCAAAACTAATGCTCCTCAGCTGCTGTACAAATTGCTGAGTGTTGGACAAATGCGCAGGTACTTTGGCGAGGAGCTGGCTTACAATCTTATTCAAAAACCAAGATATTCGATCAGTCGGTCCACTTACACAGCTTATTATAGGACGGATCTTATATGACTGTGGTGACATCGACTGTGATTCGCTCGCCGCTAACTTGTGTGTCTTGATCAAATGGTAGAAAACTGGACACCTTGGGTTATCCACTTTCAATCTGTTGATAAACTTTTTATCAAGACCGGCAGACTTTGCCAATTTCATCCAAGCACTATTCAGTTTTCGACATTGCGCTTTATAATCTCGTTCAGTAGCGGTCGATAAATCGTAGTATCGGGGAGATGCAGCTTTGCAATTTCTCGATCCAACGATTATGGCATAACTACAAATTCACGGCCTTTGTCACTTATGAAAACTCGGATCGCCTTTTCTTCTACTAATTCACGTATTTCTTCAAAACCCTGACATTGCTCTCGCGTCAAGTTGGTTTGCTGTATTCGCTTGAATCGATTCAAAACATGCAGAATTTCGGTGGTAAGAATACGGAATTTCGTGTCGACAATTGGCACTGGCCAGAGGTGCGATAGGGGGAGCCGGGTCCCCCAAAAGTGAAGGTGGTTTCAGCTACCACTGGCCGGCCAAAAGTGAAGGTGGTAGTGTCGGACACTCACCTCCCAAAAACGTCGACGGGGGGGGGGGGGGGAGGTGCGGGGGGAGGATAGAACGGACGAACGGAGCTATCTTTCTAGGTCTAACGTCGACCCAACGGCCCTCTTTAGGGCCACAGATACGATGAATATTAAAAATATCTATAAATTTAATTTATAAAAATTTAAAATAGACGTGTTTAGTAAATGGTGTATTTGGAAGTAGAAGTTTGTTGGACTGTACGAATTTTATTAAGCAAATTTTGTTATAACGTACAGCGAAGAAAGTAGATCGATCCAGGCAGTAACGGCCGAGAATCAGAATTTCGAATAAATAAATAGTGAAAAATCATGCAAAATTTCCACTGTTATAAATCTGTTGTTTGAAGATGTCAGCAGTTGCGACTTCATAGGTTTTAAAGAGTAAATGTTGCTCTATCAGCTAGTGAAGGAATCTGGTCGATTTAAGAGATAGTCGTTGAAAACCAGAGTTCTAAAACTTTACGCCATTTTTGCGTGTTTTTTGACTGTTGAGAGTTAAACTCTTATAAATCTTGAATGTGGAAGTGTATGATGTTGCGACTTCATAGGTTTTATAGAGTAAGGTTTGCCTTATCAGAATATGTCTTGTCCGTTCCGATCCATTGAAACACCTCCGAGATCCAGAGTCATGAAAAAGCAGGTAAAAAAGAGCTTTTTGAACTTCAACAGCTCATAACTTCTTCAGGATTGCACGAATCATGTTGCGACTTCATAGGTTAGATTCTTCTCGTCAAGAGCTTTCAGATGATATATAATATGTGGGGGTTTCGCGCCTCTTACGGCATATGCCCGGGGGGGGGGAGACTTTTTAGGCCAAAGTCTCCCCCGGCAGCCTCCAGCCAATACATTAAAATGGGCGAGGGGGAGACTTTGGCCTAAAAAGTCTCCCCCCCCACCCGGTCATAATTCGCAGGAGGCCCCAAACCCCCATATATCATATATCATCTGAAAGCCTTTGATGAGAGGAATCTAACCTATGAAGTCGCAACATGATTCATGCAGTTCTGAAGAAGTTATGAGCTGTTGAAGTTCAAAAAGCTCTTTTTTACCTGCTTTTTCATGACTCTGGATCTCGGAGGTGTTTCAATGGATCGGAACGGACAAGACATATTCTGATAAGGCAAACCTTACTCTATAAAACCTATGAAGTCGCAACATCATACACTTCCACATTCAAGATTTATAAGAGTTTAACTCTCAACAGTCAAAAAACACGCAAAAATGGCGTAAAGTTTTAGAACTCTGGTTTTCAACGACTATCTCTTAAATCGACCCGATTCCTTCACTAGCTGATAGAGCAACATCTACTCTTCAAAACCTATGAAGTCGCAACTGCTGACATCTTCGAACAACAGATTTATAACAGTGGAAATTTCGCATGATTTTTCACTATTTAAATATTCAAAATTCTGGTTCTCCGCCGTTACTGCCTGGATCGACCTACTTCCTTCGCTATACGTTATAACATAATTTGCTTAATAAAATCCGTACAGTGTTGCTAAGCTTTACTTCCAAATACACCATTTACTAAAAACCTTTATTTTAAATCTATATGCCGCCGTATACATAAATATATGCTTTCAATAATCTTTTTTGCGTTTGTTTTGCTTATTTTCCTTCTTTGTCGTCCAGCGAAAAATTTTCTATTCCAAAAGTGAAGGTGGTCACCCCGTACCAGCTCAAAAGTGAAGGTAGGGGGAGACTTGGCTCCCCCTATCGCACCTCTGGCACTGGCTCGGACTCTCTATAAAAAGATCGAGGAAACGGTATAGATGGCATTAGCTGTCTTCCCGTTGGCAACATTTGCTAGGTACTTTCTTGTCTAGCCTTAATCTCAATTGATCCCGCAAGTGGTATAAGTTACCCACTATTTTACGGCACATTAGAGCATTAACATTCTGTGAAGGCGAGAAAGACGGACCTAGATCAAGGAATTGAATTGCCTGCGGTGATAAATGGATATTACCGATAACGGTGACTCTTGCAACAACGTCATTTGGACCGGATTTGTCAATAGAATGGTGCCTTCGAGGATGACTTTTCTCATAATCTTCATGTTTCTCGTGCAGTGCTTCCATGAGTTGGTTGAACTTTCTGCAAAGTCTTGACTTAGCCTTAGATCGGATAGAGTTGCAATCTAGCCTCGATTCGTTTTCAATCCTCCTCCACTGATCTTTTGATAAAAGACGTTTACAATTCATTTCCTTAAACGAACATTTCAATAATGACGAGTACAACACACGTTGCTTTTCCTCAATAGTTAGACATAACAAAGAATGATAAACTTTCTTAACACGTATATCATCTTCGCGTAAACAACAGGTGATTCCTAGTTTTTTCTTTGAAATGAGGTTCGGTAGGATGTTTGCCTTCTTACAACGTTGGAGGAAGAATAGAGACTGGCGAACCGCAACCACCTTTTGGCGAAGCGACAGTGCCTCGCGCACCAGAGAGTAGAACTTCGGCGGCACATTAGTAAGTAAATTCCACGTATCTCTTCTCGTACCGAAAGAAAAGCTCCAAGAACATACTCGTCCACGCTACATCAGCACATCCTC
Source organism: Cylicocyclus nassatus (assembly GCA_958299035.1). Taxonomy (NCBI): domain Eukaryota; kingdom Metazoa; phylum Nematoda; class Chromadorea; order Rhabditida; family Strongylidae; genus Cylicocyclus; species Cylicocyclus nassatus. The sequence goes on from CATQJL010000112.1 coordinate 14,460,739, forward strand.
CAGCTCTAAAACGTTTCGTTGTTTGCAATATGTACAAAACCGCTACAGAAATGTGCACGGGTGAAGACGAAAAGTATGAGTTGCAACAGTTGGCATCCAAAATTGCTCGCAGTAATGGCTACACAATTGCGCGATCTCGACAGCGACCATCTACACGATCCGAAAACTGTAACCTTACGCGAAGCAATAACAGTGACAGCAAGATCTCTCTCTGTATGCCATTTGTCTCCGATAGTTTCAGCAGAGGTTAGCAGATGCATAGTACGAGCACAGTTGGAAAATGAGGTGATACTGGTCAAAATTCCTAGCAGTAACATCAGAAAGCGGTTGATCAGAAACAGAATGTACAACGTAGAATGTCAGAAAACTGCATTGTCTGCCCTTATGGGAAACTAGGTGACTGCGCGAAGGAGGGTATTGTTTATCAGCTGGAATGTTTGAAGTGTGGCTCAACGTATATAGGAGAAACTAGAAGAATTCTGAGTGTTAGAATGAAAGAACACCTGGCTAACAAAAGACGAGGAAACGTGTCATCACCGTTGGGCAAACATAAGATTGAGGCACACAATGGTAACGATTTTAGCGTTAAGTGTACAATTTTAGCGCAGGAGGTCGAGATTTCAGCACGAAAAATGCTAGAGGTTGCGTTGATCTACGCCGGAAATCCGGGCATGAACAACAACGAGCGCGTGACGATAACGACGATCTCTTGCCTTTTATGTCATTATGTGAACTTGAACCGCACAGTATATATAGTCCTTGACTCACTGAGCAACCTCAGTGATGTCCGTCACATCCGTGCCTACTACTGACTCCAAGGTGGATTAGAGGTTGGTGAATCCATTTTGGATTGTTTCTCGGCCGTTGCGCCCAGACCAGGTTCAAACGACGGAAGTCTGATGAGGCGTTTGGTCGTATAGACTAACAGATAATATCACCGCAATTCCTTTTCAGATCTCCGAAGAAGACGGTATTAGTCGAAACGTAAGGTCAATAAAGATCTACCACAAACCTAGTTGGCAGAAGAATAATTTGAAAACCGATTTTGATTAACCTTTGGATATCAATAGAACCAAGTCTTCAGATTGTCGCGCAACTAAAGAGCTTGATAGCATATCACTTTGGAAACAAATCAAGATTATTTTCCACTTCTCCCAAGACCAAAATAAATTTCTAAACTGTGACAGTAAATCGCAAGTACCAACAAAAAGATTTCTTATGTTCTACGTGCATGCAGCGTAGAAATCGAATGGTTTAGGATAAAAAAGGATAAAGGATTCGGCGTCTTCAATACCCTCTGAGGGCATGCGCCGAACGCACACACTAACTTCATAGTCGAAGAGGCAATTGTATGCGTGCGAGCCTATTACAGTGACTTGCGGGGGCCAGCCGTCTCCAAGTCAGTGCTTTTGTCCTCCCAGATTACTCTGGTACCAATTTACCGGCCCCGGAGGATAGAGGGCTTGGTTGGCCCAGGGGCGGGGATCGAACCTGTGCCCGATCTGGTCATAGCCTCATACCACTACACCACTCATCCCCATCTAATGGTTTATGTTTAACAAATCTTGTTCAAATTTCAAACATCGTGCACATCGTTTGAAAATTTCGGCATTTAAAACTTGTAAGAAAATTTTACACTGATGCAAAAGACGAATGCAATTGACGTCTTAAATTTTTGCCTTACAAGGGAACGATACTCGGTGTCCGTGGCTTTTTGAGATGAGATATATACCATTAGACTCGTCTTCGAACGCTGATTCCGAATCTGACTTCCGTTTCTGCTAATCGCTTCAAAGATTTCATGATGGATGGCGCGGAGTTTGGCTGCTTAGTGAAATATGGTCGGAGCGCGAGCGATAACGTTAGGCTGTGGTCTAGTGGTTAGTGCGATAGCCTCATAAGTCGATGCAGGTGTAGGTTCGAGTCCCTTTGTGTTTTTCAGTTTTGCCTTGCCTCAGTTAACCTTCTTTCGCATCCTCAAGCTGAGTGAACGCCCTTACTCTTCAAAAAATGGAATGAATGATTGGTGTTCGCGCTGAAATTTATCCAGTGATTATGATTCGAGTGAATTTTCTTGAACAAGTAAGGCAGTGCAAAGGTAAAAACACAAAAGGATTTGGACCTACACCTGCGTTGACTTATGAGGCTATCGCACTATTTACTAGACCAGCACGTGGCCGCAGTAGAGGCCGTTCCAATGACCATAATTCCTTTGGGCGGCCAAACTTGGCTCAAAATTCGTTATAACTTCTTTCAGAAAAACGATTAGCAGAAAAGGAAGTCAGATTCGGAATCAGCGTTCGAAGACGAGTGTAACGGTATGCATCTCGTCTCAAAAGGTCACGGACATTGAGTATCGTTTCCTTGTTAGCATTTTAAGGTAGGAGCACAATTTCAAAAAGATTTGAAAAATGCTGGACCTTGCCAAAACGTATTTCCATAAGTTATCAGATTTGATTTTTCCCGCTAATATACTACCGGAGTAATGGCCGAAGCTGGTCGATTATCATGATCGGAAAAAGCCCTATGAACACCAGGCAACAGAATTTTCTGAAAACGTAGATACGTCCTTCTCCCTGTGGTTGGCACGAGTACTCAACCTTTAGGATGAATGAGACATACAACCAAAACGTTATTTTAGTTATCCAAACGCAGCGAGCAAACAAATGATAGACCTTATCAGATGTTATGAACAGAGCAGATTCGAATGCGGTCCATTTTGTCATAAATACCGACCACACCAGGCACCGTACTTGAGGCATCCTCTTCGCATTGTATCCGGCTGAAATCGGCATGGAAATGCTCACCAACAAAGCGGACGATGTTCGACCACTTTCTGATCAGGTGCGCAGCATTAACTTGACAAGGAGCTCATGTCAAAACTCTGTCATAAATTCTCTAAACATCTCTTCAAAAATTGCGGTTGCTGCTTGACTAAATCTCAGGATCCACTATCGTCTAACGTTGAAGAAAACTATTCAGCGCACAGCCAACAAGAATCTGTTGAGCGAGTACACTTATTATCATGGAATGGTGCCACCGTAAGTTGCACTTTTGACAGAACTGACACTCAGATTTCGAGGGGTTTCTACAAAAGTACTGCAAAAAGAATCCCGGACACTATGAAACCATCTGTCAAAGGGCTGCAGCTAAAATTTTGCCGTAACGACTAAATCATGAATCAATCACTATTATGGGAAAGTGAACGCTAAAGAGGTGGCCGCAAGAATCTTGATCTATACAGCTTTGGTTCACAAGGACTTAGGACAATAAACTGATGGCAACCGGTTCATCAGTAAGATTTGCTAAAAATGATGAAAAGTATCGCTTAAAGGCACCTCCATCCCAAGTTTGGGGTCTTGAGCTTTTGGCAGCACATGATAGTCGCAAATTGTCGCTTCAGAGACAAGAACATCTCTTCGGAATAGCAAAGATGCATTAGGTCTCAAGTCGGCACCGCCCCGCTCCAGTGATGCCCGCCCATATGCGCGCCTATCCAATCGCGGTTCCGGAAAGCCGGCCTGTGGATATCCGGAACGGGAATTGTCGGAATTTTTGTGGATTCTCTACTTCATATTCGGAATCAGGGACATGAGAAGCCCCGAAACGATAAAAACACGGAAGTCAAGAATCTGGGTAGACGCTGTCTTCAAAATCATGGCACGCGCCACAAGGAGTATCGTGGCCGCGCATGCGAGCCGGCGCAGTGCCAATAACGTGCCGATGCCGGTACACGGGCAATCATGAGCGAAGCCTAACGAATTCAGTTTCCTAAAGCCCCGGACAGACTTCACGCGACTTGATCGTCGCGATCTAATCGCCAAGATTTCCATACATTTTCATTTCACATTCAAAAATTTCGGGCTGGAAAAGTATCACAACCGAACGCAAGTTGATCGGCATAGAATGATGTTGTAAAGTTGTCTCGTCGCGATTCAGTCGCGACGATTAAATCGCATGAAGTCTGCCCGGGGACTAAAGCTTCCTTCAACCTGCAGGACTGACTTAGGAAAGCTCTCGGTACATACGTATTATTTAGACAAGATGTTCCGGAACTCCTTGAGAAAGATGGAGACTTTCTTTTGCGGAAAGAACAAGTCAAGAAAGGTTGGCAGATTTATCCTTCTATTTGAAAAAAGACTATTTTCCAGGTCTGTTAATAGCAGTATTATCGGTGCGTTGCGATGATGTTGTCAAACATTTCATTATAAACAAATCTGACAAAGGAGAATATTATATCGAAAATTTAAGAGCCAAAACTATCGAAGATTTGGTACAAAGTCATTTGTGAGTTCTGTGGCAAAAAGGTTTCTAGCAAAATAAACATAAGCACATACAGAAAAAGCGGTGAACCCCTATCAAAAGCGTCACAAGCAAGATTGAAACGAGCAGTGCCACGACAAGAATGGATGTTAAATCATGAAGACATTATATTCAGAGAAGTATTATTTTGTAAAATCTCAAAATTTCAAATATCAAGAAGCCTAATTTAGTGCGTAGGCCAACGTAACCCCGATTCTGTAGAAGAATACGTGGGAGAGTTTGTGTACAATAATGTAACCCGTCCAGTGTTTTTGAAAACTGTAGGAATTACAGTGAGTTTTCGAGATGAACTATTTAGATCCATAAGAAAAGTCCATAAAAAGTTTGATATTTGGAATAATTACGGAAACTGACTGGTAGTCCTCAAACTAGGTCACTACGCAGCTAAAAAGACCCAAATCCGAACTCTCGTTCAGTACCGTACTTCAATGCGACCAAACAGAGTCACCAAGTACGGTATGGTCTAGACTTCAAGCTTGAGTTTCTCGGTCACGAACAAATCAAAAGAGCTACCACTTGAGCCTAATTAGACTTCTCCGACCCCCCCCCTCAAGATTCAGATATGAAATATAAATTATGATTGTTTCAGTGTAGCCGTAATGTTCGTGCTCGAGTTATGAAAGAAGCTCGTTTACTACGATCCCTACGACATCCGAATGTTGGCGAAATCTACGGTGTTGCTCTACATTACAGCCCAATTATACTTGTACTAGAATACTTCTCGAGTAAGGAAGTTTTCCTTTAAAATTTCCCACAGAAATAATTGCAGAATATTCAGAATCACTCCACACTCATCTCAAACAAAACGCTGGACAGATTTCTGAAGAAGATAGACGTAGATTTATAACAGAAGCTGCTGCTGGATTTGCATACCTAGCTGAAAACGGTTGCATACATCGGGATATTTCAGCGAAAATCTGCAAGTTGAGTGATGCTTTGGTAGGTGAAAAATTTTACAAACAAAGAGAAAATGAATAATCCTCTTGTTTCGATTCAGGAAGTGAAGATCTCCGGTTTTTCTCTCTGCGAAAATACCAAAGAAATGCATGAGTCGAACAATATTCAAATTGCTGTAAAATGGCAAGCTCCAGAGGTATTAAAAGGCGGAAATTTCAGTCTGAAATCAGATGTTTGGTCATTTGGTGAGGGAGGGTTACTAATCAAGAAAAATTTTGTTATATCACAGTTTTTTAGGCATATTGATGTGGGAAGTATATAATGATGGAGCAGAACCATATGCTGGAATGACTCCAAGCGTTGTGAAAAGTATGATTTTAGAAGATGACTATAAAATGCCAGTACCGCAGGCAAGCTTACAGCTCAATGGAAATCAAGAAAAAGCATAATAATCTTTGAAATTTCCAGGAATGCCCAGAAATCATAGCAAAGATAATGTCATCATGTTGGGAAACATATCCACGAAAACGACCATGTATGCAGGCAATTTATCTAGTTGTAAGAGATAATTGAGCAATCGAAATAAAAAATTTTGAAAGACGTTCGATGAGATTTGAAGACCAAAGCGCAAATTTTGCAACTTTTCCTACACCACAACAGAATAAAAATTATTACATTGTCCAGTCAACGCAAAAGTCGTACCGTCACAAAGTTCGCAGATAGATGTAATGCTATAAAGGCACTCACTACCGTCAAATATAGCAATTACAATTTTAGCGACAGGGGATAAAGCGGAAAAACAAATTATTGCATTCAATTTTATTTAACACGAAGCGAAAGCTCACTGTAACTACGATACAGTAACAAAATACTAGACCGCTATTCGATTTCAAAAAAACATTCCCTAATCCATAATTTCCATTTATTTGTGTCGTTTATTACCCTTTATTCTCGCTTGCGATAGCCACTTTTACCTTACCAAACGAATCACATTTTGGTTTGTTTCTGGTTCTCAAATTGTTCAGCTACTACAACTGCTACTACAGCCACCAATAAAATCGGTAAGAAACCTGTAAAACATCAGACTGCTCCATTTTTAAGATCGTATTTTCAAGAAAGAAGACATATGACCGTAATGCCTCAAATAATTAGCTCATCTCAATGCATTTTTTCATCTATTACTGATTCATATTTCTTTGAAAATTCATCGATTCTCATTCTATGCGCAGTTTTTTAGCCAGAGAACTTGATCCACCAGTAAACTAGCATCTATTTTAGTATAGCCTCGGGCATACTTTACGCGATTTCACTCACCACTCGATTTGGCAATTTGCCAGAAGTCTTCAAATCCAACACTTGTGATTGTTCGCATGCCATCCTTCACATATGACGGTGTTGTTGAATTCTCAGCACACTCAAGCTTTTCGTAAATAAGATTTACAACTTCAAAAGACTTCAAACTCACCTTTGAAAACGTAGCTGCACTAATAAGCAAGCAACCTGCGCTGAACTCTTTAACAAAGATTTTGTTCGAAACAACAGAACTCAAACCTTCCTCTAAAAACAGCTAAGGTTTTTTTTTTTCGGAAATTAACACTTATGTGAAGTACATGTGCAGTATTCCCAGTTCCCCACATTGATATATGTTATGCAAGCAATATTATCTCTCGCAAAAAAAGCTACTGCGGAAGAGTACATCCTGTACATTGAAAATACTTCATTCATGAAAAAAGCTCCATAAATGTATAACTAGTGTATATTACCCATAATTATTAATAATACATATGCAGGCATATTGTTTGTCAAGATCTTGAGAATAGCGTAAATGAAGACATGTGGGAAAAATGTAAGGAGATTCATGATTTCACGAGCTATACAGATGCCATTAAGAGATGATATGCGCTTGATAAGCTTCCTTAATATCCGGGACAAAAATAAAGCAACCGTAATGCGGTCATGTTTCACATGAGATACAACGTAGAGATGATTGTTCGAAGCATAACAAGAGAAAAAATGAGAAAAGAATAATATTTGCAGCAATAGTGACAAGTCCAACGTTGAAAATCAGACAAGAAAGTGAAATGCCTTCAAAAATTCGGCTACTAAAAAAGCAAGATTATAGCACCAAATAGTACACTTCGTTGCAAAAATACAACTTCTGCGAAGATACTGGGGAAGTTCTGCTCGTTCCTAAGGGTTACGCAAATTTCTAAACAGCCTGTGGAGCTGGTTGAAACGTTCGCATTGTGGAGAAGTTAGCCGTAGCCATTGTTTGAACCATCTGCGGTGGTGATGTGCGAGTTGTTTCGTTCGAAATAAATGAGAAAGCTGAAATTAACAAAATAATTAATTTGAAAGCCAAACAGTTTTTTCAAAAACGATAAAAAGCTAGAAATAACAATTACCTCTTCCATCGCTTGTTTCCGTGCTTGAAGGAGATGGACTTATTCGCGATGATTCTTCCCTTTCCTCCTCAATAACTGTCAAGCGATCTTCTTCAATGCCAAATTTCTGCGTTTGGATAGCTGGCAGCAGAGCAGCGCATTGTGACTGAAAAAAGAAAACTTTAAGGAATTCTTGGTATTTTTTCTATTGCGTATAGGAACTTCGCCCCCCTTCCCTAGGTCGCGGAATTTTTTTAAAGTGGTACACATAAGCTAAACCATTGTGAAAACGACTCGTTTCAATTGTAATCTAAATTACATTTTTTTGAAATTTTTCAAAATTCATATTTGCTCTGGAAGAGGTTTTTTGGATCATTCCAATTGAAGAAATCTTTTCCGTTGCCCTGGCACCCTCCCTGCTCAAAAAAAAATTCTCAGAGACCCACTGATAGTTAGATAAAGATTCCAATATTGATGACTACTTCATTGAAAGCTTAGCCCCCCCCCCCAATGCAGGCTTTTCATAAAATTTTAAACTCCCCCCCCCCCACCTCCACACATTATAAAGGCGCAGCCAAACACTTCAACTAATCTTGTGGAATTTTCGCCCTAAATGATACAGTACTTGCCCAATCAACAAATAAACAACTATATATTCTATATATTCTTTCCCCCCCCCCCCCCCCGCCATTCGTGTATTTCGCTCCTCGTCATGGCGTAACACTTGACGCGCGTGCTTTCATTGCGTCATACCGCTCAAAAACCCATAATTAGGCTAGTTGAAACAATAAACTGTGAGATGCACAACTAGATAACGAGTTACGGTAGTTAAGTAGGATTTGAAATGAGTTGTTGGCCAATCATGGAGAGAATCAGCTCACAAAATCATCAGTTTATATATAACTTGAGATTCCTTGGAGGAGAAAAGTTTTTAAAGTCCTCTCTTTCCGCCAACATCACTCAAAGTGCTCTTCTTATTCAATGTTTTCATAGACTCATTTCATTGCCTATAGCATCCTCCTGATGCTTGAAAAAATAATTCGGAATAAGCTTCCGCCGGATATACAGATTACCAGATTATGAAGTCTCGAAAACATGAGTGATATCAGTGCCATTCGGGCATAAGAACGAATCCTTACAGTCGCTCTTGAGCTTTGGATGTTCAAAACAACAACCAATTACTAAGATCAGATCAGAAGTGGCAAAATCAACAATCATAAACCACCGCCAGCTTATTCTATTTCCCTCGCCAATTTTGAATCTTCTACGATTCCAAACTTTGAGCGAATTCATTGAAATGCGATTCAATGCGATTAAATTACTATTCCAGCCTAACCTATGAATCAAATTTTCTCTCGAAAACGGAAATGAAATTGAAGCGAAGAACTTTTTATCAAGCAATATATCCTCTTGAATGATGCTATAAAACCCAAGATTTATGACGGATAAGATAATGCTGGAAAAGCGGAGATTTATTGCGAATAATTCTACTTGAATTCTATGGATTTGAGGCAAGCACAAGATGCAAATCCTAGGTGGAAAAAACTGAGGACTTCATCGTACTGAGGTGCTTACGTAATGGCAAAAACGTAGATTATTCACTTATAGTATAGAGAAGCCAGAAAGGAGTTAAAATAAAGCCCGAATAACCAGCATTACTTGATTTATTTTTTATAAAATCCGAACTTTTGGACCAATTTCATCAGCTTGAAGTCCAGCATTTTCTAAACCGCATTTTGTAGAATTTTTTAAAGTTTTACCGTATCCTCTGCGTCGAAGACATTTGCTGCTCCACTGGAGCTCATACAATTCATTTCCGCTCACTTCACCTAACTTTAAACTCTAGCCCATACCACAATCTAGTCTAATGATCTTACGGTTTGGGCTAGTGTTGAGAGTTGACTTTCTCGACCATAAAGAAATCGTGTAAGCTACTACTTCGGCAACAGGTTAACCAAGTCCACCTGATCAACCTAGTATACCTAGATTTAAGTAGACACTGCCACTGAGAAGTTACCCATTTGCCAAAGCAATTACCCGTACATGATACCCTCACAACCCGAACAGGCGCAATAATTACGCAACTAACATGAGCAGCGTGTCATTGCGCAGCCATAAGTGACAGCAATTATAGCAACAGCAACATACATTTGCATATAGGAAAGTTCCTTACCTTTTTGTGGAACTTCCGATTCGATCTGACAGCCCGGAAGACATGGGCGAACACGTGGTGGACCAGAAAAACGATTCCAACGCCAATGGCAAGAAAAAGGACTATCAACAAGCCGCTGAGGAGGAGCATCGGGAAAGATGATGTCACTAAAATTATGGGAGAATTTGATGAAATCGGATTCTAACAAAACCTTTCGAATCTTACGCAAACACATTACTTATGAAAAAATAAATCCAGATTACAAACAAAAATTAAAGTAATCCACTCACTTCCTAGCCTTGTCGAATCACATTCATCAAGAAGAGCTTCCTTACTGTATGTAGAATTCATAAAGCATGTAATTTGACCAGTCCTTTCAGTTAAAATGCACGCCTAAAAATAGCATTCTTACACTCGCAATTCAAAAAAAAATTTTAAAAAATGTACCTTAGCATAATATTCATCAGGTGAATGCTCGTAAAATTGTACATTCAACTTCAATGGCCAATGTTCCGTGCCAATTTTTCGCGAATCAACGCTTTGATCGCCAGCAAGGAATGTTGATACTGATCGGACTTCGTGCTAAAATAACGCATAAATATATTTTGACCTCACAACTACCCGTAAAGAAAAAACAATTCCTTGGGGAGATTCAAGCACTAGATTTTTCAAATATTAACAAACTGTCTAGCTTTCGACCAGAGAATTCAACGATTTTTGCCATATATGGTCCAGCCATAAATATGCATTCACTGAATTATGCATGAATCGTAAAATGAGAACCTCGACCACGAACAAATTTTTCATTTCCGGCTAACAATAGAATTTGCGAGTAAAAACAACAATCACAATGGCTCGAAAATGCTTGGATTAAAATAAAGCAGCTTTCCAGAAATTTTTTCACCTGCTTTTCCCAAAATGGACGCAGTTAACAATGTCTGCTCTACTATGTTACAGCAATGCATACTGGTTGATAAAACAAAAACAAAAATAAGGGTGAGATGCTAAAGGTAAAGGCAAGGCACCGATACTCTCCAATATGTCAATGATTCGATGATGAGAACCAGACACTGTTTGATAAGTTAAGGGTTTTAAAACCCTCAAAACCACGAAGAATGAAGACTACCATAGAGGATGAAAAGCAGTTAGCTTTGCTGGCTTAACATTCTTAGCCGGCTATTTATCTCGATCTCCTTATCAAAACATTTACCATAATCTTTTAATATAATGTCCATCGATTGGCCCCTACCCTTTACCTCTGCGCTGTCCGCTCAACTACGATTACAGTATTTAGCAAAAAAAAGGCTCTGCAAGGAAATCTCAAATCTTTTGGATTTCCAAATGTTTCAACGTCAATGGCTTATTTTGCAACTTTTTTTGATTTCATTCACTGTGTTAATCCACACAACATTATAGGAGAAAACAATACCTTAGTAGGACGAGAACAAGAGCTTTGTTCTAGTAATTAGCTGCCCTTTGCTACCAGCATTTTATATTTCATTTTGAATTTGTAGTATTCGCAGGTAAAGAGTGGAGAAATGGCTAAAAAGTTACGTTTCCATGTTATCGCCACTTTTTCACGCGCAAATGTTGTCAGTAACCGCAGGGACACTACATTATGCCACCAATCCACCAGGCTGTAGCGCGACTTCCATTAAACCCCCTTCCTCCCCATCCCTTCCCCACTCTAAATGACTCTAAACGAGCTTGTCCAGCGGTCATCTTAAAAGTACTTATACACATATGGTGCTAGGGAACAAAAGCTCGGAAAGAACATATGTGACACGTCTCACATTAAAACATTCACTCGACTACGACTGAAGTGTTGTACTCTTAGCATATTGTAAGCTCATAAACAAATAAGTTGAATAGTGAAATCAGATCCAGACATGCTTCAAGGTGGACAACACCTGGTACATCTCAACAAACATTATTTCACATGCAAGGATGAAGATCAAACATTGATTTTTTGGTATTTTCTCACACATAATTATTTTCTTCGTAAAAATATTTCTCTCAAAACTAGATTTTATTTTATTTAGACAGTTTAAGCCCTTCCCCCTGACTGATGAGTATCGGAGAGTGAGTCTAATAATATCTTACACAAAAATAGGAACAAAACTGATAAACTTTTTGGATTTTGGTTTTTGTTTCACTGATTTGTTGTTTACTAATTTAGCGACCTTGTCTTTTTACTAACGTTTTTTAATTGATATCTACACCAAAATAACCCAACGCTGACTAAGCATGCCCACGATTCTCACGCATAAATCCCATTTTGTCTCTAGGAAAACAAAAAAAGTACATTCGTGGGAACGTTTCTGTTTCCTTGTGGGCAAATTGGAATCATTGCGTGAGAATCGAAACCATGCTTACTCAAAAATTGGATTAATTTAGGTAAGTGCACGAATTAATTAGTTCCTGAGTGGGAAAACTGAAATTACCGATTGTCGCAATACATATAGAAACAACCTAGCCCATAAAAATTTGCGACGAGTTCCGAAGTTCCAAAACTCCGCATGGGCTAGGTCAGTTTCGTATGTTCACATAAAAAGTAGTCTTTCCGCTTCCACTCAGATTGCAAATTCTGAGTAAACATGATTTTTCTTTGAGCAATGATTTCATTTTGTTTACAAAAAAAATGATTCTCACGAACGCACTTTTTTTCCTGGGGATAAAAAGTCACTTATACGTTTCTGAAGCAAATTTGTAAAAGACTGTAAGCGCCTGCTTCTCCCCGAAAAATCTCTTCCTCTTCCTGCAGCAACGGCTCTACTAGCTCGTTTCGTCATAAATCACTCAGTTCTTCGTTCGTCCCGACATTTTTTCTTGCATTTACTGCTGCTCGTCGAACAACATTAATCCAATAACCTTTGCCATATGTTATGTGTACGTAGCTCAGCGGTATTTCTTCCTGGGAGTTCGGCTTAATTATCTCGAGTGTCACATGCAATGTTTGCACAACTCATACGAGGTCGCCGTACTCACACAGTTACCAATTAGATGATCGAGAAAGAGAGAGGGGCCCTCACTTGATATACCTAAAGAGGGCGCGTCGGCCTCCCTCTGGTATATCAAGTGGTACTGTCGGTCACACATACAGAAAAGGCAATAGGCTAATTGGATTACGGTAGCGTTACGATAAGGATGTTATGCTGTGAAAGAGAGCCAAGATGTGCATTAACCTGCTCTTGGCTCTTGGCTCACACAACCACAACTTCCTTCACATCTGCATAGCAACCGCCCGCATTTCATGGAAAAGCCAATGACCTAAGCTCTCCTGCAGCCAGAGTTATTCTAAGAAATGTGTATTCCCCCTGGATGCAAGATTATCCATGAATAGTAATGGCACTGGACGATGCCAAAGTTCATGGATATCCCACAAGAAAAGGCTTCTGCTCAACGGTCAATGATTAGGATGTTTGAGACGAACAGACGCGATAATCTTAGCATTCGAAGAATCTTGAGTGTATTAAATAGTTGTGTATATTTAGCTTTGTTCAAGGATTCTTTGGGTTAAATTTTTAAGAGATATACGTAGTTAGTCTGAGCAGAAACAACAGAAGTTGCAAAAATGTTTCCAAGAACCATCGCAGACCACAAAAAACCAGATTTTTGGGACTGTCACAATTTGTAGCTTTCAACGAGATAGATTTCAGCCCCGCTTCAAAGATTTGCAAGAAAATTGTATAACTCTTTACATCGCAGCATAAAAAATGGACTTTAGGACCTACAATTACCTTCATCTGCACATTTTTCAGCTTGAATTTCCGCGTTTTTGACCGCTGGTGAACGAGACTGACGTCTTTCAGTTCGAAAAATGTGATGGAGGCTATCCCACAGCCACTCCATAATCTACATCTATGAAGATAAACACTACAAGTCCACTATAATCCTCAACCATAACCCTAGTACCATTTCACTATGCTTAGATCAATATTGTAAAAATATAACTGTCCGAAAGATATTCAGAATTCTTCTTCTTGCCTCATCTTGAGAAAAAAAAGGCCCCGGGCGCTTCATAACAACCTTTATACTTCCCATAATTTTTCAAAACAACATTTCTGAGCTGCAAGAAAATTGCAATTTCAATTTAAGAAAAACAGAAATGAACTTACAATCACTCGTATCGACAGTTCAGCCGGTTGGGCACAAGCATTGAACGTTGTGGAAACTCTAGCGGCTCCGATCTCAGGTAGAGGAATATCACATCGCGGTAAGCAATCCATCTGGAAAATGCATACTCATTTGTTTACTGGTAGTGAAAAACAGCAAGAGCGATAATTATTTAGCATCAATCACGAAGGCTAAGCGAGAAAACACAACGAATGTATAGTGAAACCTAAAAGCGAAGCTGGATTTCTCACGAAAAAAAATGAGAGAATGAGAACTAGTCCTTTCTAGAATTCATGAAAACAAACATATGATTCAGAAGCTACGACAATGGTGCAGGAATGCATAACTAAGAACTCTGACCGCTGAGAGCAATACGAAACAAAGATCGAATGTAAGCAGCTCGGATTAAAGCTATTCAGAGCTGAAATCGCTGACGCAACTTGGAGAATTCATTCAAATTACGTTTATAGAAACTTTTCTGAAGATCTCAAAGGAAATAAATCTGGAAAGTAGGCGATGATCTGCTGCCCACGTCTTTCCAATGACATCAGGTCCACCAAAGTAAGTCTGAACTGATAATCGAGATGATCAACAGAAATAGACAGGGGTAAGGGATAGAGTGACTAGCTGTAGAGGCTCATTTCACGATGTTAACTTCAGGTACTTAGGCATTTCGTGAGAGTAATTCAAATTACTCAGCACTATCCATGAGCGTATGAATAATATGAGAAAGAATGAGCTTGTGACTTATTGATGACATACAAAAAATGAGATTCTAGTGCAGCTGTCCTCATTCTTAGGCAGAAATGAACGAAATGAAGCAATAAGAAAGTATGGTAACAGATATAGTTCACTTGTATCAGGAAAATGAAAGTCATTTCTCACTTTTGCCCGTAAAAATCCAAAAAATTTCCAATGATACTTATCGGAGGAGATCTCCTAGGAGTAAACAGCAATGACTGGCTGTAGCAGCTCGTTTTAATAAATTCCAAGCTATAAACCTATCGAAATCTTACGCTAAGCTGGATCTACCACTCATTTTATATAGATTCTGTCTAGACGAAAGGAAATTGCTGCACCGAATGGAGACTGGTCAAAAGGGAGATAAGTGTGGAACCATCACTCTTAGAGCGTGGAAAATGGAAAACCAAGAAACCACAGTGAAGAAAAACGCAAATGAACGAGTTTAGGAATTGAAAAGAATTGTGAAGAGCATGGGGGGGGGGTTCAGATAGCTTTCTGACAAACTTTTCACATCCTTCCGTTCAAAGTCAAATCGGAAACGGCTAAAGCGACTGCACTTAGCGACAGACATGAAGAAGACTGTCAACAGAGTGATGACAAGAATAATTTCAGGAAGAAACCGGAAAACATTGCCCTAAGTTAATGGAAAAGAAGAGAGCATGTCATGCCCACCACTTTGAGCTTCGATCGCTTAGCTCTCTTTTCATGAACATGTTTTGCCATAAGGGCCATCAAAGGTGAATAGAATGCTGCGATTTCCGTTTTGGCAAGAAGGCACATATAAACTTCTACAGCATTAGCTAGAGGAAAAGCCTAGGGTACAAGATGTTACGAACGATCAAACAATAATTGGAAGATCAAAAATTACCCGAAAAAAGCCGAGATTACCATAATCAATCAGGAAGCTTCTTGTCGCCATCTTGGCGGACTCGTATTAAGTAATCGTTCTGGAGATTGCGACAAACGCCTACGACCAAAGCTAAGAAGGGATAAAACGGCTTTGAAGTAAAGTCTGCTTTGTGCACAACCACTTGAGTGCAAGTTGTACATGCTCGTTTACTTTTTTGTAAGCGGGAAAAACGTCAAAGAGTCAAATTTCCACAACTATTCGTACAAATGAACTAAAGTTGTACTTAGCATAGAGAAAACGTTGACAACCTGTCATGGAAGTTGTTGGTGTCAAACTAGTACTTTTATATGGACAAGAGCTGGCGCCATTGCGGAAGTGACAATTTAAAAAGGATTAGTGACTAATGGAGGGATTACTATTAAGAATCTTATGTGGACAATAAGTGAAAAAAAAACGATTGACTATAAGAGGTAGAAAAAAATGGACATAAGATTGCCTCGATGATCTTACACATTTGAAAATTCAAACAAACATTTTCAAGTTCAAGAAGCCAAGTAACAGACGCACAAAGTCTTCATACGGCTAGAGATGTGTGAAAGGATGAAGACGTGGGCTCAGCCTAAGGCCCGCGCCACGCCCACAAACACAGCACTTCCCATCTGTTAACAGGCTGTTATGATACAATCTACCCCCTGCAAGGAAGACTAAAGTCTGGATTACGTGACTAGAAAACAGATGGGAAGGGAGGAGGGATGGCGAAAGCAAATGTAATTGGGTTGATTACGGTTTTTAAACAACAGTCATGGATCTTCAGTTCGATGACTGAAGCGCAAAAGTGGTTATGAGTTCTGCAAAAAAAAAATTCAGATGGATCGGCAATGAGAGTCTTATGAAACAAATAGAGCTGAACAAGGAAAGACAACTTGAAATGTATAAGCTTGTTTAGAAAAACTCAACAGAAAATTTTTCGAAAAAAAAGATGAATTCCAGGCGATAATAATTGTCAAAAGCACCTGCCCGTTACTCTCTGTCAATCAAAATTCCTCTGCAAAAGCAAATGTAAATTAGCCTGTAAATAAAACACCTGCAATAGATAGATTACTGAATAGAATGGCTGAATCATACCGACACAAAAATGACTGGTCAAAAAATAATAATTGCTCGTTTGAGTGAGAGACAGCTGATATGACAATTAAGCAGCGCGATAGTAAGGTGAACTTATAGTACCAGATAATCACAACAAAATTATCATTATTGAGATGCTCGTACCAAACAAGACGGCCTATAGTTAGCAGTGATTATGGTCTTGGTAATCAGCTACAGTCTAAAGGCTTTTAGCGTTAGCGTTAGCGCACTTAGGCCCTGGCCAGATTTCGCTCAAAAGCGCCCAAAAGCGCCCAAACTTCTCTAACCTCTCCTAACTCTCTCTCTCTCTCATCTCTCCTCACACGAGAAAGTGAAGAGAAAGGAGAGAAATTTGGGGGCTTTTGAGCGCTTTTGGGGGCTTTTGAGCGCTTTTGGGCGCTTTTGCGCGAAGTCTGGCCAGGGCCTTACACTACTAACTTCATTTGCGCGTACCTGCCAAAAGGGTACCTATCGGTTGCTAATGATGTAATTATATCAGGAAATGCGCAAAGGCGATAACAGAAGTTTTCGATGGACCTTCAACTTGAATGTGTACGAATGGAACAGCTCCCGCTTTCTTTTCAATGACTGTTCGAAAATATAAACTTCTCATTTAAAAATTCAAAAGATTCAACTACCAAAATTACTCTTTCTGACGTAACATAAACTAAACTGGATAAACTAGTCCAAACTCGATGTTTTTTCTTGAATGTACATAGTTCTCTGATGCGAAACAGAACAGCGCGAACGTTTGTTCAGAAAAACGTTCACAACCTCTTTACGAGAATCGTCCAGCAGATCCCATAACCGAACCCCCATTCGGCGTCATAGGGGACATTTCATAAATGGTCATCATCACGCATCCTTCACATAAAGATGTCCCGGTTACACGCATGTGGTACCAACCTTTAACCTCTTCGATACATACCGACGTTCAGAAAGTAGTAGAAATACAAGAAAAACTCAAAAGATTGACTAAACCTCCAACATCAAGCTAAGTAGTCTTTCTAGATATAAAAAAGCAATCCGAACAGATAACAAATCTTGAGAACCTCATAATCACGACAACATCTGATTTCTTTGCGATCACTCTACTCAAAAAGAGGAGATTACTTTGAATTTATGATGATAATGACATTTGAAAAGTCTTGATGTTCAACTTGAGTTACAATAGACAAAAAGATCAAACTTTCAGCGAAACTAATCATCTGGAAGGACTAGAACAGCCTTAGCGATAATACATTCAAGCAAAAACTGTCTTTGACTAACGAACAAACTCATAACTCAGTGCTTGAGAATTTATGAAAATGCAAAGGCAAAAAAAAGAAAAAAAAGAAAAAGGAGGAACCTCATCACATTGATATCTGCGCACCAATCACAGTCCACAACACTTTATGTCCAAGTCCAGAACAGTTAGAATGCCATCATCATGAAAGCTGCCATTCTGGGTGGTTTCTATACACAAGGGAGATCGGCTCCATTTAAACAAACTATATAAAAACTGGATGAGTTGATAGAGGAACGAATAGAAGTTTGCCCCTTCTGGAACTATACTGAAGAGAGGGTTTTTGAACCCGGGGCGGCAGGAAGGCCACACATCTGGTCTAGTTCAAGTCCCGAAACCAGAGTGTGAAAAAGAAACTTGGATAGCATATTGTTTTTTGTACGCATATTGAACTCGCACTAGCTCTGAATTTTACCAATTTCTTAAATTACCAATTCACTAACTCTTCTTTATATAAAGCGCAAACACATAGTCCAAAACATTCCCAGTGTTTATACCAGTTGAAACGCCATCATCATGAAAGCATCCTTTCTGGGTGGTTTCTATACACAAGGGGATCGGCTCCATTTGAGAAAACTACATAAAAACGAGAATTGATGGAGGGACAGATGAGATGCACCCGTCTTCTATGCATTCGATGCAGTGCAAACGGGAATGATTGAGCGTGAAGGATTAACGGATTTCGCCTTGTGTTGCGCGTTTGAACAAGGCTTTCAAAACAATATTTCGACAAGAAAAAACTAATGCTTCATGAAAAAAAACCTTGCAGAAAATTTTTACAAACTGGTAAATGCAGGAAGTGACTTACATGACAGCCTGCTGTTCAATTTTCCGCACTTCCGCAAAGCTGTAGTCGAAGAAATCCAATTTATTGGTTAAAACTGACTATTCAACGAAAGCACACCTGCCAAATAGTTTCTAGAGCATTACAGAGGATGCCAAAGTCAATGAAAGCGAGAGAAGGTCAGTTGCGGAATAACAGCTTTATAATTGCCCCAATTTCAGATATAAAGCTTATGAGCTGCGCGCGAGAGCCACGAATAACAAGTAGCCCTATCGCATCTATACAAGCTAAGGCTTCAAGGGGATGGTTAGAAACTTTAGTAGCCTTTCTCAACAGGTTTTCTATGGTATCATGAGTAAATGGCTCATATCAAAAAAAAATCCCCCGTTCTATTAAAGCTGGAGAAAAGCTGCGCGCATCGGTTGGTTGGCTCGATGGCCAAACTAATCGAAGCCTTTTTTCTTGGAAATTATAATTCGCAAGTCTCAGGCCCCAATATGTACATTGACCTGTGACACACATACGAATTCGAACTATATAATAACTACAAGACCATATGAATGCAGAGAGAAGTTATCCGACCTGTGAAACGAAGATCTTATGGCTACATATACAGCGAATTCGTTTATAGCGCATCAGCAGTGTCAATACTACTTAAATCTAGAAAGTAATCCTTATCCTTTATCCTTCAAACCAAAAATTAAATCTTGCGAGCCACGGCCATTTTATACGCGCAAGCGTTGTCGGCAACGCAAGTGCACTACGATTCGTTTAGTTATCAAACTACGACACATTTTAGCTATAGCCGTTATTCGGAATAAATTGTTACAAGCACATGCGCAGCGGTTTTCTACAATGCGCAGCGTGTCATCAAACGCTCAGCCGATGATCACTAATTACACCTAATAAACTGGGACCAGATGCGTGTACTGACCTAATGGTTATCTAATGATTCATAAGTAGTACAATAATATCAAGCAGATCCAGAAAGACAAATGAGAGAACTCCAACTGAAAGCTCGTTTTCGGCAAGGTAGGTGCCAGAGTAAGCGAATATTTTGTTCAAGTTGGGGTCCCGCGCAGAACTGGCATCACTAATCATTGTGGCACAACGCCAAGTTGGCATTATGCCACAATGATAAGTGATGCCAGTTCTGCGCGGGACCCCAACTTGAACAAAATATTCGCTTACTCTGGCACCTACCCAAGAAGTCGCCAACTACGAATGGTCCCAGCACGATAGGTGTGGGACGTGCAGGTCATTTAAAAGCGTAATTTAGTATCTATGTACTTTTTCTTGACAAATGCGTCTTTGGGCTGTTTTTAAGATCCATGGTGGGAACGCGTGAGTTTGCCTTCGGCTAATTCTTCCTCGGTGTTGAAAAGAAAGTGCTCCGAGAATAACTCGAAAAGGAGGGTGAAGCACAAAGTTCCCGAATTTTTGCTCACATTTCAGCTCGCATTCAGAGCCAGCAGAGCATATAAACTTCACATTACGGGTATGCCTTCTTAATTCCTTGCAGTTTGCCATTAAGAAGGCAGAGAAGCAAGTCAATGCACTGCCCAAAAAAGTTGGATAAAAAAATGCATAAAACCGCCGAATTTTGATTCTTGTATGTGTAGATATGACCACTAAATAAGCTTTTGACCAAGCGGCTGCCGATATCATGGCCGAAAATTTAACTATAGTCCTCGACCAACCGTAATAGGAAACGTTGATTGACTGAAGGGAATATGGTACTGGACGAGAGTCTAAAGTTGCATTTTTTGGCCACATGGTCACCCCGCTTAGGCAATCTACACAAATAAAATTCCTGGAGAGTGCTTTATGCGAACAAAAACTGACTAGTCCGACTCCTCAATCCTTTTGAGAGCGTAAGTTGTTCTTCACCAAGAAAATAAAAATTGGAGCAAGGCTCTAGCATTTTCTTGCTTTTTTACTCTACAAATTTCTGCCCTTGCCCTATTAAGTATCCACAAAACTGTTCAACTCCCTAAACCAAGGAAAGCAGGAAGTATAGGCGGTTTATTGCACGCAAAGACTAGACGACTTTGCGTCCGAGCGAGATAGTGCTTGTTTGGACGAGACAGCAGGCGATAGGAGGGAGGACAGAGCGTGTGAATGGGGAAACGCAGACATTGTCCGCAGTGGCGCCCAGACTCTGCGTGCAATGAATCGTCTATATGTGAGATTTCGATCAATTTGGACAATCTGGGCTCTCTTTTTCATC
Source organism: Cylicocyclus nassatus (assembly GCA_958299035.1). Classification (NCBI taxonomy): domain Eukaryota; kingdom Metazoa; phylum Nematoda; class Chromadorea; order Rhabditida; family Strongylidae; genus Cylicocyclus; species Cylicocyclus nassatus. The sequence goes on from CATQJL010000112.1 coordinate 14,481,629, forward strand.
GAATTGAAAGTCCATCTATAATATATCAATAGCTCGCGCTGCTGTTCTCTGCAAAGCTAATAATTTTGCTCCTTCAATGTCATATCGTTATTGAACTGGAATGACTGGCCATTATTCTGCATAATAAGGGAAGACAAAAAGAAAATGGGGCTACACGGTTCAGACGCATAAAAAGATGAAAAGCCCACACATTGTGTTTGCAAATTATTCATGAGATTAATTTGCAAATTTTTCATGGGATTGGTTACGGTAATCATAGACAAACTGCATCAAGTGACAGCTCGTTGAATGGACTTTCACGCCTTTATTGAACTCTAACTTCTGCACATCAGCAAAGACAAAGTTTTCAAGGGATGCGTTGCATACATAAAATTGTGTAAATCAAATCATATAACTCAAAAAAGGCCGGACCTATATATAAAGGATCATTGTGCAAAAGTGAAATTGCGGAAAACCGCGCGGCTTCCGCAGCGAACGTTCCTGCGAATCTGGCACCTCTAAAGTGCTGGATCACTAGTAACAAAATAAATAATATAGCTGCAAGTGATTTTCAAGCAAGATGTCTCATTTCTCCCTGCTTTCCACTCCAAATTTTTTGACAACCAAATAATATGGGGTGAACGCTTGCTATCACTAAAATTTTCGAATTTCTGGTTTATCCGTCACATCCCATCTAGAGTAGACTGCAAGGCAAAAAAAAATATCAGAAGAATTACAAAATACATGATAGAAATCTCTAGGCGATCTTTAAAAATGCTTGATTTGGCTTATATGAACGGGAGCAAAAGTCTATTAGAATTAATTAATGATATTATTTGCAAATATTCAGATCTTCGAATTTTTGTCCTTTAAAGTTCAGGACATTAGAGTCGTGAAATTACGAGCAAGAAGGCAAGAATCAGGTCCTCTCTTGGTATAAAAATTATGTGGAGTTACCGATTGGATTTGTAACTAAAATTTACATGCCAAGAAAGATGATTTTGTGTATATTCCTCCATCTAATATATAAAGAATTGCAAGGTGCATTCACAAATCACCAGATGGCGGGAAACCGAGCGGGTCCTGAAGCGAGCGCGCTTGCAACTAGCACCTTTGAGATTACTGGTCCACTATTAATCAAAGTGATTCTTGCGTATTAAGAGCAGGCTGTGGTTAGGCTGGCGAATTTTTCTCGAGATTTGACCTTACTGAAGGGCCGGGCATACTTTTTGGCAGTATTCCAACTGTCCATAACTCACTGTAAGCAAATTTGAATGTACGAAAAATAGAGCATTTTATCAATCCATGTAAGTTATACACACTATGCATGTGCGGTTTGCTAATGTTGGATTCGAAGATTTCTGGCGAATTGCCAAATTGCGTCGCGACTGACATTGCGTGAAGTATGCTTGGCCCTTTAAGGACTCTGAATGATTACTAGCATGTACCAACTAACCCCAGTCTTGTTTAGAATTCACGCAAAATATTTTCGCAAATTTTCAGTTAAATGGGGTTTGTCGTACCGAGCAAAGTCGCTCACTTTCACAAATTACTAAAAAATGACGCCTTGAAATGCAATACTGAAATAATATTACAACTTTAAGTGGAGAATGATACAGCAGAGCATAATATTTTTAACAAGCTAGTCTATTTAGAGTGCACTTGCCACGTCATACAATCCAATCATCAAGAGCGCTGGCAAAAGTGAGCTGACAAAAAAAAACTTTCTGAAATAAGATTGTCGGGTCTGACGTAGGTCTAAGTTGAATCTCGCTAAAGATAGAAACATTAGCACTATTCTCATATAGCACATCGTGGCAACAATTTGCTTAGCTCAAATTTACTCGAAAAATTGAGAAATTATCATGCATAAATTTGCTCACTCTAGATGGCATGTACCGAGCTGATTGCGGGCAAAAAAATAGAGAAATTTTCGGCCTAAAAATGAAAGAAAGTCCTCGATTTTCTTGGGAGACCAAAGAGCAGTTCCCAAAACGAAATAGTGTCCAACTCTTTGTGACTCTTGTCCAGACGGCGCGCCAATGTCAGTGCGCATCTGGCTTTGTTCTGGCGTAAATTACCTCGAAAAAAAAGAAACTCGTTTTCCTCGAAAACACCAGCTGCGGCTACTATAGTCCAAACGATACTTCTTCCACAAATATCCCATTAAAGTCATTGCCTGCTAAAATGTGCTCAAATTTTGCTGCGACTAAGCGTAATCTCCCCACCGCAGGACTTTAGCTCAAGTCTACTGTTTCGGGAAAGAGGACTAGAGATCGTACGATCTTTTCCAAGTATGGTATAGCGTCAGGCCTGTAGGTGTAGAAGCTAATCTTTGGGATTGTCTACACAATTTGCAAAGTGTCAAAATTAATCAGTGGTTGATATTTTTGAGAGGCGAAATGCCACACAGATAGGGGACTTCCTCAACATAGGATTTATATAAGTATTCTTCAAAGATATATTTTCCTGACAAAAACCTGGGTGATAGCTGTAGTGCTTCGTGGACAAGCCATCGCCCCCCCCCACTCCCTCCCCAAAACCCATATCGTATAACACGTATCTTTCAGATAAACTTTTCCAGCTCTTTGTGATCCTGAAAAATTTCGATGAATTCATTCAAAAAATATGAATAAATTTAAAAATAAAAAATGCGACGATTACTAGGGCTATTACCATATTTGAAGCGCAAGACTAGCAAGATATACTGCAGCCGTAAATCGCCAATTTGTAAAGATTTTGATATAAAATTGACGCAATCCAAGCACAAAATACATTCCTACAGATGCAAAGAAACCAAGCAGTGAAGTCGCTTCACATAGAGAGATTCTAATCTGCTTTTTGCTACAGTGCGTAGCATGCGATGATTCACATTCTAATTGGAACAACAGGGAATAATTCCCTATCCCCTCCTCCATTCATAAAAGCATTAACGACTGTTTAACATTATTGTTATTACGTAAACCCCGAGACGTTTCAAATATGAATTTTCGAAAAAACAGGTCAATCGATGTAATGTGATTTGTCGTTGTTGTGGTACTTTAATTAGTACATTTAAATAGACAATGCGGTGAAATTCTATAATACCATCTCAGACAACTGACCAGAACTTCCGCAGAACGTTTGAGAAAGTTCCGCCTGGTCACCTGCGGAAGTTCCGTAGACTACTGCGGAAGTTCCCGAATGAAGTGCTGCGAAGTTCCGAAAAATGCGAACCACAGCAGCAAAACAAAACACCGCAGCGAGATTTAACCCTTACTCTATTGACTGTGAGACCTACTATCGAGAAACGAGAAGTTAATGACTGAATAGAACAGATATGAAACTTCTGCAGCTGACACGCAAAGAATACCCGGTAGAAATTGCTGTTTTGAGAGTTTCATGAGTTTTTTAGAGGAAAATTCACAATAGATACTTCTTTGGGCACTTAGAAAATAAGATAACAGCTAGATTTTGCAAAAAATGATGTGGAATATGATGCGTAGCAAAGTCACAACTGAACTACTTTTATCAACATGAATGAATATTCTTATTGAAGTATCAAAAATATATACAACGGCTTCCTCAAACCAAAAGCTATTTCCTGTTTGATACATACAAGGCAAAATCTGTGCAAGTAAGTGATTCACGCTTCTTTATAATTATGATCATGCTCACGGCTTGTAAGCAATTGCAGTCTGATAACAAAGACAAATTGACTGCTTTGGCTCTAATTATGAGTTACAACAATGCTCAGCAAAACATATGACATAACAAGGCGGAAAAGCTTAGTCAAGCGGAAAAAACGAAAAAAAAACAGGACGAATAGAATCCTCTAGATGTTAGAGAACGAACGTAAAACTCCCAAAAGCAATGGTCGGCGAACATTTGTCAAAGCAAGATGAAAGGAGAGGTTGCTCAAAGGGTGACTGCAGGTGCAATCGAACCTAATTTGATTGGATTGATATACTATAGGTCATTGAGGTGATGATACTAGTGTGACCTTAGCGATGCGGCTTCCATTGGAAAATTATATTGAAAGAAGACACAGCTTTTTTGATTTATTAGACACATTCACAAAGACAGAAATTTTTCTGACAACTCTTAACTCTCGCCCAGACCAGACCTCTACCGTATCCATGAGGACAGATTACGGTAATGGGCGAGAGTTAATAGGTTAAGAGTTGACTCAATGAAAGCAACTTCGCACAACAAATTGGAACGGTCAATACTCTACCGTTCTAAGTGAAATTATGCTTCCGCCTAACAAGGAAGAAGAAAAGACGTAGGTCTTCAGCCAATGGCTTTATTTGTTGGCTAGAGAGGACAAGTAAATGTTCACCATATTTTTTGCCGACGGTTTGCGAGCCAAAATGAGAGAGTGAATAAATAACATGGATCGAGTGCAATTCCATTATCCGATTAGGACATCAACAGGACAGCCCCCCCCCCCGCGTAGGCGTTATCAAAATCTAAACAAATTTTGAAAAATCATATAGTTGCAGAGAATCCCACAAACCAGGATCTTACGACTTTCTTGAGTCAGAAATGCGTAACCAACTAGAATGCAAAACTTAACGCAAGAGATACTTCTTTCAGGAGATAATTTTTCAAAATTTGTAATGTTTAATGTTCTAATTTTTCAAAATCTGCGATGCTCTCCATGTTATACTGTAAAATAAGCCAGCTAGCATGCAAAAAAGCCTTTACTTTGACTATTTAACGTCCTTCTTCCGACACACTTAGAATGAAAGTCACGATGATTCCAGACGAATTTCATGCTAGAAAGAAACCTTTATTACCCTTCCTGAATCTTCCAATGAATTTCTGTTCTCTTAATGCTTTACTCTAGATTGGGACGACGATAATTCCCTAAGATCATGTCTAGCAGAGATAATACATTGCTTTGATAAATACAGCACTTTGAATAAAATTAATCCTATCTGCAAGATTTACTATCACATACATTGAAAAGAAAACCAAGGATTTTTATTGTGTTTGAAGCTTTATGGTCTGTAAAAAAATCCTTACATTTACAGATAATTCAACAAACATTCTTTCTTCTGAAAATGCTCAAATAAACAAAGCAGTCGCACTTCTCTTGATTTTCAGCGGCACTTGGAAGCAAAACGTAGCATTTGGAAAGAATCTAAAGCTCTAAAATTAACCATTTCTCAAAAGCACCATCCTAAAGCAGGCATTTACGTCGAGGCTTTGAAAGTGCATTAAGCCTTCATGTGACATTAAAAACCTCTTGGCGATGACGAAAATGTAGCTTTGAAAAAGGTTGATCGGTCCTACGACATTGATAATGATGACACAGTTTACTCACTTTTTTAATCCCAAGTGCCAGTATTAAATGGAAAAGAATTTAATATATTGCATTTTGTCTATGCTAAGCTTTGCTCAAAATTTTATTTTAGGAAAGAAAAGAGAAGGAAGTAGTCAGAGAGGAGTCAATTTTGAGCACTTTTTATGGGGGGTCTGGTCTAAGTGGGAAAGTTCTGTGACGTAAGAAGCATACAAAAATAGTAGCGAAGCCGGCAAGAAAAAAGATGGAAAAATCGACGTAATTTTCATTTTCCCGACAAAAATAGATACAATCAAGAGGCACACAAGTGCCACAGAAACAATCCAGTGGGGCTGCAACATCTAAAGCAATGTAAAGTTTATATTTATTTTTCTCATTTCCATACACATAGCTATCTTTACTAATGAAGAGCTCTGAGCTTCGCTAGATGACATCCATTGTCAAATATCTCCACGAAAATTCGAGATTTTGCAAAAATTTGCAAACATCAAGATTGAAATGTCACGTACTACGTAGTTTGTCATTATTAAAACACTCCAATTATGTACTAGGCTAAGCGCAAATAGCGACTGCAATTCATACCCAGACATAATGGATAGTTTACGATGTCTAATTAAATATCAATGTCATTTTTCTGAACTTTCAGTTTTTGAGCGTTGCTTGAAAAAGTTATGTTCTGAAGCGTGGTGTGAGATGACGAGATTTTGATCAAATTTTTCCGAGTTTTTGATGTTTTACGCTATTACACTGAACAGAAAATCAAAGTTAAACCAATCATCTCGAAAGATTAATCTATTTGCCTATAACACGTAGGGATAATTGTGCACTTTTGAATGCATTTAAAATTTGATTTTTGAGAATTCAAAGCAAGGAAAAAAATATAAGAAAGTGATAAGGGGTATTAGATCTAAACTAATTTACGGGAACAGTTCGCTATGTTGTTAAAATATGTCTTTACACTTCACAAGTACTCAAGTTACGTAGGTTGAAAAAGCGATGTATCTAGTTTCAAGACTTCATACTTACATAAAATAGATTACCTAGAAGTTGCTAGTTTGGTGGTTTTCATACACATGGGAGTTTGGTTTCATTCGAACAAACTACCTGAAAAATGGATGAAAATTGACGCATTGTGCAGAAAACCGGAGTTGAGATGTGTGACAAAAGGGCTAATTGTTTTCCTACAACAGCGACAAGGTTTTCAGCAGTAAGAATAAGATGGGTGCAAGAGGGGAAAATTTCATTAGCAAATTTTGTGGAAGAATTACAATGCGTGCAACTCTCTTATACAGTGCTGGACAAAATTATAGGTCCGCTCTAAAAAGTGCCGTAACTCACTCTGTTGCCAATGAAATGTTCCAAAATTTGGTACAGCCGTGTGTTTACCAGCCTACTAACAGTCTATAAAATGGGTCTCGTTTTCGTTTGGTTATTCAAGAGAAAACTGAAAATTTTGAAAAAAAGCAAGCTTGAAGGCTGGACAAAATTATAGGCCCATCTGGAGTTTTTACTGATTAAAGCACTTTTTAGCTCCCGAATTTTTTTAGGTACACACACATCTAAAAACGTTAAACAGCTTTTTGGTCAAGCTGTGTCATACCTCCAAAAAGAACTGATTATCTGCTTTTTTACCTTGAAAATGCTTTTACATGTATTTTGCTCCACAAACCTGCGTTGAATAAGAAATTCTGCACTTTTTCAGCAGGATCGGAAGGTACGGGGTTTTATCTACCTTATGGATGCTATTTGACGTGAGCATTGAGGAAAAAATCCGACTTTTTGCTGCTGAAGCAAATCCGACATTGACAATACTGAGATCCTGAGCTCAAATATCTGCCTTCAAACTTCTTTTACAATGTTCTCAGAAGCATTGAGTAAAGTAAAGGCATTGTTTCTATGAAGGGGAGTCCGTATACCATAGTTACAACTTTCTAGAGATCCTAGCATTCGAGTATAATTACTGAAATTACCCTGCAGAAACTGATTACGACAAGCACAAGAGCTATTTGTGGCTCCGACCAAAAGAATCATGTGCTAACATACACTACAAGCTGTATCCACTATCTAGTAAATAATTACTGTCAAAAATCTAAGTGATGTAGCACTTGGAAAGCTATTTTGGATCGCGTTGGAAAGCTATTTTGGATCGTTGCACAACTCAGGTTTTCGAAAAAGAAGCAAGGCAGCTTTTTGGACACTTGCGAGTATGGCGAACAGCTTCATTCTTGTGTAAAGAATGCTTTTACGATACCTTGAGGTTATAATGACAATGCATAAAGGGTTTTAGGGCAGAAACTGAGGTTTACCCTCCTGATTAAGTCAACGTCGGATTTGTCAGCAGCAAAAAGTCGGATTTTTTCCTCAATGCTCACGTCAAATAGCATCCATAAGGTAGATAAAACCCCGTACCTTCCGATCCTGCTGAAAAAGTGCAGAATTTCTTATTCAACGCAGGTTTGTGGAGCGAAATACATGTGAAAGCATTTTCAAGGCAAAAAAGCAGATAATCAGTCCTTTTTGGAGGTATGACACAGCTTGACCAAAGCAGCTGTTTAACGTTTTTAGATGTGTGTCACCCCAAAAAATTAGGGAGCTAGGAAGTGCTTTAATCAGTAAAAACTCCAGGTGGACCTATAATTTTGTCCAGCCTTCAAGCTCAAAATTTTTAATTTTTCTTGAATAACCAAACGAAAACGAGACCCATTCTGAAGACTGATAATAGGCCGGTAAGCACACGGCTGTACCAAATTTTGGAGCATTTCATTGACAACAGAGTGAGTTTCGGCACTTTTTAGAGTGGACCTATAAGTCCAGCACTGTATGTTGGTCATACATTTGGTAATTGGAAAAAAATGACATTTTGCGGTGCAGACAACATTTGCGCGTAGTATATAATCATCTCGCGTTTTTTGAGTTTTGCGCTTCATTACCATCTTTTACAAGCAAATGTTGTCGATGCCGCAAGAACTATGTATGTATTTACTAGATATTACTTAAAAAAGACGAATCGTACAGAAAAAAAAAAGATTGTTGATCACCTCTTCTGGAATACGAAGCTGACAATTACTACAGACATATAGAGACACCCAGATGCATGTTCTGACGAACGTCTGAAATTCATTAATAGTATAATGTAATAAACCAGATAGTACCATAAACACATTGAGTAAGTGGATGACCCGCGCCTAAAAGAAGAAGACGGTAAAAAACATTACACTGTGAGCAAACTCTACATACGCGGACATCTACCACAAACGATGCGTCTAAACAGCACCGGTTATCCATGCACTCCTAGGCTTATTCTGCTACTTCCTACTGTATCACGCCCCAGCAAGGCACATACTATTTTAGGATCCTGCCCTTCGACTTATTTCTTTTTGTCGCTCTTGAGAAAGTACTTCATAAATAATTGGAAAAAAGTACAAGAGAACTTCTCGAAGTCTTGCACACAAGCTCAGCTCGCATTCAAAACCAGCAAAGCGTATATTCTCCATATTTAGAGCATATCCATATTTGCAAGGCAACGGTAAGTTTGCTGAAAGGCATTCTAAAAACAAAAATAGCATAATTTCCGCATTAGAGAGAAAGAAAAGCATATAAATGGGATGCAATTTGTGGTCAGATGCTCATACAAAAAAGCAGATGGATATTCCAAAATGTATTTTGCAAAAGACAAAAAGACTCTATCAAAGCCATACATTTTCGCTGCAGAGAATTCTAAAAAAGTTAGTAAATGAGCGTGAAATTCAAGCAATTTTATGCAATCAAAACGGCTATACAGTCTTTTTCAACCCGAAACGTTCCAAGTGGGGCAGCGCATCCGCACCGCCACTGGCTCAGCGAGACAGATTAGAATGAAAAGACGCAGACTGCAAAGCGGCGCAATCGTTGCGAAGCGGTTCCCGCCAGTCCAATTTCCGCCTAAACTGAGTTGAAACTTACTGTAATCGTAAATACTAGTGAATCAGTAATTAAAGGTGCTAGATTTTATCCGCGCGCTTCGAGACCGCACCGCTGTTTCCTGCCATCTGATGATTTTTGAACTGGCGTTGCGATTTTTTATGTATTGGACTGGACTAGTGAACTAGTATTCTAAAGGTGCAGGATCTGGGAACGTTCGCTTCGGGGCCCGCCGCGGTTTCCCACTGTTGGAAGATTTTTGAACTGAGCTAAAGATGCTTTATGTATTAGATTGCAGTCAATATGTTATGCTTTGAACACATTGAGTTGGTTAATTCCCTAGTAAATGTTTTTGAAAGCTTTTAAATATAAAACATTCGAAAGGAACTTCGAAAATAGCCACTTTCCAAAAGAAAATTTTTTTACAACATCAAGACATTTTTTGCAAAGCTCATGGAGTTATTTTTATTTGAAATGAAATCGCTTTATCAAACTAACAATGAGCTAGCTAATTGTGGACAGAGCGATCATAGATCTACTTAATTTCGGAGAATTCACTTTCCTTGAATATGGATAATGAGACTCGTCGAAGGCGAAATGCTTATCGACGATGGGAAAATGCTTTGTTTTCGTGGCAAGAATGTGGTCAAAGACTGACAACAAACATCACTTTTTTTCGCTGAGACGGTGGAGGGAAGATCACAGAGAGTAAATGAGTAAAAATCAATCACTGTTAGTATATCAAAATTCACTTATTAACGAATTTTCTCATCATACAAAATAAGCGGAAATTGTAGCGGAAACTCTTGACTGTTCCAGTTTGTCCGATCGAATTTTAAAATTCCTGCCTCTCCCCTTCTTAGTGGATTCGCTTGTAAATCATGCGCTTTTATGCTTAATGAAATTATTATGATTTCAGTTTGAATAATTTCTTTTGAAATACAGCAATATAACAACATATATGGAATGATAAAACATTTGTTTGCGTAATGGGAGAAAAAAAGATAATAGGGCTATAGGGTACAAATTGGGTGTGTGCCAAGATGAACGATCGCTGGAAATAAGCATACTGTACTCCTGCGGCTGTCAATATACCGCGCATAAAGTCTTATTTTTTGAAGCGATATGCTCTTTCCTGGATTGCAAATGGTGTCGAAAAATAAAGATTAAGGTCCGTTAAGCTCCCAGCGTTTTTCCAAATTCCTAAATGCCATCATAACGTAAATATAGAATCTGAAAAATATTTGACCTACGCAACGCATATGGCTGGCACAACCTATCGTTCAGTTGGCTGCCCCCCGTACAAATTTACACAAAGGTGCAAAGACCACACAATGCTCGCAAGTAATGATTTATGAGATCAAACTGACCAAAGCATTTTCAGAAAAATGTGTTCTTTTTCTTACTCGCTTTGACACATTTCCTTGAGTCTCAGTGGAGACGAAGTTCACAAACTTGAGATATATCATATTTTTTACAGCTGTCTCACTTGGGTAACCTTCGCCATTTTAATTAACTCACTTGTTATCTTAAGAAAATGTCTCGGCAAATTTTCTTCCAGCTTTTTACCTTCTCGCATGAGGAATCCATATTTGGGCTTTTCAGCGCATAAAAATAGCGAAAATGGGCCATTTTCAAAGTTTTCACTCCTTATTCAGTGTAAAATACGCACAAGTGGGCGAGGTCCGAAACGAGATAGGCGGGGTGCGAAAAACTTCCGGCGTCTTTTCACTGAATGCGGACCTAGAAAACTTCGAAAAAGGTTCATTTTCGCCATTATCATGCGCTGAAAAGTTCAGTTATGAATTCCTCATGGCGAGAAGGCTCCGAAGGTAAAAATTGAAAGCGAATATTTTTCGGGACGCCGCGTTTAATTTTGTTAACAATGATAATCTATAATTAACTTAGTTCTGGAATGAACCCGCCCAAAACCGAATATCATGATTCTGGAGCAAAACAATTCGATTCTCAAACAAAATTTTTTAATTACTTCTTCTAAGATACAGATTTCTGGAGATTCATAGTAATACACACACAACGAATGCTCAATGGCAATAAACTTTTTATTATTTTTAGCAGACTGGTCTTTCGACGACAAATTCTTGGTAGCCTCGAATTAGGCCTCTCTATAAATCGCGTGCCAGCATCTGATGCTAAATCATAGATCAAAATTATTCTTCATAAAAGATGTCCTTAATGCTATAATAGGATCAAAAAGCATCATTTCCGTTAGCTGATCCGCAGAAGCAATCTGGGCTAGCGAGTTCGTATGATGAGAAGTGTAGGGACGTTTTCATCCAGAGATCCAAGCAAAAGAAAATCATAAGTATTTTTAGATTAAAGATCCAAAGAATAGCAGATGAAGAATCACAGCAGAGAATGAACCAGGCTTTATAAATTTCCGCAGCTTTTCAAAAATTTTCGTGATTTTGAGTTTTATCGTATACTAGCATTTTTTCTAGTCAAGATATGAAAGGATTTGAGCCAGGAAAAAAGTGAGAAAAGAAAAGACTAGGTCGTGCGAAAGTACAGATAAAGCCGTTATATACGAAAAATCATTGAGCGTAACTGAGTAAACTGCCTGCCGAACTTTTGGTGAATTCGAGGCTTGGAAAGATTAAGCTTTTTAAACTCCATGGATATTCCTACATTCTTAGTGGCTGACGTCTGCTCAATGATTTTTTTGGCATCATCCAGCTAAGCCAAGGCATTGTTTGAAAATGACGCCAATGCACGTATCGTCTCATGCTTCATATGTCCACAATCCTATTCTTTTTTACTTGCACCAGAGAGAGAGAAAGCTCTCAGCAAACTCACAAAAACTGTCAAAATTCAAGCTAGTGTAGGACGGGAGAAAATGTGGTTTTCAATATCATTTTTTGCAAGGGCAGATCATGCCTGCAAACGATGTATTCGAAATTTCAATTTGTATTCGCATCCTCATGCAATTCAATTACCCAAGCTAGCTCAAAAGAACGCAAAAAATGGGTCTGACGTAGGTGAACTCAATTTCAGGAAGAGATAGCTCTATTAGTGCACCATTCTCATAAGGTAAGATGCATCACAAAAAGGTTATTCAGCTCATGTTTAAGTAAAAGCTACCGTAACCGACCGTGCAGGAGCTTGCAAGGTTGCTAAATTAGAGCAGTAAAAATTTTTGTTCCATAGAAAGAGAAGCCCATTGGCTGCTAGCTTCAAATAAAGCTAAGTAAACTCTTTGTGACTCTCTGTACCATCGAAGCGCACGTATCGCAGCGCATCCGGCTTTTTTCGCCGAAAATTGAGTTGGAAAAAAACTGATTTCAATAAAACACCAGCTGTGACTACAACTCACCAAACGGCTCTTTGATAAAGTGTAAAAAAATCTACTACTTTTAGGAAAAATTTAATAAGGGGCTGCACCGTAAATCGGTTATTCTGAGAGAAAACTTAAGCCGATATTGTTCTGGGATTTTCAAAGATGGGATGTGAAAGCTATTGCAGACTAAAAAATTCTTAGAAATACATCTAATTACTGGTGAACACTTTCAAAAATAGAAACCTAACTTCACATAGATAGGCACGTAGTTTACCAAATAATTGTAGAAGATGATCTAAGCAGGTGGTACTGAATCAAGTTGATGTTTGGAAGGGACAGTGAAGGAGGAAAAGGAGATTTTTTTAAGGGAAAAAAATGATGGCTGACGTCTGTTTAGTGATTCTTTGCTTTTATCAGGTAAAATCATGGCATTACCTCTTGCAGAGCCACGTTTTGATAACCAAGAAGAAATTTTTTATGTATTATTTTGTTGCAGTAATCTAGAATAGAGAAAGATAGAAAATCTCCAATTACAAGCAAAACAATGCACAGTTAAAATAATCCTCTAGTTAGATAGAAGATGGATAGTTGTTTACTATACTTGCAAAACAACATATTTAGCTAGGCACCTTATTTAGAGCGCATTTGCCTCAAAATACAACCCAGTTATCCAGCTCTTCTAGAACAGAGCTTAAAAAATGTCCAAAAAAAGACTGCCGGGTGTGGTTTGAGGTTGGTCTGAAGTAAATCTAGCTATAGATGGATTTCAGCAGATCCACATATGGTCTGATGCAAGACGCGAAAATTTTGCTCAAATCAAATTATTCGAAAAAGTTGAAAGTATATCGTGCACACATTTGCTCGCTTCTGAATACATTTACTAAGCTGATTCAAGGCGAAAACTACAAAATTTCTGGAAAAAAAGGAAAAAAAGGTCCGTGTTTCCACAGGTCTAGTGATTCCTAAACGGGGTAGAAGATAAGCTTTTTGTAACTCTTTGTCCAGAGGCGCGCCCATGTCAGCGCGCATCTGGCTTTCTTCTGGCGTAAATTACCTCGAAAAAAGAAAGTCGTTTTCCTCCAAAACACCAGCTGCTGCTACTATGCACCAAACGGCTCTTCCATAGAATCAGGGCACGGCACAGGCAAGCAAGCTGGATATCGTTTTTTGGGGAAAAAGCAAAGGGGATGTCGTTTTTGCGGATGAGCATAACGTTGTCTTTCGATTTGCGGCCGGCACGCTGCCGGCATGCCGCCAGCAAATAAACAAAGGGCTTGTTTACAGCGAATTGAAGATGAAATGACACCAAAATAGGTGTGTAGATGGGCAATGGGGAGTTAGGACTAAGTATGAAAAATTATGAAAAAATTATGTGAACTAAATGCGTGCTCAACTTTTTTCCGAGTTAGGTGGCTTTCAAGCCACCTGGATAGCCACCTGAGGTGGCTTAGGGAAGAAAAAGTCATAAATTTTTCCTCACTCACATAATTTTTCTACTTTCTTTACATACTTTTCATCTACATCCCAAACCCTACAAACTGGTTCCTAAATCGCCTCAAACCCCCTTCTCCCCGCTTAGTTATAGCCCCTTGAAAATTCTGAATGGCGGCGAAAAGGCTGCTCTAGGCGCGTATTGCTGCACGATGGATACATCACGCCGCCAATTCGGAGAATATGAATATCATCGTGTGTGTTCGATGATTCTTTTTCGTTTTTTCTTTCTGTTGTGGCTTTGTTCCGTTCCTTGTCATGTATTTACTCTTCGAATATCTCTGGCGGATGTCGTAATTTCATTGAAGACAAAGGAAACTTCATTTTTTGCGATTTCGGGACGCCACCTCGTGCCGAGCCCTGGTCTAGGGTCAAAGGGGACTTCGTAAAAATTTGCAAAAGTTAAGGGGGACTTCGTTTTTTGCATTTTCAACTAGCCACCTCGTGCCGAGCCCTGCATAGAATCAACCGAAGTCTTTGGCTACTAAACTATACATCAACTCGGTTGACTAAATGTAGTCTTCCACGGCGAGATTTCAGCCTAAGTCTGCTGTTTTCGTGAGAGAGAGGACTAAAGATCACATAATATTTTCATTTCAGGAATATTTGCCTAGACTTGTAGGTGTAAAAGCTGTTGATCGACAGACTGTCTGCACAATTTGCAAAGTGCTAAATCTCATAAACGGTTGACATTTACACAATGTTCGTAACTTTAATAAAATAATAATTGTCGGAATAAGGGCTTCAAAGTTTGCTGGTGCAGAAGTGAACTGCTGAATGTATGAAAAAAAGCAAGGAAAGTGAAAAAATGTCCGAGGCGGAAATGGGCGGGTGACCTGCAAACAACGCTTGCAGCATTCGGTAGAATAAGTAAGTTTTAAAATCATACTGCTTGAGCACTGGATAACTTCAAATTGTAAACATTTTTCCCAATTCTTTCCTCCTCACCATTACTTCTAATGTCACTGGATGAAAAGTAAATTCATCAGAACTTTCCAATTATTCACAAGGATCCATTTATTCAAGAAAATCTAAACCAAATATTCTAAAAAAAAATCATCAGCAACTTTTTTTATGTCAGTACAGAAATTGCATTTTGCTCCTGGAGGATTCTTGCGTGTATGTACGCGTATGCACATTGAAAATGTTGATGATTCAAAAAACGCCTGTCCTTAGGTTTTGAAAAATCAAATGAAATCGCAAACATTGTGGCAAAGTTATAGTCGAAGTTACTTTTTTTGTCAAGTAAACTCATACAACTTCATAACAACAATAAGGATTAATAAGCGATCCTAGTAACAAAAAAGTCTTTATCACGCTAGTAAACAAATCTTTTAAGGACGAATATAGCAAAGTATAGCATCTACAGACGTGAACTGTATTCCTATTAGCAATTTGAAAGCAATGTGACGCAAATCAAGCACAAAATAAAGTGCGGTTCATAATAATACGAACACCCAAAATTTTGTAAGTTCTCGGACTTTTTGGGAGAAATTCAAAAAGCTGTTGGTACCACGCGAAAGAGCACAACCGAAAACGGTATACGATCCATAAGAATGGAAATTGATGTCAATCTTGGGAGTGTTTTTGCGCCCAATGCGAATTTTTAGCGGTTCATAATTACACGAACACCTCAAACAAAGGTCCATTTTTTATTCAAGATTGCAATCGTTTGAGTCCAAATTTTTTATGGAGTTACAGTAACAAAGTCTGACATATCTGCTACGCACTGAACCCAGTGCAGTTCTAAAAGAGAACCGTTACTTTTTTCAAAAGGCTCTAAATGCTTCTAGAGTGATTGCGCTTCAAAAACATCCGTTCTTCTGTGGTTTACGCGCTCTAATTAGCTTCTATCAAAGCTATGAGATGAGATAAGCTTTTGCGATAGGTATTTCGTTTGACGCTTGGAAAATCTTTGCGTTTTCGTGCCGTTTTTCAACCAAGCTCCATCCCAACTCTAGAGTTAGCACGATTTCGAGCCTCAAAACTAAGCTTCTGAAGCCGTTCAATGAAGAAAGCATATAGTATGTAAAAGTTCACAAGACTGTATATTTGGCTAGAAAAAATCAGCAGCGTTGTTTGTTTTGGCCACGCAGACGTCATTTCACCAAAAACACTGTTTTTACTATTGCAATCACACCCCTATTTGGTTTGTAGCTCCATAGCCTCAAGATCAGTTCTACAAAAAACCCAAAAACTTTGGCACAGAGACATCATCATGCAAGCAATGCAGCTGCTTCATATCAAATGTTTGTGCAAGACAGAAGCTGAGTTTTGAGGCTCGAAATCGTGCTAACTTTAAGGTTGAGTTGGAACTTGGCGAAACGGCACGAAAACGCAAAGATTTTCCGAACGTCAAACAAAATACCTATCGAAAGAGCCTATTTTATCTCATAGCTTTGGTAGAAGCTAATTAGAGCGCGTAAACCACAGAATAACGGATGTATTTGGAGCGCAGTCACTCCAAAAGCATTTAGAGCCATCTGAAAGAAGTAGCGATCCTCTTTTTGACCTGCACTGGGTTCAGTGCGTAGCAGATATGTCAGACTTTGTTACTGTAACTCTACAAAAAATTTGGACTCAAATGATCGCAATCTTGAATGAAAAATGCACCTTTGTTTGAGGGTTCGTATAATTATGAACCGCTAAAAATTCGCATTAGGCGCAAAAACACTCCTGAGATTGACGTTTCCATTCTTATGGATCGTATACCGTTTTCAATTGTGCTCTTTCGCGTGGTACCAACGGCTTTTTGAGTTTCTCCCAAAAAGTCCGAGAACTTACAAAATTTTGGGAATTATGAACCGCACTTTACATTTCTACAAATGCAAGGAATCCGAGCAGTGAAGTGCTTCACATAAGGAGATTCTAATCCGCATAATGCTACGTCTATTGCTATGACTAATTTGTGGGGATGAGTCAGGATTTCAACAACAGGAGGGAGATACCTACCAGAGCTCCTATATTCTTATCAAAAACTGTACATCGTTCAAACAGCAGTACGTAAGATACAAAAACCTTTAAAAAATTGATTGTACAAAAATTATTACGATTTGCATTTTTGAGCACAAAACATAGACAATAGCTGAATTTTGAAACGATTTCGATGGAGAAAACTTGAGAGTGGAAGACCCCTAACTGAAAATTTCACACATTCTTTTTAACAAAGTTAAATTGCTCACAGTCAGTTTACTCTTAAGTATCATTTTCTGAGAAAAGGTTGGCACGTACGTTTTGCAACTAATATTATAACTTTTCTCTTTTTGAGCATGACGCATTTGTGTTTGGGCATAATGGTGGGCTACAAATGTGCGCAAACAGTTTGGTTTTTGTTAGCGAAATAGAAAAAATTCATGCAAAGCTGGCCAAGTTCGAAATTTCAAGGATCGGAAGGCCACAAATAAAGCATTTCTCAGTCTTAATCAATTGCATCAAGCCGAAACTGTGTAGATGATTAGAGTTTCCTCTGTCAATAATCTGGGTGCAGTTTCGGCTTGATGTATTTGATTCAGGTTGAGAATGGCTTTGTTTTTGGTATTCGGATCTTACAATTCGAATTTGACAAGCCTTCAAAAAAATGCATAAATATTCTCCATTTCGCACAAAAAATCAAGTTTCGGGCATTTTTAGCCTACTATCTGGTCTATGTTATGCCAAAAATAAATGCGTTACGGTTAAAAAGAGGAAAGTTTCGAAGTTAGCAGCATATCTTATGTACCAACCTATTATTTTTAGATGCAGAGTAAGAGTCTCTATAATAGTTAGTGAAACACATTGTTGGTGATTATAGATGCTTACGGCTTGTAAGCAGTTGTAATTGACAACAAAGACAAATTGACTGTTTTGGCTCTAATTATGAGTTACAAAAATGCTCAGCAAAACATATGACATAACAAAACGGAAACTTAGCCAAGGGAGAAAAACAAAAAATAGACGAGGATGATGTTTTTTAAATGTAGTAGAATGAACCCTTACATAACTCCCAAAAGCAAAAATCGGTAAACATTTGTCAAAGCAAGATGAAAAGAAAGTATGCCCAAAGGATGACTGCTGGTGCAATCGATCCTAAATTGATTGGATTGATATACAATGGGTCATTAGGTGATAAGTGTGAACCAGAGGTCAATGTGCGGCTCCCATGAAGAATCTTATTGGAAGAAAATCGGTATTGATGGTGTTTAGAGGACTCATTCTTTGGCAAAACTTGATGGCAAACCATTATGAAGCCGCGATGTTCTAGTGACTCTCATCGTCAATCATACCGTACTCTCTACCGTAATCGAGCGGGAAGAGTACGGTACTGGGCGAGAGTTAACAGCCGAATTTCCTGATAAGAAGAAACATCGCAAAACAAAGTAAAACGCGTACCCGCCAGATGTCATTTTTGCTTCCGCCTAACAAGGAAGAAGAAAAGACGTAGGTCTTCAGACAATGGCTTTGTTTGTGGGCTCGGGAGGGCACAGTCTTTGAGTGGCTTTCTATTTTCGGTTCATAAAGAAAACAGAGGGTAAGAATAAATAAAGTGCACTGAGTACAAATCCATTATCCGATTAGGGCTCTTTTAATAGACAACCCTCTCCCCCCGCAGATATTTGATCGTAAGTCTGAAAATAACGTTCTACAATCAACAATTTGGGTTCGTTCAACTCTTGAATGCCATACAGAGTGTAACAGCAAGAACTTCTAGCGCAAAAGATTGTAGAATCCTCATAATTGGTAATACTCTGAATGTTCTACGGTAACAGACATGCTTACAAGTAAATGTGCCTTTCCTTTGCTTACTTCAGGGTTTTAAGACATAAATATCAAAAAGAGATAAAAAGGTGAAAAATTCCAATTTCCTTCTTACTTCGTATTTGACACCGCCTTTGGAGTAAAATTTCGAGGCGATGTATTAGGTTGTCCGGAAATTAATGCCCTTTTTGAATTTCAATCGCAATAAGTCATACACTTCTCATTTCTAAGTAGGTTGCAAAAAATCATTCGATAGAGCAAAGCAAGCTCTACAAGATGGCAGTCTTGGTTTAGCAATAGCTCTAATCCACCACGAGTTTCGAGCCAAAGACTAAAAAGATTCGACTGCTCGGAAAATTGAGAAAAATCGTAACTCAGTTCATAAAATACTTAGAAAAATTCTAACTTGTTCACGCAAACACTATCCACATAAGACATCAATATACGCCGTTGCCGGAGTTTTTTCTCTGTTAGAAACCAAGAAAACGGAAATTTTCATGCATTTGCCAAAGTGATGCTGTGCCGTCCCCACATAGGTGATTGTATACCACAAGCCTGTAGAAGCACAGACTTAAATTTTCAGCTCTCTACAAGCTTTAGTTCTCGAAAAATTTGAATTTTAGCTTGGACCACCTAACTAGGGAAAGCTATATTCGGTATTTCTCGAGAACTAAAGCTTGTAGAGAGCTGGAAATTCAAGTCTGTACTTCTACAGGCTTGTGGTATACAACTACCTATGTGGGGACGGCACAGCATCACTTTGGCAAATGCATGAAAATTTCCGTTTTCTTGGTTTCTAACAGAGAAAAAATATGGCAACGGCGTATATTGATGTCTTATGTGGATAGTGTTTGCGTGAACAAGTTAGAATTTTTGTAGGTTTTTTATGAACTGAGTTACGATTTTTTTCGATTTTTCGGACTGCTGAGTATTTTTAGTTTTTGGCTTGAAACTCGAGATGGATGAGAGCTGTTGCAAAATCAAGACGGCCATCTTGTAGAGCTTGCTTTGCTCTATCAAATGGTACTTTGCAACCTATTCAGTGGTGAGAAGTGTATGACTTAGTGCGGTTGAAATTTAAAACGGGCGTTAATTTCCGGACAACCTAATAAATCTTATGAAAAGCCCTGAAGACTTTGCCCAGGTTCTATAAGATTACGTCAATCCGTAGGAGCAAAGGAAAATCCCAAGATTATGGCTTAACACCTCTACTTGGTGAAAAGTGACGCTTGTAGAGAAAAAGTTGACCTTTTTTGTGACGATATACTGATAAACATAACGTCGATTAAACTGCTTATTAGTTAGCTCGCTTTTTTACTGTTTAGTGTCTGTATCTAAAGAGAAATTACCTATTACACTAAGTTTGCGTCAGACACTATGTTTACAGAGCTTTGAATGTACGCATCCAACACAGAATAAAAGGCAGTATTTGAGCAAGTTTTTCAAGTAGAAGGTCAAAAGTTCTATGATATGCTGGAAAATCAAAGCGAATAACTCGAAAATTTTATAATCCCACCATTCAGGGTAGCTGGTAAAAAAGGTAAGTTACAGTTACAGTTCAACAAAACTGTATTATTAAATTCTCTGCTGAGCTGCAGTCTTTCTCATAGAGGGCCATAGAAAATATAATAAATCCAAAAAAACTCGAAAAACATAAAAGTGAAATTATTCGCAAGCAGAAATTAGCGCTGGGTTCACATTCCCCAATTTAACTGCATGCATTGAGTCTTCATATGTCCGTCAAGGATTTTCTAGCATTGATATTTACTACAGAAATGTCTCGACAAAAGTTCAGATTTTGCAAAAGACCTGCAAGCTCAATCAAACTGAGATGCCACGTATTAAATTGCTGTCAACAAAGACAGAAGTACAGTACCTTTCAACTCAAGTGACCACAGGTACCAATTTATAAGACATAATGAATAGGTCATAATGCCTAACTAAATATCGGTGTCATACTTCCTCTCTCTTTCTATCAAGCGAATGAACGGGTACATGGGAAAGCAAAAAAAAAACAAAAACAAAAACAAATAAACACACAACAAAAAAATATTAGGGCAGATCAAAACACTATTAATTACTGTCCGCGAGATAGTGATTCCTATTTTTTCAAAGCCTAATATCATGTGCTTTTAAATCTGGTAATTTGCAATATTCAAAAATAGTTTTTGAACAGATAGCAAAGCACACATACAATTGTTTATAGAACCCATATGACACGACAGAATTTGTTTTGAGCGATTTCTACTCATCAAGGTATAATTTTGAACCTGTTGTGAGATTATGGCTATTTTCTGTAAGTCCTTTATTTTACGCTGTTATGCTCAGTAGAATAATTGTTTCGTACTTTCGAATAGATTTAAAACTTGTTTATCGCGAATCTGTTGCAGAAACTAAAGCAAATGCCAGAAAGGACTAAAAGTAATCGAGATTAGGCAATTTTCAATTTAGCTCAGTTGATCGTTTACCATATTCACACTTAACAAGTGCTCAGGTTTCCATAGAGCAAGAAAAGCAAAAGATCTGGTTTCAGGTTCAAACACTTTGTAGATAAAACAACATTCATCAAAAAGCTGGCACTTAGGATGGTTTCTATATCCATGAGAGCTCGGTTCCATTGGAGAAAACTGCATACTGGATGAGAAGGATCGAATTAATGGGAGCGAATAAATATTTTAATTTTTTCTGTATTTAAGAAGTTGGAAAATGAAAATGAGCAAATACGGGGAAAATAGATAAAAAATGAAGCCAAGTCTTTCGCATATGCAGGACAAACAAGACTTTTTGAGCAGTTTTAAGGGAATAAGGATTTGCTAGCAGTTTTTGAGACAAAATTAAAAAAGGTTTCAGACAGTTGCCGTATACCAAGAGAAGTAAGTATGAGGGGACCGTGTGAAGGAGACGACATGTGCCCGCGAGAATGGCCATCAAATCGCAGTTTTCTTTTTTGCACTCCATGGCCATTTTTTACGCGCAGGTGTTATTGGCACCGCAAGAACACTATACAGTTGTATTTGCTAGACTGGATCTTACAGTTAACAAGGATATCGTATTATTTAGAATATGACTGAACAGAAAAGTTTTTATGGGAAAATTCGAGACACATGAGCAGCGATTGCGCATTATGATATCATCCACTGTGAGGATCCTAGATTATGATTAGTAAAACCTAACCAAGGGACCCCAGTTGCGTTTTGTGAGTAGCTGTTTCGAACTTATTAATAGTGCAATGACGTAAAGCAGTTACTTCTATAAACAACATTAGCTAATTGAGAGTCATGCGCCCGGATAGAACCCTCGATAGAGTACATTGTAACGCGGACAAGCCTTCGTGGACACCTGCTACAAACCAAGTCTCTCTGCGCACCGCAAATTGTACCAGTTGCACGCGCAATTAGAGTACTCGTTTACGTCTTTTTCCGTAAAAAGCTCACAAGCTTGTTTTGCTGTCTTAAATCCTACTGTATCACGTGAGAGCGTAAGTACTATAATATAATAGCACACACTATTTTTGAAATTTACCCTTTGATTTCTTTTCGCAGTTGTTAAGAAAGTGCTCTTGAATAATTGGAAATAGAAAGTACAGCACAACTTCTCGAACTTTTGCACATAAGCTCAGCTTGCATTCAAAACCAGCAAAGCGTATATTCTCCATATTTAGCGCATATCCGCATATTTGCAGAGTAATAAGAAATCTGCAGAAAGGCATACTAAAAGCTCTGAGAATAGCTTGATTTAGGCATGAGAAAAAGAAAAGCGTATAAATGGGATGCCATTAGTGATCATATGCTCATGGTAAAAAAAAGCAGCTACATCTTTCGAGATGAATCATGCAAAACACAAAAAGTGATCAAATCGACTCATTTCCGCTGCAAGGTATACTGTAAAAAATAGCAAATCAGCACCAAATTCAAGCAATAATGCAAGTGCAGAGAACGACTAATTATTTTGAATATTGTAATCAATCTCTATTATGAATTAAGTATAATGGAATGGTTCCAAAGTAAGCGATTATTTTCATGAAGATGAAAAACCAAGGTAGGTCAAGCCTTCAAAATTAATTTCAAAATGCTTCTTGTGATTTTGCACCTTTGCAGCTCAGATTCCACAAACGAAGTGGCATGGCTTTGCCATACTTGTGAAGAGCTCTTTCTAGGAAACCAATTCAGCATTTATAAAATTTATGAAATTATTCTAATCTAGATAGACACCAATGGCCGACCCAAAATTTCCGCCGGGATAGGGGGGGGGGGGCTCATGGGGGACGAAAAGTTTTTCGGACGAAGGTGTGGCGTAGCCCTTACTCTAGAAATTGTTTGGGATGCCTCCCAGAATTTTTGCGGGCCCATAATTCCGAAATTTTAGGAAGTGACTCGCGGGAACCGCGCCTTTGAAAATTGCGCACCTAATTTGGATTTTTACAATTTCAAAAGTTACTTTGATCATTTACAAGTAGAAGCAAGTCACTCTTTTTATAATTGAAGTACAAAGAAGCATAAAACGATCCTATCGCAGGTTGCTCGGTATAAAAAGATGCTCCATTTCGATAATATGCTTCACTTTACAAACCTTCAAGACTTCGAGTCGCTTCTATCAAGCTAAGCTAATTGCGAATCCAAACGATCATAGACTGACATGATTTAGAAATAACTTGGCTTGAATACGGATAGTGAGACTCGAGGATGGCAAAATGCGCACTGAAGATGGGAAAACCCTCTGTTTTCAAGGAAGAACTGTGATCAAAGATTTGAAGAGAACAAATATTTTCAACTCACAAATGGCGGAATAATTGCAAAAATTATGGACATGAATTGAGGGATTCGAACTTATGTTGCCTTCTATTCTCTCACTGAAGCTGTATTCCGTGAATCACGTAATCATTTGAAAACTTTGGCATGATACCCAAGTTTTGCTATAATTTAGCTTATGTTTTGTTCGCAATGGTCTTCCCATCAAATGAATAAATATTTGGAGTACTTGTGAATCTCATTCCGAGAGCTTCTGTGATAGAAAAATTGGCGATAAAAAATACGAAAATAATACCAATAGAAAATTAAAAATAATGCTCGAAGTGTGTTTCTACAGAGTCTTTACTCCTACAGAGTTCCCTCTTAGTTTTTAAAAGTGTGTTTCTATCGAGTCCGTACCATCTGAGGGCAATGTCTACTAACAAGGTTCCAATCACCATGAATTCTCGATCTACAAAGCAAAATGATTTTATTCAAAACAACCCCGCTTTTGCTCGCTTCAAAGGAAATTTACTGATCCGACTGAAGACTGGAAAAGAAAGCTTCCCACTTTCACAGAAAAAAGAGGTCTTTGTCTCTCAGCAGACCAAAGAGCTCCTAAACGGAGTAGTGTCCAAATCTTTGTGACTCTTTGTCCAGACGAAGCGCCTATGTCAGCACGCATCTGGGTTTGTTTTTTGGCGTAAATTACCAAAAAAAAAAAGAAATTCGTTCTGCTCAAAGCACCAGCTGCGCCTATTACGAGCCATGAGGCTTTTTCACAAAGATGTCATGAAGGAATCTTTGGCTATGAACTATACATCAACTCTGCTGCGACTAAGCGTTCTCTCCACCGCGAGATTTCAGCTTAAGTCTGCTGTTAAAAAAAGTATTAAAATCATATGATCTTTTCCAATTTGCTATAGTCTTCCAGACCTGTAGGTGTAAAAGCTGTTAATTTACGGAATCGTTACAATTTGCAAAGTGTCAAATCTGGTCAGGAGCTAACAAGAGACGGTCACAGAGATTTACAGCTCTAAGATTTTGCTGTTAACAGAAGAGAGAGTTGTATATTCTGGTGCAGAAGTAAACGGACGAACGGATGAACCTGTAGGTGGAGTGGAGAGGAAGAAGGGAAGAAAGCTTCAAAGCTGAATGGGCCGCAATCTGCGACCGCTTACGAAATATGGTAATCTTTTGTTTTTTTTTCCAGAAACATTTATGAATTTGTGGAAGATTTTGAGCTTGTAAGACTTTTGTGTGGGCCCTCGGCATCTCCCCTCCTCCTCTTTTGACCACTGTTTCTATTCGATGCACACCAAATCTTACAGATATCTGAGTATAATGAATTTATGTAAGGCAAACTGAAGGGTTATTACGAAAAAATGCTTGTCATCAGCAATTATTATAGACAACACAACAGAGACATAATATTACACCAAGCTACGCTTAGAGTGAATCGTGCCAGCGCCATTCCAGCGCCGTGCCGGAACGTTTAACGATCAATACGAGTGGGCGCGCGTTTTTCAACAGAAAAATAGTGCTGGCACAGCTACACGTGTAACTCTGAACGCCGCCTCTGTAATAGCCTATTCGAACATTTCAAGCTTGTCTCTTAATTGACACTCGCATGTTTACAAAGTCAGCCCTAAGTAAGGGACTATGAAAGGTATTATTGCACCCCAAAATAACATCAGCATTCGCGAGATCTTCTAAATACTAGAATGCCCAGGTTACAAGAAAGGAGGCCCTTTAACTCTATCGATTGTATTTGCTAGACCAAATCTTACAGTTAACAAGAATGTCGTATTGTTTCGGATATGACGGAACAGAATTTTTCATTGAAAGAATAATTCGAGACAGATGAGCAGTGATTGCGTATTATGATATCATCCACTGTGAAGATCCTAGATTATGATTAGCAAAACCCAACCAAGGGATCCCAGATGCGTTTTGTGAATAGCTGTTTCGAACTTATTAATAGTGCAATAACGTAAAGCAGTTACTTCTATAAACAACATTAGCTAATTGAGAGTCATGCGCCCGGATAGAACCCTCGATAGAGTACAATGTAACGCGGACAAGCCTCATGGACACCTGCTACAAACCAAGCCTCTCTGCATACTGCAAATTGTACCAGATGCACGCGCAATTAGTAGTCGTTTACGTTTTTTATTCTCGTAAAAAGCTCACAAGCTTGTTTTGCTGTCTTAAATCCTACTGTATCACGTGAGAGCGTGAATACAATAACACAATAGCACACACTATTGGAATCTACCCTTTGCCATTTCTTCTCGCAGTTGTTAAGAAAGTACTCTTGAATAATTGAAAATAGTAAGTACAACACAACTTCTCGAAGTTTCGCACACAAGCTCAGCTTGCATTCAAAACCAGCAAAGCGTATATTCTCCAAATTTAGTGCATATCCGCATATTTGCAGAGTAATGGGAAATCTGCAGAAAGGCATACTAAAAGCTCTGAGAATAGCTTGATTTAGGCATGAGAAAAAGAAAAGCGTATAAATGGGATGCCATTAGTGATCATATGCTCATGGTAAAAAAAGCAGCTACATTTTTCGAGATGAATCATGCAAAACACAAAAAATATAACCAAAGCGACTCATTTCCGCTGCAAGGTATACTGTAGAAATAGCAAATCAGCGCCAGATTCAAGCAATATTGTGCAAATGCAGAGAACGACTGACTATTGTGAATTATAAAATAAGTACAGTGGAATGGTTTAAAAATAAGCGAGCATTTTCAGAAGAGAATTACTCACTGAGAAACCAAGGCTTAGGTCAAGCCTTCAGAAGTAATATTAGGGTGCTTCTGATTTTTGCAGCGGTGAGAGATGAGAAAATTGGATGCCTTCCAAAATTTTGCAAGCCCATCGCCCCGAAATTTGAGGATGCCACTATAAAAAAGTTTTCACGGCCTTGAATTTGAACTTTTTTGTAAAAATAACCATTCACAAATAAAAGACTTGCACATTTCATAATTAAGCTGCAAAGAAGTATAGAGCGATCCTATTGCAGACTGCTGGGTGTAAAAAAATGCTCCATTCCAAATTTTAAGTTTTGTGACGTTGATTCCCAAGACTTTCAGTCACTTCAGCTAAGTTAATTGCGAATCCAGACGATCATAGGTTGACATGATTTAGAAATAACTTGGCTTGAATACGGATAGTGAGACTCGAGGATGGCAAAATGCGCACTGAAGATGGGAAAACCCTCTGTTTTCAAGGAAGAACTGTGATCAAAGATTTGAAGAGAACAAATATTTTCAACTCACAAATGGCGGAATAATTGCAAAAATTATGGACATGAATTGAGGGATTCAAATTTATGTTGCCTTCTATTCTCTCACTGAAGCTGTATTCCGTGAATCACGATATCATTTGAAAACTTTGGCATGATACCCAAGTTTTGGTAGAATTTAATTTATGTTTTGTTCGCGATGGTCTTCCGATCAAATATATATGCATTTGGAGTACTTGTAAATCTCATTGTGAGAGTTCGATAAAAAATTGGCAATAAGTACGAAGAAATTAGAATTGATGCTCGAAGTGTGTTTCTATCCCTACTTCTATCGAGTTCCCTCTAAGTTTTTAAAAGTGTTTTTCTATCGAGTCCTTACCATTTTGAGGGCAATATTTACTGGCAAGGCTCCAATCCGGTATAAATTCTTAGCAATCTACAAAATTGACTGACTTTATTCAAAAAGACTCTGCTTTTTGCTCGTTTCTGGGGAATTTACTGAGCTGACTGATGGCCAAAAAACAAAGCCCCCCATTTTCACAGTAAAAGAAGGTCTTCGTCTGTGAGCAGATCAAAGAGCTTAACGGAGTAGTGTCTAAATCTTCGTGACTCTTTGTCCAGAAGGAGCGCCCATGTCAGAGCGCACATTTGGCTTTGTTCTGGCATAAATTACCCAAAAAAGAAGCTCCTTCTCCCAAAGCACCAGCTGCGGCTACCACGAGCCAGGCGGCTTTTCCACAAATATGTCCTTAGGAAGCTGTCGGCTGCTAAAGTTTACACAAATTCTGCTGCGATTAAGTCTAATCTATCATACCAGCGCGAAATTTCAGCTTAAATTTATTGGTACTAGAGATTATATGATCTTTTCCATTTTAAGAATATTTGTCCAGACTTGTGGGTGTAAAAGCTGTTAATCTATAGGATTGTCTGCATAATTTGCAAATTGCTAAATTCAATCAATGGTTGACAATTTCATACTTATAGTATCACTGATTTCCCGAATGACTGAAACGGGACCTCCAAGCGTGCTGGTGCAGAAGTGAATGACTGCACGGACGAAAAAGAGTAAGGGAATTGGAAAAAGTATTCGAAAAGGAAATAGGCCAGTGACCTGCGAACGACGCTTGCAGCATTCGATAAAAATGGTAAGTTTTAAGTCGACTCTTGAGCGCAGGATAGCTACAAAGCCAGTCTTTATCATGCTAGCAAACCATTCTTTACAGTGTTAGTATAGCAAATATAGTGACTACAGCCGGGAATTAATATCCTTTTGACATTTGCTAGCAAAATGACGCAAATCAACCACAACACCTTCTTACAGATGCAGAGAATACAAAGAGTAAGATAACTTGGGATTTTAAACCGCTCCATGCTACGTCCGTTGTGATGATAATACACATACAGCATTGAATCAGGCTTTCTTCAAAATTAGATACATGGGAAAAAGTCCTACATTCTCCTTGTGAACGCCACTCATTCCAAGATACTGATTCTACAACGTTCATTTCTGTAAAAGTTGTGCGCTGAGATGTTTCATATAAACCTTTTTTGTGAAAAATTGTGAGGTTATCCAACTGAAACGAACACTCTTCATGTTGTGGTACTGTGATGTACAGTACGGTACATTTTGAGCAGTTCCAAATTTGAAAAATATTGCCATCGACAGAGTTGAGTAGACGAGAAACTTGCGTAAAAATCACAACGATTTTTCAGATTTCCTAAGAATTACAATTTCTAGCATGTTTGAATAAATTTGCAAGGAAAGAAGTACATAGATCGTACTTTTCAGTTAAACGTGTAAAAAATAGCTGCTACAATTTCATTTTGCAAACGAAGAGATAATAACAATCCTCAAAAATGTAGCTTATAGCTTTCTCAATACAAACTATTTTAATAATCATATGCGTAGCAAGAACCTCTATAATAAGAAGTGATTGTCATTTGTTGGCAATCATAAGCTTCACATGGTAATAAGCATATGCAAGAGCAAAAGTAAAACTGGCTGTTATCCCCTCTAATGATAAATTGGAATAAAAGTGGTCAGCAAAACATGGTGGCGATGACATGACGAGGAAAAAAGTCGACCAAGTGAAAAAAAGCAGAAATAAAGAATAAGGATTATTTGAGGACCTCCTAGATATGAGAGTATAGACAATCAAAACTCTCAAAAGCAATAGTCGGCGATTGTCAAAGCAAAATGAAGGGAGGGGATGCTCAAAAGGTCACTGCAGGTGTGACCGAACACAAAAATTGGACTGATATACAATAGGTTATTGAGATGATATTGTTGTGTCCCTGGCGGTGAGTTCCAGTGAAAAAAAATCGTTAAAAAAAATCAAATACAATCTGATAGACATTCATGCAACAAAAATTTATTGAACTGCTATGGAGATGCTAATTTTTAGTAATTGAATTTCCAGCCCGGACCGTACTTTCCTACCGTACTCAAGAGGAAAAATTACGGTACTGGGTGACAGTTTAGAGTTCAATTTAACATTTGCATTTGCGAAACAAATGATGCATTTATACTGCACAGCCATGAGATGTTTTTCTGCTTCCGCCTAACCAGGAAGAAAAAAATAGTTCTTCAGCTGTTGGCTTTGTTTGTGAGCTAGGGAAACATATCAATCTTCATTTCTGTCAATTTACAAAGCGTAATGAAAAAGTGAAGAATGAATTTAGTGCACTAAGACGATTACCGAATAGGCCTCTTTCGATAGGCAGCCCCGAAGACATCTGATTGTAAGTTCGAAAAATCACCCGCTTATAGATAAACAGGAAATTAGGCTCATATCTTGCATGTCACGCCAAGTGTGATAGCATGCAAGGATTTTCCAGTGTAAAACTTAATGAATTCTTCAGAATTCATGGTGCTTTGAATATTTCATGGTACAAGAAACCAGCTAACATGCAAACGAGCCTTTAACGTTGACTACTCAAAGCGAACTCCAAATCACATCTAGTGTACACATCGTACCCCGGAAATTTTTAAGATCAAAATCAATTTATATTTTTTCTCAAAAATAGAATCACTGTAAATTCCTAAATTTTCTCAATCTACCACATCTATGAGACTACTTTCTAAAAAAAAGAGCAAACCAATCAATTCACATAGCAATATTTCCGTCAATAATTCGAAATATTTACTTCAATGCGAATATTGCAGCAACATAAGCAACGTTATTTCCTCGGCACGATTTTTATATCAATGACCGTTGATTATCGCTTGAAAGACCAAACTGCCAATTTTGTTTAGGAAAAGAAGCCAAAAAGCTTTTTTCGATTTTCAAGCAAATACACATAATCACTACATGAAAAGATTCAAAAAGATGTTGCTCGTGCTTTAATATTCCAAAGGCAAAGCAGCACGGACTCACTGAAAAGCAAGAATTTGTTTATTATTATACTACTATTCTAGAATCAACCCCGCATCCGGAGGAAGATCTTCAAAGCAAACAAAGCCAATGAGATTTTTATGAGAAGCGCTGATGTCATGCCAGTTTTTTGGAAAGCACATCCGGGCATTACGTAAAACTAAACCGTCGGCTCTGGAAAACTAATATCTGATGGAAAATGTGACGCTGAAAAAAAAAGTTTCAGGGCCATATGACATTTTAGTAATGAAGATAATGTTGATCAAATTACATAACAATTGCTTTGCCTTTTTACTCCCAGCTATTATCTATAGCTTATATTAAGTCAAAACTTTGGTATGTTTGCCCAGCCCCAAAACTAATCAACAACGCGAAATAAGAAGCAATATCCGCGCAAATTATGATAAGAGGCCTAAAAGTTCCGTGATTTGGGTCAGAGAGCAACAGAAGTAGTGCAAAAGATTAAGTCTAATATCACTTAGGGTACCTGGTAAAAATGGACAAACGAAGCTGACTTCATTTTTGAATAACCAGCAGAAATGTGCAAATGTGGCAGCCGAAGACCTTTCCCTTAAAATAGAGGTTGACTTAGCTATTTTGTAGTTTACATTGTGCGGGATTAAGCTCGAGAGAACACTTTCAGGGTATGAACCTAACAGACTTAAACATACTTCTTACAAAAATTAATAAACAAAATAATAATAATTGAATTTACCTCATAGCCACAGAAACCTAAGCGTAAGAAATTTTCAAGATTTACGCCTGCTAACATTGTTAGTTTGAAGCAGCGTAATGCTCAGTGTTTTTGTCCTTTTTTCACTCATTACAGTTAACCTTACAATTCCAAAGGTGATTTTTATTGGAAATTTTGGTGAAAATTTGAGACTTCCGGAAAGAATTGCAAACTCAATTAACGTCAAAATGTCAACCACGCTGACCATTTCGATTCTGATCACAGTCGCAAAAATCTATAATATACCCAGATTCAATACAATCAAATGCTTAAAAAATTGTGCCATATTTATCTAGTCATCAATTTTTGAACGACTGCTACTTAGCAGAGGATTTTGAACGTGTTATGATAAGATTGATATTTAGAGCTTTTCATATTACGCTGTATTACTGAACAAAAAATCAAAGTCAAATCTATTATCTCGAAAGATTAATCTACTAAAAAATGTAGGTTTGATGTGGTTGCCGTTTCCACTTTTGAGTAAAGCTGAAATTTGATTTCTGATGATTGAGACTACAAAAAATAACAGAAGGGTGAGAGGAACGATTCTAGACTAAGTTACGTGGCTAACTCCATTAATTGTTAAGCTAGATATTCTAGCAAAAAGTGCTCTAGTTACATAGGTTTCAAAAAAATAATGGATCTAATTTTGAGTTTGAATAATTCACAGATACATGATACCCTAATTAAGAAACTACCGCTGGACTGGTTTCTAATACGCAAGGGAGTTCGGTTTCATTTGCACAAACTATATGAAAACTGGATGTGAAGAGAGAGAAACGAATGAATTGCCTCCTTTATGTTTTCCTTCTTTCTCGTCGAGTATGTATGGGAAATATAAGGAAGCATTTTGGAGTCATAAAACAACAGCATGAGTTCTATAGCAAATCCAAGAAAAAATCTATCAGCAAGTTCCAAGATAAAATAAGAACGCACACAGCATCTAAATAATCCCAACACTTTATACGTGCTTTCACGTTGTCAACAACACTTGCGCGTGAAAAAATAGCCGTTGATGCGTTACTGCGCATCTTGAGCACATACTTTTACGCAAAAGCGTTGTCTACACCGCGAGAACACTATATTAAGATTTGGGCTGGACTTAAGGTAAAACACAAAGCTGATGAGTGCGAGTTAAGAGAAGACCTCAGATGCGTTTTCTGAATGGGTATCTCGATGTCTGGAATTTATTGAGTGTAATAAAATAAAGCGGATAGTACTATAAACAACATCATTCAATTGAAAGCCATAGGCTCAAAACGAGACTGATGGGACTGTAAAGCCGCTAAACCATCGAAGCGCAAACAACTGCCACAAATCATGCGTCTTCAGACATTTTAAACAGTAACACTTGCCCGCACAGCCGACTTATCACTGTACAACGTCGACTAACCTCCATGCAGTTTTTGTTCAAACTTTATTACTTTGCTGCTTCTTAATGTATCATGAGAGGTGAATACAAGCACACACTATTTTAGGAATCTAAAACTCTGAAAATCTGAAATTTCTCAAAATCTGCACACAAGCTGAGCTCGCATTCAAAAACCAGTAAAGCGCATATTCTCCATACTCAGCGCATATTCTGCAAGGCAATAGATTAGCAAAGAGGCATTCTAAAACTGTGAGAATACTTTTTATAGTTTTCACATGAGCGAGAGAGAAAAGTATATAAAAAGGATGCGATTTGTGGTCAGATGCTACGGTAGGAAGCAAATGGACATCTAAATAGATCTTGCAAATAAGATACAATAAAACGCTCATTTCCGCTGCAGAGAATTCTATCATAAAAGATTAGTAAATCAACGCAAATTTAAGCAACCTCGTGCAGTTAAAATGAATTAACTTTTAAGTCACTCTATAGAGTTATAGTTATGTAGTTGTAGATAATCCTCAGAATAGAGCAACGAAGCGAGAAAAATCAGAAATGATCTTGAACGCTTTCTATAACTTTTGCAAGCTTCTAACCATGAAATGTCCAAAAACTGGTTTGGAAATGGCTATCGCCACGGACTGAAAATTTTTAAAATCAAATTCACTGTTTATATTGTTTAAAATATTGTATATTGAAATGATATTGCTGCTAACAAGCTAAGCTAATTGGGGATTCAAACATCATAAATTGAGATGATTTCCGAGAAAGTCATCTTGAATATGGATAATGAGATTCGTCGAAGGCGAAATGTTTATCGACGATGGGAAAACGCTTTGTTTTCGTGCCATAAGTATGATCAAAGATCTGAATAAGATGATTTTTTTATAACAGAATTGAGGTGATGGATGGTGGGGACGGTGGTGAGATGGTGGAACCAAAGATATTAAGAACGAGACATTGAATTTTGAGCTTTTTTGAATTTTAACTATTTGCGAGTACAAACTTGCACAATTTTATGAGTACAATAGTTTTGCCATCTATTTCGAGGGGCACAACCAATCCCCCTCTCCTCTGGTGCCTCTCCGCTAGTGCTAGGAACACAAAGGTGCCTAGAACAGTGCTCTGAATAATCGAGAAAATTGAGTAGTGTTATGATCTCGCAGTCATTATAAAATATTTTACGAATTGATTGTCAATCAACAAATTCAAAGTAAGAAGAGTTTTTTCACATTTTCATTTAGTCTATAAATTTTTCAAGGCTTTTGCCCTATCAAATACTTACAAATCAATTTTCTCAAACCCAGAAAGTGGGATGAGTTAGTCGCAACTTGGTTACAATCGATTCGATGGAATTCCCTCGTTTTACCGAAGTCCTGCGAGGTTTCTCTATACCACAGCTTGTGGTCCGGTTCCCTGCAAACCGAATGACTTTGCTCCTTTGATGATATTGAAGTGATTAGCCATTATTCTGCGTACTGAAAGAAGATAAAAAGAAATTGAGGCTATAGGGTTCAAACTTGTAAAAGATGGAAAGCCCACACATTGTGTTTGCAAAATATTCATGGGATTGAACACGAATATAATATATGTAAAATATAATCAGAGACATTTGCAAGGTAACGTTTGAACGCAAGTTCACTTCTCTTTCATACATAACCTTGGTTTACTTACTGTATAGAATGAAAGTATTTATTTGATGGAAACACGATCTCTAAAATGAAAAGAGAATAAACTGTAGTGTTTTAGAGTACCATGAAATATTTGTTGACCTCAAAATTCTTCATTCGCTCCACTCCAAAATTGTTCACTATCACATACTACTGTATGAAGATGATGAGATAAAATACATCCCAACGTAAAAATCGAATTACAATTAACAAAGCAAATTTTCGTAACACAGCTACTTACCTGCACAATCTAATTTTGAAATTTTACAGTCAGTAAAACAATTACAATGACTTCTTGGGTGGCGCTGAATAAGGTTCACTTTATTTGCAAAACCAGTTATCATTAGCAAACCAGGGGTTCTATTCAAGTGTAAATGCCACATCATGCAATCCTTTATTCAAGAGTGTGAGAAAAGTGAGCTGGAAAAATCTGTTGAGAATGACTATCGGGTTGACGTGTTAAGCTAAATCTAACCATAAAAAATACATTAGCATTATCCTCATATAATATGATGAGCAGCGAAGTTCTGCTTAGATTAAAATAGTCGATAAACTGAGATTATGTCTAGCGAAACTATTTGCTTTTAGAGACAGTGTCTCGGCAAAATTTAGCTACCCGGTTTTTCACCTTTTCAGAATCTTTTCGTCATGCTTAATCCATATCTGGGTTTCCTAGCGCATGGAAATGGCTTAAATGAGCTTTTTTCGACGCTCTTCATGCCCGCAATTGCTCAAAATTATGTGTAATTGGGGGGGGGGGACCGGAACGAGGGGGCGAAGTCTGGAAGACTCATGGAGTTCATTTTAGGCCTTGCAGATTGGCTTTTTTGCTCCAGGCTTCACTGACAGACTATTTGCGATGTATACTATTGCAACACGTGAGATCTCAACATCAATCAATTTTCCGGGAAGCTCCCTTTATGGATTTATTGAAACGACTAGAGGCGAGAAATGATTTTTGAAAATTCTTATTTCATAGAGAAGGAGATTTTCGTCTCTAAGGACCAAAGAGTAATTTCCGAACGGAATAGTGACAAAACTTTTTTGACTCTTTGTCCAAAGGGCGCGCCCATGTCAGACGCGCATCTGGCTTTGTTCTGGCGTAAATTAACTCAAAAAGAAAAGAAATTCGTTTTCCTCCAAAACACCAGCTAAGGCTATTAAGTATGTACATAGTTTTTCCACATCTATGTCGTCAGGTAGTACCTAGTTACTAAAGTGTATACAATTCTGCTGCGGGTCTTTCGTAACAACTGCATAAGTCCAGCTTGCACCTTGAAAATTATATGATGGATCCCAAATTCCCAGACCAGTAGGTGTAAGAGCTGATCATCTTTTTACAAAGTGCCATATCTAGCCAGCGGCCGACATTTTTGGAAAAAAAATGCGATATAATACAAACAGAGCTTTACGACTTTAATGTTCACATGAAGGGGGAGTTGTTACTTACTGGTGCAGAAGTGGACGAACGAAGGGATTAGAAAAACTAGAGGAAAGGAAAGAAAACCCTTTGAAGCGGAAATGGGCAAGGATCTGCAAAAGAACTTGCAACATAGGGTGAAATAAGTCTTTCAAAAAAATTGATGGCTTTGTGCAAGAATTCGGTATAGTCGTAAGGCAAGACACTTTTGAAAATGCCCCACAAAATGATAATGGTCATGACAGATCCATAAAAATAGGGTCTCAAAGAGTTCACTGGCTGTCAAAAAATACTCAGTCAATCCCTTGAAAATATTCTATTATCTATTCTGGGTTTGAATTTATTCACTGAAACCATGCAATAAACTACTTTTGCTTCAACCAGGTCGGCGTCTGGAAGGCGGGGCTTCGCGACCTACATAATTAAGGCTAGAATATAATCAGAGAGCACGTTCGCGAGGGAGGCGCAGATTGCGTCGCGGACGTGAGCAGCCGCCTCCTAGGTCATGGAGCCCCGCCTTCCAACAGCCAATCTGCTTGAAGCAAAGGATTTATAATTAGTCACCATCACAATCACTAATTTCATCTTCATAAAGCGCAAGTCTAGCAAGTATAGCATCTGCAGCTGTCAATTTCCATTCTTATTAGCAATTTGATAGCAAAGTGACGCAAATCAAGGGCAAGATA
Organism: Cylicocyclus nassatus; assembly: GCA_958299035.1. NCBI lineage: Eukaryota > Metazoa > Nematoda > Chromadorea > Rhabditida > Strongylidae > Cylicocyclus > Cylicocyclus nassatus. The sequence goes on from CATQJL010000112.1 coordinate 14,517,556, forward strand.
TATTTCTGCTAATGCAGAAAATCCAAACAGTGAAGTCATGCTACCTGAGGAGATTCAAATCCGTTTCCTGCTAGTATATCGTGTCAACTGCAATGACTCAGATTCTTAACTGGAATAATAGGGAAGGAATTCTTCTCCTCTTCCTCCTTCACCGTCTTTATTTTATAAAAGCGTGGATGACTAATTATACACCTTTCCTTTTTTACAAAAGCTCAAACGCTATGACCGAATAAGTTATTAATAGAGCAAAACGGATGTAAAACTTCTGCAATAAATTCACAATTGATTTCGACACTTAACAAAAATTGTTACTCCCTCTGAACAGTCTCTATGAAATTGGGGAGAGATAAGTTTACAAGGAATACTTTTTACGCTATACTTGTGAAAAATAGATTAGTTAGGAGTCACCGCCTCCACCAACTCTTAATTCCAGCTCAGGCCGTACTTTCTCGTGAATTTGAGCGGAAGGAGTATGGTAATGGGCAAGAGATTATTATTGAATTTCTTATAGGCAACGCAAAACCAACTAAACATCCGGCAAACACATCATGAAAAGTTCCGAAAAGCGAGCTGCTCTAGCTTCAGAATACGAAAAGACGAGGAGCATGGACACAAATGAAAAAGAATGGTTCTGGCTATTTTAGCACTCTAGACTCACGCTGCGGGAAGATTCAAGGCAAACAAAGTCAATAAGTTTTTCATGGAAGGCGCTGATGTCATTTGGCCAAGTTTTTTGGGCGTAGGCCGTTAGGTAAAACTAGCACCACCGACTTCCGCAAACTCTTGAGAGGAGGATATGTGAAACAAAAGTGAATGTTTATAGATCTGGCTTAATATTCCTAATTGTTGAGAGTGACGTCTCAGAGACTTACGCATCAAAGACAGAACGTACACAAATTACAATCGGATTTGATCTGTTTTTTTTGTAGAGCAGATGCACTACTTGTAGTTTGTGATGTGAGAGAATACACCTTCGAAAAAAGAACAGATAGAAGAAAGCAAAAGAAATGAAGCCGCAGCTGAAAATCAAGAAACGGGGACAAAGTTTCAGCGTAAGCTTCACACTTTTCTAAATGTTTCTTACATTCTCAAGGTCCAAAACTCCATAAAAGTTCAAATCTTCCAAAAGACTTGCAAAAGTCAGGAAGAAAATCAGGAAAATGTCATGTATTACATAGACTGTCATCATCAAAAACACCGAATGCCTTTCGCCTCGAAGAAGCTCGGAAGATTGTTGCATTTTTTCCGTTAAATTATTCTAAAAGACTTGATAGGCCTTAAATGAAGAGCTTTCTTGGAATTACCCTAAGCAAGTCCTGTATTTGAAAATTTCGGGAATTCACGTAACACTACAGCGATTAATTCACAAGCGATTGCTACTTGTTGAAACTCCTAAAATATGATCTTTTCCGAGCTCTTGATATTTCAAACTGTTACCTAAGCAAAAGATCGAAGTTGAGGACTCACGAATTATCTCTAAAAGGCAATTTGTATAGGTAACTATTCTGGGGTAATGGCAATCCGTCGTAAAGACTAAAGAAAATACAGCAAGGGCTAAGGAGAACAAATGTAGACTAAGAATAAGTTACGAGGCTAACTCAATGTGTCATGTTACATATTCTTACTGACAGATGCTCAAGTTACATAGGATTGAAAAAAGCACAGCATATCTAATTACAGTCTTAACACTTCACACATACATGTGATAGCCTTTAAAAAAAAAACTGCCGAGTTCGGTTTTATGAGAACAAACTGTACAAAAACCGGATAAGATTGACGAGAAATGATAGGTATTCGAATAAAGTTTTTCATCTTTTCTGAAAACGATAGTGTTCATAGCGAGAATGACCAAATGTGAAAAGAATGTATAAATGAGGTTAAATGTTGCTTTCTTGCATGAGAAACAGTTCTGCGCCAAAATGAAAATGCATACAGCTTTCAGACAGCTCATTTTTGGGAATGATGGCAATGACATAATGTGAGTGAATTTGAATGTGAATTGTTGCTCAGAAATGGCCGGCCATTTGGTCGCGGTCTTCCATATTTTGCGCTCGATGGCCATTTTTTACGCGCATGTGTTGTCATCACCGCAAGAACCCTAAGCGTCTGTATTCGATAGACGACTCGTTGAGACGGATTCTGTACAGGAAATGATCACTATCCATCAGAACTAATAACTGCTATTTAGAGCTGATATATGGACCCAGATGCGTTTTCTCGATGGATGCCTAAAATTTATTTAGAGTGTAATAAAATAAAGTAGATAGCACTATAAACAACACTGTGTGTAGATAGTACTACAAACAACATTGAGTAAGTGTAAGTCATACGCCCAAAAGAAGGAAAGCGGTTGAGGACAAGTGCTGCTAATAGACTCTATAGGCGCGGACATCTGCCACAAACCACGTTTCTCTACGCGTAGTAAACTGTAACATTCTCTATATAAATTGTACCCACTTATGTCATCTTCTGCAAGTAAGTAAATCTTTTACCTTGTTCTTGTTCCCTCTTATTGTAACACGGGAGAGCGCGAGCAAATATACATATTTCAAGAAAATGTCCTTCACTCATTTCTTTTCGTAGTTGTTGAGAAAGTACTTTTTATATAACTGGGCACAGAATGTACTAGACAACTTCTTGAAGTTTTGCAAGCAAGCACAGCTCGCATTCAAAACCAGCAAAGCGTATATTCTACAAATTTAGCGCATATCCATTTTTGCAAGGTTATAGGAGTTTGCAGAATGGCATGCCAAAAACTCTGAGAATAGCATTTTCGTTTGAGAGAGAAAGAAAAGCATATAAGTAAGGTCAATTTGTGGTCAGATGCTCATGATAAAAAAAGCCGATGAATATTTTAGAATAGGTACTGCAAAACCCAAAAAAGCCTCAATCAAACGGCTCTCGCTGCAGATAAATGTACTGTCAGAGAAGGTTAGCAAATTAGAGCAAAATTAGAGAAATTTTTGCAACAAAAGGCAACATCAGCTAGCATAAACTTTGCAATGACTATCTGATGTAATCTGAATACGGTGATACGTCAACCCCTCCTCAAATGCTGCTCATGATTCTTGCAAGCTTTCAACCATAAAGTGTCAGAAAGGGACTCAGAAGTGACTATTACCAATCCTTGGATGGAGTTTTAGTATAAAGTTTATTGCTTCAATGTTGACAGAACTCATGAAATTATTGCTCCTGACTGTGAGATGAGATGGTATTGCTGTTGTCTGTTATGCTAAGTTAATGATCCAAAGGAACATAAATTGACGTGATTTCGGAGAGATCACTTTGCTCGAATATGGATAATGAGATTCGTCGAAAGCGAAATGCTTACTGACGATGGGAAAACGCTTTGTTTTCAAGCGAGTGTGATCAAAGATCCGACGGGTGAATTTTTCTGTTACAAACACAGTGAGATAATAGGTGACGGTAAAATGATGGAGTTGAAACGTGAAAAATGTAATATGTTGCCATCCACTGTTTTATTAAAGCCATTTTGTGCCCAAATCCGAAGGTGATTAATTTGATGAATTTTTCAAGTTTTTGAAAAGTTTGGATTTTTCTCTCAGTTTTGTTTCTCCTGCAGCAGTTTTCAAAGAGCTGTCCCGGTGTACAAATAAAGTAACGGCCGTCTTGAGAACAAGTTACGATAGCTCTGTATTGAGCTGTCCCAAAAGTAAAGTCCTTTTTGAATAATTCGAGATGTTTTATTTTCCTAGTTGACTTGAGAAATCATTCGATAGAGCAGATCAAACTCTACAAAATGATCGCTAAGGATCTGCCAAAGTCGCTTTCCGTGTAAAGTTTGAACCTAAAATTGAAAAAAAAATTTGTCGTTATAAATTGAATTTCTGCAAGGAAAAATCCTACGGTCCTCCAGCTTAGTCATTATACAGTAGGTACATAGTAGTACTCGAATACGCCTTTAGTGTTTTTTTTTTCATCGCATAGAAAGCGAGAAGAAGAGATAGTTCAAAAAATGGCAAACACCCCTCTCAACCCCCCCCCCACATATGTCACTGTATGCTACAAGACCCAGACCTTGTATGTGCTCTTATGATCGAAAATACCAAAGTTTTATATGAAAAGCCCGAAAAAAGCAGCAAAAATCATGGGGTAAGGTTGCCTTCCTTGATAATTAGCTGCTCTTAATCATAGATAAGAACTTGAAATCCCTTCCACATCAATCAAGTGCAACAGGCTTTCAATGATGTTGCATCCATCTTAACGGCAACGGTTGACGATCACAAGTGTGTCCGATACCTAATAGCGATCGCATATATAAACAATGGTTGCTCATTCGCATAGCTACATATTTCAGGAAACAAAAGCCGTTCTGCTGACAGTGCATTCTCTGATGCTTGCTAATAGTCATTCTTTCATACTCGAAGCAGCATCATAGCTTTTGTTGATTTGAAATAAACCGGTAACCTCATTCGACAGTTCAATCTCATATACAGGGTGTCCGTAAAGTATGTATACACTGTTTGATCGTTAATATCTCTTTTTCCCGACAAGTCTTTTGCTTTGCTTCAGGTGCCATTTTAGAGCTGTCTTCAACTTAGATTTGCAATATAGAACAAATCACCCATCTCTCTTCATAACTGTAGGATTACGGTGGAAACTTCAAAGAGGGTTTTGAGCCATGGAAGGCCATATTTTGCCTCAGAAAGGAAACAAAACAGCCTGAAAACTTTTACATAGGTTAATTAGAGTTGCTGATTTTAACTGTAAAATTCTCAACTTATTATGATGCTTCAATGAAGAGTTATGTCAGGTAAGAGGTAGCTGCCATTTTTTCAATGTTCCTGGAAAGTGCGGTTACACAGAAAGCTTCGCAATCTTGTGAATAGTTGAGTCTTGAACTCAGTGTCCATAAAAACCCTATTACACAAGTTTCCACATTTTTTTGAAAAATTTTGAAACGGCAGCTTTTTCCGCATTGACACCATATGTTTCAGGTTTCTACCGTAATCCTACAGTAATGAAGAGAGATGGGTTATTCGTTCTATACTGTAAATCTAAGTTGAAGCCAGCTCTACAAAATGGTACCTGAAGCAAGGCAAAAGACTTCTTGGGAAAAGAGATATTAACGATCAAACAGTGTATACATACTTTACGGACACCCTGTATAAAGCTGAATGTCTGTTGGTCTGTCCCTTGTGTATTAGGTTATCCGGAAATTAATCGTTTTGAATTTCAACCGCAATAAGTCATACACTTCTCACTTTTAAATAGGTTGCAAAGTACCATTCGATAGAGCAAAGCAAGCTCTACAAGATGGCCATCTTGCTTTTGCAACAGCTCTCATCCACCTCGAGTTTTCAGCCAAGAACTAAAAAGACTCAGCAGCCCGAAAAATCGAAAAAATCGTAACTTGGTCCATAAAAATCCTACAAAAATTCTAACTTGCTCACTTGAACACTATCCACATAAAACATCTATACACGCCTTTGCCATACTTTTTCCTCTGTTAGAAATCAAGAAAACGGAAATTTTCGTGCATTTGCCAAAGTGATGCTATGCCGTTCCCCTATAAGTAGTAGTACACTATGAACCTGTAGAAGTACAAACGTAAATTTTCAGCTCTCTACAAGCATTAGTTCTCGAGAAATATCGAATATAGCTTTTTCTACTTAGATGGTCCAGGCTAAACAAATTTTTCGAGAAGTAGAGCTCGTAGAAAGCTGAGAATTTATGTTTGTACTTCTACAGATTTGTAGTATACAACCACCTATGTGGGGACGGCACAACACCACTTTGGCAAATGCATGAAGATTTTCGTTTTCTTGATTTCTAACAGAGGAAAAAGTACGGCAAAGGCGTGTGTAGATGTTTTATGTGGATAGTGTTAAAGTGAGCAATAGAATTTTTGTAGGATTTTTATGGACCAAGTTACGATTTTTTCGATTTTTCGGGCTGCTGAGTCTTTTTAGTTTTTGGCTGAAAACTCGAGGTGGATGAGAGCTGTTGCAAAAGCAAGATGGCCATCTTGTAGAGCTTGCTTTGCTCTATCGAACGGTACTTTGCAACCTATTTAGAATTGAGAAGTGTATGACTTATTGCGGTTGAAATTCAAAACGGGCATTAATTTCTGGACAACCTAATACATATGTTCTGAGCGCAAATTTTTATTTCTGAATCAGGATTAAACCTTGAACGCATACACTTCGGGATAGCGGGTGTCATAAGATTTTTGTTACCGATCAATGTCGATTTTATCGATTTTAAGCTATGGGCAAGTTGGCACGGGTGGGTAAGTGAGCATACTGATCACGATAATATTATTTTAAAAAAACCGTGCCAAGCCCGGCTTGCCGGCCAGTTCATACTGATATGTTCAATCCAGAATTATCATGAAGATAGTACTGATTGCTGTTTTCTGTACCGCACTGTGTAACGCAGAAAAAAGAAAAAGGCGATTATGCGAAATGTGCAAAGAAGTGGTTAAAGCAATGGACAAACCGTTGGAAAAAAGCGAGGATCTGGAGAAGGTTAGTGTTATACTTAATCATTAGTCTCCTATTCTTCTCATCCTTACAAAAACTACTAGATTCTTAGATCTCTACTATTCTTGCTATTGTTTTTTTTTTTTTGAGATGACTATGTGACGACTCCTTCAAGTCAGGGCTTGGTACAAGGTGGCAGCAGAAAATAATGGAAATGATTTTCCAAATAATTGACGACATGCCCTGTCGTCCATAAAAACACGTTAGAAATAATTATTATTTTCCTAAACTCTTCATTGGCGGCATGTTCGCTTGCGCGCACTAGCGTACACTGCAGCAATTTCGTTACCTTCAAATTTTTCTATGACCTGGAGATGAATGGATAAATGATTCGCAGTGATTCCGTAGTTTACTTATAAGTAGAACTGGTTATGTAAATATTAGGATATTAACACATTGACGATAATACGACCCACCGGTGGGTCGTACGTGTCCTGCCATTTCGGACAATACGACTCACCGGTGGGTCGTAAGATTCATGAAGCGCTATCTTTGCCAATTTACGACGGAATTCTACGGGGTTTTGGCACATGACTGGGGGCACTTAGATGAAGCTCCAGCCAGAGTGGTCCCCTCCGTAAAGCTACCAGAACAACAAATGGACGCTGAATATGAGAGAAATGTAGGAGAAATGCAGGAAAATACAGGAGAAAAAATGAAGAATATAGGAGAATAGAGAAGAATATTGGAGAATATTGATTGGAGGTTAGAAGAATGTAGTAGTTGAGAGTGTGTATTAGTCCACATTAGCCGTGGACCAATGCTAAGGCTGTCCTGCGGAAAACCCGTCCATCTGGCGGTGGGCGTGGCCTCGGATGCGCACCTTATTGACACCCCCCTGCCTCAGCGCGCGCTATCGTTCATAAAGTCTGCCACCCCATTTGATTTCTCAACTCAAAAACGCTCATAACTCGACGTCTAGGGGCGCTCGGCAGATAATGAAAACAGATTTGGAATCAGCGTTTGATGCTCTTTATAGTCGTATCGTCCATTTGAAAAGGCCACTTCGACCGAAAACACCTCTCTTGTTAGATTGGCTAATGGATAAATTCCTCTCGACATGCAATTTCAAAGTTTTAAAGAAATACAAGTAGCTGTTACCTGCAAGACTTTTTGCGAAAAGATATTTTTAATACATTCAACATTCACGACATACGACCCACCGGTGGCTCGTAAGATTCATGAAGCGCTATCTTTGCCAGTTTACGACGGAATTCTACGTTCTGGCATATGATTGGGGGCACTTAGATGAAGCTCCAGCCAAAGTGGTCGGGGCTCGGGATACTGATGTGATATTACGGTAGGTATACGGTAGATATGTATAAGGCACAAGCTTTTAGCTCAAATTCTTCGCAAAATGATGCTGTTTCTGGAGAAAATCAAGTTTACATATAAGAGTAATAAGGGGCGGGCAGGAGGCTGACGTTAGCCCATCAAAAAATTATCGATTTTATTGATTTAATTGATCTTGCATTTTCATCCTAGGAAGCTCGAACTTTGCATATATAGATTTTGTAGCATGCTGATTACGAAAATGATAGTCTCAAGTTTTGATAAAACCTTCTTACATCAGTTTCTTGATTTCTACGAAAATTCTACGGTACTGCTACCGTAAATTGTGGGAAAGTATTGAATAAAGTGGACGCTATAATCTGATCGCACGTGAAATAACCCCAATACACAATTTTGCATGAAAATCCATGATGTTGGGTTCACACAGAATGAATACCGTAACCGTTATCCCATACTTCCAGAGCTGAAATAAATCATATTTTTTGATCAGCGCGTTCGGTAACCCATGTGGGGAAATTCTCGGAGACATGTTTTGAATTTCCTTCGAAAAAGACACCATTTCGGAGAATACGATTCACGGATGGGTCGTAATTTTGACGATGCGAAAACGCTCTGGTCCGAAATGACAGTAATCGAAAAATCGGCCTTGTCTTGAATGTGTTGAAACTCTATTGTCACATACCCTTCATTTAAACATATCTGTTCCAGATCCAAATCGCTTGTATTTGACCGTCTATAGTCATGCATGGGTTGCAGATATGAAAATCTAGTGTGTAAGACTAAAGATCTGGTGCAAGATGTACATCTTAAACCTAACTCTTGTTCACTTTTGCAGGATGTTTTTTTTGATTCCAAAATTTGTGAAGAAAGTCTGACTATTCTTCCTGCACAATTTCGTCATCAGCAAAATAACCTGCACAAACGGAGCGAACCATCCGATTCTTCTTGATACAATTTTTCCAACGATACTATACATTCATACACAGGGCGTCAAAAAAGATCAACTTATTTTTTTGTCAGCCTGATAGTATTCATGTAAGAAATCTAGACTGGAGAAAGGAAAAGATTGTCAATTTGTCTTCTCTAAGCCAATCAAAATTCCCACGCAATTTACACGTAATTTTCGTAATATTAGGTTGATGCAAAAATAATGAGCGTTTTTCAATTTTTACTTTAACCTGCTATAACTTTCTACAAAATCCATATTTTGAAATATGATAAAGATGTTAGATGCAGCAAACCTTTCCCAATACAGCGCACATTAAACTAAACTCATATCTCATATGGGCAGGAAAATATGGATTGAAAAACAAAAAAGTTTTTTTCTGAGGCATTGTTTTTGACAAAACATAACTCCTTTCACGCTTTGTTATCATAATTTATAAGAAGCCTATCTTGTAGTCGCAAGCCAGCAGTACAGACATACGATGAAAGAGCTTGGAAAAAAAATTAGCGAAGAGGAAAAAATCGAAATTCAAAAATATCAACTTTTTCAGCATTTTTTCAGTAGACCTCAAAATCCCAACATAGAACTGTCTGCGTGCTGAACAGCTAAATGCCTTGCTAAAACTGTCAACTGAACCCTTACCCTCACGCTTGCGGAAATGAGCAAAGTTTGAGCTATTGCATTCTGCAAAAGAAAGTTATGGGGTCTAAAATGACCACAACCATTACACATGTTAAGGCGTCGACATCTCACTTTAGATAACTTCAAAAAATATAATTAAGCATGCATAATGTAGACGATTTCTATTGCGTATAGTGGCTAAATTTCGAAAAAAGCACTTTCATTTGCGCTTAAATTCTGCTCAGAAAAATGAATGCAACGAAAATCTTGTTTTGAGTGCGATCATTTGACTCTATATATTCTTAACAGAGTAGGCTAAAAGTCCCTTCCGAACATCATTAGATAGAGCATGAAAAGAAATTTTTAACAATATGCTGGAACCTTTCCAAAGAAAGAAGTCTGATAGAGAAGAGTTGTCCTGAAAAAAGGCTTAGGAAAACCTTCATTATTTTTGCATCAACCTAATATTAGGTTGTCTCATAATCAATGCACGTTTTTTGGATTTTAACTTCTGATCAAGATAATTCTTTTCCAAAACCATCTTTCTGAGCGCAATAAAAACTCTGCAAACAGCAAAACTATATAATGCAAGCTCTTGTAGGATCGTAGCCATTCTAGCCTGATACATTTCTAAACATTTTCTTATAAACCTACACTTTGAGAGAGCTTAAAGGCAGTGTCTCACCAAAGTTGAGGTCGCGCGGATCTTCACATATTTTATTATAGGGACCTCTAAGTAGGCCATTGCAACAAGTCCCACTCAACTTGACCCCCTCCACGCTGAGAAAAATTCGCTCAAAGTGGTACGCGGAGAGCGAGTTGGTACGCGCGGACGACTTTCGGTCTCCCCTCTTACGCGTTTGAACATGTTCCTCCATTTGGCATCCACCTCCCCTCTGTTGCTGCCACTGTGTCTGAGGTTGAAGTTGGAAGGTACAACTCGTCCACATTGCTTCCGTGGGGCCTCCAGAAAACGGGGTTTTTGGGAACTTCGTGCGATTTTAAGCCCACACAGTGTTAGACAGGACCCGAGAGGCTTGCAAAATGCAAAAATCTCAGCAGCTAAATTTTGGTGAGACACTGCCTTTAAAGGCAGCGGCTCGGCAGATTTTCGACTTTGGGGTTCTGGCAGATTTGGGGCTACGGCCCCCTGAATCACGACATGAACTCCTCTTAGCGCGAAAGTAGGGAAAACCCCGTCTTTTGAAACCCCCCTTGAGACGGGCGCGGACGAGTGGGCCGTTTTTCTCTGCCGTCGGAGACGCAGAGTAAGGAGGTATAGAGCGCTAGAACAATTCTGCCCTACGAAGCTACGAGTGACGGCGCGTCTTCTACCGGAGAACATACTCATCCGCACAATTAGGGGAGCGAAAGGAGGAAGGGGAGCGGAGCTTGGCTCGCCCCCCCCTGGCTTGCAGAATTCCATTTTTGGCCCGGAGTTGCTTTTTTGGTACACTTGGAGGGCTTCCTATCCATCTATGTCAAATTCTAAGGTAGGTCTATTCTGCCGAGCCGCTGCCTTTAACTTGCTCTCAAATGTACCAAGATCGCGCAAACTTTGCTCGTTATGCCGATGATCGGTTCCTCAACTGAGTAAAGTTTGGATTTTACGGTATTTTTTCACGAGAAAATTTTACCAAATTATCAAATATAGCCGCTTCAGCATTTTAAAAATTCCAAAAAACTACCTTTTTGGGATTTTTTTGATTTTTTCTCTTCGAAAAGATGAGAAAATGCTGCCGTTTTTCTAGCATTAGTTGTACTAGGTCCAATCTAGCTGTACATGGCGAACTTTGAACTGTCGCTCCTCACCTGAGATTCTTATGCAGCATAGATGGGCCTCAGCGACCAGCCAGGTTTGAGACAGATTTCTAATCTCAGGGTTTCTCAAAACTTAGTGTTGACAAGCATTTTGTAGAACAAAACTTCGCAATCGTTATGCATAATTTTTGAAGAAAATTTTTATACTTTTCATGGATTTAGAGTAAGGAGAGTGAAAGTGTAGAATTTCGTATTTTTGTCAATTCTTTGAAGACATGAAGCTCCGGCTTGAACAAATATGCTAGAAACTAGAAGAATCAAGCTTTCGGATACTGCAAAAGGTTGCAGACAAAAGTGGTTCTTCTTTGAGAATCAGATTTTTCAAAAAGAGGTTGGAAAAACGTGCATTGATTATAAGACAAAATATTTCGTAACTAGAAATTATGCCCCATCCTCCTTTACGAGAGGACACAAGGCACTATGTAGCGAAATGTTAATAAGGTGAGAAAGCAGCTGCACGGGAAAATCCTCATCCAAAGGAGCAAGAATTGTGGTAAAAGTTCCGTGTTTCTAAGAAAATCATTTTTCTAATTTTATTTCTGCAGTGGGTGTATAGCACAAGCTCATCGAGATACGCTCACGAAGTGGAAGACTTTTTCTTTCCACTGTTATTGCAAAAAGCAAGTCCATAGAGTTAGCGCAAAGCTAAAAATTTTTGTAATCGAAACGACCAAACTATCGGGATGATCTAATAACTTGCTCGTCGAGCCAACAATCGTATTTATGAAAAGGCTTACAACCAGTACGAAGGTTTGATGGCTGTTCATTCTGCATGTAAATGTGATGAACGTTACTGTAGAGCAATCAAAGGAAAGGTATACGCTAAAACAAAATTCCCATTTTCAAGCAATTTACCGTTGGAATTTTAGCCCTCCAAATCAGAAGCTTGTATATGCTTTTATGACAATAGACGGGCGACCAATATACATCCATGGCCTTGTTACAAACAGGAACATTGGGTGGAGAAGAAATGCTCAGCGTGAGTATCACGAAACATGAATCAAAGAATCTGATGCTAAAGTAAATTTACGGGAATAGACTAATCATCTTTAGTTCAAGGTTTTGAAACACATTATCCCCTTGCAAAGTGCAAAAACCTCTACACACAAGTTTTTCTTCTCTTCATGAAAAAAGCTAGATTCATGGAGTCTCACTTTGTATAAGACGACCTCAAATTGAGAAAGTTGATAAAATTCATTGTCTCACTCTCCTGTACAAAAATCTCTCTTAACAGGTGCCGCGCATTTGGAAACTGTGATTATTCCGATAATCCCAATGCTCCCTACGACTGCTATTGCGTGATGGAGATAAAAATCTGCGTCAGGATCAATGCTGCAAAAGGAAATACTACCGACGTTTGTGAGTGAAACCAACACCTTTGCCTATATTTTTCCAAAAGAATGTTTAGGAATAACCCTATAGCCACACAAGTTTGCTTTGAGGTTTGAGCCTTTCGTCTTAGCGGTTTATTTACAGCCGAGCGACTTCTTAAGTTCTGGGAGATACAGCCTAACACAACAATGTCTTCTGTACAGGAAAAGAATGTGGATCGAGGGAAAGCTTATGACAATACGGTGTGTTACTTGAATCAATACGCTACTTTGGAAAGCACCTTAAGAGAGAGTAGATGCTAACAGGCATGTTTTTCACACATCCTGCGTATTTACTTGCTAACACATTAGAGGTGTTACTCAAAGGCAGCGTCCCACCAGATTGGAGGGTACCTGGCTATGGTATTAATGTATAGGCCGTACCAACCGGCATCGGTCATGCGACATCGCGCCCGCGGCAACTAGCGACGGTGCGGTGCGACGCGTGCGAACACTGTTACGCGCTAAGGCACGTCGCATGCGGCAACGCGTCATCGCAGACACCAACGCGGGACCGATGCTGGTTGGTACAGCCTATAATGGTAGACCCCTAACTAAGCGACGACGTCTACAAAGTCTGCAAATCGCCCCTCAAGTGGCCCCAATCTTACGGTAGGCCCGAACGCCGCCCATAAACCGATTTCGAACTGCAAGGCCAGAGCACGCATAGCGCACACAGTCAAAGCGCAGGCTCCTGCAAGGGCTCTGCGTCTCTATCTTGCATGCATCTCGTACTCACCCAAGCCTACCGTAAGATCGGAGCCACTTTCGGGGCAAATTTCAGGCCTGGTAGACCCTCTCTTCCGCTCCGAACTTCAGTTATCGCTTATGGGGGTCTACCTTAACATCGCCGCAGAAACTCGGCACCCATCCTTTTGCCGGAACGCTGCCTTTGAAGTCACAAACTAGATCAGGTCCAAAACAAACAATTCAGACTCGTTATAAAAATAGGCACAGATTATAGACCAAAAATTTTACCATGAGGAAGGAAAGCTGAAGAAAGTTTTTTTATTAGACTGACACTTTATTTTGTGAAAAAAGGGTATATACGAAGCAAAATCAACTTTATGATACAGCCATCAGATAAGGTGTATATTTTGGTTGCTCTCTGATTTGTTTTCTATCTGTTCCAGATCCACATCGCTTGCATTTGACTGTCTATGGCCATGCATGCGGTTGCAAATATGAAAATCTAGTGTGTAAATCCCAAAATCTGGTGTAAGATGTACATCTTACACGCCCAACTCGTGTTCATTTTTGCAACATGTTTTTTGATTTCAAAATTTGTTTAAGAAAGTTGACTATTACTTCTGCACAATTTCGTCAGCAGCAAAATAACTTGCACAAAAGGAGCAAACTATCCGATTCTTCTTCATTTAATCTTTCCAGTGATATTACATATATATTAGGTTGTCCCATAAGTCTTTTCATTTTTGAGTTTTCGCTATAACAAGTCAGACACTTCTTATTCTAAATAGATATCAGGATACCATTCGATAAAGCAAAGCAAGCTCTATAAGATGGCATTTGTGCTTTTGCACAAGCTTTGGTGCATCTCGAGTTTTGAATCAAAATCTAAAAAGTTTCGGGTGGCCAGAAAACCGATATTTTTTTTCTATTTTCGTTCAAAAAAAATCCTGCAAATCTCTAACCCGCTCACGTATATACATTCCACATCAGACATTCATATGTGCTGTTGGTGTATTTTTCTATTAGCTAGAAATCAAGAAAACGAAAATTTCCATGTTTTACCGAAGTGATGCTGTGCTGTTCTTACGCTAACAGTTTTATACTACAAGCCTTTACAAGGACAACTGTAAATTTTTAGCTCTCTATAAGCTCTGGTTTCCTAGAAATGTTGATTTAAGTGTGAAAAACCCCAGTGAAGAAAGCTAAATGTAATATCTCTCGTGAACCAGAGCATATTGAGAGCCAAAAATCTACGGTGGTACTTCTAAGAGCTTCTAGTATACAAATATTAGTGTAAGACAGCACAACATCAATTCGGTAAAAACATGGAAATTTTCGGTTTCTTGATTTCTAGCTAATAAAAAAATACAGCAACAGCACATATGAATGTCTGTTGTGGAATGTATATACGTGAGCGGGTTAGAGATTTGCAGGATTTTTTTGAACGAAAATAGAAAAAAATTTCGGTTTTCTGGCCACCCGAAACTTTTTAGGTTTTGGTTCAAAATTCGAGATGGACCAAAGCTTGTGCAAAAGCATAAACACCATCTTATAGAGCTTGCTTTGCTCTATCGAATGGTATCCTGATGTCTATATAGAATAAGAAGTGTGTGACTTGTTATAGCGAAAACTCAAAAATGAAAAGACTTATGGGACTAATATATATGTAGTAAATACTCCAATATACTGATACACTCATAAATAAATATTAGGTCGTTCCGAAAGTTCTTTCCGTTTTTTTAACCTGTCATAAAAACACGTAGAATGAAGGTAGGGGAACGCTTCAGGGACTATCCGACGCAGCTTTTCTTCCTCTTTTCAAATGTCATACTCCTGTGCCGCTTACTCTTGTGGTCAGTGAGATAATGCCCGAAGTTTGGAACCCATGGTTTTTACCATGTCCAACTTTGACAATTTTTCACAGTCTTCTTTTTTGAGTTTTGGAGAACCTTCAATAGCAGTCCGATAGAGTAAACAAAGTGCAATTTTGGACTTTTTTGGCGCCTATTGCTAACCCTGAATTTTTTTAGAATTATTTTTCTGATGCTATCAAATTCCACTTTTGGTGATGCCAAGGACCATAGAACATAAAACGGCGCACAACTAAGGTGTTATTCGATGCAGCTTTTCCTCTTCTTTCTAATGAGTATTTTTCTTCCCAATTTGTGGGGGGTTTCGGCGATAAAATTTCTATAACTCTTGATTTTGAACCCGCCTGAGGGTGTGCACGTAGCGAAATCTTATATTTCAAAGCGATAAACACTCAGTTACTTTGAAAAATGGTGGACAATCATAAACGACTTTTGATAGTGTCAAAATCCGAAGATCTGCTAATGTTCGGAGCGTTTATGTGTTTCGTGACTTCGAAAAAGTGAAGACTTCTGGAAAAGTTGTCTCAAAAAATACTAAGAAGCCAGTCGAAATTGCCAAAAAAAATTCCCTTAAATTGGACTTTGTTTACTCTATTCGACTGCTGTTAAAGCTTCTCCAAAAGTCAAAAAAGAAGATTGTAAAAAATTGCCAAAATTGAACATGGTAAAAATCATGGGTTCGAAAATTCAGCCATTATCTCACTGACCACAAGAACAAGCGGCAAAATAATGTGACAGTTGAAAAGGGGAAGAAAAGCTGCATCGGATAGTCCTTGAAGCGTTTCTCTACCTTCATTCCACGTGTTTTTATGACAGGTTGAAAAAACGGAAAGAACTTTCGGAACGACCTAATATATCTGTAACATTTCTACAAGGCATCAAAAAAGATCGACTTATTATTTTGCCAACCTAATAGTATTCATTGTAGAAAGTATAGACGAGAGAAAAGAAAAGGTTGTCAATTTGCCTTCTCTAAGCCACTCAGAATTCCCACGCAATTTACATAACTTTTAGTAATATTTCACAACTAGGAAGAAGAAAAGGGATTATGCCCCATCCTCTTTTAGGAGAGAACACAAGGCACTATTCAACGGAATGTTGTAAGGTGGGAAAGCAGCTGCATGGGAAAATCCTCATATAAAGGTGCAAGAATTTTGGTAAAAGGCACTTCCGTGTTTCTAACCGAAAAGCATTCTTCTAATTATATCTCTGCAGTGGGTGTATAGCATAAGCTTATAGACATACGCTCACAAAGTGGAAGATTTTTTCTTTCCATTGAATTTGCCAAAAAGCAAGTCCATCAAGATAGCAAAAAGCTAAAAAGTTTCATAATCGAAACGATCAAACCATCGGGACGACCTAATAACTTCTTCACTAGAATCGCGAAATAGCAAAAGAAATGTAGGAATTCGCTATAGTGACCACTGCGTCTTCTGTAGTTCCATTTGTTAGGTACAAGTTCATCGAGCCAACAATCGCATTTACGAAAAGGCCTACAACCAGTACGAGAGTTTGATGGCTGTTCACTCCGCATGTAAATGCGATGGAAGTTATTGTAGGGCAATCAAAGGAAGGGTATAAACTGAAACAAAATTCCCGTTTTCATGCATTTTACCATTGGAATTTTAGCCCTCCGAATCAGAAGCTTGTATATGCTTTTATGACAATAGAGTGGCGACCAATAAACCATGGCCATGTTACAAACAGGAACATTGGGTGGAGAAGAAATGCTCAGCGTAAGTATCACGAAACATGAATCAAAGAATCTGATGCTAAAGTAAATTTACGAGAATAAGCTAATCATCTCGAGTTCAAGGTTCTGAACTATATTTATCCTCTGCAAAATGCGAAAACCTCTACAAACAAGTTTTTGTTCTCTTCTTGAAAAAAAAAGCTATATTCATGGAGGAACCAAAGGATACAGAGTTGCTCACATTGAGATGACCCAAAAGTGGAAAACTTGATAAATCTCATTCGATGCTTCGCTTTCCTGCATAAAACTTCTTAACAGGTGCCACGCATTTAATAACTGTGATTATTCCGATAATCCAAAAGCTCCCTACGACTGTTACTGTGTGAAGGAGATAAAAATGTGCGTCGGGATCAATATTACCGAAGGAAATATTACCGACATTTGTGAGTGAAAAGAACATTTTCGCCTCTATATTGTCTATGAGATTGTCTAGGAATAATCCTATAGCCACACAAGTTTGCTTTGAGGTTTGAGCCTATCGTCTTAACAGTTTACTTACAGCCGAGCGACTTGTCAAGTTCTGGGAGATACAGCCTAGCACATCAATGTCTTCTGTACAGAAAAAGAAAGTGGATCGAGAGAAAGCTTATACGGTTTGTTACTTGAGTCAAGACGCTACTTTGGAGAGCGCCTTATGAGAGAGTAGATGCTAATTCGGCAAGTTGTTCACGAATCCTGCGTATTCCACTTGCTAACACCTTAGAGGTGTTACTCAAAGTCACATACTAAATTAGGTCCAAAACAAACAATTCAGACTCATTGTAAAAATAGGCACACATTATAGACCAAAAATCGTAACAAAAGGAGGGAAAGCTAAAGAAAAGTTTTTTTTTAATTTGACACCTTTTTTGTGAAAAAAGGGTTAAACACGAAGCAAATAAACTCCAAAATTACACGAAGCTTTCAGAATAACTTTATAGTACAACCATCAGATAAAGTATGTTATAATTTTGGTTGCTCTCTGATTTGTATTTTATCTGTTCCAGTTCCACATCGCTTGCATTTGACTGTCTATGGTCATGCATGCGATTGCAAATATGAAAATCTAGTGTGTATATCCCAAGATCTGGTGTAAGATGTACATCTTACACACCCAACTCGTGTTCATTTTTGCAGCATGTTTTTTGATTTCAAATTTTGTAGAAAAAATTTTGGCTAATCTTTTTGAACACTTTCGTCATCAGCAAAATAACTTGCACAAACGGAGCAACGAACCGATTCTTCTTGAATTAATCTTTTCAGTGGTACTAGACATTCACCCATAAGTATATCTGTAGCATTTCTTCACAGCGTCAAAAAAGATCGACTTATTTTTTTGTCAACCTAATAGTAGTATTCACGTAAGAAATTTAGACTAGAGAAAGAAAAAGGTTGTCAATTTATCTTCTCTAAGCCTCCCAGAATTTTTACGCAATTCACACAATTTTTTGTAATATTTCATAACTAGGAAAAAGAAAAGGGATTCCATCCTCCTTTGGGAGAGGACACATGGCGCTATGTAACACGCTATAGTGACCATCGCGTTTTCTGTAGTTCCATTTGTTAGGTAAGAGTTCGTCAAGCCAACAATCGTAATTATGAAAAAGCTTACAACCAGTCCGAAGGTTTGATGGCTGTTCACTCTGCATGTAAATGCGGTAAAAGTCAATGTGCAGCAATCAAAGGAAAGGTATAAACTAAAGCAAAAAAATTCCATTTTCATGCAATTGACCGCTGGAATTTTAGCCCTCGGAATCAAAAGCTTGTATATGCTTTTATGACAATAGACAGGCGACCAGTAAACCATGGCCATGTTACAAACAGGAACATTGGGTGGAGAAAAAATGCTCAGCGTAAGTACCACGAAACATGAATCAAAGAATCTGATGGTAAAGTAAATTTACAAGAGTAGGTTAATCATCCTCTGCAAAATGGAAAACCTCTACAAACAAGTTTGTTTAAAAAAAGCTAAATTCATGAAGGAACCAAAGGATACAGAGTTGGTCACTTTTTGTGAGATGACCTCAAAATGGAAAACTTGATAGAATTCATTGTCTCACACTCTTGCACAAAACTCTTTCTTAATAGGTGCCGCGCATTTGGAAACTGTGATTATTCCGATAATCCCAATGCTCCCTACGACTGCTATTGTGTGATGGAGATAATGATGTGCGTCAGGATCAATGCTGCAGAAGGGAATACTACCGACGTTTGTGAGTGAAACCAGCATCTTCGCCTCTATTTTATCCAAGACAATATTTAGGAATAATCCTATAAGCACAGAAGTTTGCTTTGAGGTTTGAGCCTATCGTCTTAACAGTTTACTTACAGCCGAGCGACTTCTCAAGTTCTGGGAGATGCAGCCTAGCACAACGAAAGCGGATCGAGAGAAAGCTTATACGGTTTGTTACTTGAATCAAGACGCTACTTTGGAGAGCACCTTATGAGAGAGTAGATGCTAACAATTTGGCACGTTGTTCAAAAATCCTAAGTATTCCCACTTGCTAACACATTAGAGCTATTACTTGAAGTCACAAACAAAATTAAGTCCACAACAAACAATTCTGACTCGTTATAAAAGCAAGCACAGATTACAAAACAAAAATTTTACCAAAAGGAAGAAAAGTTGTAGAAAAGTTTTCTCATCAGAATGATACCTTTTCTTTGTGAAAAAAGGGTAAAATGCTAAGCAAAATCAAGCCTCAAAATAACTCAGAACTTTTAGTATAACTTTATAACACAGCCATCAGATCACATCATTTGCATTTTGCCGTCCATGGTCATGCATGCTGTTGCAAATATGAAAATCTAGTGTGTAATTCCCAAGATCTGGTGTAAGATGTACATCTTACACCCAACTCGTGTTCTTTTTTGCAGCATGTTTCTGAATTCGAAATTCGTAAAAAAAAGGTTGACTATTCTTCCTGCACAATTTCGTCATCAGCAAAGTAACTTGCACAAACGGAGCGAACCATCCGCTTTTTCTTGATTTAATCTTCCCAATAATACCATACATTCATACATAAGTATATCTGTAACATTTCTACACAACGTCAAGAAAGATCGACTTATTTTTTTGCCAACCTAATAATATTCATGTAAGAAATTTAGACTACAGAAAGGAGAAGATTGTCAATTTGCCTTCTCTAAGCCACTCAGAGTTCCCACGAAATTTACCCTATTTTCAGGTGTATAAGCCGCACATTTTCAAATTTTCCCACGAGCTGCTCAGCCGCTTTATTGTGTTTCGTTGTTTCGAGAAGCGATCCTCGTGCCGCACGATTCTTTCAAGCAATACGCAGCACGGTGTAGGGTCCTTTGGTTGCGGGGTTCTTTGATCTGTTCGGGCTGGTCGATGTAAGCTAAGACCACCTTGTACACCTAAAAATAGGGTACATATTTTTCGTAATACTTCATAACTAGGAAGAAGAAAAGAGATTACGCCCCATCCTCCTTTAGGAAAGGACACAATGTGATAAAGGAGACTGTAAGGTGAGAAAGCAACTGCACACGAAAATCCTTAAATAAAGGAGCAAGAACTCTGGTAAAAGGCACTTCCGTGTTTTCAACCGAAAAAATTACTGGAGAAGAATTTCTGCTATATATATTTATTTGTCATACTTATTTATTATTGTTGGATTATCTACATGTACTTTTGACAGTAATTATTATATGACGAGCTGGCATCTCAGATTCCCCGCCGCCTCCTGTTTGAAGCCAATTTTCGTGCATGCCCTCCCATGTAGCGAAACTTACACTTTCTTCCGACGCCTTTTAAGTTCGCTTCCTAATGTTCTTGCCAAATCTTGATGACCAGCAGATCAAAATAAGCTTCACCGCTAATTTTTCATGACTATGGTAGATGTGCACAGACATACACACATATTTTTTGCTTTATATACATAGAGATTGTTCCGACTCTCCATTGAGCATATGCACAAACTTGGTCATATCATTGCGTGTGCTGCGAGCAGGACATTTGCTTATTTCGGGAAATAATTTGACCCATACTTGTTACGAGAGCATACTGGTGCTCTCAAATTTTGCTTCTGCAGATTAGAGCGTTAAAAAAACGGCGGGAAGGAGGCGGGGGGGGGGGGGGGAGTAAATGAAATTTCGTTTTGTTTTGCGTGTAGTGAGCCAACTCCTAATTTTTTCGCACGACTATGAGTTATGATAACTCATTTTAAAGTAGTTCATGGCCCGGCAAATGACAAGCTAGAAATCGTTTTTGGTGAAAAAAGCAAGGAGGAAATCGTTTTGCGGGGTCCTGAGCGGAGTCCCGGAAGAAATTTGCTGGTCTATGCTCTTTGTTTATCTTAACATGTTATGTGCCACAACAGGCGAACACTGGAGTACGCGTACCTCAAACCACGTCGCCGCTAATTGCCGCGTGAGCGACGTCGCATAAGCGATGCAGTTCGAACAGCATGATTACATGATCAGTTCTCGATGCAGCTCAACGATATAGCACCAAATTACGTAAGCGAACGAAGAGAGGCTAGTAGAAACAAATTATGAAATATTCTGAAAAACTGTGAATGGGAGGTGTAATAAGCATTTTTTCCAAAAATTTTGCTAAACTGGTAAATGAAGATGTGAATTTAAATGGCTCGTTTGCAGCGCACCGATGACCATACGGTATGAAACTTGATAGATACATGAACAAGGGCCTGCAGGACCTTAACTTAGAAGTTTTATTGGGAAATTATGTGGCTGAAGGTTATGGCAAGCTTTTTCTGAAAATTTCCCACTATCAAGAAAATGGAAAAATGGCTCTTGCAGCGCAGAGAAAACGAAATTGTGCGAGACTTGGTGCGTATACGCGCAATAGGACTAAGGAACAATGTATGAAAAATTATGAAAAACTTATGTGAATGAAGAGCTGCCCAACAAATTTTTCAAAATTTTTACATAAATCCGTTGCACACCTAAAGTTTACTACATGGTGAGATTTTGGTTCCGAAACTCCTCCTTTTGTCTTTGTTAGAGCCCAAAATCGCATCAGCAGCCTAGCTTTCTAAGGGCCGCATGCACTAACATTTCCGCGGGGAGGGGATCACAGCTTGAAAGAAAGCCTCATATCCTGAAGCTCCAGATATCTGGGTTTCACGTTATGTACGTAACCATAAGTATTCCTACTTTCCTTCACTATGAACACATTGAACAGCAGCGAGAAGCAGTATAAGCCGCAGTTTCCAGCATTTGTATGATCCCTAATGATCCCGGTGCTTTTCTTTAAAGTCATTTTTCTTTCTCCAAAGTTAACGAAAAGTCTCCAAAGCTGTGCAGATTATCTAACCCAACACTGCTTCGCATGTTGCTGATAAGAACAAGTGATGTATCGGAGTCATGAAATTTGCGATGAACCACAAGTCGAAAGTTGTGCTTTACTGAAAAATTCGATTTTTCGAAAACTCATTTGCTCTCATCAGTAACATGCTTAGCACTGTTGTGTTAAACTAGTACAACTTTGGAAGGTTTTCGTTAACTTCAAAGAAAGAAAAATGACTTTGAAGAAAAGCGCCGGAGATCATCAGGGATCATACAAAAGCGAAAATGCGGCTTGTACTGCTTCTCGCTCCTGTTCAGTATGTTCATAGTGAAAGATAGTAGGAATACTTGCGAACAGATAGACAGCGTGAAATCTAGATATCTGGAGCTTCAGAATATGAAGCTTTCTTCTGAGCTGCGATCCTCTCCCCAGCACGGATGTTAGTGCATGCGGCCCTAAAGCCCTGGCCATACCGTCAAAAAAATCACCGCGATGCGATTTGTGCAATCGGACAACTGCAATACCCCCTGTTTCATGCCGCCAAATTATGCATATCGGTCGTGCTAGCTGTCCGGCGCGACGGATCGCTGACCGTGTTTTCCTAGGCCATACCTATTCCAGCGATATCGCCGCGATTTGACCGAAATCTTGCGATATCGCGTCGCAAGTTTGAAACCTGCGACGGGGCGATATCGCTGGAATTGGATTTCTTCCCTGAAGGTTTTTGAAATAGTTCTTTTCCTTTTCGACTTGCTTTTTCTGCGGTGATGTTGAGATGTGATGCAGATTTCCTTCTGCACTTCGCAATTGCACTTCTGTCATGTTGTGATGCGCGTCTTTTCTAATTCGTGCCATCAATCAAAATGATTATTTTTAATTGTTCGAAACTCGTAATTGAATAACATAGTATTTAGGTATCTAAATTTCGCGAAAAATCAGCAAAACCGCAGCTACAACTTGAGAAAATTGCTTTTGCATCCTGTATTTAACACGAAAAGTTGAATGAAGATGTAAATGCGCGAACTAATATGAAATGTTGATGCTGGACGTACTGGTGTCGAAAAAAGACAAAAAAATCTGCAGATGTAAAGAAATCACGCTAAATACTGCTTTTGGATGGCAAAAGAAAACGTAGAACGAGTGCTGAGGTGTATATTTTCACCTTATCGCTGGACAGGTAGGTATGTCCAGAACCCGCGATGAGCGATTTGATAGTCGCGATTTCGTCGCTACAATCACAAAATTCTTCGGCGATGAGATCGCGACGATGAAATCGCTGTACGCATGGCCAGGGCTTAAGATGGAAAGCGCGCCCCCGTCAATCGATACGCTCGGGAACGGTTCTCTCAAATATCAAAGTAATGCAGTCCTATGAGTCCTATTTCTTCATTCCTCCATCATTTTTCTTGCTTATTCTTCTTCCTGTTTTCTATTTTGATACAGGTGAGGAGTAGTTAGAGGAATTTGAGCATTTTGTGCGAAGTGTGGCCAGTGCTCTCGTTGCACAAGTACAAATCATCGTTTTTGGGGTCAAGGGGGTATTCGTAAAAATCAATGGGATCAAAGGGGAATTCGTTTTGGAAAACCCCGTTTGCCCACCTCGTGCCGGGCCCTGTCCCTCTGCTTTTCATGTCAAATCTTAAGTGCTCGTGGGCCACCTGTGCCTGATCCTGCTCCGAGCTTTAGATCTAGGACAGCATCTACCAAGTATAAATTAAGCCTCTTCTAGGCGAAGGAATATCGCGACACCGAGTGTCCTGATTACTTGAACAGAGTGCCTAGAGATCGATCGAAAGCCCAAGTACCTAATCCGTAAACTGGAGGTAAGTAATCTATCCTTCGATGTGTTAACCACTTCAAATCCTTCAGGATCATGGTACCCGGGAAGAAATTCGTACAGGCATGCATTTGCGCGGTGTTTAACAGGATGCATGTTTGACATTATGATATCCCAATGTTGCAAAGCTGTTGATTTTTCTGTACTTAATTTTTTCCTTTCCTTCTATAAGACGAAAGTTTTGGATAAAATCAGTTCTCGATCGAGACTTCATAGAAAACATCAAGTCCATGTATTACCTAGATTTCGGAATAATCACAAAGTAATTGCGTAACCTTAAAAAATGCTAAATCTTATCTGACTTCTCAGAAAAAAGAGAAACGTTTCTTGTTCCCTTACAAGGAAAGTACTATCAATGGTCGTGGCCTTTTGATATGAGATGCATATCATCTGAAGCAGCTTCGAACGCTGATTTCAAATCTGCTTTCCGTTTCTGCGGAACACTCTTCTGAAGAGAGTTATGGAAGCCTGAACATTCTATTTTGGGGGCGCTCCTTGAGTTTTAAGGCGCTGCTATGTGCATTGGTGGTGCAGTAATGTAGTGGTTAATTGCTGACATTGAAGGCGAGAGGTTATTGGTTCGAGTCCGGTGGAGAACAAACTATTTTGCTTATTGAATGTGAGTTTAAAAGCCCTTCAAATCGCCCGCAGACACCCACTTAATGCCTTTGGCATAAGTGACCTAGAAAAAAATTTTGTGGCAAAACTGCTTGTAATGAGAAATTTTATCTGAAATTTTATTTGACTTCCTTACTAGTAAAACAGGACCAAACATGGCCTAGCACGTTTGTCACAATATAAAGCTCAAAAAATGCACACTGTCATTAGTCGAAAAGATGTTCTCTCCTGTTTGTGCTAAGGCATTACAGTAAGTGTCTGCAGGCGATTTAGAGTGCTTTCAAACTCACATTCAATAAGCAAAATAGTTCGCTTTCCATCGAATTTAAACCACCAACCTCTCGCATTCAATGTCAGCAATTAACCATTACACTACTGCGCCACCAACGCGCATAGCCGCGCCCTCAAACTCAACGAGCGCCCCCAAAATAGGATGTTCAGGCTTCCATAACTCTCTTCAAAAGAGCGTTCCGCAGAAACGGAAAGCAGATTTGAAATCAGCGTTCGAAGCTGCTTCAGATGGTATGCATCTCATATCAAACAGCCACGGCCATTGAAAGTACTTCCCTCGTTAGTAAGCCCAAGCATGCAGCTCTGGCTGAAATACTGGTTATAAGTCTGCAAGATTTTACTAAGATAACCGTAAAATGGAGAAAGGACTAAATTGCCAAATTTGATATAACAAGGATTCAAGAAACTTTTGATGGTCTCAGCCTCAAAGCCGACAAACACACCATAGAAAGTTCTGAAAAATGCTACTCTAACCTTCAGATATCAAAAAGCGAAGCAGCACGGACTGAAACTGAAAGAATGGTTCTGTTGGATTTGGCTACATTATTATTTATTATCACTCTAGATTCACGTCTTGAAAATCTTAGGGTTGTTTCAGACTGCCGCAGTGACTGCAGCAGACTGCAGCTGACTGCAGCAGACTGGAGCAGACTGCATGACCGCAAGGGCCGCACAGATCGCTGTATCCTTGCGTGAAGGTGGAGTGGATAAATAGTTGTAGCCCAAACAACCAACAACAATATATGCCTAGATCCAAAAGAAAACACCAATGAAAGTAAAATGGTATATGCAATAAAGGGAGAATCAGAACAAATATAAACATCAATCGCCAAAATTTGATTGAAAACAGTAAGTTGGAACCTATGAACTTCCTAGGCGTAAATCACGGTGTTTTGACATGATCGCAATTTTTTCTCTTCTACGAAAGCATGCAGCGTCTGTGCGGCCGTTGTGGTCAGTGCAGTCAGCTGCAGACTGCTGCAGTCAGTGCGGCAGTATGAAACAACCCTTAGAAGGACCCGAAAGAAGAGAAGAGGTCTTATAGAGCAGGCTTAATATTCCTGTTTGCTGGGAGTGACGTCTCAAAGATTTACGCATCAAAGGAAGAACATACATGCACATTGTTAGTATGTAATTTGTGATGAGCTCACCAGAATAGCCAAGAGAAACATCTTCAAAATAAAAAATGAGTTATGAAAAACGCAATAAAGGTTAAGCCGCAGGCGATAAAAGCGTAAAGAAATGATAACGTTTTAAGACTGATGATGCTATAGAAGCAGCTTTATTGAAAACGAAAAAGAATAGTCAAGGGGAGCAAACTACAAAAAAATCATCAAAACAAATTGGTACAGATATTGAAGTGGCAGCAAATCAAATTGATAATCACGATATAACATGCCTTATGTCGGAAAATTGCTGCACTTTTTCGGTAATTTTCTAAATACTCGTAACTCTTAATAGAGAAGTAAGGATCTTTTGGCTACTGTAATCTAATATATAAAGAATCGTTAGCTCAGTTCAAAAATCTTGCAACAGCGGAGAACCGCGGCGGGTCCCGAAGCGAACGCTCTTCCAAATAGCACCTTTAGATTACTGGTTCACTAGTAGAACAAAGCATGACAAAATTGAGTAAGTGTGATTCATATGAGTCATGGTCCAGAAGGGCGGAACCGGCAGAGGACAATGTACCGCCTTCACAGGCGTGGACATCTGCCACAATCCTTACGTACTTGCACTAGGCAGTACCAGTACATTTGCAAGGCAATTAGGAAGTCTGCAGAAAGTCGTTCTGCAAATCCTGAGAATAGCATATTTCTTAATGAGAGAGAACAGCATATAAATAGGATGCAATTTGCTGTCAGATGCCTACGGCAAAACGAAGATGGATAAGATTAGATTCTGAACAAAAATTCTCAGTCATAGCTGCTCATTGCAGAGAATACTGTCAAAAAAAGATAGTAAATCAGTAAATCAAGGTTTTTTGCAAAGAGAGCATGACTAGCCATTGGATATTCCACTACACATTATAACCTAAACAAATATCGTTTTCTTTTAGATTACTTCTATATCTTTGCAACTCTTTAGTGATGAAATGTCCAAATGAGGGTTAAAAAATGACCATTACTACGCCTTAGAAGAGAAATTCTCACAAATTGACCCAATGTTCTATTTATGAATCTAGCTATGTCGAGATAAAATCGTTGCTATCAAGTTAAGCTAATTGTGGATCCAAACGATCATAGACTGACATGATTTCGGAGAAATCACTTTGCTAAAATAAAAATAATAACTTAGACAGCTGACCGGAACTTCCCCAGAACATTTGGGAAAGTTTCATCGGGTCATCTGCGGAAGTTCTGCAGGCGTGATGCGGAAGTTCCCAAATGAGATGCTGCGGAAGTTTCGAACAATGCGAATCACAATAGCAACAGAGAACACCTACGCGAGCGACATCTGAACCTTACTCTATTGTCTGCGAGACTCACCTATTTACTACCCTCTGCCCTACGGATGACATGTTCGGTAATGCACTCTAGTTGTTGGCGAGGCAACATCATACGAGACAATACATTTAAAACCCTGTGGAAGTACTGGCATGTCGATGTGCTGCCGAAAAGCTGGCATTTTGCAAAAGTTCCACAGCGTTTTGTAAAAACTCCTTCGAAAGTTTCCATTTCCAACGTTTCCACTTTTGCAATAGTAAACAAGACTCTGCGAAACCGCTGCAGATTTTGCTTGTCCTGCGGAAGTTCCAGTGATTTGTCTGATTGTGAGAAGATTAGTCGAGCGAAATCAGGGCCCGGCACGAGGTGGGCAGACGGGGTTTTCCAAAACGAATTCCCCTTTGACCCCAATAGTTTTTACGAATACCCCCTTGAGCCCAAAAATGACGCTCTGTGCTTGTGGAACGAGAGCACCGGCCATACTTTGCCTAAAAGCGCTCAAAAGCGCTCAAAATGCTTAAATTCCTTTGACTCCTCACCTGTATCAAGATAGAAAACAGGAAGAAGAATAAGCAAGGAAAATGATGAAGGAATGAAAAAATATCAAGGAACGCAGTCATAGGACTGAGAGACGCCGTTCCCGCGCGTATCGATTGACTGGGGCGCGCTTTCCAGCTTAGAAAGCTAGGCGGCTGATGCGATTTTGGGCTCGAACAAAGACAAGAAGAGGAGTTTCGGAACCAAAATCTCACCATATAGTAAACTTTAGGTGAACAACAGATTTATGTAAAAATTTTGAAAAAATTATGTGAATTGAAACTTTTTCCCACCTCAGGTGGGCATTAGGTGGGCAATTGCCCACCTAATTTGGAAAAAAGTTAAGCACGCTCTTCATTCACATAAGTTTTTCATAATTTTTCATACATTGTTCCTTAGTCCTACTGCGCGTATACACACCAAGTCTTTCGTTTTCTCTGCGCTGCAAACGAGCCATTTTTACATTTTTTGATAGTGGGAAATTTTCAGAAAAAAGCTTGCCACAACCTTCATTCACATAGTTTTTCAATAAAACTTCTAAAATAAGCCCTGCAGGCCTGTGTTCATGTGCCTCCCAAGTTTCATACCGTATGGTCATCTGTGTGCTGCAAACGAGCCATTTGAATTTACATCTTCATTTACCAGTTTTGCGAAATTCTTGGAAAAAATGCTTATTACGCCTCCCATTCACATAAGTTTTTCATAACATTTCATGCTTTGTTTCTACTAGCCTCTCTTTGTTCGCTTACGTAATTTGGTGCTATATCATTACGCCTGCATTGAGAACTGATCATGTAATCATGCTGTTCAACGGCATCGCTCATGCGACTTCGCGCACGCGGCAATTAGCGGCAACGCGCGTAGTGCGCGCGAAGTCTGCTGGGCATTGAGGTTTAGGAAAACTACTTTCCGATGAATCAGATGTATAACGTAAGCATGATTCAACCTTTTTTTGCTTGCACTTGGAATCTTCTTCCGGGGCTCCGCCCCGGATCCCGCAAAAACGATATCCCCTTTGCTTTTTGGCCCCAAAACGATTTCCAGCTTGTCATTTGCCCACCTCGTGCCGGGCCCTGAGCGAAATGCTGACAGGCAATGAGAAAACGCCTTTGGCCGGCAAAGTCCCATCGTCACCTCCCCGCGGTGCCGGCTGGCAACGGGGACCAACCCCGGCAAACGACGAGGGCACTGTCCCGCCAGGCGGAGCGACGCGCCGGGGACTGTACGAATCAGTCGTGTCACATGCATCGGACTATTAAGGAATTTTGTCAAGCTGCTAGGGCGTCCCCCGGAGGCGACGCGCGTCATTGCCCGCATGGCGCGAATAGTGAGCTAGGGCTACCTGCCCCCGGACGAGGCAGGCCAAAGAAGCGAGTCCAGGAAATCCGACTAGCGACGATCAATATAGGAACGCTGACGAGCCGCAGTCGGGAGCTATGCGATAGGCTGAAGGAACGACACGTCGACATCGCATGTGTACAGGAAACGAAATGGAAAGGGAGGCAGGCAAAGGACATCGGCGACGGATATCGCTTGTACTACACGGGAGATAGCAGCCGCCAGAACGGAGTCGCGATCATCGTCAACGGTAGATACCGCGAATTAGTGACCGAAGTGACGCGCATCTCAGATAGATTGATGGCGATGAAGATCGAAGCAGATGATGCCACGCTCCGAATAGTCTCGTGTTATGCCCCGCAAGCCGCATGTACCGAAGCCGAGAAGGACGTGTTTTGGAGGGACTTCGACATCCTGCTAAGGACATTCGACGCTGCAGATTACATCTTCGTAGGAGGCGATCTCAATGGGCACGTTGGCCACGAACACTATGGATTCAAGCGATACCATGGTGGAAACGGATACGGTCAGAGGAATGAAGATGGAGAACGCATCCTGGAAGCAGCAGAAGCACACGACTTGGCGATAGCGAATACATTCTTCAAGAAGCGAGAGTCACATTTGATCACGTACGCGAGCGGAGAGCACTCAACTCAAATCGACTACTGGATGCTGCGCCGATGCCACTTGCCAATGGTGATGAACGCGAAGGTTATACCCACGGCGACACATGCATTTGCGCCACAACACCGGTTGCTTGTACTGGATCTTCGACTGAACATCCACTTGCGGTCACGAGCCAGAAGGACGACTACAAAGAGGATCAAATGGTGGAAGCTCCCCGAACATCGCCAGCAAGTCAGAGATGCTCTTATCGATTTGAGGGTGTCGACGGATGATAAGGAGTCGATTGAAGAGCAATGGAATCGGATTACTTCGCAGATACGATCGAGGGCCGAGACAATTTTGGGAACCACCAAGCCAGGACGTCGGTTTGTAGACAAGCAGATCTGGTGGTGGTCTGAGTCAGTCCAGCAAGTGATCAAGGAGAAGAAAGAAGCTTTCAAAGCCTGGCAACGCTCACACTCAAATGAAGACCTCCGTCGGTATCGAGAACAGAACTCGAAGGCGAAGCACGCGGTAGCCGAAGCAAAGGAAGCTCACTACAAGAGACTTTACGACGAGCTGGAAGGGCCTGCTGGAGCGAACAAGGTCTACCGACTGGCCGCTGCACGACATCGAGCGAAGCAGGACATCGACCACGTCATGCACATTAAGGACGCAGAGGGCAACCTCCTGACGAAGCCGAGGGCAATACTCAAGCGGTGGAGTGAATACTACAAAGGGCTATTTAATGAGGAGTTCCCGCACCCGTTAATACCGCAAGGAGCCCCCACATATGGACCGGTATCTCGGATCGAGGAGGCAGAAGTTGTGCAGGCACTGAGGAAGATGTCTAGCGGAAAAGCTCCGGGACCCGACGACATACCTGCTGAAGTGTGGAAGATGATGGGGCAGCGTGGAGCGGCATATCTCACATCGCTCTTTAACCGCATTATCGTAGACGGACAGTTGCCGCGAATCTGGACTACGAGTGTCACAGTCCCTATCTGGAAGGAAAAGGGCGACGTCAGCGACTGTTCAACATATCGACCAATACGATTGCTATGCCACACGATGAAGATCTTCGAACGAGTCATCGACGCACGCATTCGAAGTACAGTGGAGGTCACCCCGAATCAGTGCGGGTTTGTAAAAGGATCTGGCACCATCAACGCCATCCACGCGGTACGATTGCTAATGGAAAGACATTTGGAGAAACGGATTCCGATTCACTTCGCATTCCTGGATTTAGAAAAGGCATTTGATCGGATACCACACGGGCTGATCTGGTATGCGCTGAGACAACACGACGTCCCAGAAGAGTACGTTCGCTGGATCAAACTCCTCTATACGAACACGACGGGCGCCATACGCTGTGCAGTGGGAACGTCAACGCCATTCCCAATCCAAGTCGGAGTACACCAAGGATCGGCTCTATCACCGCTTCTCTTTATACTGTGCATGGACACGGTGACCAAGGACATCCAGCTGCCGCATCCGTGGACGCTCCTTTACGCAGACGACGTCGAGCTAGCAAGCGGATCGAGACTAGAGCTTGAAGAGGCGACTGTGAGATGGAAGACACGATTAGCGGAGTATGGCCTACGACTGAACGTAGCAAAGACCGAGTACCTGGAATGCGGAGAGCAAACCGATGGCATAATTAGCATCGATGGGCAGCCGCTGAAGAAGGTCACGATATTCAAATACCTGGGCTCCCGAGTGACGTCAGATTGCGACACGATCACTGATGCTCGTGCTAGGACGAACGCGGCGTGGCTAAAATGGCGGCAAGTAACAGGAGTACTCTGCGACCGACGAATCCCGTTGTATCTCAAGTCGAAAGTGTATCGGACTGTGGTGAGGCCAGTCGCACTGTATGGAGCCGAATGTTGGCCAGCAACCAGAAAACACGAGCAGATCCTGAGCACGATGGAGACGCGAATGATAAGATGGATACTGGGCCTAACGAGAAGAAACTGCGTCACGAACGATGATGTACGACACATTTTCGGAGTTGCACCTATCGCGGATAAGATGCGAGGTGCCCGATTAAGATGGCATGGTCACGTTTTGCGAAGTGAAGATAATACAGTAGCAAAAACAGCACTTCGTCTAGATCCACAGGGGAAGAGACCACGTGGCCGTCCGAAGCAACGCTGGTTGGACACCATTCGAAACGACCTGCACATTGCAAAGCTTAAACCACAAGAAGCAGCTGATCGAGTCAAATGGAAGCAAAAATGCACCACCGCCGACCCTGCACCCGCGGGACAATGGCGAAGATAAAGAAGAAGAAGAAGAATGAGAAAACGCCTTTATTTCGAGTTTAAGTGTGATCAAAGTTTTGACAAGGAGACATTTTCTTGACAGAATGATGTACATAGAGGGCGCTAAGACAGAAATAAAACATGGACGAACATAATAGTCTTCCTTCCAAAACAGTCTTTTATTTAGTCATAGCCGAATTGAGGAAGATGCTTGCCAGCTCAGCTCCTATCATCGAGCTACGGTATTTGCTGCTCTTGGCAGGCCAAATGCTTTTGCTTTCATAGCTTTTTTTCCAACAGAATGGGAGATAAATTGAGCAACCATATAGCAAATGTGGAAGAATATAAAAAGAAAATGAGGTTATTGGATTCAAATGAAAAAGATACAAATCCACAAAATTTTTTGCATGAAGTTATTTATGAGATTAGATATGTATTCAAGCATTGGCACAAGATAATCGTTCTCTAAGCAAAGGGTGCCCGTTTGCATTAATCAGAAGTGCTATTGAATAAGAATTAGTTTTCACATAAATACCCAGTAGAGCACAAATTTTTTAGGCTGTTCAAGTTTAGTTTAGGGTTTAGTCTGCTCTTTTGTTTAAGCTTGTAATTGTAGTTTTTTTTTGAAAATTACTTAGACTAGTGATCAGAAAGAATTGTTGGCATTAATCCCAATATAAACCCGTTGCCAACAAAAAATGTCATAACGCTGAAGAGGACGAACAAATATATTAGGTCATTCCAAAAGTAATTCCGCTTTTTTCAAACGGACGCCACATGTGATGGAACAAAGATTTCTAAGAGGTAGCATGGTAGCGCTCGATGCAGAATTTAATCCTCTTTCCAAAGGTTTCAAAAGTATTGTAGCACAGTCAATGAGCTTTGAAAAAAATTACGAAAGTCTGCGATCCATACTTTTTGAATGCTTAAGTTCCACAATTTTTCTAAATTTGTCAGCAATCCTCCAAAGGAGTCCAAGTAACGATTCGATGAAGCAAACACTACAGGGTACAAACCGACTTTTTGCTCCTTCACGTATCTCCTCAAAATTTGTTAATAGAATTTTGATTGATGCTACCAATGTCCATCCTTGGTCAACTCAAACATGGTAGAACACCAAACGGTAAGCAGCTCGAGTGTCTTTCGATGCAGCTTGTTCTCCTCTTTCTAATGGATGCCTTTTGTTTTTCATTTCTGAAGTTCTCGCATACAAAATTATCATAATTCATATTTTCGAAGGCGTTCCGGGCTGTACACGAAAAAATCGAAATTAGATATCTCGATTCCGTAAACACTCATTCGCTTTGCAAAATTGGTATTAGATCATAATATCATCTTGGAAGTTTTAAATACCCAAGATTTATTGGTGTTTGATGCGAATGTGTGTGACGCAAAACTGCCAAAATTCAATGGGTTTAATAATAAATCTTTTGAAAAATTATGGTGAGATATAAAAACGAGAAAAAAGTTACTTCATATCCTAAGAGGTTTGCTCTATCGAACCGTTACTTGGATTCCTTCGAGGGATTGATGTAAAAAATGCAAAAAAAATTGCGAAACTCGAGCATCTCAAGAAGCATGGATCGCAGACTTTCGTAATTATCCAAAAGCTCATTGACTGTGCTGCAGTATTTTTATAGGCCCTTAGAAAGAAGACGAATTTCGGCATCGAATGCTACCAAGATCTCTTAGAAATCTTTGTTCTATCACACGTTGCATACTTTGAAAAAAGCGAATCACTTTTGGAATGACTTAATATTATATTTGTTATGCAAAATTTGTACTTTCATCTAGAAAACAGATCTACAAAATTCTGACTTGTGTCTGACTGATCACATTATGGATATGCCAACAAAATTCTACATATTTGTTCTCTGGCAGACTTGTCCTCCGATAACAATAATTTTACAAAATATCGAATCAAGCACTTCCAGAAATCGCACAGCACATTTGCGGTGGTGCTTGATTTGACTATGCTAGCTCTTAGATCAGATACATTCTAAGAACCATAGAAGATGTCCGTAATGGCATGACAGGATCATAAAGCATCATTTCCGCTGGACTTTCGCAGAAGGATTGTAGGCGAGCGAATTGGTCTGTTAAGAAGTAAAGGGACGATACTATTCGAAGATCTGGGCCGAAAAAATCTTAAGTTTCTCAGATTCAAATCTATAGCAGCCGTTTTCAGAAAACACGAATCAGAGTGAATAGTTTTCTTTTTGTGATTTTTTGTAAATTTCGTCTTTTGTCAGTGTACGAATAACTTTGCTAATAGCTTTGTACTGCTTGAGATATGGAACGCTTTGAACTTATTGAATGAAAATTCAAGAGAACAAAAAAAAAGAATGACAGTGATATAAGACTCTCTTCAGGAAACGTCGAAAACATTGATGACAAGATTTACCCATTGTTACCCCATTTTTGATGAAAATGATATTTGATTCTTCAATGACCCTCACTAAACCATTGCTGCAAAAGGCCAAAAGGCCTTGTTATTTATTCCGTGAATATCTCACACTCTGAATGGCTGACGTTTTCTCAGTTTTATTAGCATTTGCCAGCATTGACTCAAGAAGACGTAGTTCAGGCATGCACTCCGTCTTTATATAACCTTTAATCCAACTGAATTGGTGGCTGGAGGGTGAAACTTTCTGACCTAATTAAGGCCGCTCGCTCCCGCGACGCAGTCTGCATCTCTCTCGTGCGCGTGCTCTCTGATCACTATCTAGCCTTAAACAGTTCAGCAAGCCCCTCCTTCCACCCTCCAACCCAGTTGAATCAAAAGGTACAAACATTCAAATGGCTTGCACCAGAATAATAAATAATGAAGGAAACACAAACAAATGCTCTAAATTGGAACTCTAGTCTGGAGTTTCATCACTTTACACAAGGACATTATGGTTTTTGTAAACTTGCATGCAAGATTTTAATTGAATCTGCCTCGTTTAGCAATTTAGTTACCCAAGAATGATAGCTATGAACAGAAAGACTGGGTTTGACGTGAATTTGATTACTAAAAGAAGTAGTCTAAGTGCTCCATGCTCGTATGGCAAATGGTATAAAAGGTTTATCTAGGCTCTGCTTGGTTCAAAAAGTGCAGTAGACGAGCGTGCAGGAATTCGCGAGATTGCTAATTTATCTGCTTCAAAACACATGCGGATTTTTTGTCTAGAAAGAAAAGACCCTCCACTGCTTGGTAAGCGGGACAGCTGCTCTAAATAAAGCAAATGCTTTGTGACTCTTTGTATTAACGGGCGCAAGTATATGAGCGC
The DNA here is from genome assembly GCA_958299035.1 of Cylicocyclus nassatus. NCBI lineage: Eukaryota > Metazoa > Nematoda > Chromadorea > Rhabditida > Strongylidae > Cylicocyclus > Cylicocyclus nassatus. The sequence goes on from CATQJL010000112.1 coordinate 14,552,891, forward strand.
TTTGTCTTTGTCGCCGGAAATTAATGGAAAAAAACTCAATCCCATAAAACACGAGCTGCGACTACAATAGAAAAAACGCCTTTTCGGCGGAAGTGTATATACATTAAGTTTTACGATTAGGCAGAATCTGTTGTACAACCGTAAAAATGCAAAAAGAAAATCTGCTGCGGTTCGTCAGAATCCTCATCTCTATGGGTTTAAAACAGAAAAAAACCCGAGACTGGTCTCAATTTGAACATGATTGAGCTTAGGGCGAAAAAACTTTCTATCGTCATCGGCAAATTTTGCAGAGTACATCATTGACTGACTTTCAAAAGAAAAACGTGATCCTATGTAGACTTTCGGAGTTTTGTTTTGTGATTGTTGAGGATGACCTAAACTTGCTGGTACCAAAATTAACAATGACTGAGATTGATAACGGCCAAAGTTCCGCAAATGTTGCCTTGTAGCTTTGGGCAAAGATTTCTTTGGGATAGCTATTGGCTTTGTTCGAAGCGTTATTTCATAGATGTAAAGCTTTGTAGACAATTTTTTCCTATCAAACCCTCAGCTATCAAAGAAGTTTCAAAACCTCGACTTTGTGCTAGGAATAACTATGATTTGTAGTCACAAAATTTCCATTCACACACAAGCCTTGGCGTCAACATCTGTAAATGTACTCCGATTCTCGCTGGAACTCACTCAGCTGATTGAAATTTTTCATATTTATGACAAAATTTTCAAACCAAGAAGTAGATTGTATTCTTAGAGATGTAAACATTGCTTCCAAACAAAAGCGCTCAAGCTATTCGAAGCAAAGCTCCAAGAATTCTCGCGTGAATCAACGACAGAAAAAATTGAGAAAAAACCACCCTTATGGCTTAACAACAGCTAAGCATGAGAAGAGCGTCCAGGTTAGCAAAACTCATCAGATGAGCAAATTCTCGATTTTTTCCCAAAACCATTTTATATAAATTTATTTCTCTTGCTGAATTGCATTGCGGTACAGGTAGCTAATCGTAAGATTGCGACTCATTCAACTATGTTTGTTATAGAAATAATTACAGAGTAGTAACGGGCAAAAAAGCAAACGAAAACAGAACTCGGAAATTCATTCTCATACGTAACCCAAAAAATTTTACGGTGAAAACCAAAATACGAAGGGATTTTCATAGTTGCAACTGCACAAACGGTTACATTTGTATGTAACTCCCGCAAAACAAGCAGGGTGTCCCATAATTTTTTACCGTTTTTATTGTAATCGTTACCTTTGTGTATTTTTCCTTCGATTGATGTGGTTTGAGTAATGACTGGCAGGAGAACAAGCTGTACAAGAGGCTATGAAGAGTTAGTCCAAATCGTATTTCACCGGAACTTTTGAGCTGAAATGTGACAGCAGTCGAAAACGAACTATTCCTTAAAAAATCGTATCTCCGCCCCAAAATGTTTTGAAAATTCCCCATTTATCCTAGCGTATGCTTGAAATATCGCACATTTAATAAAATTTCGCATTTTTTACATGGCTGAAGATAAAGGAAAAAATGAATGGAATAAAATGGCAAACTCCGCCCTTAAAACTTCTGAGCTCCTCCCCACGCACGTGATCATATAGCTCATACATGCAGAAGTACGACCATGTATTTGTGAGCCTTGAAGATGTCGCAGCATTTCCTGAGAAATGCCGATGTTTAGGATAAAACGGAAAAAATTGTGGGACACACTAATATATCCTGTTAATAAACAGCATGTGAATCTCTATAATAGTTAGTGATTCACATTCATTCTGAACGTGAGCAGCAACGTAAACAAGCTGCTAAGAATTTGCAAGAAGATAACAAGTAGTAAACTAGCTAATACTTCCAAAGCTCAGGAGGATCTTCAAAGTAACACGATAATCATGATTTGGCGATGAATAAAGGAAGCGATCAAGTAAATCAGAGATGAAACTGAACAAACAATGATTAGACAAAGCGTTCTCTGTGCCTAAAGAATTAGAAACCAAAATGTTTCCCAGGGATGATCTATAAACATTCGCAAGTCTCTTTAGTATAGGCAAAAATAATTTGATGAAAGGATGACTGCAGGAGTGATGTGACTCCAATTGATTGTATTGATATACAGTGCTGGACATAATTATACAGCCACTCTAGAAATCGTCGTAATTTTTGTTCTTGTCAATAAATCTGTCTGAAACTTTGCTGTATTGTGCCCATGTCAACCTGCCATAACCCCTCAAAACAGTTTCCAGCCTTCTTGAGTTTGAACGGAGAAAAACGAAAAAAATCGAAAAAGCCCTCTTTGAAAGCTGGACAAAATTATAAGCCACCTGGTTTTTCTAATCACTATCGCATTCGTTGACTCTCAAATTTTTTTGTACAATTACATCCCAAAATATGAAACATTTGCGACACTTACGGCCTGTCTTCCTACTCAAATAGAAGCAATCGCTGCATTTCTTGCTTTTAAAAGCATTAAAAGTCAATCTCCTTCAACAAACAACTGCTTTAAAGAGTTTTCAAGCTCTTGTTCATTTCAAATAATAATCATGGAATCTACTGACCCTTCTGGATAGATAAGGTGAAGAGCGCTTTCGTAAACTCTGCGTAATCGCTGATTTTGACGAACAGACTCCAACCTCACCATAGGGTTGACGCACTTTTGCACCACGAAACTCGATTTTCAAGCGACAGAAAATACTGTAATGTAGCCATTACGACAGCCATACAACGTGAACTCGTGTGCATGACTGGGAAGAAATTTCGGGACTGAGCACTCTGTCCCTACCAGATTCTGAGTCGCAGTGAGGGTTACGGTAGGTGTATGGTATGAAGGGGGAAAGTTCAAAATTTGACGGATTTGGCTGAAACTTGGCATAGAGGTTTATCCGACATGCTGATCACGAAAAACGATGGTGAAATTGCGTGATAAGGGCTTTTTTTAGGATTACTGTAGGTGTACGATATGGGGTCTCACCCTAAACAAGGAAAAACGCGTTGATTCAACAAATGAATGTGATATTCGCGTTTGGCAGATCAAATAACCTTACTATGTAAACTCCCGGCGGAATTTGAGCTTCGGACTCTATAGTCATTGGCGGTCGTCCCCAGCAGCTCTTGCGTACATCGACTCGTTCGATTTATGAGGACGCCAAATCTCGACATGCCCCCTAAATTTTGTTTCTTTCTTAATAGGCCAAAGGGGTCAACCTCCAGCAATAACTTGTAAACGAATCCGGATTACTGTGCATGGTTTAGGCTGCCAAAGGCTTCATTTTAGCTTGAAACCCCAAAAATTCTCAAATTTCACTAGTTTTCGAAAAACGCCCGAAACTTTTCTATTTCGTATTCAAAATTTAGGCAATTTTGTGCTCTCTTGTAGCTCACATTGCCTTCTACATAATGTCAAAGTTTGAATGTGCCATATCCAAAGAAAATGAAGTTATGAAACCAATTGCAAAACTTAGTTTCCAGCCTAATAATTCAGGGCTTCCATTGAACAGGCAGAAAAGGAAATTTCAGCTAAAAAAGCAGTATCCTTGCTTTTTTAACACATGCGAATAATTATTTGGGCGAAAGTGGTAAACTTAGCTAAACAACGGAGCGGAATTCATAGCCAAATTCAATTCTTTCAACGCAAACAGTACACTTTACCGTACTCGATGACGCCGATTGATCCACCCACGAAGGTGGTCTAACATCACACTGCTTCTTATAGTAATAGTATGTAGATCTAGAACCGATAAGATAGTAACCAAGAATGAGAAAATGTGCAAAATTTTCTCTACCAATAACATAAAAATTGCTACTGGAAGGATCATTTGAGCTTCCACACTTCTATCCAGTCAGTATCCGCATTCTGGATACCTATGTTTGAATACTGTCAAATTAAAACGTAATACTATCAAAATAAACCAAAATATACCAAGTTATAATAAATCGTAAAGACAAAATGCTATCAAACCTCAATAGCACTTTTGCTTTACGGTTTATTATAAATTGGTCATGAAACATTATCTTAGTTTTCAGGTAAAAGTGCTTTTTATTTGGTGATTTGATATCAGAATGATAAAAACGAAAATCAGAATTCACTAGCAAAACCGACCGTCTAGGTACCTACTTTACTTTCAATGGTCTTTGACAGAAGTGACAGTAGACTGATTAGTGAGAGTAGTACAGCAAAATGAGATGAAAAGACATTGGAAAGGAAAGTTGACATCATCCATAAAGCAAAAAGAGCAGATGACAATCATAGGGACAAATACAAAGGTAATTGCGGAATAGTTTCAAATGGAAGGGTCTTAAAGCAAGCTTCTCATCAAGATTTCCTCACTTTTCCATTTGTGAAGATTCACTGTCGCTCTAAACTAATCTTGGTTACTCAAACTAAAAATCTTCAACTGCATGTCTTAGGTTTCCTTAGATTTCCTCATAGGCAATTCCCACGATTATGAGGCGCTTCCAGACAAAAAACTTTGAATAATTTATCTAACACATCGCAACATATCTCGTTGATTACGAAACTTCCTTGAATAAAATTTTGACGATTTTCTACTTTATGGTAGTAAATGGATTTAGGATCAATAATATAGTTACCAAGGATGAGAAGAAGTAGTCATTCATCATTTTTGCCAGAAATTATAACCAAAGTCTTTGAAGCTTTGAAGGAAGCTATAGAGTGGAAACTTCACCAGAAAAAGTCTAACGTAAAGTATTCTCTCATTCGAAACCTCAAGGCTCCAAAATGCTGAACCTTTTCTGAACCATTATTGACTAAAATGTTTCAGAAAAATTACAGCATACATTGCAAGCTCAAGATCTGAGACATCGACTCTTGGAAAACAATAACGCATTCAAAGCGGGGAATTCCAGAGTACAACGAAGCTAATAAAATTTTGATGAGAAGCTCTAGAAGCACCCGAGCTTCTAAGAGTGCATTTGCCTTCACAATAATAGCCAGCAAGCTCCCGACAACACAAGCGAGATAAATCAAGGGGAACTTGTGGCAAAAGAAGCCATGACCATAATTATTTGGCTTAACATCTTCAGCTGATGAACGTGATGCTTAAGAGGAAAAATTGATCAGCTTTATGGCGATTTAAAGATAATATCAATTGAAACTGATATTCAATATGTAGTAATTAGTTATCGAATTGATTAACATTTTCGCTTCCCTCTTCGCTTGAATGGAAATGAAGATGATCAATGCCTACGCTAACTTGGATCGAAACAGTATTACGCATGCAAGCACGCAATGAAAAAAATGGAGACTAAGAATGAGAAAAGCAGCATTTGACTGCGGAAAAGTAAGAAAACCACATTACCTGCAGGAAAATTTTCTACATCCGGCATGCCTTGGTGCAGGTGAGGTAGACAAAAAATGGTATTAGGTTGTCAAGAAAATAATGTCCGTTTTTATTTGCTTGCTTTAACAAAGCAACTACACTCAACCCAACAAAGGGTAAGGGGTACTGTTCGATAGTGCAAAGCAAGCTCTACAAGATGGCACTCATGTCTTTGCGACATACTCGATCCACGGAGAGTTCGAACTCAAAATCTAAAGATTTCCAAATGCCCAAAAAATCGAAAAAAATCAGATCTTCGTCCAAATAATTTGTACGGACCTCCCAATCGCTCACATCAATACTATCGATATCTGATACCCATATGTGCGATTGCCGTATTTTTTCCTTGACTAGAAACTGAGAAAACGAAGATTTTCGTGTTTTTCTAAAAACAATGCTGAGCCGTTTTTGCATATGTAGTTCTATACTACAAGCCTAGGTAAGTATAACTGTAGATTTTCAGCCCATTCCAAGCGGTAGTTTCGAAAAATAACATATTCAGATTTTTTCGTTTCAGTTTCAGTGCTAAAATCGAAATTTCTCGAAAAGTACCGCTCGAAATAGGCTGAAACCTACAGTTATGCTTACCTAGGCTTGTAGTATAGAATTACATATGCAAAAACGGCTCAGCTTTGCTTTGAGAAAATCAGGGAAATTTTCGTTTTCTCGGTTTCTAGTCAAGGAAAAAATACGGAATCGCACATATGGATATCAGATATCGATAGTATTGATGTGAGCGAGTGGGAGGTCCGTAGAAATTATTTGGACGAAGATCTGATTTTTTTCGATTTTTTGGGCATTTGGAAATCTTTAGATTTTGAGTTCGAACTCTCCGTGGATCGAGTATGGCGCAAAGACATAAGTGCCATCTTGTAGAGCTTGCTTTGCTCTATCGAACAGTACCCCTTACCCTTTGTTGGGTTGAGTCTGTTTGCTTTGTTGAAGCAAGCAAATAAAAACGGACATTATTTTCTTGACAACCTAATAGTTAAGGAAACAGTGGCGACAAACAAACCTTTTTCAAAAGCTGGAGGAGGAAAAGCACAATAAATATTATGGACGATGTAGTCTATTGGTTTCCGAGAATTGTTCTGAAGATATTGTAAGTTTGAAGTCCTAAAAGCCCCTCTTTTATTTCTCAGACTATAGTTCTCATGAGCACTGCACATAAATTTTACTGCTCAATAGTGAGGAAAAGGAATTACTTGCATTATTAAAACTCGTGGATTGAATATTTCAAAAACTTTGTAGCCCATTTTCCTTCCCCTATTTTTTGCCACTGCAGTGAACTTTTCATTCTACTTTTCAAACTTGTGAAATAGGGAATTCTAGAAACAAGTTCATGACTCTTTAAAAGTGAAAGTGCTGTGACGGTCGGAGTAGTGTTATCCCAAGGGTACGGCTGCGACATTTGTACCGCTTTAAAAGAGGAAGTTACCATTCAAAAGACCTGCAAACCTCAAAAAGGTTATGCCATGTACCACGTATTGTTCTGTCATTCTACACAAAACGCCAGACATTTCATCTGCATTAATAAATATCAATTATTATTCATAAGTAGTCAACGTATGGACTACGTAGCAATTTACCACATTTTTTCTTGGCTTGCCTCTTTCATACTCTGTTCCACCTGCAAAAGCTTACAAATAATCACAGTTGACAGCCATGAATATGGACATATTGCGGATCTATTTTTGCACAGCCTTTTTTTCTAAGAATGTGTTACATATGGATTACGTAGCGAATTATCACATGTTTTCTTGACTTTTTTCTTCTCCTCCATTAACTTGCAATGCACTGCACTTGATCAAATAAAATGCGCAATTGTGAAGCTCGTAAGAGTAAATAGCACTGAGTGAAGGTATGCATCTAGAGAACAGAAGCTGTACTTTTTCAGACAACCCACCAGAAGTTCCGCAGAACGTGAAGTTCCGTAAATATGCTGCGGAAGTTCCCATGTAAGGAGGGTTCAGGAAGGAAACAGCGGAAGAGAACGTCTTAGCGAGATTTGACTTGCTCCCGCATGACTGACATGTTTGAGGATGCATTCTAGTTGTGGACATAAGAGACAACACATACAAAGACCCGCGACAGTATTGGTCAAAGTGCTGCGGAACCGCTGGCATTCTTCGGAATTTTGGCAGCGTTTTGTAAGAAGTCCTGCGGAAGTTTCCCTTCCCAACGAGCCTGATGTGAACATCCTGCGGAAGTACCCATTTTCAATGTTCCTAATTATATTTGATAATTAGTAAGCATCATCCTGCGAAGAAGCTGCAAATTTTGCATTATCAGAATCGGAGAAACGCGGGGTTGGAAACAAGCGATGGCACGTCTTTCAATAAATCCTTCCATGGCTAGCTACTATGAAACGAGTTGCTTAAGTCAAAAAGATCATTCAAGAGAATCTGACCGCAACAAAGGAAAGTTTTATTTTATTCTCTCTCTCCACTTGAAAAACTTCCTCACTTCTGAGACGAACAAAATGGCATACTTAAAGGGCAAGACTAACCAGATAGTGGAATAATCATAATTTCTTCTAATGGTCGGCGCTTGAGAAAGTAGTTACAACTTTGTTTAATTCAAAAGAATATTCTTCTTACATGTGAAGCAGGTACACCAAACTTCTTGATTTAAGGGAACTTTAAACTTGGTACTATCCAGGATTATTCTTGGAAGGCAACGAAATGCTAAGACATTTTCGAAAATATGAAAAGAAAAAGTTTGGAATATTGAAAAGCAAAGCGGTCTGCAACTGTTTTGCCTTTCCCATGCCGAATGTAAAAAAAACATTATTTATTGCTTACTTTGAACATGGAGCCAAAACACCATCAAGTAAGCAAAAAAAAACTCCGAAGGAGCAGTGTTTGAGCAGGAACAGGAATAGAGCGAAATATGGATTTACATATAATATAGTCAAATATTGGATTGAAAATTGTTTAAATGAAAATGAGGGGAGCAGTCTTGCAGCGCGTCAACCCCAAGGGAAAAGCTATAGAAAGCTCGAAAAAATCACAATAATATAATAGTTCTGTAAGAGAATATCTTAAGTTACTGTTCAAGACTGCTCCGTGTCCGCTAAAAATCGAAAATTTGCTAAAAGATAAAGAAGAAAATGAAATAACTACAAATTCGAATCCTTTTCCTCTTCTTAAATCATTTAGACGAATGATGTAGATCAACTTTTCAAAGTGATATAATTTCAAATCAGTTTTATTGGGCAATAATTGAATTTATTTATTCATTTATTTATTTATGAGCACACACGAGGTGCATCAAAAAGGAAGAACACCAAAGAGAAAAAAAATCAGAATGAAACACGAGGCCAGCCCCCTCATCGTCAAGGCAAAGTAGAATAAATCACGAGATAGATAAAAGGTACGAAGCTCTAGACCCCTAATACGAAGGCGAAAAGAGGCGTGTACTATGTCAGAAGACATCTCAGAAATCTGGCACCTTCAAAAAACTCATGATGAAACCGTATTTAGGTGCCAGCGAGCCCCCCCCCCCTCCCGGTAAGAGCTAGCTGAGGGGACCCCAAGAATAACTTGTTTTGAGGGATAGCAAGATTCTGGTGTGAAACTGTTCAGTAAAAGTAGACACATGTACACAAGGTACGAATGAATAAACAAACAGCAAATGGAGAGGTCTAAAGCTGGTAAACAAGCTCCGATGAGTGATCATTTGATTTCTGTGGAGTAAAAACGGCTGGTATGGAAAGTTAGTGAAGGCATGAAACGAGTTAGTAACAAAACAAGAAAAAACAGAAACTGCAGGATAGCAGTCGTGAATGAAAGACAAAAAAACTAAAAGTAATCAAAATGAGGTAGGGATCAAATGGAAACATATGAGAAGTAACACGCAGCGGAACACCACCCAACGCAACACAACTCGTCATCATCGGTAGTTATACTACAAAAAGGGAGGCAACTCAGACGAACTGAAAAAAGAAAGACACAGGGCAGAACTAAATATGAGAGAGTAAACTTGACTCGATCCACATTAGTAAGGCATCTAACATCTCTTAAATGTCATAAGGCACGCAGCAACCATCAAAATAGAAATTGCAGAAAGCAGGAAACGAAGGAAAGAGAGGGGCCATAATTGAAAAGCCATAAATTGAAAAACGTCCATCAAAAGCCAGTCAAGCGGTCCCTGAAAGGTAACCCTCAGATGTGAACAAAAACGGAAAAGATGAAAACAAAGCCATTGGCGAGCAGTAATCCTCCATGTGGCATACTCGCAAGCACGTAATTGTATAGTTAGCACCGAATATTCGTGTTCGAATAATTTATTCGAAATATTCGACTATTCGAATATTCGAATAGTCGAATATTTGAGAAAGTTCATTTATTCGATTATTCGAATAGTCGAATAAATGAGAAAGGCCTATATTCGAATAATTCGTTCATTCGACGATTTCGAAAAATGACTTATTCGAATATTCGTTCATTCGACGAGTTTTAAATAAAGGTTATTCGAATATTCATTCATTCGAGTAGTTTTAAAAGATAGTTATTCGAATATCGAATATTCGAATGTTGCATTCAAATATTCGAACAATATTCGAACATTTATTCGAAATTAGTCGAATATTCGATCAAGTTCGGTTATTCAAGTATTCGTTCATTCGAATTTTGGAATGTGCCAATATTCGAATATTCAAATTCGAATAAAATGAAAATCGAAAGTCGAATAATATTCGTTCATTCGGAAAATTTTCGAAAATCAAATATTCGATATTCATTCGTTCGAAAAACTTTCGAAAATCAATTATTTGATATTCATTTGTTCGAAAAAATTTTAAAAATTGATTATTCGATATTCGTTCATTTGGCGAAAATTTTTGTTCGTTACAACTATACGTAACTGTAACTCTGGAAGAATAACGAAACAGCAGCAGATGCTCGAACTGCCACGCACCGCTAATTGAAATCAGCGATACCTGGCAAATCAAGCCTTTCCAGTCTTTTTTTGAAAACAAAACTACTTGCTGCATTAATGGTCTCAGCAGGGAGGCGAGAAAGCCACCTCGCAACTCTGTAGAATACATTGCTGAACATTCGTAAGGAGCTATTACGTCGGAGTCTAGAATGATGCAAGTTGAAGGATCCAGATCTTTCACTGTGGGTGCAAAAATCCAATATTTGCTAGCTTTCAGCTTGATCTCTTTTCTAAGGACTTGGAAGCAAAACACAAGGTCCAAAAGTATACGCCGATGGATGAGGGTCTTCAGATGAAACTTAGCAAGGCGAGCTTCATGGTCAGGGGGAGAGGTTCCAGGCGATGTGCGCCTCCACAAAAGGCGTGTGAACAATTGCTGTACCTTTTCAATTCTTCTCACATCTTTCTTTATGAGAATGATGAGATAACATTCTTATTTCTCCTTGATTGTCTGCATTCGTTTCATGACCTTGTCGGGAATAGTAATTGAGTTGCTCTTTAGCTCTAGCATCAAATAAAACAGGAAGTGACAGCGACGACTATGCGCTTATATACATAAGACATTGGCTCATGTCTAGATTAATTAACTCACAGTAAATATCCGAAATTTTGTGCTCATATTCTCTGCAAAGCAAAGCTTTCTCGAGTTTTTGTCTACAAACACGCTCAAATTATGGTCCATTTGCCTGAATAGCGAACAAGCTATGAAAGGAATTGGGGTTATAGGCTGCTCAATTTTGCAAAAGCGCGTGAAAAGTACACAATATGCCTTCGAATAAATTGTTCAAAAGGTCAAATATTAGGTTGAACCGAAAGTTCTTTCGCACCAAATTCAAAAATTCAAAACTTCCGATTTTTCCAACCGATTTGACTGCTTACTCTTATATAGAAGAGCAAGTCATGCCCTTCATAGCGACATCTTAGCTGCTTACTACTTTTCATTTGTTGCATAGATAGGAGCGATAGAAGAAAATTGGTTAAACTTTGAATTTTCTGTGTAGGGTCATAAAAAACCGGAAACTTACAACAAAAGTCGGAGCACTCGGTGTTTTAGGTTATTTCACTAGCACTTTCTAACAGTGCAAAGCTTGCGCCGATTGAGCGTCTCTGTAAAAAGTTGCGATTTCCCCGAAAAATGCCAAAATAAATCAAATTCGCCCTTTTGTATTGCTTGCTCGAAATTCGTAACTTTTCATAGAGACGCTCAATCGGCGCAAACTTTGCACTGTTAAAAAAAGCTGGTGAAATAACCTAACACCGAGTGCTCCGACTTTTGTTGTAAGTTTCCAATTTTTTATGACCCTACACCGAAAATTCAAAGTTTGACCAATTTTCTTCTATCGCTCCTATCTATGCAATAAACGAAAAGTAGTAAACAGCTAAGATGTCGTTAGGAAGGGCATGGCTTGCTCTTTCATATAAAAGTAAAAGCAGTCAAATCGTTCTGAAAAATCGGAAGTTATGAATTTTTGAATTTGGTGCGAAAGAACTTTCGGTTCAACTTAGTATAAGGATTAAAGTCACTTGTACCGAATGTTAATTGACCAACCTTATTTATCATCTACCAGTGACTCACCTCAGCTTCGCGGAGGTTCGCGCTGGCTCTAATATCTGTATGCCTTTCTCATGCTCGCATAATGATGACTTTGAAACTCACAACGCGATGCTGAACATCACAAATGAATCAAGTGTTCATTTTGCATCACCACGTGAGATTGGTAATTTTAAGAAGAGAAACTTTTTCGCCAAGACAATTGCGAACTTGAATAGATTACTGAATTTGTTTTGGTTTGGTAGTCGTCATAAGGATTATGGTCTTTGGGCTACATTTCCGTGCAAAAATCTTTTCAAACCTCTAAATAAAACATCGCCAAATGGACTATCTACGCGATCATCACTTTTTGGCGCGGATTTCGCAGTAAAACAAACTATTGAGCATATTTTGGGCTAGAATTCATGGAGCGCAGGTTTACTTGTCAGGCAAAACAATGACTTTGCAAAAAGTCGAACTAGCATGTGCTTGGCGGACCCACATGGTGGTGCGGCATATTATGCAAAATTGTAGCTCGGTAGCTTGGCTGCAGCTCCTTCTATGAATTTCGTGACAGACAGACAAATACACATGTACAAAAAGACAAACGCTTAGCGCTTTATTATAAGTTATTTTTCATGCTTTGGGTATGGTACTTTAGCAAGGATGCTAATGCCAAAATTTTACGGATTTTTTCAAATAAACTATAATTCTCATATTTTATGAAAACAGAGGAAATTTTGGATAATAAACTGCGTAGTAGATAATCGAGCTTTTTTCGGCACAATCATGACTTAAAATTAAAGCGCTAAACGTCTGTCTTTTTGTGCGTGTGTGTGTTTGTCTGTCTGTCCGAAATTCATAGAGACAGCTGCAGCCAAGCTATCGAGCTACAATTTTGCATAGCATATCGTACCGCATGTAGGCCCACCATGCACAAGGACCAGCCGGTTCGATAAGCGGGTCCTGCAAAAATTGCGCCTCAAACGGGTCCACCTTGTTTTTGGCGCGCAAAACTAGTTCACATTTTCAACTTTTTGCAAAGTCCTGATTTACCTAACAAGCAAATTTGCGCTCCAAGAATTCTAGCTAAAAAAGTGCTCAAAAAGTTTGCTTTTCAGCGAAAACAGCGCCAAAAAGTAGTAATCGCGTAGAGAGTCCATTTGACAAGGTTTTACTTGAATATCTGAGGAGATTCTTGCATGGAATGTAGCCCAAAATGACTACTATCTTTATAACAATTATCAAGCCAAAATAAATTCGATAATCTGTTCGAATTCATATTTATTCCTTGGCAAAAAGTTTTCTTTCTTAAAATTACCGATCTTACATGGAGATGCTTCAAGAATGAACAGTCGTTTACGATTCACTTATGATGTACAGCCTCGCGCGGTGAGTTTCACAGTCATCATTTTGGGAGCATAACAAGGCATACGGATAACAGAGCCAGTGCGAACCTCCGAACCTTCGTTTAAAAAGTTATTCTTCGGCGAAAACTGCCGTAAAAACTTCTCTCGTGATGTCCCTGCTGCCAAAACTACTTAGGGGCCTCTGCCTATTGAAGTATACATCAACCATTCTTGCAATATTCCCTAAATTCACCCACACTTACGTTGACCTTCCCTTTGACTTAGGCCTTTGACTTTACTAGTACAAATACCTTCACTCCAAAAAACACTCTCTATTCATTCTTTCACAATCATGGTCCTTGGATGTGATTGCATCATATTAGTTGATGCAAAAATAATATCCGTTTTTCTAGGCCTAAACAACTTATTTTCCTTCAAATTTTCTTTTTCGGTATTGATTCTGCATATCATTAGAAAGCTTTTTTCATGTACTTTCCACAATGGTGAAAAGTAAGCTTCTATCTATGAGAGAATTTCATCGGCATCTCGCACAGCTGCATTCAGAATCGAAATTTGTTGCTTTAACTTCTTTGGCAACAATTCAGGCGTAAATAAACGTTCTTTTGGAAACATAGCATCTGTAGGGAATAGATATTGTTTATCCATTGCATTTTTAAGTAGATTTTTCAAAATCTACTGCACTGAGAAATCGACATCTCGAATTTAATACTTCTGCTGGAATTCTACAAGTAAATTTTTCATGACTGAGGCAACCGCCAAAGCTTCGCTCATTTCTGTAAGTTTGAGGTCAGGAAATCTTGCAGGACATCAGTGTGAGCAGGTGTGCGCTAAGTTACGAAAGGCTTGCTGCTTCAAATGGTCTTGACTACAATCAGAAATATGAGTATTGAACAAAGTTATAACTTTTTAAAGTAAAAAATTTCAAAGCGAACATTATTTTTGCACCAACCCAATACATTCCTTTCTAGGTGCACAGGCGAAACAGAAACCTAACCTTATACCATTAGGGTGCAGATCGGTATGTCTATAGAATGACAGCACAATTTCTAGATTGCTCAACCTACTTAGTGACCTACATTTTCCACTACTACGCAAAATTACACATATCAATAGATCGAGTCATGTTGGATGATGGAAGATTGTGGCGCGTAGTAAGGCTGCTTCAATGGGCGTTAATCAAGGAAAGCCTCAGCTCAGCTTTCGAAGAGTCAGCTTTGCCATAAGTGTGCCACTGATTGATAATTTAACCATCCATGATAATTTCATGACGTCCAAGCCAGTATAGTAGTCAAAACGCGTTCGCCAAACATGCAAATTCAAACATGTGATTCGAAATGCAGATATGTCGCACTTGATCTTGCAAGTCGTCAGCTTGCGCTGTGGCTCCTCACTCGGTATTTCTTTGACATGTTCGCTTGTAAATCACGAAGTTGATCCCTCAGGAGTAACTTACGGAAAGTTTCTCTGCGACTCATCATTCCCACACAATTTGCGTCAATTGATACAACCGAAGGTGAACTTGCAAGTGTGAGAGTTGATCGTGGCAGTTAGACGGACGGCCAGCAGTCAGTACACTTTTCATTCTAATACCATAAGGGGGCCATCGTCATTTCTCCTTACGGGACCTCAGCTGCTGCCCTCAGTTCAGATCGACCATTACTGAGCTCTACTACGGGCCCACGTTCCGAGCCTTGTTGCAGAAATAGATGATATGTGAAACTGAAGGAGAGGAAATTTTCAGAGTGATAATGGATGAGGATTTGCAATCGCGCTTGCAATAAGTGGTAAAACCTGTTTTTTTGCACATTAATATTCTGCTGCCCAACTTTTTATGCACTGATTTTGTGGAGGATTTCTGTTTAGGTGCAATGTCTTGCAGAAAAGTCTTCCGCTTAGACATTCTTTCTTTTTTTTTGCTACGAAATACGTTAGCAGTTTTGATGATCTGGTCATAAGGCTTAGAGCTAGAAGGTGTAGCTTTACACTTAAATGCAGTAGTTATCTGACAAGGGAATGGTCAGAAGTCGAAGTGACCAATCTACACATGCTACACACCATTAAATGCAGCATAAAACGCTGATTTCAAATCTGTCTTCCTCATCTGCAGAGCGCTTTTGTGGGCGAAATTATAAGCCGTTGAAGGCCATTATTTTGCCAAGAAGTTGCGCGTGCAAAGTGCAAACTTGGCCGTACAAAGCCATTCTCGGCTCAGTGTTGGACCAAAAGATGCAACTAGGCCACTTCATGTGACCCATACGTAGAGGTGAGCTGGTAGAGCAATAATGTGCCTATTTCGTAATTTTTGTATACGATTTTTTCGTAATAAAGCTGCTCATACTTTGGCTACAAAGGCGCTCTGCAGATATGGAAGACAAATTTGAAATCAGCATTCCATGCTGCATCGAATGGTATGCAGCCTGTATGGATTGGCCACTTCGACTTCTGACCATTCCCTTGTGGCTACAGGGTGTTCCAAAAAGATGAAATGAGCGCAGCTCCTCGTCATGATATCCTTCGAGAAGCTTCAGGTACCATTTTGTAGGGCTGGCTGCAACTTAGATTCACATGATGGAGCATTTCTCGATACAATATGAACTTTCGGCAAATGGCGTCACTGCGAAAGCTGCGTTTCAGATAATTTAAATAAAACCCTAAGAACTCATGTGATAGGGTTTGATGTCGAGTTAAAATTTGAGTTTATACAAAATTGTGAAGCTTTGTAAACGGAGTGAAAACATTTTTTAGGAACATCGAGAAAACAACCTTTACTGCTTACCTGTCATAACTTATTAACAAGGCATTATGGTCATGGCTCGGCACGAGGTGGCTAGTTTAAAATGCAAAAAACGAAGTCCCCCTTGACTTCGCCACAAAAGTACGACATCCCCTTGACACGCTAACGAACAAATCAAACATGAAAACAAAAAGAATGAAATAGAATACAAGACCGACAATAAATAGGCAATAAGAACTAGTGATTGTTTGTATTCTCCGGGTTGGCGGCACGCCGCGGACCAACGCGAGCTTGGAGCAGCTTTGCCGCTGCCATCCAGATAATTTGGAGGGCTATACCTAGGCGGGGAGGAGGGGGTTTGGGGAGGTACAGGAGCTGTTTTGTAGAATATCAGGATGTATTAGGTTGGTGCAAAAGTTCTTTCCGCCCAAATTCAAAAGTCCATAACTTGTTAAATTCTCAACGAAACTGCAATATTCTAAATTTTGCTTAGGAGAGAAACTCATGCTCTTTGCATGTGTGCCTGAATTGTTCGTTAAAGTTTACAACTTAAGGAGATAGAAGCTCAAAACCAAAATCACTCAAAATTTGAATTTTTCGTGTAGGGTCATAAAAAATTGGAAATCTGCACCAAAAATCGGAGCAGTCAGGATTGTAGGTTCTTTCACCAGCTCTTTCTAACGGTGCAAAGTTTGCGCTGATTGAGCGTTTCTATGAAAAGTTATGATTTCCCTGAAAAATGCCAAAATAAATCAAATTCGCCCTTTTGTATTGCTTGCTCGAAATTCATAACTTTTGATAGAGGCGCTCAATCAGCGCAAACTTTGCACCATTAGAAAGAGCTGGTGAAAGAACCTACAATACTGACTGCTCCGATTTTTGTTGCAGGTTTCCGATTTTTTATGACCCTACACGAAAAATTCAAATTTCGAGTGGTTTTGGTTTTGAGCTTCTATCTCCTTAATTTGTAAACATTAACGAACAGTTCAGGTACAATTGTAAAGAGCATGAGTTTCTCTCTTAAGCAAAATTTAGATCTTGCAGTTTCGTTGAGAATTCAACAAGTTATGAATTTTTGAATTTGGGCGGAAAGAACTTTTGCACCAACCTAATAGATTGCATTTATATAAAAAATTTGAAATAATTATGTGAAGAATAGGAATTGTATGACTTTGTTTGCGCTAAGCCACCTCAGTGGTATCTACAGGGTGCGCCAGAATTATTTGGCGTGTATTCTGCAATGCAAAAGAGCAGAGTTAGTCTAGTGGTTAGTGCTCTACGTAACATTACCGTGCTGAAGGTCACGGGTTCGATTCCACACTGAGCCTAATTCCTGCGGCAAAAATTCTGCTCACAATTCCAGCGTCAGGCTGCCCTTCCAAAGAAGGGCATGCGACAAGCCGGCTGAGAAACATCCCGTCGCATCACCATAGCAGACATGTCTCATATAGAATCTCGAGTAAAGGCTAGGGCGTCCCCCGGAAGCGACGCGCATTCGAGCCCGACGAATGCGAATAGTGGGCGAGGGTTACCGTCTCAGCAAGGTGAACGGGGACGGCTAAAGCGGCTAGTTCACCAGAGGCAACGATCAAAGGCATCGCAGACTCTCCGTCTAGCTACCATCAATACGGGTACACTCACTTCTCGTTCTCGAGAGTTAGCAGATCTTCTGAAGAGACGGCGAGTTGATGTAGCCTGCATACAGGAAACGAAGTGGAGCGGGGCAAAGTCACGCGACATCGGAGATGGATATAAGCTCCTCTACAACGGTGCTACCCGCACCAGAAACGGGGTTGGTATAGCTGTCTCGGAGACTCTAAGGAGCAATATAGTTGGCGTTGAGCGCATAAGCGATCGTCTGATGAGCATAAAGCTAGATACCGGGAAACAGGTCCTACGAGTAATCACTGCCTATGCGCCACAAGTCGGATGTAAGGATGATGAAAAGGACGCGTTCTGGCAGGAGCTTGATGACCACATCAGTTCAATTCCACAGGACGAGAGACTCCTGCTAGGAGCGGACCTCAACGGACATGTGGGAGAAAGGCGAGGAGAAGCCGGAGAATGTCACGGAGGCCACGGATACGGAACATGCAATGAAGAAGGTGAGCGCATTCTGGAATTCGCCTCAGCTCATGATCTGGTCTTGGCGAACACATACTACATCAAGAAGAATGACCACCTCATCACATATGCAAGTGGAGACCGACGAACACAGATAGACTTCTGGGCTATCCGACGGCGTGACCTCAAAAACGTAAAGGACTGCAAAGTCATTCCCGGTGAGAGCTGCATACCTCAGCATAGGCCACTCCTTCTCGACATCAGAGTCTCAATCGACAGGCACACCAGGAGAGCCACAGAGACCAGGACACGCATCAAATGGTGGAAACTGAAGACCAGCGACCAGGCCAAACAAACACTGTCAACAACTCTACCAAGCCTGCAAGAGAACCCAGAGCAATCCTGGGCAAGCTTGAAAGATCGAGTCCACCAAGTGGCACACATGATCCTGGGAAGTACAAAGCCAGGAAAAAGAAGGATTAATCGAGAAACCTGGTGGTGGAATGACGGCGTGCAAAAAGTCGTAAAGGAGAAGAGGGATGCGTACAAGCGATGGCATAAGACGAAATCGGAGGACGATCGCCAGACATACCAACAGGCCAAACACGCTGCGAAGTCTTCCGTAAAGAAGGCAAAACAGGTATACATGAAAGGGCTCTACGATCAACTAGATTCTCGCGAGGGAGAACGTGAGATATACCGGATAGCGAGAAGAAGAGCGGAATCCACGAAAGATATGGAACACTTCCTCCATATCAAAGACAAACTTGGTAGGACGCTAAGAAAACCAGAGGACATCACCGAGAGATGGAGAACCTACTTCGAAGAGATGGCTACCACAAACCGCACCATCAACTCCATCCCAGAAGCCAGTCCCATAGAAGGACCAGTACCAGCAATCACGGAAAAAGAAGTATGGCTGGCTGTGAGTAAAACAAAGAATGGCAAGGCAACTGGTCCAGACGACATACCAAGCGAATTCTGGAAAATATGTGGACCGTCCGGAGCCACATGGCTAACGAGTCTCCTCAATCAAGTCATAAGGAGCAAGAGCATGCCTCACGATTGGTACACCAGCACGACCATCCCGATATGGAAAAACAAAGGAGACATAGCAGATTGCGCATCCTACCGACCAATCCGACTGATGAGCCACACTCTAAAAATCTTCGAGCGAATAATCGAAACGCGTCTTCGAGATATCATAGAATTGTCACCAAATCAGTGCGGATTCGTGAAAGGAGTAGGCACAACTGACGCAATCCACTCCGTTCGGATAGTGATGGAGAAATATAGAGAGAAGCAGAAGGAATTGCATGCAGCCTTCCTGGACCTGGAGAAAGCCTTCGATAAGGTGCCCCATGAAGTCATATGGTGGGCCTTACGGAAACACAGGGTGCCAGAGGAGTACATTCAGTGGATAAAGTTGATCTACCACAACGCTTCAAGCCACGTGCAAACAGCTGCAGGGCAATCGAAAGAATTCCAAATCAAGGTTGGAGTGCACCAAGGCTCAGTTCTCTCTCCCTTGCTCTTCATCACTGTGATGAACGCCGTGATGGAACCACTTAGACGTGAACCTCCTTGGACACTTCTCTACGCAGATGATGTGGTCTTGATAGCAAGTACCAGAAAGGAGCTACAAGACATGGTACAAAACTGGAAGAACAGGCTAGAGTTGTATGGCCTGAAGCTAAACACCAGGAAGACAGAATATATGGAAATAGGGAAGCAAACTCCTGGTACCATAAGCATCGATGGTGAAGAGCTAAAGAAGACAACGTCATACAAGTACCTAGGCAGTCACATCTCAGCGGTGGGAGGCTTACAAGAGGAGGTCGCAGGCAGGATCAACACAGCATGGATGAAATGGAGAGCCTTAACAGGAGTTCTGTGCGACAGAAGAATGCCGGTGCAACTCAAGTCCCAACTGTACCGAACCGTTATCCGCCCAGCAGCACTGTATGGCAGTGAATGCTGGCCATGTACGCGGAGTGAGGAGCGCAAGCTCAGTGTCATGGAAACAAGGATGCTACGATGGACCATAGGTGTCACACTGAAGGATCACATCTGCAACGACACTATACGAGCTAAAATGAAAGTCGCTCCAATTGCCCAGAAAATGCAAGAAAAGAGGCTACGATGGTATGGGCATGTGCGCAGAAGGGATGAAAGTCACATCACAAGGTTAGCCTTGGCGGTGGAAGCACCAGGCAAAAGACCCAGAGGTAGGCCCAAAATGAGGTGGATGGACAGAGTCAAGGCCGATCTGCGAGAACTTGGTATAGACGAAGACCTTGCCTCAGATAGAATAACATGGAGACATCTGACGAGAAAAGCAGACCCTGCATAAGCGGGACACATGCGAGGATAAAAAAAAAAAAAAAAAAAAAAATTCTGCAATGCAAAACTCGTGCAAGACGAGATCAGCGACAGGCAAAAAGCTATTTGGTTTTAGTAATGTTTCATTAAGAGGCTATAGTATGAATTAAAATCTCCAAGTGTGACTCCAGAAAAACCACAAAATACCTTACTGATTAACTTGCGCGCGACACGCAGGTATTTTCCAGAGAATTGTTCTACCTCTTCATGAAAAAATGCTCCTGTGATGCAAGGAACACACCACATGATAGAGCAAGGTTTTGGCTGCAACATACTATAAGCGCAAAATCTAGGATGGTCTGGAAAGATCGGCTTTTAAACAAAGTCATATGTTTGCCACATGCTCAAAAACTGCAAATTTTGGGGGCACGAATGAGCAAAAGAAAACCAGAAATTGACTCCAAATCAGGTTGGAGGTCAATTTCAGCAAAGGAAAAGAACTGGGTATTTATCTAGAAGCTTTGTGGAAGCACTATAGCATTGATTCCGGTAACAGATATGTTTCTATAGCTTACAAATGTGATTTGAAAACAAAACAGCCACTGGCACGCGGGTGGCATTTGCGTACTTTTTATTGCCATTTTTGGAAAAATAATTGTTGGCGAACGCAAGTACTACGATTTGATAGCGCAAAGCCTCCTCTACACTGTGGACATAAAAACCCTTCAAAATGTCTCAAGAATCTCTAGTTACGGAATGAATTATAACTAACAAAAAATTAGGTTTTTGCGCTTTTCCAAAGTAATAGTACGACAACTTCATCATTTGCACAAAAGTTTGGCAATCACCTTGAGCTCATAAAACGCTATTTTGTAGAGGATGATTGCAGCTTTCTAACACACGAATTTTGGAATCAAAACTATGTGTAGTTTTTTTGCGGCACTCCTGCAAAGTTGACGCAAATAATTTTGGCGCACCCTGTAGGTGGCTTGAAAGCCACCTAATCCCGAAAAAAGTTTGCCATGCCCTTAGTTCACAAAATTTTTTCATAATTTTTCATACATAGTCCCAGCTCCCCATTGCCCATCTACACACCTAATTTGATGCAATTTCATCTTCAATTCGCTGTAAACAAACCCTTTGTTTATTTGCTGGCGGCATGCCGGCAGCGTGCCGGCAGCAGATCAAAATACAATGCTGTGCTCTTCCGCAAAAACGATACCCCCTTTGCTTTTTCCTCCCAAAAACGATATTTCCTTTGCTTTTTTCTCCCAAAAACGATATTCAGGTTGCTTTGCAAGCCACCTGTGCCGAGCCCTGATTATGGTACGATGCAAACTTCGTGTTTATGATCAGCAAATCTAACTAGCCTAGTATGAAAGTTTTCGGGCCGCTTTCTTTCCTTTCTAAGGCAAATATGGCCCTCCATGGCTTAAAGCCTAATTTCTACCGTAATCCTACACTAATTAACACGTTGACGACGGTGTCGCGCAATGGTGCGCGACAGGCAGTCTGTCCCTGTGGACGATGTCGCGCAATGGTGCGCGACACCCTAAACATCAGTTTTAATGTGCACAATGGTTCAATTTGTGTTCATATAATCAAGTTAGGCTCGAAAGTATTTCATGTTGGCTCCGCCCCCCTTTTGACAAACTCCGCCCACTCCACTGCCCTCTATAAAAAAAACTTTCTTCGTTCTCAAATCGCATAGAAAAGCTCATAGATGACAGGGGAACCTCAAATAATCTTAATTGTGACCCCGTCCCCCGTAATGCAGGCTCCACCCCCTCAGTGGCAAGCTCCGCCCACTTTTCAAAAATGCCGGAATTCGCACGAATTCATTGATTTTGAGCAATTTCCAGCATTTTTGAGAAGTGGGCGGGGCTTGCTAAAAGTGGGCGGAGCTGTCCCGCCCACTTGCATTTGTATATCTCACGCATAGATGCATGCATATATATGTGCAGCCGGCTGTGAAAATGCCCGGAAACGGTTCGTCCACAGGGACAGACCTTCAAAAAATGGCTAGTCGTCAACGTGATCGGTAATTACTCTAAACCGTAAAAAAACCTAAGTTGAGGCCAGCTCTACAAAATCTTTCTTCATAAGGCTGAATGTCTGTTTGTACGTATGTCTGCATGCATGTGTGTACCAGTAGCGTACCGTGGGGAGGGGGGGGGAACTAGGCCCCCCTCGAAAACGGGTCGCGGAATTTTTGACAGTTACTTAAATGTGTTATAAAAATGCGCAAAGAACTTGTTTTTACTTGTGCATAATCAAAATAATTTTTAAAAATTTTTGAAAAATTCAAATTAGCCTCGTAACAAAAATTTTCGGAGGCGTGGCTTCCGCCACGCCCCCATCTTCTGAGATTTTGGGGCCAGGAGCCCAAAAGAATTTTGGGAGGCATCCCAAAAAGGCGTTAGCCACGCACCTTCATCCAAAAAAATTTTTTGTCGCCCCCTCCTCCTTCCCCCCCCCCCGAACGAAAATCCTGGTACGCCACTGGTGTGTACGTATGTTCCGAATAGAAACTTCCATTTTTAAACCGTCCAGACCAAACTTGGCATACATACATTTCGGAGCGGGTCGGGTGTCGTAAGCTACTTTTCGTCTTTTCATCGGTATTGTTTTTATCGATTTTTATAGATTTTTATCGATTTTTTGTAAAGTTTGATCTGGGGGCTGGGAGTTGGCATGGGGGGGGGGGTAATGAGCATGCTGGTTGTTATTAGACTGTCAAGAAAATAATGTTGGTTTTGATTTAATTGCTTTAACAAAGCAACCAGACTCACCCAACAAAAGGTAGGAAATACTGTTCGATAGAGCAAAGCTAGCTCTACAAGATGGCATTCATGGTTTTGAGCCAAGCTCGTTCCACGGAGAGTTCGGATCCAAAATCTAGAGATTTCCAAATGCCCAAAAAACCAAAAAAATCAGATCTTCGTCCAATTAATTTCCACGGACCTCCCACTCGCAAACATCAATATTTTCGATGTCTGTGTCTTCTCAAAGCAATGCTGAGTTGTTCTTGAATATGTAGTTCTATACTACATGCCTAGGTTAGCATAACTATAGATTCTCAACCCATTCCAAGCGATAGTTTTCGAAAAATATCAAACGGCTTTTTTCCTCACAGTTTCAGTGTTAAAATCAACATTTCTTAAAAACTAGCGCTGAGGCTGGAAATCTACAGTTATGCTTATCTAGGCTTGTAGTACAGAACTATTAGATTAGGTTGTGTAATAAGTTCTGTCCCATTCTTTCCTTCGATTTTTTCTTAATACTTTGTGCGATGTTCTGCAAATTGTTTATATGCATTTGAAAGCTCTAAGCCTTCTCTGTTAAAACTTTCATTTCGGTTTTTCACACCGGAAGACTTGAAAGAGTTTTACAGCGTCAAATTTGGAAAATCAAACAGGGGAAATCCATTTTCGACAACTACGTTACGTCGCCCTCCAATTAATCAGAATGCCTACGAATGAGCTCGAAAAATTTACTACGCGTAAGCAAAGAATGCCATAGCTTCTACTGCGCTTCAGGACTGCCAAAACTTTTCAAAAATCATTTCTGTAAACTTTAGAAAAGTCTTCTTTCTGACGCCTTTTCAACGTTGACATTCGGCCTCATCTGAAGGCATCCTGAGGGAGGACGGTAGACGAATCGTTTAGAAAAGACATAAGGGATGGTTTGTGGCTCCAATATTAACGAATTCATAGGCTAAATACTCAAAATTCGAATCTTGGAAGCCACAAAGTTTAGGCACGCGTAGCGGCGAACGTCGGCATGAACAAAGTCTTGCTTTGCTGACTTTTGAAAATGTCAGTAAATACACGGTGGAAGGAAGGAAACAGGCACAAACAGTGATAGAATGAAGCGTAAGAGTCTAATAGATTGTTTTGCTTGTTGTCAAGCTTGTTTAATAAGTTTTACCAACGAAAAGCGAGAAAAATTTGGAGGAAGGTGTCGAAAATCGATTTTTTGGCTCTTTGGATTTTTTGTTTCAATGATAAAAATCTTTTTCAAGTTCTTGCTATGTCCGGGAATGATGCATATGAGCCTGCAGAGCAGACTTGGAGCTTTCAAAAACATATACATTTTATCTCAAATTAAGTCAATGTTGCCGCGAAAAAAACTAATACAAAAGATAGAACAGAACTTATTACACGACCTAATACATATGCAAGATATGCAAGAACGGCTCAGCACTGCTTTGAGACGATCACGGAAATTTTGGTTTTCTCAGTTTCCAGTCAAGGAAAATATACAGCAAGTGCACGTATGGATAACAGACATCGAAAGTATTGATGCTTGCGAGTGGGAGGTCCGCAGAAATTATTTGGAGAAGATCTGATTTTTTTTCGGTTTTTTGCATTTGGAAATCTTTAGATTTTGGGTTCGAACTCTCCGTGGAACGAGCTTGGCGCGAAACC
Organism: Cylicocyclus nassatus; assembly: GCA_958299035.1. NCBI lineage: Eukaryota > Metazoa > Nematoda > Chromadorea > Rhabditida > Strongylidae > Cylicocyclus > Cylicocyclus nassatus. The sequence goes on from CATQJL010000112.1 coordinate 14,577,603, forward strand.
ATGAATGCCATCTTGTAGAGCTGGCTTTGCTCTATCGAACAGTATTTCCCAACTTTTGTTGGGTTGAGTCTGGTTGCTTTATTAAAGCAATTAAATAAAAACCGACATTTTTTTTACAACCTAATAAAGTAGCAGAAATAGGGAATTGGCATGTAGAAGTGGGCAACAGGGCAAGATTGTACAGGGATAGGGATGGAACCTTTATCGTAGTGTTCTGGCAGGGCCGGGCGAGCCGGTTAAGCCAGCTACTGTAGTACTACCTAAAGCTTTTCAAAAAAATTCACAACAAAAGAGTTATTAACGATCAAACGTTTACTACGTCTGAAACATCCTATATAACGGTAACCATGCAATAATCTATTCTAGGTTTGTGAGATCCTGTATGTACAAATCGCTGTAACGTTACAACTATAATTTGCTTTTAGAGAAGTAAGTGCATGTACTTACATATGATACTATTTGTGGCTGTGCAATTTCTGTTAAGGTTTACAATCAGCCAGCTGATGAAACTTTTTACCACGCACATGATATCCACACACTAAAAAGCCCTTTGTATCTCAAAAATGCCAACATCATCCAATCAGAACACTACAGAAATATATTTACAGAAACTTAGTGACTGTGTGGAGTCGCATTTGTTGAAAGCCGAAGTTGTTTGGGAGCGTGTCGCATCGCTCTGAAAGATTATAATACAAAAATAGCATTAACAGAAAAACAATGGCTTTTCATTGTCATAAACGCCTATAAACTTCTACATGCAAAGGTCTTGGATTAAAATATAACTGATAAATATGAGAAAGGCTGTGTGCCAAGAGGCAAAGGTAAATCATAAGATTCCATTTCCTTTTTTGTACACTTAAGTATTTGCTTAAGCTGTTTTGCTGCGTTCTTACTGTATGACGGGCGAGCGTAGGAGACACACTGTTTTAAGCTTCTGCCCTTCGACTAATTCCTTTTTACCCTTTCAACCAAAACGTGTTACTTTTTTCTTTGACAAGTGGCAGGGAAATAGTCCTTATAGGATCTATGAAAAAAAATCCCTAGAATAAAGCACGTACTTCATGAGTACTCTTAGAAAAAATGGGTCCGGATAACGGAAAGGTACCGAATTTAGTATAGTTCGCGAGACGATCTGATTCTTCAGTTGATTTCACTTTTTTTTAATCAACTGAAAAGAGTTGGACTAGGGGATAAGTGAGCTTTTGCTGAATACGAAATTATAGTAGGTGAAGGAAATGGCATATAAAAGTGGGACAGAGAACTATAATTTATGAACCGAGCCAATCCGTTATCCCAGTATTGCATAAGTATACGGCAATATTAATTTCAAAAGCTACTTTTACATGACATTAGTAACAGTTAACCATAATTAAACATTTGCTCAATAGTACAGTCATACAGGTCGTCCTTGTTTTTCCAGTATGTAACATTGACGGGTGGTAAAGTGCATAAATTTGTGCAAACTTGCGAAGCATATAAATATGTGGAGCTGAAGACCGCGGACAAGCACTCACTTTTCTTACTTTTCATATTTAGTTATGTAAAAGGCATTCCTTAGTAAAAGCATTTCATCCGTTCTTCCTGTACGATAACACTCTATGCTGAGAAAAATAACAAAAAAGTAATGACCTCGCAGACTTTTCCATAGTCTTATCATGCGTAGGGTTTAAATTTGAACATAGTTTTCCCAACTACTGCAAAAGTTCTACCCACTCCCTGCCTCTCTGGATGCCTACCTGTGGAGGAAGAAACAAATTCCATTGAAAATCTCCGAAAAATCACAATGATATTGGAAGTCTCTTTATTCCGAGGTTTTTCTTATACAAGCCCTCGTTTTCAAAAAATCGAGTGGGGGGAGTCTTATCCTTCCTTAATTTTCGTGAAACGACTGTTAAGATACAGCTTTTCTTGACGAAGTAACGTTGGTTGGGAATTTATGCCATAAAAATTTCTAATTTAGAAATTTCTGAAGCAACTAAATTAAAAGCCGAAAACTTTCGTATTATTGAGAGGATTGAAAAAATGAATGAAAAATGAGAATTGAAAAAAAAAACGTTTCTTGTCATACTGAAAGCAAGTTCAGTGGTATCCGAATTTTTCCAAAAATTAGTTACGGAATATTTGAGACATCTTAATCGACCATTGGCCACACAATGAGCAAAGTTTAAGAAAGATTAACAGGGCATTCGCCTTCGCTATTTTATTGGAGTGATGAGGGAGCTTTCAGCATATTGAGATGTTTTGCAAAAGTTTTCTGCTGATTTGTTTTTGTAATTCTACGGTCAGCTACAAAAGGTGCTGTCGCGCACCGAAGGCGACCTTCGGGAATAGGATGCCAATGACATAAGTTTTTTCTTGGAACGTAGCGAACAAGCATTCTTGGTTGAAGAACATGATTATTCTACTTGAGAACAAAGTGCACGCTTCACGCTTCTCATTTGAAAATAAAATAGTCGCGGATGACGGAGAATATATCCAACCGTAACCATCTGGCGTACTATAACTACATTACGAATTTGTCGCTACGCCGTCCTGAAGATTCATGAGTTTCCCATTACTGCTACCACTACTCAAAAAGTTAAAATTTCTCTGAAGTGATTTTCCCTACGAATCTTAGCAGCATGTTCATTATGATCACAAAAAATTGCAGGCTCACGGACAACATGTTTTTTGACAAGCTGTTGTTTGTTGTACTTCTGGCCTTTGTGTACGGTCAGGAAGGTGGAAAACCCGGCTTTGGTTTTAAAGTAGACCCCTTGCCTTTCGCTCGATTTGGTGTTGGTTCTGGCGAAAGCAGTTCTTCTGGCGAAAGCACTTCCTCCAGCGAAAGCAGTTCTTCTAGCAGTAGCGGTTCTTCTAGCGAATCAGAGCCAGAAGCACAACCAGCACCAGAGCCAGAACCAGAACCAGAACCACAACCAGAACCAGAGCCAGAACCAGAGCCAGAGCCAGAACCAGAACCAGAACCAGAACCAGAGCCAGAGCCAGAACCAGAACCAGAACCAGAACCAGAACCAGAGCCAGAGCCAGAACCAGAACCAGAAGGAAAGTTCGACGCAGCATTGGTCAGTATTTGCTTCAACATTGCGTGTTCGCTGCTAAGAGTTTTTTTACAGTGCGCCCGTAACTGTATAAACGACTACATGCAAAGTCACCCGCAGTTCGTTCTTCCTCCCCTTGAACAGTATATGCATTGTGCTAATACGTGCGGAGCGAAGGCAAGGCAATTGGCGCGAGCACGATACCACTGATCCCTAGTCTCGGGTGGGAATAAACTCATGTTGTGTTAAATGCTTCTAGTCTGTACGATCCAAGGTGATGTTGCCTTTTTTAAAGCATTCTGATAGGCAGAAGTGCTACAAGAGCATATACGCTAAATACCGTGAAACTCGGAAGTACTGGCTTGTGCCATGCTGGATAAGGATAAGTAGGTACAAGTAACAAAGAGATTATATTCTTGAAGAAGCCAGTTGGACGTTCTGAAAATCAGCAACATTTTTCTACGATAACAGCTAGTCGGCTCCAAGCACAAGTGAGATAAACACTGTTCCATACAAAAAATTCGTGAATTTCATGAATTCGCCTTAACTTCTTACGTGGTGAATGTGGTGCTGTGAAAAATAAGAATTGGTCAGCTTTATGTCAATTTAAAGATATACTGACTAAATGCAACTTTTGACACTTTTTTTTCATAACCCTCATTGCTTCAATAGGTAAAGGATGTTCATAGCCCGAGCTATCTTGGATCAAACAATATTATGTATGCAAGCATGAAACGAAAATACAACGTAAGACTCAAATTATGAGAAGCAGCTTTGATTTCGGAAAGGAAGAAAACGACATTAGCTACAAAAAAAATTTCACATTCGGCATGCATTAGTGCAAAATGGAGAAACAAAAAAAGATGAAATATCAAACAGCCATTGGTCGCACAAACCTCTTTCAGGAAGAGTGGAGGGAGAGAAACAAAAGCTTTTCTGATGAGAAAAACTTTTTTGGACAAAAGGTTTTTTAGAACAAGCTTTGTCTTTTACTCACTCCGGAAATTTTAAAAGGGCCCTCAATTTTGGCAACTCATAGTCTTAAAAGCTCGGGAAGTTTATAAAGTTGAATTGATTTTCAAGGAAATCGTGCTTGGAATAATTCAACTGGTTGAAGAAAAAGAAACTTGCATCACTTCATTACCCACGCAAAATTCAGCCTTTTCCAAAATTTCCTAACCCATTTTCGACCACCTCTCTTTCCGCCCCAATAATGAACCTATTTGCGGCTGTGCTTTGAGGATTTACTAGGATCTGCAGATCTCAAAAATGAGGGTACTCTGCATTCGAAGCAGTATGAATTGCATTAAAACAGCTGTATTTTTCTACTTGTTCGAGAAGGCCGTGATCATTCAAATGTTATAAACTAGTAGTGATGCCAATTTCAATAAAGTTATTATAATGTCATGCATGTACCACGTGCTCTGCCATTTTGAACAACACCCCAAACTTTGAGCCAAATAAGTAAAGGGCCGGGCATACTTCAAGCGATTTCAGTCGCGACGCGATTTGGCAATTCGCCAGAAGTCTTCAGATACAACACTAGCGAACTGCACATGCGCAGTGTGTATAGCTTACATGGACAGTTGGAACATTGCCAAATCGCGTCGCGACTGAAATCGCGTGAAGTATGCCCGGCCCTTAAAGATAATTCTATTGGGCTGTCAATAAGGGTCTTTTAACTGAATCCGTAACTTTTCGATTTTGATACTGGCGCGCTCAGTTTTTGATATTGTATAGATTGCCGTGTAAGCTACAAACTGACATAAACCGCTCTTATTCTATGACTAATAGAAAAATACGAGAATATTTCGAAAATCAGCGACACTCGAGATTATTTTGGAGTTCATATTCTAAACCTCCAGATGTCTGAAAATCGCGCTATCTACCTATCCGTAAGTGTTCCTACTACCCTTCACTATAAGCACATTGAGCACGAGCGAAAAGTTGTACAAGCCGCTTTTTGCAGCTTTTTGTATGGTCCCATGACGATCCCCGGCGACTGCAAGCCTCTTTTTCAAAGTCAATTTTCTTTCTTCAAATTGACGAAAACATTCCACTGTTGTGCCTATTATCTATCCCAACAATTCTGAGCATGTTGCTGATAGAAAAATTATGTAACGAAATTTTTAAAATTACGATGAGCCACAAGTCGAGAGTTGGGGTCTGTCGAAATTTTCGATCAATAAGAAACTACGAGTACGAGTTTCATATTTAATCAACAACTCTGACTAACCCAGTGTGAAAGTTTTTAGCTCCTTTGGCCTCTTTAGGGGTAAAATATGGCAGTGATGCGAAACCCTCCCCAAAATTCCTACCGTACTCATACGGTAATGAAGAGCTGTAGATCCAAGCTGGAGCCACCAGCTCTACAAGATGGTACCTAAAGCTTCTCGAATGACTTCATGACAAGAGAGTTATTGACTAACAAACAGTAATCATATTTCTTTGAGACACCCTTTATAAGTATTGAAGCTCGTCAGCTTTTGAAATCGGGTTGCCACACTATGGCAATCGAAAAAAATTCTGGCTCCAAGAATGTTCCTGCCGAGCCCTAAAAATCCGCCTTCAGTAATGATCCGCAAATATGTATATACCTCTATAATTTCATTCCCGACAAAATGGGGCAAAAGACCGAGCACAAGCACTTATTCACGCAATGGAAAAAGATAAAATGGAGCTATAGGGTTCAAGAAAAGAAAACACCATTCCACTGCAAGCAATGATTTATGAGATTGAAATTACGAAATAGCATTTGCGTGAAAATGCTCTTTAGCAAAAACAAGATTAGGTCCTATTTTCTCTGACTTTGGCACGTTTGGCATCGATGGCAAAGGTAAATTATAAGATTCCCCTGCCCTTCGACTAATTCCTTCGCTCCCTTTGTTCCATGAAAGTACTCCATGATTGATTAGTGACAGAGCTTGAGTGATAGAGCTCATCATCAGCTTCTCGAAGTCTTGTAAACAAGTTCAGCTTGCAACTGCCATCAGCGCGTATATTCTCTGAACAAAGCACATTTACAGGACAACCGGAAGAGATAGTGCATTTCAATAGTCCAGAATGAAATTGACTCGAAAGGAGGAGGAAAAAAATAATAGGATGAGTCTTGCAATTGGACGGCATGGAGCAGTTCATTTGCTACAAAGAGTAGAGAAATCACACCGTGGAAAGCAAAACAAGAATGTGCCGAAATTCCGACTCAATGTTGGAAATGATAAAAGGAGAGTATTTTGCACTGTTCAATCTTTTTTTCTGGCCGAATTTCTCTCATACTGCTTATTCCTGAAATTCATTTACAGGTCTAAGACATAAACCCTTGCTACAGCCGAAGACAGGTTTTGGATCGGACCTTGTGCTTGGGACACAATTCTTGCTCAGGAGCATTCAGTGGCTATACTATCAAAGCCAAATGTGGTCAATCAATCTTTACAGATTGTCTTACTTCCAAGAAAAACTCTGTATTTTTAGCTCCTCATATTTCCCAATGGTTTGCTGATTGGGAGTGCGTTTTGCTTACGGAATTGGTTAAAGGCAGTGTGCGCGCAAATCAGGAGGTTTTAGCTAAAGCACTGCCCAAACGCAGCGCAAATAACTCATTCACGGCCGAGAAATCCATCCCCAAACACTCCGCGGCTGCGACATGACCGTAAAACTTAGGTTGGGTCCCAGCGCGAACGTAATGTTAAAGTGAGAGAAGTCGTTTTCGGGTTACGGTCACGGCGCAGGCGCGGGGTTTTCGGAGACGGGTTTCTCAGCCGTGAATGAACACTTTGCGCTGCCCCTTCGACAGTGCCTTACAGGGGAAGGATACTTGGATGCCGTAGCCATTCATAATGATTTGTATACCAAAAAATGCGCTTTTGAATGCTGGTTCGTAGACTGTCTTTCATATCTGCGAAACGATAATCTGAATGGAGTTATGATTTTTTTTTTCATTAAAAAAATTGCGTTCCTGCGGAGGGTCAATATCATCAATAAAAATATTTCCTCTCCTTTCTAAATGCTGAGTATGATCCAGATAGTCTAAATAAATATTACTACGTCTAAAATTTTCTTCAGTAGCATCAAACGGTAGGCTAGATCAAATCTGGTGATTTTTACTATCCAAAAGTATGCTAAATTCTCAAGGAAAAAAGTTCATAACTTTCTTCAAAAGATCGTTTTGCAGATTTCGAGCACAGATTCAGAATCTGCATTCGAAGGCGCATTTTTTGGTATACAAATCATTAGGAAAGGCCGCGGCATCCAACTATCCTTCCCTTGTTAGTTAGAACACCTCATCAATTTCCAAGGGAAAAACCCATATGCTCAGGTTTGCTTGGACACTTCCTTTGAAGGCAGTGGCTCGGCAAATTTCAACCTAGTCAAATTTTCACTTACCTGGGGTTATTCAATACGCTGATCACGAAAAACCACTTTAGAGAGCTCGAAAACGGCGAAAACGAGCGTTTTCAACCCCTTCCCTTCACAACTGGACGAGTGGAGCAGGCCTGATGACGCTGAATCGTTGCGGGACCCAATGATTATAGCATTGCGGCGGGCAACCTCCAATGGTGAGAAGGAAGTTGCAAACTCGTCCGGATGCGTGTAAGATTGGCTTGCGCTGTAAATTTGAGAGCGATTTTCTCGACAGGGAAGCCTTGCTGTGCAACCGGGATTGCACTGCTACTTGGACGATAAGGAGCCTTCTGCGTTAATATCCTGGGTTGTCAAGTTTTGCCGACCCACTGCCTTCAAGTAATAGGATGATTAAGAAAATGGGACCCCTTGAATTTTTTCTTTACAGTTGAGAAAGTTTTCTTTCTGATTAACGATAGACAACCAGCAATGTAAGCGCTTCTATTGGAACTGCCCCCCTGTTCCCTACAGCGTCTTTGGGCTCCACTCCCACAGTCATTCGAGCGGCGTTTCGAAGAAATCAGACAGACTGTTTTGAAACCCTCCGCATTTAAAACGCTGCTGTACCCCAAAATCACTAAACACATGACATAATGTTCGAAAGAACTTTGCATAGTCTTCATTAATGACAACTTTAATGCGCAGAAGTTTTATGTTATTTCGTATAAAAGGGTAGATTTTTTGAGAAAGTGCAAATGCGGCGATGATTTTTACGCTAGAAAACATGTTTTGATCCACAATTTTGAGAAGAAGTTGAGGTAAGTTGCATATGCACGGATACAGCGTAAGAAACTTCATCAGAAGCTTACGATTGAAGACGATCTCAATCAGTTACCTCGATGAGAGGATAAATGATATGTCTTCTACTACTCAATACCATATCTTCAGTTGCAAAGCGTTGCGACCACCAGGATATCGTGGATAAGGTGATGATCCTCTCACCGATTGCGGCACATTTTTAGTAAATTCACTTGTTTTACTGTGGCAGTACTGCTCTAAGTTTGAAATTACATCAAAGTGACAGCTTCTCGGACAATCGGTGCCGTAGCTCCGGAGGACAATCGAAATCTGGCAGAGCTGCGGAGGGCCTTCTTAACCATTGAGGAGGCGGGGCGAGAGGACGGTCCCTTCTTGTGAAGTCACGGTGACGTCACAAGAAGCGGATAGGACCCCTCCCGCGGGCTTGCAAATCTCTGCTCCGGAGGTACGCTAGATTTGGGACATCTCCGGAGCACAATAGGTACAGTCTGCCCCAATCCTAACTAGGCCAAAATCGGCATGGCGGGAGTCCGCGCCGTGAGGGTTTCGCGCCACATCTGCGGCTAGCTAGTCTGCTCTCTCCTCGATCTCTTCACTCTCTGCGACAGCGCGCGTATGCAGCGCAATACCCTAGCACTGCGAGCGCGCAAATTCAGCCGACGGTTCGGCCTGATCCCGATTGGGGCAGACTGTACGCAGCCAATGCTGCGATACGCAGCTGCATTTTCGAAAATGTGCCGCCGCTTTCGACATACTCTTTTTACGTTCTTTCGCACTCATTTTTCTTTTTTTGGAGTTTCGTATTGCTCGTCGGCGCGTTGACGTTTATTTGTTCAGTTCTTTCTTTTCAGGTTTCAGGTTTTAGGTTTTCGTGCGGATGCACTTTTAAACCATCACTTTTGGTGTCTGGGTGGTTATCTGTTGTAGGGACACCTTCGTGTGCATGTCTATTGGCTGTAGATTGTAGATAGATTTTCAATTCACTTGGTATTCTTTGCAAGACATTCTCACGGTAATCCAGATAGGTTGTGATTATTCGTTTTGATTTTTTTTTGTTAGAAATATGGTTATATTGTATATCTTATCGTATTATATCTTGTTATCTCGTTGTTTTATGAAGTTTTGCACAGTTTGGTTAAAATAACGCTGTTTTCACTTGTGAAGTGGATGAGGATGGATTAGAAGCTGTTAGATGGGGAAGGTGTAGCGCTTTTTGTCCCTCTCAATTTTCAGTAAATAGTGATTGATAGTCTTTTTAGGAAGCCACCCATAGTCGGCTGAAACAATCTGAACTCGAATGGTACTCTGCCTGCTTTGCCGAATATAAAAATGGTGCCGACGCAAAACGTCCAACTTCTTCAATTCCATATCCTGAGCTTTTCCTAAGTATGTATGCGAAGGTAGGGCAAGTGTGAATTTCTGTTGGAGTGCTTTCAGTGGGTATTTCAGGCCACACGCTCAGTGATCCCCTTTACAAAGATTGCTTTTCCTGAGATGTGTGATCCTGATGTCGACATCACTGCAACGGCTTTGTGATAATGGGACCAGCATGAGGTAAGGCTTAGGAAAAGTTCGTTAAATTGTCTTCAGCTCAAAGACAGCATCCGGGCGAATCCGAAAGTTAAACTCTGTCTATACTTGTCGGGGGGGGAATTAGTGATTTTTCAAGGGGCAGCATAGGAAAATCATTCCTGGCTTTCAAGTCGAATGTCTGGCCCCTGCCGTAGCCGAAGACGCTACGAACTAATTTTAGCACCAGAGATTAATCAAAAAAGGAGCACTATCAGTGGTTTTATTTTGAGGTGAAAATTCCGTTTCTTAAAGTTTGACATCAATGAAGTTTTTTAAGATTTCAAATATTGTAAATAATCTTCCGTACACTTTTGAAATTATCAATTGTTTTTTTTTTCAAGGAATGCAACCTGTTATGTACTCTGTTTGTGATGCGCTAGCTGGACATTGCGGATGGGTTCGCGCTGGTGAGACAGTATGCTATTATCGTAATCTGTACAGCTCGGGTGAAGACAGTGACGCCTATGAGAGCAAGTCCAAGAAACGGTAGGTCATGCGTTTTGCTATCTTTTCGCGTATAAATTTTCCTTGATTTTTCTAGTGATTTTTATTCGATTCGTTGTAAAATAACCTTCTGGAATAAGGGTGATATATGTTATTTTGCTTCCCATTCTCCCTATACTTACTCCTTTCTTAAGGTAAGTCTCGCAGCTATGCGTAATTTCAACTCCAATATGCATTTTTTTACTGACGACCATCTCCAGACGTCTTTATCAATTACCGTTTAATGTATGCTACTCAAATGATGTCATAGGAGAATCTCTTAGAGGAAACTCGTTAAATTTACTTACTGTAACCGCGGAAGGTACACGAGAGCAGATTAACAGCAGGGATATAGTATTTCTGAGCTCTCCGGTTCATCCTGGAGAAAGTAATTCGAGTTGGACGATGCATGATTAGTGCTCATCAATCATCTTCATCAATAAATAAGTTCTCGTACATGAATCTGTCGATTTTAGGTGTTCTAAAAAAATATCGCAATGGGTCTTGCAGTAAAATTTCATTTACATCATTTGGGTGAAATTCTCGCGAGACTCTTCTGGAATTTTTCTGCTTTCCAACAAATCTGAAACTGCTGCCGTAGATTAGAATGTTTCGCACTTAATTTTCGACACGCCAATTTCGTTATTGTTAACCAGTTTTCTTGCGTAACGTGTACGTATTCTCTCAGGATTTCACAGTTTCCGATGGTTCCCGGTCAATGATCCATGCTAAAAGATTTGCAAGCATAAGGGTAGGCTAAGATTTTGTGGTTACACACATCTGAAAGAAAGTTTCTAGAAGGCTATGATAGTGGGAGCGCCACTCATCCGTCGGTCTGAATGACTCCGGCGGTGCTCGAATGCAAGAAGGGGTAGATTCAAAAAGAGGAGTGCAGAAGAGTACTCGCAGAACGTGAGGAGCGATGAGGAGTCCAAAGATGAGCATTTTGGACATCGAAGCGAAGGGCATTTGCAAAATGTAGTAAATTGTTTTGCAGTTAATTTGAAATAAATGTCTCGTCTTGTCTTCAATCTTCTATCTTGCTATCTACAAACGACGCTAGGGATGAGAGAAAAGGGTAGAGAACGTGATTGAGGGTCGCGCTAAAGTCCTACCCGGGGGGGGGGGTCATATTCGGCGATCGTATTCTACACCGTTTGCTCGACCTTGGTCTAGAGCTAGTTTGGACGGGGTTTAGAGACATATTTGGTGTTTGGAGCTTAATTAGGGCTAGTTACAGTATGCAGCGGCAGACTTCCGGAGCACAGAATGGGAGGTCTCCGGAGCACAAAATGGGAGGGCTCCAAAGCACGAGTAGCAACCTCCGCTGGGCAGAGCCCGCGATCCTGCCATTTTTGCTCCGGAGGTATGCCGTCGACTGTCTGAGTTTGACTTAGTGCATTAGCAATAATGCCGTGTGACAATGCTCATCTATAGACCTCTCAAACCTTTTTGAATTTACTAACGTCTGCGTAAAAGTGAGTATTATTCTCTAGGTGTCCCATTAAATCTGGATTATTCAATGACTTGTTTTGACGTGCAACTACGAACTCTATATTAGCGCAATAGCTGTCCTTTAGCTGAGGTCTTCTGTAGTACAGATAGCGTAAAAAAGGTTCAAGCTGAGCATGAGACTCATTGTACTTCTATCCAGTGATTAAAATTGGTATGGAACTTTGTTTGTAACATTTCTACAAGCCGTCAAACGACAACATGTATGTTTGTCTGTCTGAATGTCTGTCTGTACGTGTGTTCCGAATAGAAAAATTCCATTAATGAACCAATCCGGATCTATTTGGCACACATAACATTTCGGGGCGGAGCGGGTGTCACAGGCTACTTTTCCTTATCGATCGACATCGATTTTGTCGATTTTTTGTAGACTTTGACCTGCGGGCTGGGAGTTGGCACAGGGAGTAATTCGAGCATGCTGATTACGAATACAACATTAGTTTTTGAAATCGTCCACTACTTTAATCAATTTTATTGACTTTTTGCAAAGTTTAGGCTACAGAGCTGGGAGTTGGCATAGGCGGATAAGTGAGCATGCTGATTACTAACACAGCGGGAATAGGAATTTGGCATGTAGAAGTGGGCACAGGGAGAGTTTGTACAGGGATAGGAACTGAACCTTTGTTATAGGGTTTTAAAGGCCGGGCGGAGCCGGGTAAGCCAACTAAAATGTCTGTTTGTCTGTATCCTTGGTCATGTCAGGAGTTCGCCCAATTTAGGCTTATCGAAAAACGCGCGGCCGCTTATCTCGTTTGAACCTGCGGCCGTATTCATCAACGAACCCAGTAGGTTCCGGAACCCACTGGGTAGGTTCAAACCACGACATCGGTCTTCACGAAGCTAGTGGGTTCGCGAACCCACCAGTGCTTTTTGTGAATATCGATCCAACCCAGGGCACTGTTTTTGCTTACCCACTGGGATGCGGAAACCACTGGGCTCGTTGATGAATAGGGCCACTGGACCGCGCTCGCAAACGTGTCGTTTGTTCATTTTCACACGAAAGCGTGACAAAAAGCTCAGAGTAAAGCTCTAACCGTTAACTAAGCTTGGAAAATGGTCAGAGACCACGTTCGAGAACGCGCTGCAACCCAAAGCGAAGCAACGAGGCACAAGCCGCTCGAGTCGCGCTTACTCCATGCGAGAGAGAATTGTCTGTATGTCTGTATTTTGCCTGTACTTATGTTCCAAAAAATTCGAAATGCCTTCTTGAACCTATCCAAGGCAAGTGAGCATGCTTATCCTCCGCTATATTATAAAGTTGAGATCAAAAATGCGATGGCTAGGTTGATCCGCCTCATGTATAGCTATAACGTTTTTTTGAAGAGAAGTCAGAAAATTGTGCAGCATTTTTGCGATGAGAGACGGTGTTATGGTGACGGCAATAGCACTACGATAGGGTCTTCACGGGAAAAGAATTTGTTAAACTTTGCAAGTCTTTAATGGTGATAAAAGCCGGCTACGAAATCGTAAATATACCCGCCATTGACTTGCTCACGCATCTCACTTCACTAATTAAACCGTTTGTAATTGGATACAAGGAAGGAAGGGGGAGGTCAACTGATTACGCAGCGTGTAGACTAGCCGATTTTAAGCGATTTTATACAAAGTGTAGCTACGGGTCTGGAGCTAGCACAGGGAAAGTTGAGCACGTTGAAGCTAGTAATTGGTTGTAAAATTATCCATTCGCGGCTGGGAGTTGAAGCAGGAAGCTAAGTGAGCATGTTCATAACCAGTATGACAATCTTAATTGGTATATGCTTTATTTGGCTAACGTTTCGGCGATATCGCCTTTTCGGAGTCTGAAATCGAATGCATAAATAAACTATCCTATTCAAATCCTCCGGGCTTAATGTTTTTACTCCTGCATTCACTTTCGAATTCTTGGTTCACTGACGTCTATCTAAAGGCGTTTGATAGGGTACTTTATTTGTGCATTATTTCAGACGCTGAAGGCGATACCGCCAAGCGAAAGGATATATCAAGTCCTGGTGCAGCTGAACAAGCCACAACAAACATTTACCGCATGCCGAGAATAGAAGTGGCATATACAGAGTGTCCCAAAAAGATGTGCACACTGTTTGATCGTTAATAACTCTCTTGCTTTCATGTCTTTTGCCGAGCTTGAGGTACCTTTCTGTAGAGCGAGGATAAACTTAGATTTACAGTATGGAGCGAATTACCATTCACTCACCGTTACTGTAGGATCACTGTAGGAACTTTCAGCATACAAGGTCACTGCGGAATAAGCCTTTTGACGAAATAATTTCGAAAAAATCTGAGAATTTCAGTAGCAAGGTTTTCAGGTGTGCTGATTTCACTACATAACTTTCCACCAGTTTTTCGAGCTTTCTTGTTGGCGTATTCACATTTCTGACCAACACTGGAAAATCAGTTATTACCCTAAATCTGAAATAAGTCACGAAAGAAGCAATGTACTAATGTGAACTTTTCATCTTTAGAATCAGCAACTTCGATTAACCCAGTTTAGGAGTTTCTGGCTTGTTTGGCTTTCTTCTTGAAGCAAAACACCGCTTTCAATGGCTCAAAATCCTCCTCGAAATTTCTACCGTAATCCTACAGTAATAAAGAGCGATCGACGAACCGCTCCATACAGTAAATCTTAAACCTCGCTCTAAAGAATGGTACCTCAATCCCGGCAAAAGACATGAAAGCAAGAGAGTTATTAACAATCAAACAGTGTGCACATCTTTTTGGGACACCCTGTAGAAGTAGGACAGAAAATATCATGTTATATTGACAGGGACAAAACCGACCCAATACCTCAGCTAGCTGGATAAATATACGGGATGACCTTTTTGGAATGATATCTGACATTACGCGAATAAAGGTTAACATAATCTAATAACATTCTTGATTGACAGTGCAATCAAACAGGCAAATCATTCTTATTTATCCAGTATTTATGATGACTATACCCATCACATTTGAAGTATGCGGGTGGCAGAGTGCATACTTGGGATGCATATAAATATATGGAGCTGAGAATTACGCAAGCACTCACTCTTCTTGTTTTCAATTACTTATCTAATTATATAAGTTTCATTCCTTAGTAAAAGCGTTTATTCCTGCACAATACATATTCTATTTTGAGAATAAATAGAGAACATTACTACTGCGTTAACTCAAGAATGAGCTTGCTATACTTATGTTTGAACTTGAACATAGATACTCTCAAGTACTGCAAAAACTCTGCCCTTTTTTGTTTCTTGGATTCCTAGTTTTGGAGAAAGGACCACCTTTTGAAACAATCCAATGAAGCTCCGAGATAAGATTGAAATGGTTCAATACACTTTGTTGAATTTAGCGCGAAATATTTTAAAAATTAATGCTTTCAAAAGCTCTATCGTGACAAATCAATTTGTTCGACGATTGCGAACTGACAACGCTAGCATTACCGAAAGTTCGAAAAATATTGAAGTAATAACCAATGTAATAAATAATAATAATAATAATAATAGTAATAATAATAATAATAATAATAATAATAATAATAATAACAATAATACCAAGGGATAAATAATAAGTACCCTAATTTCAGGCGTATAAGGCGCTTTTTCGAATTTTCAAGCGAGCCGCTCAGCCACTTCACTGCGTTCCGGAAAGAAATCCTTACATCGCGCGATTTCCTCAAGCAATATACAGCACGTTATAGAGTTCTTTGGTTGTGAAGTCCTTTGGCTTGTCTGAGCTGGTCGATTTTGGAAAAAATCCCCCCGCCTTATACGCGTGAAATTAGGGAAATGCAATAAAATTTCGGTGATGGAAAGAAATAACAACAATCACTATCTGTATTTACATACCACCTTATCAGTTTGTTGCTATGCATGTTGAAAGAACAAGCTTACCCAGCATTCTTGTAAGATTCAATGAATTTTGCCCTTCCTGGAAAGCAAAAATGTTAATGCGATGTTTCGTAAGATTCCTATCAGTATGTTCATTGTAATCACAAATTGCAGGGTCATTTGTGGACACTATGTTCTTTGACAAGCTGTTGCTAATTGTACTTGTGGCGACTGTGTGCGGCCAGAATGCTGAAGAAAACGTCATTGGTGGTGGCGGTTTTTCACTAGATCCACTGTCATTCGCTAACTTTTCTATTAATTCTACCAAAAGCGCTTCTTCTAACGAAAGCAGTTCCTCTAGCGAAAGCAGTTCTTCTAGCGAAAGCAGTTCTTCTAGCGAAAGTGGTTCTTCTAGCGAAAGCAGTTCTTCTAGCGAAAGCAGTTCTTCTAGCGACAGTAGTTCTTCTAGCGAAAGCAGTTCTTCTAGCGAAAGCAGTTCTTTTAGCGAAAGCAGTTCCTCTAGCGAAAGCAGTTCTTCTAGCGACAGCAGTTCTTCTAGCGATAGCAGTTCTTCTAGCGATAGCAGTTCTTCTAGCGAATCTGACAGTTCTTCTAGCGAAAGCGAAGAGGTCGTTCCGCTGCCAGAGATTATTAAGGGTCCTAAAGGGGTGAGAAGAAACTTTAGCATTACATGTTTGCTCCTATGACTTTCCTTTTACAGTGCCATTCCTACCACAAATGCATGAGAAGATTCACTAAGAGATATAAGATTCGCCCGAACCAACTCATCCTCACGTATGTGTATAGGAGTTGCGCTATACAGTGCTACGTTGACGAATTGAACAAGTACAGAGATAGCCTTAGGGCTTCTTCCCGTCTAGCCGAATAAGTTCCCTTGGTCTTGAATGACAATAAATTCTTGTTGTGTTTGTGTACCAAATATGTCCTTTGCCAAATAAGAAGATGTGTTCTTTTTAGCGAAAAAAAAACTCTGATAGTAAGAAATGTATAAGAACGTAAACGCTTGGTATTTCCAGTGAACTTACAAAAACCGCAGTCAAATGTTGGTTAAGGAAAAGCAGGAGTTACATGTAACAAAAAATTAACCTACGAAAAAGAAAAATGGACATTTCGCTTGTCCATTTATATCAAAAATTAGCATTATGACTCTGCAGTAACGGTAGACGGCTCCACGCACAAGTGAGGTAAAGCAGAGCGTCTAAGACAAACGAGCAGTAAGTTCCATGATTTTGTACTCAGCTATGAATGTAACGCTTTAGAAGAAAAGAACGATCAGTTTTATGACGATGGATAGACTGATTAAAATGCAAATTGTGACACTTTTTGTATCTGTCATCGCTTGTGTGAGCAAAAAATTAATGTTATTTACTCCCTAGGCTATCTTGGATCAAAACAATATTATGTATGCGAACATGCAATGAAAACAGAACATGGGACTCAGATTATGAAAAGCAGCATTTGAGTCTAGGAGAAGAAGAAAACCACATTAGCTATGGAGAAATTTTTTCACAGCCATTATAGCTCAGTGCAAGTAAAGACAAAAAAAATGGAAGTGTAAACGGAAGATTGAACAGCCAGTGGCGCTGGCATAAAATTTTTTTGGATTCAGGAGGGGAAGGACATGAAGGAGGAGCTTTCAAGATGAAAGTGTTCTTTTATGCCCTCTGACA
This sequence comes from Cylicocyclus nassatus, assembly GCA_958299035.1. NCBI lineage: Eukaryota > Metazoa > Nematoda > Chromadorea > Rhabditida > Strongylidae > Cylicocyclus > Cylicocyclus nassatus. The sequence goes on from CATQJL010000112.1 coordinate 14,594,865, forward strand.
CTTGCCTCAACTTTTTTGCAGCTCATGGCTTTGAAAGCCCCGAAATTTAATAAAGCTGTATTCATTATTAGTGGAATTGTCAGTAGAATTATTCATCCGCTTGAAAAATAAAATAATTTTTTGTATATTGTGACCCATACAATCCGTCCGCTCTGTCCATACTCAAATTAGATTTACTGAAAGTCACACCACAAATCTAAAGTTTCCTTACCTAAAAGCTGTATTAGGCAAGTAAAATTTTCAATTTTGACCAAACTACTATCCTGATCGAGCACGGTCTTTGATAGAAGGAAGCCCAAAAGGGTTTCATTGCCATGTATTATGTAATGGTGCTCCATTTCAAACAACACCCAGACATTTCAACATTAGTGAGGATGTGGTAGTTTATGCAGATTAAAGTATGAATTAGCAGATTACCACCTTTTTTCCTTGACTTGGCCTCTCTTCCTCTCTCTTCCATTCACCTGCAAGACACTGCACACGATTTACTAGAAGATGCAGTTGTGAAGCTCATGACAGTAAGCAATCTTAAGTGGAAGCATATGGATATCTGAACACCCGAAATTTTTATGATTGCTATAATATAATACTAATCTTCTTCACATTCGTTATCGCAAAGCTTTCGGTAGGCAAACGAGGCCGTTACTTCTTGGGTCTCCAAAAGCATTAGCTCATGTAGTGGTACGGGATATTTCTCCAATGAACAAAATCTATTCACAAAAATGCATAAAGGATTCGCAGACGATATAGCACAATCTATGTATACACAAAATAGCTGGAATTAAATCTATGCGGGAATCCTTTCGCAAGTGCTAGCTATAAGGTGAGATATTCTACAACTTTTCTTGTATATAGTAAAGCAAAAAGATAATTGACCACTCGATTCTAGACAGCTTCACACGGTACTCAACAGCTTGCTTCTCAAAACTTTTTTCTTTGCTCTAGAGTTTTAGACAGCTGAACTTGCAAGATAGGAAATAAAACAGAAGTAATTGCATCAAAGAAGCTGGCAGCCGTGAACATAGACATATTAGGGTGAACGGTAAAAAATGGGACACTTACGAAATAACTGGAGGTTTCTCAAGAAAGAGAAGTGATTAGACATTCCAATTTTGATAGATGTTAGAATATGTTTTTTTTCAGATAATACCTATATAAGTTCATTTACATAATTAATGATTTTTATACTTGCTGAAATGCAGAGCTAATCACTTCGACAAATTATGAACTTTGAGCAGTATCACTGCAGTGAAACATGTGAGACCATCCAAAGTACCATTGCTGGAGTGTTGGGAGAGTCACCAATCCACGACGGCTTGGTGGCCTCAACTTTCAAAGTCAGGAGATATGGCCATTAGCAGCTTCAAGAACGAAGGTACGCGTTATTCAATTCCTTTCAGGTGAACGCATGTTTTCTAGCTACCTTCTGATAGAGCTTTTTACGCTCTGTCTATCCATGTGCAGTTTGCCTCAGATTTTACCTATTTTCGGAAAATATAGGGCAAAACATGATTTTTTTGGCTTTTTAGTGCACCAAAAATAGCACTTTTTCAGGCTTTCGTTTTTTTTCTGAAATTAAAAAAAATCTTAGGCATTTGACATATCGTTTGAAAGAGCATGAAAAGCTCTTTCGAGTGGTGTGTCATTTGTTTTACGACTTTACGGTATAACAGTGCAAGATTGAGAGTTGTTCAAAAAAACCCTGTCGGAGTTTTTCGCGACGCCACGCGTACGCTTATGAGAGAGGAGCGGTAATGCGTTGCCAAAATAATAGGCGAAGTTCGGTTATGTAAGCGACGTTTGAGTTGCAGCTTGCTTGTTATTGGTGAGAACAAAAAATCTCAAAATGTAATAAAAATCAAGCTGCCCTATTTTACCTCTCACCCTAATATTTTAAGAGCTTATATTCGGACAGCTTACGTTAGAGAACTAAAATTACATCGTAAGACAGCAAGCCAAAAGTCAAAAATAGGTTTCATAAGTTAGCCAAACAGTACTTTCTGTAAGTGGAGCTTGCTATGAAATGGTAGATATGCAATGGTTTGAAAACTCAAAATATCATGCCTATGGCTCATGAATTACATTGTTTTTTGCATTTTGCAACTTTTTTCTCAACTAGATAGCAAATGAGAATCATAAAAACTCTTCACCATAGTTCTACAGTAATAAATATAAGTCATTCATAAACATTTGCTAATTTAGTTTTTTATGCGTTTTAAACTAGCACAATAGCGCAGCTTTGGTGTAAGTGGCTAATGTTAAAAGTTGTCAATAGTTCACAGTTAAAACACGAAGTTGCTTCTTCCTTAAAAGTGAAACAGTACCCCACATGAAAAAATATGGATGTAAGTTTTGAAAACACAGTTTTTTGGGGTGGAGCAGTATGCGACTAGTTTGGCTTGGTTGTAATAACATATGAGAATTTTCAGCGATGCTTGCCGAAAATCGTAACTTTTCATAGAGACGCTCAATCGGCGCAAACTTTGCATTGTTAGAAAGAGCTGGCAAAAGAACCTAGAATACCGACTGCTCCGATTTTTGTTGCAAGTTTCCGGTTTTTTATGACCTTACACGAAAAATTCAAATTTTGACTGATTTTGGCTTTTAGCTTCTATCTCCTTCATTTGTAGACATTGACGAACATTTCAGATACTGGTGCAAAGAGCATGAGTTCCTCTCTTATGCAAAATTTTGACCATACAAATTTGTTAATAATCTAAAGAGTTATGAATTTTTGAAAATGGTGCGAACGGACTTTCGGTCCAACCTAATACTTTTTTAAATGAAACTACCATCTTGCTGAAAAATGTCCCTCAACATACCTACTTTGAAAGAATTCTACTGAAAAGGATTGATTTACGAGTTAGAACTATTTAACAATGAAATCTATGTGGAGGACATACTATGAATAACTTTCTCGTAATTAGAAATCGAAAAAAGCTGCACAAGAGATAATTTCTACGATAGCTCACTACTACATAAGTTTTTTCAGATCAAGAAATTCCGAAAAGTTGCAGAAAAGTCTTCACTGAACATCTTAAAGGTGTAGGGAAGGTAATTTACGGCACGTCAAGCTTACAGCAAAACACTATTAAGTATGCAAGAGAAGTTTTAAAAGTGGGTCAAGGTGGGGCAGAAGTAGAGTAAGAGATAGGAGATTAGAATCAATTATATTTTAGTAAAATTAAGAAAACTATTGCGAGTTGTTCCCAAGAAGAATGTTATGGATGTTATGGATAAACAGAAAATCATTCACGTTGATGATTTTGAATATAGAATGATTTGAGCGTTTGTCCAAATTTTTTTGACACTTCTAATATGAAAAAAAATCTGCTACGACGATGATATAGTCATGGAAAAGGACTATTGGAAAAAATGAAAGAAATGCGTTGGCTCCCTCTAATGTTTTCAATACAGAAATCTATTGATCAACATATTCCTGAAACTAAGAGATAAGTAGTGATGAATGGCATTTGTTCGACATTCTTTTCGCTCCCACTTTTCCGATTAAGTGTAAGGTTGAATTGTTGTTCATTTCTCTGCATAACAAAGAGATAAAAAGTGATGATAAAGCTAGCTTTTCATTCGCAAATGATGCAAAGACCAAACAGTATGAGTGCCTTGCACTAGATAAGTAAGCAAGTTATGCTTCTTTTTCATACTTTGGGTCTATGTAGAACATTACTAAGTTTAAATGCAATCCAAATTCATTCAAATTGATGATCCCATCTGTTGAAAAAATTTTGCAGCGCCGAATTTTATGTTCATCGTATTTTTTGAAGTTAACTTCCCACTTTTATGCCAATGAAGAACAAGAGTGATTGTCTTAACTACAATGGCTTGAAAAGACATCTATAATATTAACAGTTGTATCTTGCATAATATGAAGTTTAATACGATTTTCATTTGGAAAATTCTGAAGGAACGGCTGTATTCATTGCAAAGGCGTTCTTGAATGAACTGCATTGGCCTCATCATGCGATTCAATCGATCCAGAGTGCTGAAAAGAGCCGAACAACTGTTTGACAAGAAAAAACTTTCAGGCCTTACGTAAGTCTGAGCATGTATTGATCTTAGGCAGATCCATTAGATCTCACATGTAAAGTGCATAAAAAACTGTGCTTAGCTGAAGGTGCTTCGAAAAAGTGAAGTAATGTCCGCGCGTTTTCTCGCTCCTCGAAAATCACTGATCTGATGCTAGAAAAGTATCCAGTAAATTCCTGAAAGACGAGGCTATTATTCTTTAACGAACAAAGCAGCGCTCCATTAAATTTGGGATAAAGTCGTTGTGACTTTTTGTACCGCGTGTAGATGTCACGCCCATCTGGCTTTAATTAGGAAGAGGGTTTGAATAAGAAAAGTCGTCTTCCACAAAGCACCAATTGCGACTGCAGCGAGGCAAACGAATCTCCTATAGTCTACATCGATCTGTTGCGATTAGTCGTAATTCAGTACTTCCAACCAGTAGAGAAGGTGAGGAAAGAGTCAATGAGCGTTTAAAAATGTGTAAGCCATATAAAAATTGCTAAGCCTAGTTAGTGATTAACATTTTCCAGTAAGAGACACAGTTTCATGCATAGAAGTAGCTCTGCTTGAATTAAATGAGTGTTTCAAGCTTGTTAATGCACAAGAAAAGGAGAATGTGTGAGATAAAAGAATAAAGACCTTTAATAGCAAGCTAAGAATTCGCGACTTCAACACAAAATGCTATCTACACTTTGTAGAAATAATCTACTGTTTCGGAAAGTTCGCAAACAATTCTCTCTATTATTTTTTTAATGTTTTTTAGAAAGTATCGAAAAAATTTTTGTGCTAAAAAAATGTCAGCAAGTTTGGTGTGTACCAAGTGATAGGGTAGACGAGTAGTTGTGGAATAGGTTTATTCACACTGGCGTAGATTAGTTCAGAGCGATCCATATTACAGTCGGGGGCTCCTTATATACACGAATAGAAGGCGGAGCTTGCCCGGGTACAATGTACAACGTAGGAGGGGTACATGGCTTAAAAGGAGTTGCCGCCGTTCGGCTACACTCCTGGTGCACAGGTACCAATCATTCTTGAGTGATTAGATACTCAAGAATGAGTGGCGTACAATTCAGCCTATGGGAACTCCATAGGCGATGTGGAAAATGGAGTGGATTGGGTTGATGATATAGAAATCATCAACACTCCGGGCGACTAGGAAAAGAAATGAGTAAAATCAGGTGAAGTTGATAAAAATACACGTAACCGTTATAATGAACAAGCATTGGTGATCAGAATTACGAAAAATTACACGCACATTAATGACAATTTTATGATTTTTGGGACACAAAAAATGGTGAGGGCTAATGCGGCTATGATTGCGATGGTAGCCACGACGAGCATCTTCCATGACGAGAGGGCGACGCTGATGATGTGTCCAATGTCGGGGTAGTTGTAGACGTTGACGTACGAAGCTTCCTCGCTAGCATTTGTGAAGAGCACTCCGTTTTCGTGTGGGTGATATGCCAGGATACCAGAGATGTTGAATACGTGGCTTTTCGTTCCGCATCTCAGTGAACATCTGTCGACATAGTTAGCGACGGTCGATTGAAGTAGAGCAACTGTCTGCACTGTGTTTTCATTGCAGAAAGCAGCATAGGTGTTCTGCGTGCACGTTATCTCCACCATTGTCGGGCGCGGTGAATGACAAGAAAAGGTAAGTCGTGCACCGGTCACGCAGTTGTAGCATCCTTGAATCGGTGAGGCTGTGATGTCGCAGTCTTCATTGTTGACAACACTCGCTGTATTCCATTCCGCAGTCGTGCTGATAGTGACGTCGACTATGGATTTGTGGCTGACTCCAAGTACTCTTCCATGGGCTTCTTGTAGATGTAAGAATGAGGAAGAGAGTGGCAGTCTGCTATCCATCGATGTCGTCAGATCCGATATGTTCGTGTTCTTGCAGATACAGTTAGCTTGATCATCCGTCGGGTAGCACTTGCAAGTGTCTTCTACATGGCAAAGGGAGAGGTTTTGCGAGCTTTCCATCGTTGGACATCTGAGAGCAAATACGTCGTCTTTGTCGACCAAGGCAGTCTCCGCTTTGGTGGTGTTGACTGCTTGTAAAAACACAGAGCTCAGCAGCGGAATCGTCGGCGTTGTCACGAATTCCAATGTTAGGTTAGCGTCCTTTTGCGTATGAGTGGTCTGCGCAGTGATTGTTGCAGTGTTCGTTTCTCTTCGTCCAGTCACACTTGTGTAAGTGTATTTGATGATTGCTGATTCTTCCCAAGTTGGGCAGTGGAACACTTGGAAAATTGAGATTATAGATTATATTTACTTGGAAAATTGTTTCACTTTGCGGTTTTCCATATGAGCGGGAGAAGAGACATCCGGGTAGAGGTAGAAGGCAACCACATCCGATGCTTCCACATGACGAGGTGCACCTTGAGTATCCAGGAAATTCGTAGGTGTTGTGAAGTTCAGGTATGTAGGATCGTTGGCTTGTGTGAGCACATGTGTTAGATGAGCATGATCCAGAGAAATGGCATCGTTTTGCTGACTCGGTCACTATCTCGGCATCTCTGGTGTAGAACAAGACTACGGGATTGCACTGGAGGAGGACGTGTTGAAGTTGTATCTCCATGCTGCCAATTGTCTTGTTGTCGTGTTGGATCCTGAAGCAGGCTTGAGGGCGGTGCTCACTTAGAGTTATTCTGTTTTCGATAGTGTAGCGACAGTTGAGTGCGTTATTGATCCTCGTGCAGATGGTGTTCCTTGACGTGAGTGTGTGAGTGTATTGGCATGAAGTGACTCCTGTGATGAGACATATTGCAATAGCCACAAACGTGATCATCTTCGATTGGATTGGTAGAGATCGGGATTGTCTTCCTAGCAGCTCGGAAAGTCGATCATTCGCAGAAGCAGCGTGATTTTCCGTTGGCATGTCGTTCTGGTTAGTTCGGCACAGAAGCTGTTTTCCTCGAATTCCAGTGCAGCAAATGAGCCAGATGAGCAGCATCATAAGGTATGCGCAAATTGCTGTGATTGCTATCGCAGTGTTGGGGGCGCAGTGTGGATTCCGAAGCAAGTCTGCACAAACTATACATTTGACCATGTCGCAAATGTCTCTTGGTGGGCAAATAATGATGTCGGAGTACTGTGTTGCTCCGATCATGGTGCGCCATTGAACTCGATGTTCTGTTGTGCGGTACTTCGGCGGGAGTGCTATCTCGTTTATTCCTTTCTTCGTCGAGATTTTCAGACAATCCTTGTAGTTGAGACATAGTTGTGATTGTGATTCCGAAGTCGTGTTAACTTTCACTCCATGTTCAGAGCAGGATAGCACATTAGCGGATGCCGTATCGATGAGAAGAAGAGCTGTCAGGCATATTGTTATCATCACTGACTTGCTGATTTGCGAAGCGCTTCTCTTTATGGTGGAGGAATTAGAAGATGCGTAGTCTACAGGCTTTTTCGCAGCTCTCTGTGGTTGCTTGCGAGGTTCAGGTGCAGTTGTTGGTTTCTTCCTGAGCGCTTTTCTAACCTTGGCCACTATTCCTCCTTTTTGTGGCGTTGGATCCTGTCGCTCATCTTCGTTTTCTATTGTTGAACGAATTTCTAAGGGAACTATGCGATTGAGAGGTCTTTGAATCTCTCTTCCAGATGTGGTTCTTAGAATTGCGCTTCTGATTTCTCCATCTTTGCTTGGTACGAGTTGTGTTATAACAGCCATGGGCCAGTGTCCTCTATTCAATTGTGAATCTTCGTCAAGCAGTACGACGTCTCCAACTTCTGGTTTGCGATTTGTGGTTCTTCCATTCTTGAAAACATGGTGACGGTCGCGAAGTTCAAGGAGGTAGTCGTGTTTCCAAACACTCCAGAACTTTTTCGTTATCTTCTCGGTCTCCAGCAGAGCTGTTTTGGCTTCCTTTTGTGATGAGAGTTCTGGACTTATCCGGTAATCTGGATCCTGTACATCATTGAGTGCTTCCAAGCCGAACGTCCTTATAGATGAAGTCCACTGGTCTCAAGACTTGGCAAGAAGGATCGTCTTCGCCTATGTGAGTCAATGGTCTTGAGTTGACGATGCTTTCGATTTCACATAACGACGTTTGAAGAAGTTCGTCTGTTAATTTCCGTCGTCCGATAGTCTTCTGCATTGCTCTTTTCACTAGTCCAACCATTCTTTCCCAAACTCCTCCCATCCATGGTAAAGCTGGAGGAATGAAGTACCAGCTGATGCGGTGTTCGGCAAGGAAGAGTGATAAATGGTCGGAATCATCATTATTGACGTTGTTGCTGAGTATCAGTTCACTGAGGCGGAAGTTGGTTCCATTGTCGCTAATGATCTTTTCTGGTACTCCTCGTCGTGCGATGAATCTTTTGAATGTGAGAAGAAAGCTTTTTGCTGAGAGGTCTGTAGCCACTTCCAGATGTATCAGCCGAGTGACTAGGCATGTGTATAGTGCTACGTAGCGCTTCTCATCTTGTCCATTTGGCGCTTTGATCAGTATCGGTCCCATATAGTCGACTCCCGTGTAGGCGAATGGTTTTGCTTGAGTCACGCGTTCTCTTGGAAGTGGGCCCATATCTGGATACGTGAAGGGTGACGAATTGAATTTCTTGCAAGTAGTGCAACATCGCAGAACTTTCTTGCAAAGCACTCTGTCTCTCGGTATCCAGAATCGTTGTCGAAGCTCGTATAAAAGCTGGTTGTTTCCGCAGTGAGCCAAGTCTCGGTGGATGTACTCGGCGATCCTAAGTCCCAGTACACTTTGTTTAGGTATATACATGGGATTAGCTATCTCTGACTGGACTTCAGCACGTTGTATGCGTCCACACTTTCGTAGGATTCCATCGCTGTCGAACACAGTCTTGAACTGTTTGTTTTTTGAAACGAGAGCTGTGCCGTAAATCCGTTGTTCTTGCAAGACGATTTGCTTTTCAGCAAGGATAACTTCAGCTGCATTTGGCAAACGGCTTGTCACTTGATCTTCATCTGCTATCTTGAAGCGGGTATTTTTGCTTGCCTTGCGGATGAAACGTAGACAGTATGCCACAATCCTCTTCAGTCTGGGATAGTTGCTTTTTGTATCAATTGGCCAGTCGGATTCGCTTATGTTGAGATCCTCTGTAGTATGTTGAATGAGCATTTCGCACTCGTCATCGTCAATGTCTTTGACGTCACTGATGGGACGTACTGGCCATTCCTCGTCGGGGTAACTGAGCCAAGTTGGTCCTTTCCACCAACTGCAAGCAGCGAAGTCTTGCTTGTTAATTCCTCTTGTGGCACAATCCGCGGCATTCTCTTCTGTTGGAACATGGAAGAAGTTGAGTTTGGCTGTTTCTCTGATCCTTTCTGCTGCGAAGCTGATTTTCTGAACTAGTGTGGTTACAATTGGTGGAAGCTTTTTGTTGCTAGCTATCCATGATAGTGCGATCGTTGAGTCGCTGAACAGGTTGACTTCGGTGAAGTTTATTCCGCATTTTGACATGGTTGTTTCGGCCACAGATAGTCCGAGAAATATTGACAGCAGTTCTAGTCTCGGAATAGTTTGTTTCTTCTTGATAGGCGCGACTTTCGCTTTTGCCGTGAAGAGTGATGTGTTCTTCGTACCATTCTTCGTTGATGTAGTCGTATAAAGACAGCAGGCGTAAGCTCGTTTGGAACTATCAACAAATACAGAAAGCATATATTTGGCCTCGGGAGTTTTGTTCAGCACTGTGCGTGGTATGGCTTTCTTGAATCCGGCGATATCTTCCTTGATTGCTTTCCATCTCTGGATTTGTTCTTCAGGGAGAATTGTGTCCCATCCTAACTTTTGCTTGTGTATATCCTGCAGGAATATCTTCGCCGGTATCATCAAGGGAGTAAGCAGTCCAAGCGGGTCGAAACAGAATCCGTTTATTTGGCTGAGTACAGATCTTTTAGTGACCTTGATTTGTTCTTTGTCTGCACATTCCATGATTAAGGTGTCATCGTCAGCTTTCCACTTAATTCCGAGCACTTTGAGTTCGCAGCTTTTTGCTCTATCCAAGTCCTTGATTTGTGCGTTTACTTCGGCAGAATCTGACAAGTAGTCGCGGAGGTTCATTCCGATAGAAGAGAAAAGCTCTTTCGAAGCAATGTATTTCTCTATAAGCTCTTGCGGGTTGTTGCCTTCTAACAACACATTGTCAACGTAGAGAGACTTAGATAGTTCCTTTGTAATCGGAGTATCCTGCTCTTCAATGTGCTTGAGTATGGACTGATTCAATATAGCTGGGCTTGCGTTAATTCCAAAGGGAACCCGGCAGAAGCGGTAGTATTTGACGTTATTGCCTTCGGCCGGCATATTCAGGTCCTTTATCCAAAGAAATCTTGTTGCATCTCGATGGTTTTCGGGAAGGCGTATTTGTAGAAAAGCCTTTTGGATGTCCGCTACCATTGTATGTTTGTATGTCCGAAAGAGCAGTAAAATTTCATGGATGAGAGGCGTGAGAGCATGTCCCTCAAAGACGACGTCGTTGAGGCTGAGCTCGTTTCTTCCGTGGGATGAAGCATCGAAGACAATCCGAAGTTCGGTTGTCTTTCCAGGTGTCCATACGTGTCGATGTGGAAGGTAGAAGGATGTTACTCCTGCTGGTTGTAGAGTACATTCCTCGATGATTCCTTCTTTGATGTAGTCTTCAATGGTGCTGTTGTAGAGCTGAAGCTTTTTGTCGTCGCTTCGTAGTGTCCGAAGGAGAGCCTGCAGCCGGCGAAAGGCAATGTTGAAGTTGTCCTTGAGTTTGCCAACGTTTTCATTGAAGGGGAATCCTGCTGTTATTGTGCCTTCTTTGATTCTGATAGTTCTTCTGTAGTCATCCATGAATTTGATTATAGATGCTTCGTCGGGATCGTTTTCGGTTTTTAGTCCTAGCGATTCAAGCTCATAGAGGTGTTTGATGTCCTGCTTGTAGTTTTTTCTTGGTGAAATTGCCGGGGTTGCTACCACAAGCGAACTTCCATAAACTTCAGTTGTGCTTGCTGTTGTCGAAACTAGGCTTGTCCCGGATATGGTGTATCCGAAAACGGTAGGAGTGAGAATTAGTCCCGAAGGAAGTGTCAGCACTGGAGCAGTATGGTCTATGACAGTGTTGAGTATGTCCTGGCCAATGAGGATATCAGGCGAGACGCTGGTTCTTGCAAGCGTTTGCTGTGCTATATCCAAGTTCTCCTTTGAAATGTACAGAAGATCCGCCTCAGTGAGATGTGCTGTATCCAGGTTGGTCGTGAGCTTTTGCTTAGTGTGTACAGACATCTTCTTCAGTTTTTTAGGGCCTCGTAAACTCTTCAAGGTAATCAAAACCTCATTTGAGTTGAAAACTTCTTGCAGTTCACCCATTCCGGATGTGGTGAACGACGTTGTTCGGACGATTGGAAGCTTGAATGTTTCGCTAAGGTTTGACTTGATGAAACTTCTTTGCGCTCCTGAGTCCAGAAGTATTGTTATTGGTTGATAGTCCCATTGTTCTTCATTGAAAATCATCGCTGTTGCAATTTGAAGTACGCACTGGTTGTGAAGGAGTGGGGCTTTGTCCACAACAGAGATTTCACGTCCATTTTGTGAGTTTTGTGCGGCTCGTACTTCGTTCGTCTTAGGTCGGTTGCGTTTGACTGGAGGGTTGCGGTGGTCGATTTGGTAGCGTTGGTTGCCGATCCATATTTGCAGGTCGACGTGAGACTGAAAGATACCCGTTGTCTTGCTTCTTTGCATCTGAGAGGCAGAGAGATCCATGGTGTGAGTCTTTGCATTTAGGGCACACTCCCGTAATTGTGCAGTCCTTCGAAGTGTGATTCTTAGCAAAACACCTCCAGCATACTCTTTGATTTCTTGCTTCTAGGCGTCGTGCTTCCGGGGTGGTGTATCTTTGGCAGGTATAGGGCGAATGTGACTGCCCACATAAACACAGACGTTTTGGTTTCGAAAAGTGATTCTCTTCTCCCCATCTTGTTCTGTTGCTTCTTCCATTTTGTTGAGTGTCCTGGCGATGACTGGTTGGGAAAAGAGTTTCCGTTGTAAGCGAAGTGGTTTCCCGCAGTGAAATAATGTCATCGATAGCATTTAGGATTTCGCCAACATCAAAGGGATCATCTTGTATCGCTTCTTTTTGGATGGCGGTCGTACAAATGGATTCGGGAAATTTGGAGAAGATTATCCGACGCCAAACTCGGTCTGCGTTCAGCTTCATGCCTGTTTGTTCCAAATGGATGATCCTGGAGTTGATTGCTTCAAAGGTGTCTCGGCAACTCTTCGGATTATCAGACGCCCGTGAAAGCTTTTCGATCTCATTTATGAGTATGTCTGCCATGTTGGCCGAACGATCGAAATGCTTTTTCACGATTTCTATTGCTGTCTCATATTTTTCTCCAACAACGGGGATGCAGCTCAGAGTGGCTGCTGCTTTTCCCTTTAGAGCTTGTTTCAGAAACAAGAATTTGTCCGTGTCGGATAACTCCTCGTCGGTGTGGATAAGTGATTCAAAGACTGTCCAGAAACTGTTGAACTCCCGAAAATTGCCTGAGAACGTAGGAATTTCAAGCATGGGCTTCCGAATCTTGATCTGTCTTTCGTTGAGTTCCAGCTTGCCCAACTTCACTACTTGGCTGACTCGGTATGCTGGGAGTACTGCAGTGCACAAGCGCACTTTGTTCCTTGAGTTCATGTTGTCGGAACTGGATTCTGTTCTGCCACTGTACTGCCATGACCTCCAGATGAAGAAAGTTCAACTCAAGGTGTTTGCTGAGCTCAGTCATCAGCTTTTCTCTTTCTTTTTCCTCGTTTCTTGAGCCGATGTATTCAATTGCGGCATTCACTTGAGTGTCTTGAAGTTTGACAGCATTTTGCAGAGAGTTGAGCAAGTGCGTGATTTCTCCCATTTTTCTTTTGATATATGTCTCGCATTCAGTCTTGTCCACAGGAAAAGTGAATGGTGTGTCAATTTTATCCACTTCCGACTCGTATGACTTCACAAGTGCGCAGGCATTGTTGATTTTCGATTTGAAAATTTGGAGCGCTGCCATTTTTGTATCGCACAAAGTTGTGTTCGGTGCGTCCGTTGAGTGCTGGTTGCGAGCGTCGCAACGTGAAATGTGTATCCTCGTTGTAGACTTTGGATTGAGGACGACAGCAAGGCTGGCCTCTTATGATAGGTGTCCTTACTGGGTGCAAGGAAGCCTTCTAGTGAGCTGGCAATTGGGTGCCGAGCTTTTACTAGCTGTCAGCAAGCGTGCCTTGTTGGCTTGAACGCTGTGCTGGACGGTAAGGTGTGTTGAACCTGTACCGTGAGGATTGAGAGCTTGAGTTCTTGGTGGAACTTCGAAGCTTAACAAGTAAGATTTTTTGGTTCTTGACTTGTTCTTTCTTCCGTTGAAATCTCTTTTTTCTAACTCTGGTTCCTTTGCAGGACTCGCGAAGAGATTAGTGAGATTGGAAGTGCACACACAAACTGATTCACTCTCTGGTTCCTTACGAAAAGGACGCGCGAAAAGAGTTTCACAAGTTGTGGTGGTGTTTGCTGCACAAAATTCTTTCCACTCCCTGGTCTCTTACGAAAAGAGCGCGCAAGGGAAGTTTTCAGAAATTAAGTGTTTAGCTACTACCAACTGGTCCTTTACTACCCTCTGGTCTCTTACGAAAAGAGCTCGCGAAAGGGGTTCAATTTGCAGTGGAGTTGTTGCACCGACTGTTTTCTTTACTACTCTCGGGTCTCTTACGAAAAGAGCGCGCAACGAGAGGTTCAATATTCAGTAGTGTTACCTGCCAGCTGGTCTTTTACTACCCTCTGGTCTCTTACGAAAAGAGCTCGCGAAAGGGGTTCAATTTGCAGTGGAGTTGTCTGCCGACTGGTCCTTTACTACCCTCTGGTCTCTTACGAAAAGAGCTCGCGAAAGGGGTTCAATTTGCAGTGGAGTTGTGGAACCAGCTGTTTTCTTTAGCCCTCGGGTCTCTTACGAAAAGAGCGCGCAACGAGGGTGTCAATATTCAGTGGTGTTGCTCAACAACTGTTTTTTTTACTACTCTCGGGTCTCTTACGAAAAGAGCGCGCAACGAGAGGTTCAATATTCAGTGTCCTGCCACGCGGGTCTTGTAGGCCTTGATTTCCGAGGGGAAATGCAAGGAAGTTCACTGGACGATGCACCAATTTGGTGTGTACCAAGTGATAGGGTAGACGAGTAGTTGTGGAATAGGTTTATTCACACTGGCGTAGATTAGTTGAGAGCGATCCATATTACAGTCGGGGGCTCCTTATATACACGAATAGAAGGCGGAGCTTGCCCGGGTACAATGTACAACGTAGGAGGGGTACATGGCTTAAAAGGAGTTGCCGCCGTTCGGCTACACTCCTGGTGCACAGGTACCAATCATTCTTGAGTGATTAGATACTCAAGAATGAGTGGCGTACAATTCAGCCTATGGGAACTCCATAGGCGATGTGGAAAATGGAGTGGATTGGGTTGATGATATAGAAATCATCAAAAGCAAGTATAGCTAAATCGTTTATAGTAGCTGAATAACGGAGTGAGTTGACTTGCATAATCTCTGCGAAGTATGCAGTTGATCTGCCAACGATTTGTGAAACAGTCGTTCCAACAGATTTCCAAAAGAAGAATTGGAAAGTGTTGTAATCTTGCGGAAACATACAATTGCAACTCGCTTTTAGGTGATTTATTGTACTCGCACGTATCCTGAACGCACCAATTATGGACTGCGCAAATTAATGTCGGCTATTTGAGGCTTTTTCACCACGCGCATGATATTTTTAGACTGTAAAGTCTATTGTGCTTTTGAAATGGTAAAAAAAGCATTATATCATTATAGAACTTTACTTAGAGAATATTAGCGTTGAGACAAATTCGTTGCAAATAAGGCTGCGTCCAAAGCTGCTCTTACCAGTGCCGAGCTAGCGCGATACCGAACGATCGCTACAAGGCGCACGGCCATACGGTATAACTCTAACTGCTTTTCTATCGGCAGTTTTGCATTATAAGTTTTTATAAACGCATATTTTTGAACCGTACCGCAGCGTTGTTCTGTTTAGGTTGTGAAACACATATAGGCTGCTGCATGACGAAGGCGCGATATCTTTGGACGCGAACACGGCTCTATTAGCCGCAGAGCACATGAGAAGCAGGATTTACAACGGTAAAGATACGCGCGCTCAACGTTCGCGCCCGCTCAACTAATAATGCTTCTGCGCCTTCGCCATGCAGTAGCCTTTATATTGACTGTCGTAGGAGCACTGAAAATATGCACTAGTTAGTACAGACACCATAAACAAGAGGGCATCGATGCTCGCTTCTTTTCTTTACGAAAATCGAATTTCTTGAAATATGGCCACGACAATGGAAAACAGCAAGTAACAAGAATCTAGTAAGATTAACAACTAATAAGTCGAACGCACAAAAAACTAAATTGGCACTTATTTATGAATGAATGCTATACTTCCTGTAGACCCATGATAAGGAGTTCTTATGCTTCTCATTTGCTAACTAATTGAGAAAAAAGCTGCAAAATGTAAAAAAAAACAATGCGATTTATGAGTCATAGGCGTGATATTTTGCGTTTCTGAACCATTACATACATATCTACCATTTCATAGCAAGCTCCACTTACAGAAAGTACTATTTGACTAACTTATGAGAAACCTATGTTTGAATTTTGGCTTGCCTGTCGTGTGATGTAGTTGTAGTTCTTTTCCAACGTAAGCTGTCCGAATATAAATTCTTCAGATATGCTTATGTTCATGGCTGTCAGATGCGACTTTTTTTGATGTAATTCCTCCTGTTTTACCTCCTATACTGCGAGCTCAGCTGTCTATAGCTTTAGAGCAAAAAGAAGAGTTATTAGAAGCAAGCTATTGAGAGCGTCTAGCGGCCTATAGTCAAGAAGTCTGTTATCTTTTTGCTTTACTAACATACAAAGAAAGTTGTAAAGATCTTACCTCATAGTATTCATGTACACTTGTGAAAAGGATTTCCGCATAGATTAGATTCCAGCTACTCTGTATATTCTTAACTGGTGTTATATCATGTATTATCTGTAATTCCTTTCTCATTTTTGGTGATAAAATTTCTTCTGGAAAATATCCTACCATTATGAAAGTATCCTACCATTATGAGCTACTAAACTTTGGAGACCTGTGAGCGGCCTAGTCCTTGTTTGCCTACTAGAAGTTATGTGGCAACGAATGTGATAAAGTCCATTATTACAACAATCATGAAGTTTGGGTAATTCAAATATCTACATGCTTTTACTTAAGATTGCTTACTCTCATGAGCTTCACTGCATATTTTTATGGAGCGGGTGCTTTTTTAAGCTTCCTTTCATTGAATAGCGTGCTCGATCAGGGCAGGTAGTGTTGTCACAGTACAAAATTTTACAAGCCACTGCTTTTAGCAGAACGAAACTATCAACTTCGCAATTTCTGGTGTAACTTTCAGTAATTCTTTGAGTATGGGGGATAGAGCGGCCAGTGGAGGTGGATATGAAAACGTTGAATAGTTCTAATCACAATTCCACTAATAATTAATTTAGCTTTGTAAAATTTCGAATCTTTCAAGGCTATGAGCTGCAAAAAATTGAGGCAATGTCAGAGGAGGTGAAAGAACACGCTTTTTGAAGATCCTCCTTCATGCCCTTCCCATCCTGATCCCAAAAAAGTTTTGCCATCGCTGCTGGCTGTTTAATGTTCCATTTAATATTTTTTTTTGTCTTTCTCATTTGCACTGAGCTTGCTGGCTGTGAAAAATGGTTTCCTTCCTCTTCTGGGGGCTAATGCTGCTTTTCATAATCTGAGTCTCGCGTTCTGTTTTTGTTGCATGTTTCGAATACATTATATTGTTTCGATCCAAGTTACGTAGGACGTGGATAATATTTATTTTTTGACCACTTCAGCGATGAGAGATATAAAAAGTTTCACAAGTTGCATTTCAATCATTCTATCCACCGTCATAAAACTGATGAGATTTTTCTCTTGTTTTTCTCTTGAAGCGTCACATTCATCACTTAAGGAGTTAAGGCAAACTCATGATATTCACTACTTGTTTGTCTTGGACACTGCTTATCTCACCTGTGCTTGAAGCCGATTAGAAGTTATTGTAAATTTTCGGTCTATCTAACCTAATAAATATAATGCTCACTTTCGCTTTTTCGAAGAAATATAGTCTCTTCTTTACAAGTAACTTTGCTTATATCAAGCATTGCACGAGCAGTTATTTCATATTCAATGGAAACAACAAGCTATGCACTTCTGACCATAGTTGCAATAGGGGGAGTGATGGATCTTACCCCCTTCACTTTGAGGCCAAACTCCCGATGACCCCCTTCACCTGGGCTGAGATTGGTATTGTACACTGAGAATATGATAAAAATAGTTATTAAAAGGTTTTGCAGGCTAAGTACCTCAAGCAACAAGTACACTCATAAATTTACAAAAGAGACGGTATTTACGTTTAATTATATTTTTTATTTATTCTCGTAGCATTTTGGAGAGCAGAAAGTGAGGACACAAAATCAGTTAATTTTTTAAGCACATAAAATCCCTCATATCTCGCGGCACAGAAGACCTAGAAAAAAGTCGACGGTCTACTTCGATTCTCCATGGTCTCGGCTTTCGAATGGTATACAGCATGTTAGGGCTTTTTTGCTTCCCGGCTCTAAAAATCATTTGCTCTGGTAACCGATAAAAGCCAATACATTGTATAGGTCGTCCCGAAAGTTTTTGCGCACGATTTTCAAAAATTCATAACTTTTGATTTTTTCAACCAATTTGACTGCTTTCACTTTTATGTGAAAGGGTAACTCATGCTTTTTATTCGTCTGTTGCATAGATAGAAGCTCAAAACCAAAATCACTCAAAATTTGAATTTTTGTGAAAATCAGAAACTTGCAACAAAAATCGGAGCAGTCGGTATTGAAGGTTCTTTCACCAGCTCTTTCTAACAGTGCAAAGTTTGCGTTGATTGAGGGTCTCCATGAAAAGTTATGATTTCCGAGCAAGCAATACAAAAAGGCGAATTTGATTTATTTTGGCATTTTTTAGGGAAATCATAACTTTTTATGGAGACGCCCAATCGGCGCAAACTTGCACTGTTAGAAAGAGCTGGTGAAAAAAACCTACAGTACTGACTGCTCCGATTGTTGCAAGTCTCCGATTTTTTATGACCCTACACAGAAAGTTAAAATTTTTACCATTTTTCTTCTATCGCTTCTATCTATGCAACAGATGACCATTACTAAGCAGCTGAGATGTCGTTATAAAAAGCATGACTTACCCTTTCACACAAAAGTGAAAGCAGTCAAATCGGTTGGAAAAATCAGAAGTTATGAATTTTTGAAAATCGTGCGCAAAAACTTTCGGGATGACCTAATAAGAGCGAGGTGGAGCAAGTTAATAGTAAAAAATGTGCTGTGGATCGACATCGTTATCAGCACTAACGGTAACGTGAGCGAACGCATCTATTTGAGCGTGCTTATCGTTGTTATATGTTTATGTTTTTTGGTAAAAAATGCGCTTTTGATTGACAGTTATGCCATCATTATTAGCACACACTCAAAAAACTATGGGAGATTGGTGAATTTCCACACCTTCACACAAAAACCCGCCCATTTCTGGAATCCATACACTGTAAACCTAGTGCTGAAGAAGATAACTTTCGTGAAAACGCCTAGACTCACCTAACTGTAGAGAATGGTTGGTTTCAATAAATCAAAAACTCTAAGACATTCAGAAGAATAACATGTTATTAAAATATCCCTCATTGCTTTGGAAAGGTTGGCAGTTTGAAGAGGAAACGGCAGGCAGAATGCTTTACAAAATCGCAGATGACTCACATGTGTTCCAGTTTAACAGCGAGGCAAAAGGAGAATATTACGCCGACGAAAATGTTGTCGACATTGATACAGAGTTGACAATTGAGCGAAACTCTCTGATTTCCTACATAAGGAATCCAAGCAGATTGCTTAGTTTCAATGAGGAAATGTCCAGGAAGTCCATTGCTGATCTCAGGTTGCTGAAGATTTCAAGGCTGGTAAATTCACAAACATGGATTTAGACATTCAAACATTTCACAATTCACAAAAGGAAGGTGTTAGTACAAAGCATAGCTGCTGCTCTTAGATCTCGACTGGAGTGCGAACCCAGCTCTGTGCTTTATGCTTTTAAAAGCTATTCGCCTTGTGACATTATGACCTATGATATTGGAAAAAACGCGCAGCATAGTATTTACTTTTTTCGGCTATTCCGCAGATGCTGTTAAAGAAGAAGTTGAGCGGCTTTGTAATCAACTAACAGGACGTATGCCAGAGGAGGTGAAGCCAGAGTTCGACAACGCCCAAAAAAGTATGCACTATTTCCCGTAGTGCGAAAGCATATGCGATCTGGCTCTTTTCCCATTACTTACCGCAAAAATCTGATGGACTTACTAGCAAAGCTAGTTCCCAATCCGACTAGCACGGCAGAGATGGAGAGGGGATTTTCTATCTACTCTGTTATCAGAACACAACGCAGAAGTCGTACAACGATAGAGCATCCAAGCAAATACTTAAGATTTGTCAACTTTCTACTAAACACATTGTTATCTAAAAACTTCATTTAAAGGATTGGTATAATTGGTCCAGATAGGCTGTTACCGTACGACTTTTTGAAATATCCTAAAAAATGGTATGAAGAAACTGGTTACCTACCTGCTGACTTCCTGGTGCTACCAGAGGGGGAAAAAATCACAAAAGCGCTTAGAAGAAGAAGAAAGTTTCAAATCCAATTCCGACTCAGAACGCTTTAGCACGCAATTCTACTTCTACTCCGATGACCTTTCGGAGGAAGAAGAAGATTTTTCAGGCAGCGAACTTGTTGTCTCTGACGTTAGCGATAGTGATGTTGTTGATGATGATGTGCAGGAAATGAAGTTGTTCCTAACTTGTACATCTTTTGGGATAAACCATATTGCTTTCGTTTTCTGTTGATGCAGTGAAACAGGAGCACAGATCTTCAAAATCAATTTTTTTAAAATTTTTCAATTTTTTTTGAAAATTTTTAAATTTTTTTCAATTTGTGCCTAAATAAGGTACAAATTAGAGCTCTTCATACCACGCTTTTTTACCTTTTCTCTCTTCCTCCCCCCCCCCTAGACTCACATACCCCCTTCACCCTGGAAGGTTGGGAACAGCCGAGACCCCCTTCACCTGGGGAGAGCCCGGCTCCCCCTATCGCACCTATGCTTCTGACTATCATAATGGTTTGAAAACAGGCCGCATCTCCTCAGTGGAAAAGGCATTTATAGCACATTTCATGCAACAACACTTTATTCTAGTCCAGAGTTAAGGGCTATTGCTGGAGAACTGCTTCGAAGAATTGCTTTCACTGTTTTGCAGTCGGTTCCGCAGTCGTTGCTTTCCCACCAAACAGGTACTCTGGCAAATGCTGTGGTCCTTCAACACCAACGGCGACCTCCGGGGAAGCTGGACGAACGTCCCGACCATACACAAACGCCAGAAGTACAACAAACAGCAGTTTGAAAAAGAACATGTTGTCTAGGGCTGGACCTGCAATTCTTTGTAATCATGATGAACATACTGCTAAGATTCGTAAGGAACATCACATCAGAGTAATTTCGGCTTCTTGAGCAGTAATGGCAATAATGGACATTCATGGAATTTTACGAGAATGCTGGGTAAGCTAATTCTTTCAACACGCTTATCGACAATTTGGTATGTAGTTACAGTATCCCTGATGGTTACTGTGACTATTTTTTCCATTATCCGAGCCCATTTTTTCCAAAAAGGATTAGTGAAGCGTGCACTTTGTTCTCAAGTCAAATAATCAATTTTACCGAGATTGCTTATTCGCTACGTTTCAAGAAAAGACTGATTTATGTCTTTGGCGTTTCTTTCCCAAAGTTCGCTTCCGGCTTCTGACATAGCACCTTTTGTAGCTCACCGCAGAATGAGAAAAACAAATCAACAGAAAACTTTTGCAAAACACTTCGAATATTCTGTAAATCAACGGAACGCACTATATCGAACCCTCATCACTTCAATGAAATAGCGAAGGCAAATGCCTTAATAATCTTTGCTTCACAAAATTTGCTTATTGTGCGGCCAGTGGTCGATATCGCAAATTATTTTTGTTAGTAATTTTTGGATTCGGAAACCACTGAACTTGCTCTCAACATAACAAAAAACTTTTTTCCAGTTTTCGCCCCTCACTAACAACACCTTTTTCGGCTTATAATCCAAATGCTTCAGATATTTTTAGATTTATAATTTTTTTATAGCATAAATTTCCAGCCTACATTACTTACGTCAAAAATATCTACCCATTAGCAGTCGTTTCACGAAAATAAAGGAAGGATTGAGTTTTCCCCACTCGCTCTTCGAAAACGAGAGCCTATATAAGAAAACTAGGAAGAATGAGCTTTCCAATATCATTGTGTCAATGCTTGGTCCCTCCACAACTAGAGTCAGAGAATAGGTAGAACTTTTGCAGTAGTTGAGAGAAGCTATGTTCAAATTCAAACATACGCATGATAAGACTATGGTTAAGTTTGCTCGGTAATTACTTTTCTGTTATTTTTCTCAAAATATAGTGTATATTGTACAGAAAGGATAATGGATGGAATGCTTTTACTAAGAAATGCCTTTTACATAATTAGATAGTTTGAAAGTAAGGAAAGTGAATGCTTGTCCGCAATCTTTAGTTAAACATATTTATATGCTTCGCAAGTATGCACAGATTTATGCACTCTACCATCTGTCCAGTTTGAATGTGATGTATAAAGTCAGTGATACATACTGGATAAACAAGAATGTTTGTTTGATTGTATTAAGCGAAAATATTATGTAACTAAACAGTCACTTACGTGAATTTTGATACCAGATGAGGACTTTCCCGTATATTTATTCAGCCTAATTGGCTGGGTCTCTGTCAACATAACATGATAGAACTCACCACTCTCTCGTAACACACAAGATTTCTCTGTCCCACTTCTGTATGTCAGTTCTCTGACCTTCTGTAAGTTCATAATATTAAGCTAAGTTGCCCTACTGTACCACCTTCCAGGACCCTGATGAGCGAAGTATGCAGAAATCGAAATCGTAAAAGTAATAGATGTTTTTACAAAAGGTTATGTTATTCACCATCTCTGACTCAACCTTTTGTGCACTCCGAGCTCCGCATCTCGAAGTTCGCAAGTCAGTAAAGGTGTAAAAGTTAATTACCCTAATTTCACGCGTACGAGGCGCATCTTTTTCGGTTTTTCGACTAAACCCCTCAGCCGCTTCAAATTATTTCGGAAAGCGATCCTTACGCCATACGATTCTCTTAAGCAATATACAGCAAGGCATAGGGTCCTTTGGTTGCGAAGTTCTTTGGCGTATTTGGGCTGGTCGATTTTGAAAAAAAATCCCCCGCGCCTTGTACGCGTGAAATTAGTTTAACAATTTAGAAATTACTAATCTATTCGTAATCGGCATGGTCGCTTTCCCCGTACCTCTTACCCCGTAGATGTCAGTATCCATCGATGCCAAAGCAGCTTGGACCTTCGCCCTGCCACGAAGTGTATGCGTGAAAGGTCGCTTTGGGACAGTTTGAAGAAGTTTTGCAATTTTGAAACATGAAGACAGACATACAGACCCGCAGACCTACATATATACCATGTGTCTCGCTTGGATAAATCCGACTCTAGCGACAGGGGCCTCGTACGGTGTGTTCTTGACGGTTTGTGGAAATGTAGAAGACAAAGTGAGTCATATTTATCATATTTCTCACTAGAATAGTTCAAGGAGGCTTATATGCTCGTTTTCTGTGAATAGGCTTTTGATGCCTCACTCAGGAAAATCTCTGTTGAACGACAGCTATTGCAGTCTTATAAAGTTCTGATTTACAAGACAAAACATAACAACTGGGTGAGCTAAAAATAGTAAGACACCTAGGAAGTAGAAGTAACTTTCTCCAAAAAAAATTGATCAAATGACGAAGTTTTGGCAGAAGTTAGTACATATCAGACCTTCCCTTTCATCGAGGCCTATAGAGGAGCACAGTCGCGTGGCGTTGTTCGTATAGATCAACATTCGGTGTTTTGTAAATTTAAACTTTGAGTAGCATCGCTACAGTAAAACAAGTGATGCTACCAAAGACGTGCAAAGGGTAGGGGACTGTCACCAAATCGGCGACATCCTGGTTCATCCTGCCCTTTGCCATAGTAGATCTAGCATAGAGCACAAGAAATTTATTCCTTCATCGAGGTAACTATGTGAAGTTAACTTTAACCGTCAGCTTCTGATAGTTTTTGCGCTAATCAATGTGTATGCAATTTACCTCGACCTCCTCATTCTCCAAAAATTGAGGGTCGGATCATGTTTTCGAGCCTGAAAATCTGCGCGTCCTTAATTTGCTTTCCATCATGTCATTTTGCTAACCCTGCAGCAGAATTGCTTTATAATGTTTAACTGCAGAGTGCACCTTTTTGAATTTTCTTTCATTCCCTTTTTGTAATAAACTGTGTCTTATTCCGGATTATTGAACTGCGCTCTTTCCTCCTATTGCCTTGCAAATGCGCCTTGTTTGGGAAATTACTGGCTGTGAATGCGAGCCAAACCAGCTTGCAAGACTTTGAAAAGCTGATGATGCGCTTTTTGTCACTAATTATTTCTGAAGTAATTCCACGACATAAAGGGCTAGTAGGAATTAGTCGAAAGGCAGATTCTTAGAATTGTGTGTTTTCTTACGCTAAACCCGCCATGCAGTAAACCCGCAGCAAAAGACCGCAAGGAAATGCTTTCTTTCTAGAAAAGGATAAGTTTCCTTGATTTGACTATGCTTCTTGGGCATCCATGATAAGTCTAACAAATTTTCTATAAACAAAGGCTATCTACTTCAAATCTAGTAGATTTGAGTGCTTTTCTCCCATATCTTTATCCTGTGCAAACTGTCGAAAGCCGATAGCTTCACGTCAAACATAGCCTTTCTCATGCTTTATCAATTTATTTTAGTCCAAGACTTCTGAATGTGGCATGAGCTTTGTGCATGTTTATGACATTGAAGAGACATTGTTATTTTGCATCTGCTACTTTTTTGGATTAGAAATTTTATAGTGCACCGTTAAAAACGATGCTGGCACGGCGGTGATGGGTAACTTCGTCTTTGCAATAAGTGCGACTCTACGCAGCCTCTGACGAGTAGATCTCTATGGTGTCCTGTTAATTTCGAATGTTCTGGCATTTTTGAACAAATGGCTTTAGTGAAACACTAGTTGGCATACCCGGCTCCGCCCGGGCCTGTCATTATTATATTCGTAATCAGCATGCTCGATTACCCCCCTATGCCAACTCCCAGCCCTGTAGCTCAAATTTTGCAAAAAATCAATAAAATCGATATCGATCGATAACGAAAAGTAGCCTATGACACGCTCCCTGCCCCGAAGTATATGTGTGCCAAGTTTGGTCCCGATCGGTTCAGAAATAAAAATTTCTATTCCGCACATACGTACAGACAGACATACAGACATACATACAGACAGACATTCAGCTTTATATATAAGACTAGATGGCAAACCCGGCTCCGCCCGGCCCTGTCATTATCATATTTGTAATCAGCATGCTCGATTACCCCCCTGTGCCAACTCCCAGCCCCGTAGCTCAAATTTTGCAAAAAATCGATAAAATCGATATCGATCGATGATGAAAAGTAGCCTATGACACGCTACCTGCCCCGAAGTGTATGTGTGCCAAGTTTGGTCCAAATCGGTTCAGAAATAAAAATTTCTATTCCGCACATACGTACAGACAGACAGACAGACAGACACACATTCAGCTTTATAGATAAGATTAGGCGCATAGTACAAAGCTTCATCAGCTGAGTAAATGTATGCCTTAACAGAAAAGTGCACAGACAAATGGTACATTATAATATGTAAGTACAAGCATAAAATCATTGAAAAGCAAATTGTCAGGTCACAACGATTTGTACAGACAATTAAACAACTTTATGGACTGATTTATAGCATGGTTATAGTTACAGGTGGGCTTCTACTGTATTATTCGACTGTCTAGCTCATATGAGATGATAAGTCCAAATTATCAAAACTGCGAACGCTTTTCGTAGAAAAATAAATGAAAGATGTGTAGACGAAAGATTTGCCTGCAGAGTAGGCACAACCTAAGACAGAAATTCTGCACAAAATGAATGCATGAAAAAATGAACAGCAGAATACCAACATGCACAGAAATTCGGTTTTACCATTTAGTGCAACTGCGATACTTGCAAATCCTTTGTCGTTTTTGCTATGAAGATTTCTTTGCCCTCCTTCAGTCTCACCCTTCCTTTACGTAGGCTAGTAGTAAAGCTCAATTAGGTTCGATCTATTGAGGGCGCCCTCTAGGTAAAATGAAATGACGACTGTTTCCTGCATGGTGTAAGAATGCAAAGTGAACTGACATTTGGCTGTCCGGCTAACTGCCGCGATCAACTGGTTCACACTCAAGTTCAAATTCGGCTGAGGTGTCAACTGACGCAAGTAGTGTGGGAATGATGAGTGGCAGAAAGATTCTCGTAAAGAACTCCTGGAGGATCAACTTTAAACATCAGTTATCAAGTAATATGTTAAAGAAATACCGAGGAGCCACAGTGCAGGCTGACGATTTGACAAGATTTGATAAGTGCGGTCACACCTCTGCCTTATGAATCACATAGTATCTTGTTGTGAATGTTTGGCGAGAGCGTCTTGACTAATATAGTGGCATAAACGTTTAATGAAATTATCATGGATGGTTGAAGTTGTCAATCAGTGGCTCATTTGTGGCAGATCTGACTCGTTGAAGGCTCAACTGAGACTTTCCTCTGTTGAGATCTACTGAGGCGGCCTTACTACGCTCCATTATCTTCCATTATCCAACGTGACTCGATCTACAGGGTATCCCAAAAGTATGTATACACTGTTTAATCGTTATCATTTCTTTCCCCAAGAAGTCTTTTGCCTACCTCCAGGCACCGGTTTGTAGAGCTGGCTTCAACTTAGAATTACAACATGGAGCGAATCACCAATCGCTCTTCACTATTGTAAGATTAGGGTAGAAACTTTAAGCTTTTAAACTTAAGAAGGGCTGTAAGCCATTAAGGGTTTAATTCGCCTCAGAAAGCAGACTTAACATCCCAAAAAGTTTTATACTAGGCTAAAAGCCGCTGAAAGCATTTATGAAATTTGCACATTACCTCAGTGGTTCTTTCATAGGTTATGCCAGATGAACCGCAATTGCTACTCTTGTGATGCTTCCTAAAATAGTGATTAGACCATTTTAAAAACTTTGCAAACTCGTAAAAAGGTTGTGTAATGAAATAAGCGCGCGTAAAAACCCTGGTACACCACTTTTCAGATAATTTGAAAACTTTTTTTGAAACACGATCAATCCACAATGACGTTGTAAGCTGGAAGTTTCTACCGTAATCCTACAGTAATGAAGAGCGACCGGTGATTTGTTCCATACTGTAAATCTAAGTTGAAGCCAGCTCTACAAAATGGTAGCTAAAGGTGGGCAAAAGACTTCTTGGGAAAAGAGATATTAACGATCAAACAGTGTATAAAGGCTGCTGCATGACGAAGGCGCAATGGCGATATTGGTTGAGCGTGCGCGATCCGACACGCGCGTATCCTCACCGTTGTAGACCCCGCACCTCATGCGCTTTGCGGCTAATAAGCCGCGTTCGCGCCCGAAGGTATTGCGCCTTCGTCATGCAGCAGCCTATACATACTTTTGGGACACCCTGTATTTTTGTGTGTAGTTTATACTTGGGTCCAAATCGAATAGAAATTCGATCATTCGAATAAAACATTCGAATATACTCGTGTTCGAAATTCGATATTCGGAGTTCTTCTATTTTCGAATAATATTCGAAACTCGAATAATTGAGAAAACGGGGTTTCGAATAAATTCGAAACTCGAATAATCAAAAAACGAGGATTCGAATATTATACGAAAACTCGAATAATCAAAAAACAGGGTTTCGAACAGATTTTATTCGAATGTTTATTCGGATTCGTATTCGAATGAATTCCGTATTCAGATTATTAGACTTTGTTGCAGAGCCAACTGTTGAGTATCAAGCTCACTTGGTCCGCTTTTTTTTCGCAAAACTCGGTAATGCAGCTTTTGCAACCATTATGACCTTTAAGCTGTATGGAGGATCGCATTCTTCCGACTGCTTGACAGTAAAAAAATCATATGTGGATTTCAATTGATGCTTTTTCGATCAATGAGATTGTTCGCACTGCTATTGGCACCAAATTAGCAAAGAAGCTATCACATTCAAGCTCATGTTCCGAGTTCATATAAAGTGCGGTTCATAATTATACGAACACCTTAAATTTTGAAGGTTTTTGGACTTTTTGGAGGAAACTTAAAAAGCCGTTGGTACCACGCGATAGAGCACAGCCGAAAACCGTATATGATCTCTAAGAATGGAAATCGATGTCAATTTCAAAAGCCTTTTTGCGCTTAATGCAAATTTTTAGCGGTTCATAATTATACGAACACCTCAAACAAAGGTCCATTTTTCATTCAAGATTGCAATCTTTCAAGTCCAAATTTTTTGTAGGCTTACAGTAACAAAGTCTGACATATCTGCTACACACTAAACCCAGTGCAGTTCAAAAAGAGGATCTTTACTTTTTCCAGATGGCTTCAAATGCTTTTGGAGTGATTGCGCTCCAAAAACATCCGTTCTTCTGTAGTTCACGCACTCTAATTAGCTTCTACCAAGGCTTTGAGATAAAATAAGCTTCTTCGATTTACATTATGTTTGGCGCCTGGAAAATCTTAATATTTTTTGCCGTTTTTCAACCAAGTTCCAACCTTACCCTAGAGTTGGTGCGATTTAAAACCTCTAAATACAGCTTCTGAAGCCCTAAAATGAAGTAAGCTTATAGTATGTAGAAGTTTACAAGACTGTGTATTTGACTAGAGAAAATCAGCAGCATTGAGCGTTTGTTTCGGCCACGCAGACGTCATTTCATCAAAACCCTTGTTTTTACTATTGCAATCACGCATTTTTTGGTTTGTAGCTCCATAGCTTCAAGACTAGTCGTACAAAAAACCCAAAAACTTCAGCACGGATACAACATCATGCAAACAATGCAGCTGCTTCATATCAAGTGTTCGCGCGGAAGAAAAGCTGAGTTTTGAGAGTCGAAATTATGCTGTCTTCAGGGTAAGGTTGGAACTTGGTTGAAAAACGGCACGGAAACGCAAAGATTTTTCAAGCGCTAAACAAAATACCTATCGAAGGAAGCTTATTTTACCTCATAGCCTTGGTAGAAGTTAATTAGAGTGCGTGAACTACAGAAGAACGGATGGTTTTGAAGCGCAATCCCTCAAAAAGCATTTAGAGCCATCTGAAAAAAGTAAAGTTCCTCTTTTTGAACTGCACTGGGTTTAATGTGTAGCAGATACGTCAGACTTTGTTACTGTAACTCTACAAGAAATTTGGATTCGAAAGATCGCAATCTTGAATAAAAATGGACCTCTGTTTGAAGTGTTCGTATAATTATGAACCGCTAAAAAATCGCATTAGGTGCAAAAACACTTCCAAGATTGACATCGATTTCCATTCTCATAGATCATATACGGTTTTCGGCTGTGCTCTATCGCGTGGTAACAACGGCTTTTTGAGTTTCTTCCAAAAAGTCCAAAACTTTCAAAATTTAAGGTGTTCGTATAATTATGAACCGCACTTTATTGAAAGTGTTTTAAAATGCCTGTTTTTCTTTCTTTGGATTGCTCATGCTTATGGTACGCAAAGCCCACACTAGTGAGCACTCTTGCTCGCATAAGTTATATTGCACAACTGCCTCTTTTCGCTACCTTAGTTTTTTTCCGAGTTGGTGTATTTTGAGTAAAGGACATCGCAATTGTAGTGGAGAAGTAGACGGTTTAGATCGCCGTACGCGATTTGCCAGTTACGAGATGTCTTGAAATGTAACGCCAGCTTACCACAAATGTTTAGCGTGTACAACCTACTAAAAAGATAAATGCCCTGCATTCTGTACTTTTAGAATAAGTTTTGGACATGACTATTACCAAACCACGTCGCCACTGAAATGCCTGCAGTATGTCCAGGGCTAGGGGCAATCGTGTTCGCTTCGCGGAATAAACCACATGCCTTCGTCCACGACTAGCTTATACCACACAAGACGAAAGTCTCCGATGAACAGGTAATGTATCGTAGCATTTGTGACATTTAAGTACATATGTGGCCATCCTTGTTGCGAGGCTGGGAGTTGGTACAAAAGGATAAGTGAGGGTGCTGATTATGGATGAAAATCTACTTTATCGATTTTGTCGATTTTTGAAATCTCAAGCTACGAGGTTGGGAGTTGGTACAGGGGGAGGGGGGAGGTAAATGAGGATGCTAATTAAAACTGGAATCTATTTTATAGATTCGCGTATAAGGGATACGAGGGTGCTGATTATGAATGGATCGGCTTCAGCCAGATATATCAGCAAGTTTGAGATATGGTTCTAGTTATCGATAAATCATTCGAATATCTATTCGAAATTCGACTTCCAATGTTTGCATATATTCGATATTCGTTTTTTCGAGATTTTTTACTTTTGAATTTATTCAATATTCGTTTATTCGCAATTTTTCCTTTTCTAATTTATTCGATATTCATTCATTCGATGAAAAATTTTCGAATTACCCAAGTATAGTGCCAACTGGCACAATCAGGCCAACTGGTCCGCTATCAACAGATAGCATTCTCATAAAATTCGCTGTCAATATTAATCTACTAGCTGGCTTACCCGGCTCCGCCGTATCCGGACCAAACTTGGCACACATACACTTCGGACCCCGGCGGGTGTCACAGTCCACTTTTCGTTATCGATCGATGTCGATTTTACCGATTTTTATCGATTTTTTTGCAGAATTCACCTACAGGGCTAGGAGTTGGCACAGGGGGAAGTGAGCATGGGGATTCCGAATACAATATTAGTTTTCAGAATTATCGATTACTTTTATTGATTTTATCAATTTTTTGTAAATTTTGACATGCGAGGCTGGGATTTTGTACAGGGGGGGTAATCGAGCATGCTGATTACGAACACAATATTAGTTTTCAGGATCGTCCATTACTTTTATCGATTTTATCAATTTTTTTGTAAAGTTTGACCTGCGGGGCTGGGAGTTTGCACAGGGGGGTAATCGAGCATGCAGATTACGAATACAATATTAGTTTTCAAGATCAAAAAAATCGATAAAATCGATAAAAGTAATCGATAATCCCGAAAACCAATATTGTATTCGGAATCCCCATGCTCGATTACCCCCCTGTGCGAACTCCCAGCCCCGTAGCTCAAACTTAGCAAAAAAATCGATAAAATCGATAAAAGTAATATAATCCTGAAAACCAATATTGTATTCGGAATCCCCATGCTCGATTACCCCCCTGTGCCAACTCCCAGCCTCGTAGCTCAAACTTTGCAAAAAAATCGATAAAATCGATAAAAGTAATCGATAATCCTGAAAACCAATATTGTATTCGGAATCCCCATGCTCGATTACCCCTCTGTGCCAACTCCCAGCCCCGTAGGTGAACTCAGCAAAAAAATCGATAAAAATCGATAAAATCGATATCGATCGATGACGAAAAGTAGCCTATGACACCCGCCGGGGCCCGAAGTGTATGTGTGCCAAGTTTGGTCCGGATCGGTTCAGAAATGGAATTTTCTATTCGGAACATACGTACATACAGACAGACATACAGACATACAGACATACAGACATACAGACAAACAGACATTCAGCTTTATATATAAGATTTATCTTAGCTAATATAAGCGCATTCGCTTCGTTTATCTGGCGAAACTACACTACTTATCCATCACTGTATACGACTATTCTAAAAAACTAGATCAGAATTTATGACTATTGCTCACCTGGTAGGTGACTTGACAGTAAACCCGATACCAGAAAGTGTACTATTACTCTATAAACCTGTTCTCTCTCCCACATCAGATTTAGCCATGGGAATGGAAGTTAGTGACATTTCGGAACATTACTAGTATACCAATATACCAACGTTGGCTTTATTATCATACCATCCATTGCACAAATAGGAAAGGTATTGATAACAAACAGTACATGCTAGACTGGCATATTCGCCTCATTACCAAAACTGACACTATTCTTAGCTCAACTGTGTTTAGAAGAAAACTCACTAGCTGAAATATAGCTCAGTTATCCTCCGAACACTATTAAACCTGAAAGAATGAAAGAATTGTCAATTGAAATGCATCAGTTTAGGAGAATTCAGGTTCAGAAACGGATAAAACGTTGTAAATTAATTAATTCTTCCAACATGAATCGCTAACTGATTCTTACAAGAGGAAACACATTGATATCGATACGATATTTTTAGATACGAATAAAATATCACCGGTAGTATATCTACGATGTGTTCAGATACCAATCAAACATTAACGGTAGTTGATTCAGATCAAGTTAGCACCAACATAAGGTAGAAATAGAAGAATTTATAGATAAAACTTAAAAAAGCACCAACATAAGATAGAAATAGAAGAGTGTGAAGATAAAACATGAAAAATCAAACGCTAAACCAAACGTTGAAACTAGCTCCTTAGTCCGCTTGGTCCTGGCATTAAACTATTTGTAAGGCAAACCAAATAAATCTCTTTAGCAAAGCCATTGCAATCACATTGCTTCGACTTACCTCTTTATTTTCCTTATGTGCCACTGGTTCAGTTCCATTAAAAGGGCGTTTCTTCCTTTTCATCTGAAAATGTAACCGAATAGATCACTACACTTATTCATATAACAGAGCCCAAAATACTCTAAACTTACCACTTCGGCATAGTTTTCTTTATTGTTCGCCTGTGCTGCTGACTCCACTTCTTGCTTCATTGGCTGAACATCTTCAAAATCTTCCTTTTGGTCTTCCGAAGATAGCCCAGAAAGCACTAACTCTCCTAATACGAGCGTACCCGACTAAAAGTGATTCATATCATAAAAATCGATGATACACTTGCTAATCTCTTCTTCCTTTTTTAGTCGAAGGTCCAATAGTTCATTTATGGGAGTGCAATGCCAAGAAGGCAATTTTCAACCTAATCTTCGCCACAGTATCACTGAGTCAAACTTCAAAAAAAACTATCATCAAGAACTTTACAAAATGTTCAGGATTCAAATCACTATTTTAACACCTTTAATCTCCACTTTTTTCTTCTAATCCTGATGTCAAGCACAGTTTTTGTCAGGCACCCTTTCGTAACAAGCGCGTATCTGCATTCGGAGAATGAGACTAAAGAAATTTGTAATGCACATCACATGCTTATATATACGCTGAAGAACTTTTAGACTCACCATAGACGATTAGAATCAGTTTGGCGTAAAGTCTTTTCCTGCAAAATCATTATCCGTGTTCCATGATCGAGGTTGTACTTTCTCAAAACATCTTCAACCGTTTGACGTGAACCAACGCCAAAAAGTGTAAGTGGTTTTTGCATGTAAAGTAAGTTAGTAGCACTTCAATTTTGACAAGTCAAATATAATGCTACTATATATTAACAATATAGAAATTCACTCACCATTATTCCCATGGTTGAGGCTGCAATGCCGCGAGGCCTGGGCCATTTCAGAGGATGACGATCATCACTCCTTTCGTAAATAAATACACAAAGTATTAAATGAGTTTTTTTTTGAATATACCTACCTTAACAGCTTCAGAATATCCTCCAACATTTGATCGGAGTCTTTCCTCACTGTTATTGAATATTCACGATTTTTATGTACTCAGCTAGCACACAGCTGTTTAGAGCTCCACGAATCGCTCTTTGCGTTCCTCCAAATCCATGACTGCAACATTACATATAGCAAAGGTTGGCTTTGCGCAGATGGGTTTGAGTGCCACGCGGGATGGTACCTCAAACTTGGGTAATTAAACCTTTATCTTTACAACAGCTATAACAATAACAACGCTATAACAATAACAACGAAGCGATTGTGTGAGTAATGGACTTCTTAAATAACATTCAAATACAAACACAACAGGTGAGATCACTTGTTACCAAACTTGTACTTGTCTCGTTCCTATCCGCGATCTGTTCCTCGGCGGCGCCTCCTTATATAGCCCGCGGGGTCCATAGTCCGCGGTTTGGTCTACTTGCCCTCCTGCAATCTAAAAGTCGCCTTTGGCGACATTACAATTGATTACTAGCATGGGTATCATCGCAAGAACAACTACAACAAAGAAAGACAGAACTACAAATGAAACTATTAGTCCTAAATGGCCTAAATTATATGTAAATCTTTGAAGGACTTCTTTGTAGCGATTTGCCGTGTAGCACGTTTCCAATTTGTTACTATAGCATCTTTACTACATTTACATAAAACTACATGACATAAGCCCATATAATGGCAACGCCATAGCTAATTCAATAATATTGAATTTAACGTGCAAATTAACATAAGGGGACAGGTTGTTACCTTACAACAAGGTTAGTCTAGTTTCAGTTCCTTTATTATTATTTTTTTCCACTAATACTACCGATGGGGTTCAGCATGTAGCTACTAGCATAGGAGGATAAGTACTGCGCCTCCCTGTATTACTTTTCATAGGGAGCGCCAACCCCTGGAAGCAGTCCTTCCAAAACTTTTTGAACAACCTTCTCTATAGTAAGGAATTGAGCCGTTCTTTATCTTAGATCCTAGGCTTAAAAGTAAACAAAGTACACTTAGCATTCACACATCATCTTCTTATTTTTAAGGCTTTTCTTTCATTAGGAGTAAGGTAGATGGCAAATACAACCTACAAAATTTCGGCAATGATAGTGAGGGCACTAATTGTAGAACATCTTGTCGTATATGTAACACCGTAATGATTCATAATAATTACTTACGATCCTACTAACTTATGTATCAAAATATATAAAATTCAAATTCTAATTGCTATTCAAAAAATGTAGTTTATTTTCTTACATGCTCTACATGTGGCTTCCAATATGTATGTTTTACCAGGAGAAGACTATACAATAGAAATGAACACTTAAGAGGTATAAAAAGTAGACAAGATAACAAAGGGGTTCTTCTATAGGCATTACTGTACAGGTAATTGTACTTCACATAGCTTTAAAGCCACATTTGAGATCCCTCCAGAAAATGCAGACTTCAATATACTTGAGATAAGAAACTACTCTGGATCAAATTATCAATGACACCCACACTTTTTGGATTCAATGATAACATAAGAGGCTATGGTAATCTTACTAATATTATTAACACACAGTTATAAAAAATCACACTTACTTCACTCTAAAAATTACTAAACAAAGACACAATCGAGGCTACAATAAAAAAGTGTACACAAGAAAACTGAAGCTATTGTAAATACGATAATTGCTGAAATTCAATAATTCGTTGCTGATAATCCCAAATATTATGACCTCTATCTGATCAAAAGTAAAAATAAAAAAATACATCTCTTCTTTAATCATTATATTAGATCGCTCCGAATAATGTCGCTTTTTTCAAATGGACGCCACTTCTCGTGGAACCAAGATTTTCGAGGAATCTTGGAAGCATTCGATGCAGCACCTCTTTCCAACGGTTATGCGATCATTGCATAATATTTAATGAACTCTCAAAAAATTACCAAAACCTACGACTCATGCTTTTTGTCATAGTCAAATTCGGTTATTTTTCTAAATTTTTGTACTGATTCCTCGAAGAAGTGCAAGTAATGGGCAGATAGAGCAAACCCTATAGGATACGAAACAATTTTTTTCTTCTCCTTAGCTCTCCTCTCAGAATTTCTAAAACCGACTCTTTAATGCTGTCAAATTCCATATTTGGTCAACTAAAACCCCACAGAACAATAATCGGCGAGCAATTTGGGTGTCATTCGACGCAGCTTTTTTCGTCATTCTACTGGTTGTTCACTGTTTCCGATTCATAAAGTTTCCCTGGATAAAATCATCAAAATTCAGATTTTCCAAAGTGCCCCAAACTACCCGGAATTTTTAAAAGTTGCTAATCTGAAGCGGCAAATGCTCATTTGCTTTGTAAAAAATTGTCAAACCATAATCCATTTTTGTAGCTTTCAAAGTCCAAAGATTTACTGCTTTTTGATGCATTTGTGTCTACGACGAGCATGCTAGAATTCGGTGGTTTCATAAATCTATACAAAAATTATGACGAGCCCAATGCCCAAAAGGAATTTAGAAGTCGTATGTGGTATTTTTTTTTACTAGCACTTCAGGCCAAAAAAGTGTTCGTCATCTAAAACTAATTACATCAATTTAAAACTTCCTTATTACAGTAATATTCTTGATAATACCAATACCAACAAGATGATTGATAATCACATGGTTAAAAGCCTGATTGAAAGAAACACTTCCAAACCATACTTACCTATAAGATTGATTTATCAGTACCCTAAATAATTATCTAGTTACATCTATAATTATAACATGTTCCTTCGCATTCTTACAGTTCTTGACATTACTAAGGTATATGCTGGAACTATAAGAAATTTAATGACTCTACATATAAAGACATAGTCACGTGATATCGATGTATTCAAAGATGAGCCTATCCATAAGGTTTTGCTCAGGGCACCAAGTTTCGGTACAGTTCATACTACTCTGCTAGTCAAATCAAAAACTTCTGGTTAGATCTTTTTTAAGACCACCAGTATAAAACCATAAAAGCAGATATGCCTTAACAAACGAATCAACTCATTATATTTATGATACTTCATGTAGATCTTCTATTAGGTCGTCCCGAAAGTTCTTTCGCACCATTTTCAAAAATTCATAACTTCTGATTTTTCCAACCAATTTACCTGCTCTTATTTTCGTATGTAAGAGTAAGTCATGCTCTTCATAACGACATCTTAGCTGCTCACAGCTGATCATCTGTTGCTTAGATAGGAGCTGTAGAAGAAAACTAATCAAAATTCGAATTTTTCGCGTAGGGTCATAAAAAATCGAAACTTGCAACAAAAAACGGAGCATTCAGTATTATAGGTTCTTTCACCAGCTCTTTCTAGCTGTGCAAAGTTACAAAGTTTTTGCGCCGATTGAGCGTCTCTATGAAAAGTTACGATTTTCGAGCAAGCAATACAAAAGGGCAAATTTGATTTATTTTGGCATTTTTCAGGGGAATCATAACCTTTCATAGAGACAACCAATCGGCGCAAATTTTGCACAGTAGAAAGAGCTGGTGAAAGAACCTATAATACTGAATGCTCCGATTTTTGTTGCAAAATTCCGATTTTTTATGTCCCTACAAGAAAAATTCGAATTTTGACTAATCTCTTCTACAGCTCCTATCTAAGCAACAGATGATCAGTTGTAAGCAGCTAAGATGTCATTGCAAAGAGCTTGACTTACTCTTTCATAAAAAAAAATAAGAGCAGTCAAATCGGTTGGAAAAATCAGAAGTTATGAATTTTTGAAAATGGTGCGAAAGAACTTTCGGGACGACCTAATAATAAACATCGTTATCGGTTGCTTCTTTCCAACACTTACATAGAAGATAGCAATTTTCCAGCATCAAATCTAAGATATTTACAAGAATTCTTTATTTTTTGTCCCCTAGATAAGCCTAACTCCGACTGGCATAATTTGTAAAAAAAAACTATACCTCAACATTTTGGATTGATGAACTGAGTGAGAATAATAATGCAAATAGTTTACCTATATACAATTATCCCGGAACTATAAATACTCAAAACATTATTGATAGGCACATTAGTCTGACTGATAATCTTAAGTTAAAAGCCACTGAAAATCCAGTTATTCCCAATATCTACTGTATTCCCAAATTCCATAAAGATTCTATCAAATTTAGATTTATTACCGGAGCTTTCAGCAGCAGTATAAAACCATTGTTAATAGAGTTGACTCAAATTTTTACATTATAAGAACTCATTTCTAAAACTATGCCAGAGTAGTTTATCCCAATAAAAAGTGCCTAGAAACATACTGGTCCATTAACAATATAAATATTTCCTACGAATTACAGACTATGTATGGTAAATATCTCAAGCTTTATTCAGCAGATTTTACTAATATGTTTACCAACTACTCCATAATGTTATTATAAAAAATCTAACAGATATTCTTAAGATTTGCATGAAGAACAGCAGTAGCAAATATATTACTTGTACTAACAATAAAATTTACTACTGCAATACTCCAGCTGGAAAACCAAATCAAAGGAGCTACATAATTACAGACCTAGTATACATGACGCAGTATGTTATTGAAAATAATTCTAGTAAAATTGGTAAACATCCTTTTGAACAGAAAGTAGGTGTCCCGCAAGACAGTAACGGTAGCCCTGTAATAGCAGAATTCACTTTAACATATTTAGAATATTACGCTGTTAATTACCCCAAAACAAATATGCTATTCAAGCCTTTTAGATACATGGATAACCTATTAGTTTTTCATAATCAAGAAGAGTCAAGAATAGCCAGTATGCTTAAGGATACATATAATAACATCTTAGAATTTGAAAGTACTCATCTTACTGATTTTCAGTGTAACTTTCTTGGCCTTCATGATGTAATCATTAATGATAATATTATTAAGCAACAATAAAATAAAATAGATCAATTTCAATTCAAAGTAAACATGTGCACACAAGCTCGTTCTCATTTGAGTATCAACATCAAAATAGCTATCGTATATGGTGAAATTCTAAGAATTTATAGAACTTATACATTTTTTGAGAATTTTGTGGAAATATTGTTAATTTATCAATCAACTGTTGCTACTAGAATATTCGCCTAACACAATAGCTAATACGCTAATCAAATGTTTAACATTTAACAAAAGCATTTCTGCAAAACATTTGAAATTACATTCTTTCAAAAATACAAAAAAATTTATTAGATTATTGTTTCAAAGGCTTGAACTTCTTTGATCTTCAAAAATTCGATCCTCAAATTTCTTTGATCTTTTCGCTCTCCCCTTAAAATATAAACAGAGTTCCTCTAGCTCATTTCTATTTATTTCTGCTATCACCACTCTTCCCTACTGGATGAGCCTCGGGAGTCGTCTACATTACACCCTAACCTGTATAGGGATAGAGGCAAACCAGGCTGTGCGGTATTCAAACACTGTGTTTACTTATTTAACTGAGCCCAACCTGGCAACCGCGGTGTTAAGGTTGTGACAGCGAATGCCAAAAAATTCAATATCACTGCAATTATGAAGATTGACAAAGTATTTCAAATGTCTAAATCAATATTCACTTAAGACTGCTAACTGTTATGAGCTCCACAACAGCACATTCTTGTGAATCGTGTGCAGCGTCTTACAAGTGTGTTCAGGAGAGGGAAAGAGCTAAGTCAAAGGAAAAGGGCATACCAGCCAAAAAAAATTCAGTAACGCTATGTCAGCCCAATATCCGACTCATATTCAAAAACTCATTGACCAAAAACGGAGGCTTTTCGATATTTTGGAAAACCCTCTGACTAATTCTTCATACTTAAAAGTCTGTTCGGATTTGGATTATCATCTGAAGAAGTTTCTGAAAAATTATGAGCGTCGGTTATCTTCTGAAGCATCTTTGAAGAAGCTATTCAGATATATGCACAATAAATTACATACTAACACCACTTCCTCTTTTTTGTTGGACAGTTTCAATAAAGTATGTGCGAGTGATGGTGAAAAGGCAACTGCCTTGGTTAAATACTTTGCTAGTGTGTATTCTCCACCTAGTCAAGTGTTTCAACCATTAGCTGAAGCTTCTGATGCCATAAGCAGCTGTGACATGGTATTTTCGACGTGCTGATGTGAGATTAATTCTCAGCTCCCTCAAATCTTCATGCACGGAGCCCTACGGCGGTATACCTTCAATTATTTACAAGAAGTGTGCAGAAATCTTGTCGGAGCCTCTATGTGACATTTTCAATCTTTCCATGTACTTCGGTGAAGTTCCTGGATTATGGAAGGAAGCCATGGTTACTCCTATCCCGAAATCCTCTATAGCAAATAAAGTATCCGAATTCCGCCCCATAAGCTTGCTTCCCACTCCCGTGAAAGTGATGGAAATCATAAGAAATAAGCTTGTCTGTTGGATCAAGAAACATAAAAAGATTCCACCGGAACTCCACGGCTTTGTTGCTGGGAGGAGTACCACTACTAATTTATGAAAAGTGTTTTTGAGTGGAGAAAAGCTCTCAACTTCAATATGTCAGTTGATATCATTTACGTGGACCTCTCAAAAGCCTTTGATAAGATTCCCCATGAACTGCTAATGTGGAAACTTCAGAATTTTGGCATCTCTGGGAAGCTTTTGACGTGGTTTGAGTCCCACCTTTCAGACAGATTTATGACAGTGAGAATGAGACAGTCTTTTTCTGGTCGATATCACTGTTCTAGTGGTGTCCCCCAAGGTGGGGTGCTATCTCCACTACTGTTTCTGATATTTACTTTTAATCTCCCAGATTTGATGAATTCTAAAGGGATCAAATTTCAAACTTATGCCGATGATATCAAGATGTACGCTTTTTACGAGGAGCAGAGCCATTGTTGTGTTCATGAGAGACTACAGTGTTCAATCAATGCATTAAATGTCTGGGCCTCGAGAAACGGATTATCTATAAATCCTGATAAATGCTCTTTTCTACATTTAGGCAAGACTTTGCCAGTGAATTACAAAATT
Organism: Cylicocyclus nassatus; assembly: GCA_958299035.1. Taxonomy (NCBI): domain Eukaryota; kingdom Metazoa; phylum Nematoda; class Chromadorea; order Rhabditida; family Strongylidae; genus Cylicocyclus; species Cylicocyclus nassatus. The sequence continues at coordinate 14,634,543 of CATQJL010000112.1, forward strand.
AATGGAAGGAAGTTGGTTCCTTGTTCCGTAGTAAGAGATCTGGGCGTGTATGTGGATTCTAAACTTGATTTTAAAGAGCACATTGACTACGCAATAAAGAAAGCCTATTCTTCATTAATTTCAATTTTTCGAAACATCCACAGTCCTGACCCTGTTATTTTGACGAAATTATACAAGGCTTATGTGGTTCCTCATTTGGAATACTGTTCCCAGGTGTGGAATCCAGTAAGCATGAAGCAAAGTTCTAAAGTTGAAAAAGTACAGCGCAATTTCACAAGAATGGTTTTTTCTCGAACTCAAAATACCTTTGATAGAACAGTACCAGATTATAAGGACCAGCTTAAAAGGACTGGATTGAAGTCACTGAGAACCAGAAGAAGTATTGCTGACCTTGTTTTCTGTTTTCGTATTTTGCGAAAAGAGGTAGATCTGAGCGCCAGCAGCTTTTGGGTCTTTAGACCCATTGGCTGCAGACGCTTTAGTTTCAATCTCTGCTATCCTAATCTAAATAAATACAACTATTCTGGACTTTTCAACTTTCTTTTCTACCGCTGCGCACGTTGGTTCCGACGTCTGCCTGCTAAATTATTGTCATCCAAAAATAGTGAGACTTTCAAAAGGGGTTTACAAGAGCTTGATTTAGAAACTATACTGAACTGTGGAAATTACCTCTGTTGATGGTTGCTGTTGGTTGTTCATCCAGATTTTCCGGAGATCCCTCTTATGAAGGGATGTGTGGAGATTGTGGATGAACAACATTGCATAAGTAAACATTCATATTCAGGTTCTTTCAGCTTTGAGTCATGGAAGGATCCTTAATTGGTTGTTGAATTTTTTTTTGTTTTTTTCAACCTCTTTTTCTTACCTTTGTCTCATTTTATTTCGACAATCATTTCTTTTTCAGATTCTTCTACGGCTGTTCTGTCGTGGTTCTATATGTTACTTCGGTTGTTTTATGTACTGCGCCGGCACCGTTTCTACAATGACCGCTGCGGAGGATTTTCTGTTATCTGTTCTGTGTTTACAACTTCCGTGTAACCAAGTTTCTCATTACTTCTTGCATCCTACTGAATCCTGCCCACCTCCAAAATGAAGCCTAAATTTTTCTGTTGGGGCCATGTCAGCTAGCTTGGCACCGGGGGCTCGCTGACACTCCTAAAAGGGAGGATGGTCATGATTTTGTAGGTGGGGGACTCTACAGATGTCTAACTTTGATCTGTTTCTTAGTTCGTACTTCAGTTCTTGGTTTGCTTGGTTGTGTTTCTTATTCCTTTCTTTTTTTTGGTGCACCCTGAGTGTAAATCAAAATAAAAAAATAAAAAAAATACCACTTATTTTCCTCATCAATGTTGAAATGTCTGAGTGCTGTTTTAAGTGATTTATGTTATGTCACTATGTTCGTAGTACATGACATTGTAACCTTTTTTGAGCTTACATTCATTTAACAGCTTGCTCGATGAGAGCAGTAGCGTTGTCACTGTGAGAATTTTACAAGCTACAGCTTTTGGCGTAAGAAGGCCTACGGTACAGTTTTTTGGTCGGCGCGGTCGAAAAAGAAATGCGTTGGAAGCGCCGCTTGTGTATAACTCTCCTGAAAGCCAGTTTTCCACAAAGAAAGAGGTATCATCGAAAAGAGCTCATTCTAATCTACCCAAATCTGCGATTACCTACTGCAAAAGCTTGCCTTGTTAACTTTCGGTGAACCCAACCTGGCAACCGCGGTCCTAAAATTGCCAGCTCGTAATCAATAATATGGCGGCAATAATTGACGTCAGCTAAAGGTGATAAAGGTTTTCGCAAAAAGTAGTTGCAGATTTGAACAGATTGGAATGAGTTTTTTCCAATGAAACCTTTTTGTGGAAATCTAGCTTTCAGAAAAGTTATACAGAAGCGGCACTTCCGACACTTGATTTCAAGCGGCGCTGACGCTATCTTACTTAGCGATTTTTGGTGTAACATGTAGTGGTTTTAATTTGAGTATGGAGGAGAGAGCGGACAGCGGGAGTGGATATAAAAGAATCAAAATTCTGAAAATGGTTTATGTGGATGAAATATTACTTAACATTTTTATTTCATTTTTCAACCGGTTGATTCACTATTCCATCAATAATTAATTCGGCTTTATAGAATTTCGGGGTTACATGAGCTGCAAAAAATTGAGGCAAATGTGAGAGGGTGTAAGAGAACATTCTCATTTTGATAGATCCTTCTTCATGTCCTTCCTATCCTGATCCAAATGAAAAGTTTTTGCCATCGCCACTGGCTGTTTAATGTAAAATTTAATATTCCTTTTCTGCCTTTCTGTCGTTTCTGTCTCACTTAGAGCAAATTCATGAAATTCACTACTTTTTTGTCTTGGACATTCTGTTTATCCTTGTGCTTAAAGCCGATTAGGTGTTACTGTATATTTTTTGGTCTATCCAATCTGTAGCCGGGATGCCCATTTTCCTTTTTCGAAGAAACTATCTCTTTGTTACAAGTAACCCCTGCTTAATAAAGCACTGCACGAGTAGTAATTGCAAATTTAATGGAAACAACTAGCTTGGCATTTCTGACTATCATGATGGTTCGGAAACAGGCCGCAACTCCTCAATGGAAAAAGGCACATATTAGCACATTTCATACAACAACACTCAATTCTCAGTCCAAAGCTAAGGGAATTATTTGGCTTTGGAACCCCGTGCGAGGCGCAGTCTGTCCAGATAGCACTTTTGAGCGCAATACTCATAATGGTTCAGATGCGGGAAAATGTATTGTCGGAAAACGTCGGCATTAGCTTTCTTTTCTTGCATGACATTGTAGTCAGGACACTGTAAAAGGAAAGTCATAGCAGCTAATATACAACACTGAAGTAAATTTGTCACCAGTTGAGAGAACAGCGATCAATGAAGAAGCCGGTGGTGCAGGTACTTCAGGCTCTTCGCCAGGTGAGGTCACGCTAGAAGAACCGCTATCGCTAGAAGAACCGCTATCGCTGGAGGAACTGCTATCGCTGGAAGAACTGCTACCGATCGAAGAAATACCTTTGCTAGAAAGATTTTGCCGCTAAGCCGGTTGCAATGGCTCCAATTCAAAACCACCAGCAACCACCATCTTCAGCTTCCTGACCGTATACAGACGCCAGAAGTACAACAAACAACAACTTGTCAAAGAACATGTTGTCTAGGGGTGGCCCTGCAATTCTTTGTGATCATAATTAACATACTGTTAAGAATTGCAGAACATCGCATCAGAGAAATTTTGACTCCTTGAGTAATAGTAGCAATGATGGATATTCATGGAATTTTACGAGAATGCTGGGTAAGCTAATTCTTTCAACCGCGGGGCCCGGCACGCGTTGGTTTGGAGGTTTTTAGAAAAGAAGTCCCCCTTGACTTCGCGAAAATTTACGAAGTCCCTCTCGACGTAAAAATCAGTAGGGAAACCCTTATTCAACCAAACTAGCAACAAAAAAGCGAAAAAAGCGCATTTTGAGGTATGTAATATAACAAAAAGCAAAAAGAAAACATTTCGAGTCGATTGAAGGCTCTGCCATTGGGTATAGTACCATTTTGATGCTGGGAATGTCGAGAATCTCCTAGGCCAGCCAAATCTGTAGCCTCAACAATCCTGCGATGCATTTTTCGCCACATATTTAAAAGGACACCGCAAGTGATTGGAGCGCGATATCTATCAACGCGTAGAATTATACTACTTTTGACTCAAAAAAGGGAAGAGGCAATGGTTTGATCCGCTCTCTTCACTGTATGATAGATTCTTGACCGTTCTAATCGTCCAAATCAAAAAGGTCCAAAACTTATGTGAACTCTCCGATATTTATGCTCCGAACCAACCCAGTTGGTTTGGTAGTTGGTCTAGAAACCAACAAATTCGAGAAGGATATTAGGACACATAAGTTTTGTGAACTTTTTACATAACATAGTTTGGAGTAATATTGTATACTCATAGCCCAAATTCGGAGCCATGTGATTGTTTGTGCGCTGTAAACAAGCCATTTGTTTGTTTGAATCTTGCATTTGAAATTCGCGCGCTTGCGAAAGAACACGTTCAACTCGTGAAGCCTGACATGTTCGTCGTGTTTTTTTTTGGCGCTTCCTCCAGGACCTCATAAAAACGATGCCCCCGTTGCTTCTAACTCCATAAACGAAGTCCAGTTTGACCCCAAACCATCGGTGCCGGGCCCTGCCGTAGCGACAATTTGGTAATTAGTCACAGTACCTCAGACGGTTGCTGCTATCTTTTCTGTCATCCGGGCCCATTTTTTTCCGAAAGAGAAGTAGTGAAGCGTGCGCTTCGTTCTCAAATCGTATAATCCTATTTTTTAGACTGCTGGTCCGCTACGTTTCAGAGGTAACGATCTTCTTTGGCGTTTTTTTCCCGAGGGTCGCTTCCGGCGGCGTGACATAGTATCTTTTGTCGCTCACCGTAGAATGAGAAAAACAAACCAACAAAAAAACTTTTGCAAAACATCTCGATTATTCTTTAGATCAATAGATCTTTGGATTACTTTATCGAACCAAGATGCTCCTTCATCACTCGAAATAGCGAAGGTAAATGCATTGATAATCTTTTTTTTCACGAAACTTGCTTATTGTGTGGTCAATGGTCGATGTCGCAAATTTTTTTGTAAGTAATTTTTGGATTCGGAAATCACTGAACTTGCTCTCGATATAACATAAAACTTTTTTTCACTTCCTTTCACTCTCACTTGTAAGAAATTTTTTTGTCTTCTAGTCCAAATGCTTTGAAAATTTCTACATTCAAAATTTTTCCATAGCATAAATTCCCAGCCAACGTTACTTATGTCAAGAATTCTATCCATTAAGAGTCGTTTCACGAAAATAAAGGAAGGAGTGAGACTTTCCCACTCGCTTTTTGAAAAATAAAGCCTATATAAGAAAAATAGGAAGAATGAGCTTTTTAATATCATTGTGTCAACGGTTCCTTTCCTTTAAAGGCAGCGTCCACCCAGAATTTAACCCTTCATGTTTTCGTCATTCTGGGGCCTTTCCGTGGCCCTGATTAAGTTCCAAACTTCAAACTCTCTAAAATTCACAAAAAACCCGTTTCTTGGGAACCAAGTCTTGAGGGCGCGGACGAGTTTCGAATTGCTCGTTCCCGTCGGCAGGCCAGCGGGAAGGAGCTGCAACTGCATGGGTGCAGTTGCATTGCAGTGTGCAGTGTGCAGCTTCTGCTCACTACCTTGTCAATACGTGTCGGGAGGCACGTATTGACAAGGTAGCGAGCAGTCCCTGGTGGGCGGAGTCTGATATCAGACTCCGCCCAGCCAGGGATTTTCAGGCCCCTTATCTCCATTTAGAGACAACGTTGGAAGACCGGACCAACGCAGATGCCCCTTTTCTGGGGCCTACATTCAGGACCGACACTAATCGGAAGGGGTTAGGTTTAGCCTGGACATTGCCTTTAAACGTGATGTATATAGTCAGTGATATATATACAGGGTGTCCCAAAAAAATGTATCGAACGTTTGATCGTTAATATCTCTCTCCCCTAAAAGTCTTTTGTTTTGCTTTAGGTACCATTTTGTAGAGCTGGCTTCAACTTAGATTTGCATTATAGAACGAATCACCCATCTCTCTTCATTACTGTAGGATTACGGTAGAAACTTGAAACATGTGGGATCAATGTGAAAAAAGCTGCCGTTTCAAAATTTTTCAAATAAATGTGAAAACTTGTGTATTGGGGTTTTTATGGACGCTGAGTTCAATACTCAACTATTCGCAAGATTACGAAGCTTTCTAAATGGTGTAACCGCACTTTTTAGGAACATTGAAAAATGGCCGCTACCTCTTACCTGGCATAACTCTTCAATGAAGCATCATAATAAGTTGGGAACTTTACAGTTATAATCAGCAACTCAAATTAGCCTAGTGTAAAAGGTTTCAAGCTGTTTTGTTTCTTTTCTGGGGCAAAATTTGGCCTTTCGTTGCTTAAAACCCTCTTCGAAGTTTCTACCGTAATCCTACAGTAATGAAGAGAGATGAGTGATTCGTTCTATACTGAAAATCTAAGCTGAAGCCATCTCTACAAAATGGTACCTAAAGCAAGGGAAAAGACTTTTTTAGAAGAGAGATATTAACGATCAAACGTTCGATACATTTTTTTGGGACACCCTGTATATACTGTATAAATGTATATACAGTATGAGAACGTTTGCTTGTTTGACTGTATTGAGCGAAAATATCGTGTAACTATACAGTTATTGACATTTTTGATGCCTTTCCCGTATGTTTATTAAATACTACCTGGGATGTCTAATTGGCTTGGTTCCTGACAACGTAACATGGTAGACCCTCCATCGATCGATATTGATGAAATCGATGTCGATCGATGTCAAAGCAACCTAAACATTCGCCCCACCCCGAAGTGTATGCGTGCATAATCCGGAATTTGAGGAAGGAGTTTACACTTTTGAGACATATGTAAAGACAGACATAAAGGCCACTGCATGACGAAGACCAGAAGCTGTATTAGTTGAGCTGGCGCGAACGCGACGCGCGCGTTCCTCAGCGTTGTAAATCCTGCGCTCTGCGGCTGATAGAGCCGCGTTCGCGCCCAAAGATATTGCGCCTTCATCATGCAGAAGCCTATACAGACCCGTAGACTAGACCTACAGAGATACCCTGTGTCTCATTTGGAATGCATCCGACTCCAACGACTCAGGCTCCGCACGGCCGCTTCGCTCGGGGTTGCACCGCGTCCGCGAACGTGTCGTTCAATCTTTTTCTAAGGCTGGGCGTGACAAAGGCTCAGAGTCGAGCTTCAATCGCTGATTAAGCATGAATAGATGGTAAATGGTCAGACAACACGTTCGCGGATGCAGTGCAACCCCAACCGAAGCGGACTTGCGGGGCCCGGTTCGTCAGAGTCAAATCCATTCTAAATGAGACATAGGGTATCTCTGTAGGTCTGCGGATCTGTATATCTGTCTTCAGATATATTTCAAAATTGAAAACTCCTTCTTCAAATTTTGGACCATGCATGGATATACTTCGGGGCGAGGCAAATGTCTAAGCTGCTTTGACATCAGTCGATATCGATTTTATCAATATGATCGATGGAGGGTCTACCATGTTATGTTGAGAGGGACCAGGCCAATTAGACATCCGAGGTAGTGTTGAATAAATATACGGGAATGACCTACTCTTTCAAGGGCGTCAAAAACTACGTACCTACGTAACTACGTAAATAACAGTATGGTTACACAATATATTCGCCTATTACAATCAAACAAGCAAATCGATCTTTATCCAGTACGTATCAGTGACTATATAGATCACATTTGAAGTGGACAGGTGGTGGAGTGCATAAATCTGTGCATATATGCGAAGCATATAAATATGTGGGATTGAAGATTGTAGGCATTCACTTTTCTTGTTTCCTAATCTAATCTTGTAAGAAATACAACATTCTTTTCGTTTCATTCTTCCAGTACAAGTACACAGTTTGACTTGAAAAAATAACAAAACATTATCACTGCGCAAACTTAACCATTTTAATTTAAATATGGCTTCTCTCAACAACTAAAAAGCTTCTGCACGTTTTTTGCGTCTCTCCGGTTTGCTATTTGTGACGAAAGAAACCCTTTCCATGAAAAAATAGTTAGAGTCACAATTTGAAACCCTATGATTGATTTATTACTGCTACATGATGAAAGAACTAACTTATCCAGCAGTTTTGTAAAATTGGATGATCTCTCTTTTGTGCGATTAGTCGAAAAGTGAAAAACTTCTAATTTATGTTTCGTAAGAATCCTGTCACTATGCATTATAATCATAAATTGCAGGTTGACTCGTGGACAATATGTTCTTTGACAAGCTGCTCCTAGTTGTAGTACTTCTGGCGACTGTTTACGGTCAGGAAGGTGCCCCTGGCTTTGGATTCAAGCCATTTGCTTCGAATTATCTCCCTATTAAGATAAACTCTAGCGAAAGCATCTCTTCTGCCGAAAGCTCTTCCTCCAGCGACAGCAGTTCTTCCAGCGAGAGCAATTCTTCTGACGAGAAGAGTTTGAAGAGAGAAGGACCATTTTCCCCGGAGTACCAACCAAGCCAGCAGAGTATGGGAGACCGATTACAGGAGTAAGCTAATTACTTCAACATTGTGTGTTTGCTTCTATGACTTCTCTTTACAGTGCAAATCCTACCACAACTGCATGACCAGTTACATTAACAGATATAGGATTCAGCCGAAGCATTTCATCCGCTCATATGCGTATGAGCATTGCGCTTTGAAGTGCCGCTTGGAGAAATTGATTGAATACAGAGACAGTCTGAGGAAGGCTAATGCTAATTCCAAAGCCGAATAATCCCCCTTGGTCTTGAGTGACAATAAATTCTCGTTGTGTTTGTGTATCTAAGTTACATGTAACAAGAAATTATAATAATTGCGAGAAAGGAAACATGGACATTCCATTAATGAAGCCGTATAGATCAAAAAATTAGCATCATTACTCTACAGTACAGCTAGTCGACTCCAAACACAAGCAAGATAGGCAGGGTGTCTAAGACAAAACAAATCGTTGATTCAATAGTCGAATCAACACCTCAGTTAGAGATTAATGTGATACTCTGGAGGGAAAAAGTTGATCAGCCTTATGACAATGCATATATCAATTACATATAACTTATGGCACTTATGACACTTTTTCAAATCCCCCATTGCTTGAGTGGGTAAAAAAAATAAAAATTTTCTACTTCCTACGCTATTCTGAATCAAAACAATCTTTACGCTGCTGAGATTAGAACATATGACTCAGTTTATGAAAAGTGGAATGTGACTCCGGAGGAGAAAGAAAGCCACATTAGCTACAGAAAAAAATCACATCCGGCATGTCTTACTGCAAGTGAGAAAGAAAAGATGGAATGTCAAGCAAGCAGTGGAGGTAGCATAAACTTCTTTTTGAAAACGAAGCTGGAAGGAGGGGAGAAGGGGGGGGGGGGGGAGAAGAACGGGTCAAAAAGAAGATTCCCAGATGATATGGTCTTTGATGCCCTCTGGAATTTTTTCAAGAGTTCCCTCAATATTTTGCAGCTCGTATTCTTGAAAGCCCCAAAATTTTATAAATCGAATTATTTCTCATGGAAATTGTGCATAGAGTTATTTTACTGGTTGAAAAAAAACAGAGTGATTTGCATTATTTTATGACCCACATAACACCAGTTTACAAAATTTTTTAACCCATCCTATTATCTACCCCTCTGCGCAACTGTCCACTAAACTTTAATGAGAATTATTATATTAAGAGTTACAGCATAAAATCGCAAAGTTGGAAGTTTCTTCAGCTCAAAGCAGGGTAAGACTGTAAAATTTGCAGTTGTGATAATTCATTGCCTTTAAGAAGGCCACCCAGCAAATGCAAATGCTAATAAAGTTACAATATCATGTACTACGTTGTGGTCTGTCATATTGAGCAGCACCCAAAATTTCAACTAAAATAATGAGAGATAATTGTAATTTATACGCAGACTAGAGTCTGAATTACTTAGCAAGTCGTCACCTTTTTTTTTGGATTGGCTCCTTCTCTCTCCTCCTTTCACTTGCAGAACGCTGCACGCGATTCATAAAAATATGCAGTTTTGAAGCCCATCTACAATTTTTCGTGTGAGGTACTGTTTGAATCTTCGGGCAGCTTTCGTTCAAAAAAAAAAGACCAAGATTACTTCATACGACAATCAAGTCAAAAATCAAAAACTTTTTTGTAAGTTAGTCAAATGGTACTAACTGGTTGTCAATGTAGCTTACTTTGAAGCCCATCTACAATTTTTCGTGTGAGGTACTGTTTGAATCTTCGGGCAGCTTTCGTTCAAAAAAAAAAAGACCAAGATTACTTCATACGACAATCAAGTCAAAAATCAAAAACTTTTTTGTAAGTTAGTCAAATGGTACTAACTGGTTGTCAATGTAGCTTACTAAATGAGAAGGTATTAGGGTGTCTCATAATTTCTTACCATACTACAAGCGCCGTATTTTTGCATCTTTCCTTCATCCGATGTGCCTTAAGTAATCATTCGACAAGGCAAAGCAAGCTCTACAACATGGCCATCAATAGTCTGCCCAACTCATATCCCACGTGAAGTTTTGAGCTGAAATTTGATAGTAGTGTAAGAGATCCTGTTATGTGATATGCATAGCTATGATTCATCTGTTCAGGGCGTGGCCAGACAGTTCGCCGCATCGGGGAGTCTTCCTCTCTGGCAGGCCGCCGGACGGTCGTATCCGACTTCATCACCTTCTTCCGCTGCTGCGGACCCTCCTCGTATCCACCGCCAACCCACGTTGTAGATCACCATTGAACTCATCCTCGCTGTATTGTTTGTTACTCTTCTATCCGCCTTACCGATAAACCTAGTATTCGATCCTGTATTCGCTACTAGTATAATAGCCGCTTCCACGGCGCAACGCTTACTGGTAGCAGCGAGTTTCCGCCCCTGGGAGAAGGTGAGTCTCTTTCATTCGGACCTGATGGTCCCCCTGCCAGTAGTCTCATGTTTCCGGAAATTCGTTTCCAATGTTTTTTGCGTTTACCGGGAAGACTCGTAGGTTTTAGTCCGACCCTATTGGGCCGTGAGCCAGAGCGGGCGATATCGCTCTATGTCGCAAGACCAAAAAAAAGAACAAAAAAAAACAAAAAAACAGTACTTTCGAAAAAGGACATTCGTTTGGTTTCTGTCTTTGCTTTTTCGCGAGACTCTGGCCAGGTTTCGCGAGCCTTTTATTAGTACTGTTTCGAATACGTTTTTCCTTTTTCGTACATTTTCATAGTGGATAGATAGTGATAGAACGCCATCAGTAGTTTAGCTTCGGAAGTGATATTGAGCCCAGCAGAGCCGGCAGTGAAGTGAGTGATGAAAAGTGCATTCCCCTGCAGGGATAGTTGAGGTGCGGACCTTTTGTATTGTTCAGTAAAGCGATTTTCAGATGTTTGGGGTTCCGGCGTTCGCCCAATGAAGTAAGTGTAGCGCAGTGACGCGCAGCTGGGCAGGTAAGTGAAATGATGTGTTTTGTCCGCACGTAGTTCCAGCAGTTTTATGCTGGGTAGCCCTATTTTGCAAGCGCGCATAGTTTAACTTGAGCTCCTTAGTTTTGTTGCGCAACATACTAACGATCGATTGCTTTCAGCTTTGTATGGGTACCATTGGCCGTCGGGCCGCCAGATGTGCACGCTGGATGGCACTAAGCAGAACTGTTTGCAACCGACTAATTTCGACTCATGCTTTTGGCGCTTATGGTATATTTATTTATCCGGCATATAGTTCTCTGTTTATCCGTCTCCTCCAGCGCCAGGTACGTTTTTATTAGTTCGTATTGTGAGCCTTAGAATAGTGAAAAGTACTTCCCAATTTTCCGACCTAACTTTTTATCACTGAGTTCTTGATAAGCGTGTTCGCGTCCCCACCCGTATTCTCTTTCTACATGTATATGTATACATGTATAGCTGTACGTTAATCGTAGTGCTCAAGTAAAATCTAGCACATATTTTGCTCGTTTCGCATTTCCCTTTTGCACGGCGCCTCGGAACTGTCGCAGCTGTTCAGCTGTTAACTTCCTTCGCGAAGGAAGTTTTTAAGTCTTTTTGCGGATTGTGCATGCTATAGCTGCGAATTAGTAGCCGCGATCGTGATCACATTTTTGGCACCACTTTTGGCGATGCTTTCTTGCCTTAAGACAAATTTCTTGCTAAATCGGGGGGAATGTCGCAGGTGTTCGGCTGTAGATTTCTTCTATCACATAAGTCTTTTCCTCAGTAAGTCATTTTACAGCCGCGCAGCCGTAAGCTATGCACGTTGGAATTTTCGCAAGCCGGCGTTATCGCGCATTTCGATCTCATGGCCGCTGAGAAAACATTTGAAACAAAACAATATTATAAATCTTTTCTCATGCTCGGTTGATGGGAACCTAGATAATATCGCTGATATGCGGGGCAGTTAGCAAATTCCACGCACTTTTCTTTCGCTGCGATAGGGGGTCGGAGCCTTTGTTGTGAGAACGATTCGAGGCATGTATAAGCTTCGCTTATCCTATATAAGATACTAGTCCCAGCATACAACAAGCACTCCTTAGTTCCCTTCTATTGCCTTGCTGTTCATTGTAAACTTATCGGCCGTTGCTCGCTAAGCATTTGCCTCCGGCATTATTTTGCTTCAAAATCACACTTATTCCAGTGACTTATGAGTCCTGTGACTCGATCCCAAGCGCACCTGGAGCAATCCAGTCAGGCGGATAACAACTCGCCCGTCTCTTCGGAAACCGTGGTGGCGCCGCTGTCCACCGCGCTGTCCGGTTTAGAGGATTCTGCGACGGTACATGGCCGCGACGCCAAGGAGCTGAAGAACGCCGCAACGGAAGCCTTGCTGAATGCTTGGCGTGACGCGAAACGCTCAACTTCCTTGCTTGCCGAACAGGTAAACCAAGGTAACTCTCACTTGCTTCAAGGAATTAATGAGTCTTTCGCAGCCGTCGGCTTGCGTATTGAGCAGCTTCCGTTAGTTGCAACATTTTGCCCTGATGGGCTCCCTACCCGTATTCTCCCATTCAGCGGCGTTTCGCCGTCACAAACATTTGCATTGTGACTGCGTCGCCTTGAAGACGAAATGCGATTGCGTAAGATAGTAACATCTCAGGACAAGGCTAATTACCTTATCGCTCATTTAGAATCAGTGGCACGCGAACGCATTGAGACGCTCACTTCAGAAGCGAAGATCGACTACGACGCTATTGTCAAGCACCTCCGCGGACATTACGAAGGACCGAAGCAGATGGCCGACGCGAGACAAGCGCTCTCTTCCTGCAAGCAGGAGCCAGGTGAGTCTTGCTCGGCGTTTGCGTTCAGGCTGTTGAACCTGCTTCGCGCCGCCACAGGTAAGGATCCCAATCTTCAAGATGATCTTTTCCTCCATGAGTTTCTTCCACGCTTACTCCCCGACTTGCGTTTCCATGTCAGGTTTGCTAATCCGGCGACTTTCGAAGAGGCTCTCGCCGAGGCTGAACGTATCGAAAACCTCCTCGCCGAAGCTGCTGCGGATCGCCTCATCCACCCTTCTCACGCGTCCGCTCCAGTAGCTGTAAGTTCTATTCCAGCTTCTGACATACCTTCCAGGCCACGCCAGGAATATCGTGAACGCTCCTCGTCGCCTCCTCGTTCCCCGAAGGTTAACCGTAAGCGTAATTACTCCACCTTTACTTCTCGTCGCAACAGTCAACGGCGCGTACGTTTTCAGGAGCCTCCGGCACGCAGATCTTCATCGCCGCCTCCCTCGCAGATTTTATGCTACATATGTGATGGCCGAGGACATTTTGCGCAGGAATGCCCCACACGTCGACGACAGCTGCAACAAACAAGTCGGTTTACTTTTCGCCAACGTTCTCGTTCACCTCGTCTTTACAAGCGCTCCCGTTTTTCTTCTCCTATTGATCGCAGTTTCAAACCCAATTTGATGAGCATTTCTTCTTATCCTAACGTCGAACTAGAAGACGCACGTAAACAGTAAGAGTCTCTCTCTCTCTCAAACAAAGTCAGGCAGCTCTCGAAAATTCCAACGCAAGAGTTTCGGCTTTAGTCCAACGAAACGATGAGCTGGCCCGCAAAGCTTTTGGTGACGTCTCTCCTTCTTCCTCACTTTCCACACCGCGTATCAATTGCCTTTTTATCGCGGGCGCACTCGCATCTTGCCTTTCCGTCGCCCAGTCTTCACGGCCAGTTTGGTTGTGCCCTCGAGAATCTACTGATCCTTTAAGTTACATACCATCTACTCATAACTGCTCCTATCTCTTACCAAATTTAACGGGCAGTCCTGTCATCGCTTCCATTCACCTTTATCGCCCGAACTCTAAGCGCTATGACACCCCCGCCGTGTTGTGCAGAATAGTAGAACAGTCGGTGACGTATGGTGTTAACTTTTTCGGAGCGCGACACCAATCTTTTACCGAAACCTATAAGACAGTTTCGGTAGAACATTGTCGTCAAATGCGTCAGTATCACAAATGCGAGCATGGAGTGATGCAAGAAGTGGAGGGTTCGTATAAGACGACTAACACTCTATCTTTTCAGTTCCCCTCTGCACCCTTTGGTTGCTGCACCGATTATCATTTGATTGTCACTAACTGTTTTGTCACCCCGACTTTCGTTCATGCGCGTCATGGTTCCGAGGTCCCCGATACTGCGGTAGGCGATGCCTCACATTGCGCCTACAAGGATGGATTTTGCACCCTTAAGGAAGGGTCGGTGTTACTTTGGACTCCCTCACCAGAAGAACTTTGTGCCTATATTCCAGTTTCTAAGATGCGCGGCCATCTTTTAGGCAATATCTGGATAAGCGACTCCAAGGAATTTGCTCTGTCTTGGCGCAATAGTAGCCCCACCACAACTGACTGCGGGCGTACCCTGACGATCACGGACCAGGGCTATGCAATCGCCCCGGTTCGAAGGGTATTACGCTCTGCCCCTCCCCAGGTTGGCGTAGTAACTTCCAATCAGCTGGCTGCCCAGCTGCTGGCTGTGGAAGATGCCGTCCAGGTTTCCACAACGGCACTGTTTTACCACGCTCTGGCCTCGCTATGTGAACGCACTAATATGCTGGCCTTTTCCCTGCATTCGTCACTTAAATCGGATCCTACATACACGGTACGTAAGCTACTCGCTCGAGAAGACATCGCAGCTACATACTTAGGGAATGGCCTTGTCCAATTACACAATTGCATACGTATCCCAGATTCCAACTACCGCATCATTCCTTTCAATGACACATGCTACGACAAACCGTACATCCACCTGACCTTACCTAGTGGTTCTTCATGGCAGACCTTTGTGGACCCTCACAACTGGCTCGTCACCCCCGACGCCACACCGGTGGCGTGTTCCCGACTTCAACCATTCCTCCTTTGGACTACAGATGGAGTATTCCGGTACGAGGCCACCACGGCCAAGCTCTCGCAGGTCCCCACCCTAGCCATCCGCAATATATCCCTATTTACGGCTTTTCGAGAACCCTTCGCTCCCCCCACGCTTACCATTTTCCACAACCTAGTCCTCACTAACCTAAGCGAAGTAGTGCAAGAACACCAATTGCATGAACTTTGGGCTTCTATGAATCTCGACAAAATTCTTTCAGCCGCAGGACACGATGCTACCAACATACGCAGTTCCTACAGCACGCAATCTTTTGCCGACCGATTTTCTCTTTTCAACCTGCTTGGTATATCTCCGTACAATCTCTGGGTTTCCGCATGCTGTATAGTAGTTACGCTGACTATCTTCAAAACACTACTAATGCTCTACATAACTATTTCATACCCCAATCTCGCATCCCGCCTTTCTTTATCTACCTCGTCACGTCGCCAGCCTCCCGCGGTAGTTCTGCCGCACTCCATGCCGCAGGACCCACCAGCGTCTTCACTCTGCACCCCATCCGCAACAGGAGTCAACGATCAGTCTATCGAATTAGCTCGCTTCGACATCGCATCTACGCGTGTATGGCCGCCTAAACTCTCCATCGCCCCAGTCCAGGTGTTATCTCTCTATAATAATACTGGATTCTTTGTCGCCCAAATCCCGGTTCGGGCAAACGGTATCGCCCTCCTAGGATTAGTCGATACCGGGGCTGCAATTTCGGTGGCCGGACGAGAACTAGCAACTTTGCTAGGCATTTTTCACTTCGATAAAGGCTCGGTTGATTCAGCAGTAGGAATGGCTGGCGTACCAATCACCCTTTTAGGTAGCGCGCAGCTAGAACTTCAAGTAGGCACTACCACCATAATTGCTACTGTTCATTTCACAAATGGCTCGTGCATTCCCCGCGCAGCCGACGCGTTTAACCTAATCATGGGCAATAATCTTCTGTCACAGCTCCCGTCATGGTCCATTGATTACGCAAGACGCCTTTTCTCGGTAAACGGTGAACCAATTCGTATCCTGACTACCTTTCCTAGCGCTACCCCGGAAGACGGCGAGATGGTTGTTCGTGTTTCAGAAACGACACCGCTACGGCCTTGCTCGGAAACGTATGTGCCCTGCTATACATCCACACCACCGTCAACTCCAGTAATGCTCGTCAACCAATCACAGGAACTACTCCACAATTCGTTATTCGTCACGCCAACCGTCTTTTCATCAGGTACGACTCGCGTTCTGGTCGCTAATCCTTCCAATACTGCTTTCGTATTATATAAAGATCAAAAGTTAGCAACCGCCGTCTCTCTGCGCGACGAGAACGGCGCTCTCTATGAACCGCCCAGTTTTTAGCACCACCTTGTTGGCGTTACAACCAAAAAAGGCGGCTGACTGTCGCCCTTCATCCGTAGACACTTGTCAGCCGGTTGTAGATCTCAGTAAAGCTGAGGTCTCGGCGATTGAAAAAGAACAGCTTCAGGCATTCTTCTTTGAATTTCGCGATCGTATCTCGCATAGCTCGTACGACCTTGGGTCCTATGACCATGATGTCATCCACATTAAAACTACCACAGAGGTTCCCCCCTCTAAGTTTCGACCCACCCGCATTCCGGTCAAGTTCCGGAAGGAATTGGACGATCACATAAACAAGCTCCTCCAAGCCGGTAGAATAACGGAGAGCGACACCCCGTGGGTTCACAATACCGTTCTCGTCCGGAAGCGAGACGGGTCGCTACGAGTTTGCCTTGACTTTCGCCCCCTCAACGAAATTACCATACCTGACCATTATCCACTTCCGCGAATTGATGACATCCTCGAAAAGATCGTAGGGAACAAGTTTTATACATCCCTAGATCTGGCCTCGGGCTATATGCAACTTTTGCTTTCCCCGGAGAGCCAAGCCAAGTGCGGCTGGGTTACGCACCGAGGCGTCTATCAATTCGTGTATCTCCCTTTTGGCCTTAAAAACGCGGGCGCTTATTTCTGCCGCGCAATGTCACGTATTCTTTCGGGGCTAGAGGCAAACTGCCTTGCCTACATTGACGACATCGTGGTTTTCGACAAAGACTTCCCCAGCCATCTACATTCGTTGCGCAAGGTCTTCTCCCGATTTCGAGACTTCAACATCAAAGTCTCCGGTAAGAAGCTAGTTGACATCGCGCGCTCCAAGGTAACTTTTTTGGGTCATGAGATCTCCGGTAACAGCTACTACCCTTCCGATCGAAACCTGTTAGCCATCAAAAACCTTCAGACCCCAACTTGCGCCAAGGACGTTAAGCGCTTTATCGGAATGGCCAATTTCTTTAGAAAGTTCATACAAAATTTTGCCGAAATCGCGGCACCATTGTACGAGCTATACATATACATACATAGATGAACACATGTACATATATGAACATTATCCACACATACGCACATATATACATGATACATACAAAGACATATACCTACAGATTCACAAAGAGGACTTTTCTAATTAGCTATCAAATAATCGCTGTGCTAATACACAAAAATTTTTGGAAAACAGTTTAAAAGTTCGGGAGAACCCTGGCGTGGTGTTGGGCATAAACTATCCAATGCAGTTTGCACCACGGGTAACGCTCCCCGGCGATGAAGAGGTTCGCCCTAACCTAGGGGAAAATAATCTCCATAAGGAAACTGCATAAGAGTCCAGGAAGGACCGCCTCCGACTCAATGGATTTGAGGTCCCTTAACCAAAACAATTTAACAAGAATAAATCAATGTTCTATGTTGTCCTTGAGTGATAACAACAACAGCGAAAACCGGTTGAGGCTAGTTAATAACCCTGTTTCCTCTGTTACAACAGGAACGAGGTGCAGTAGAAGAAACTGCGAAGTTTGTGACAAAATGATATTCAAGTCATAAACTCAAAGTTCCACAACACGCTACTGCTTCAGAACCAATAAACCTAATATCTCAAATTGTGACGCAAGAAATGTAATTTACATGGTAACTTGCCTTACTTGTAAACTACAATATGTAGGAGAAACAACACAAACCGTAAGAGCAAGAATTAATCAACATCGCAGAAGTTTTAAAAAACTTAACATAAATACATTCATGGTGAACCACTTTCGAGACACAAGCCATGACCCAAATAATATTAGTATTGAAATTTTAGACCATGTAAGAGAAGAAGAAGATAATGTGAAAAAACAGCTTAGAGAAAAAGAATTGCAGTGGATGCAATATATTGTAACAGCGTACCCCTTCGGGTTTAATGACCAGATAAAAGGATTCGGAAACATTTCAGATAATGTCAACCCACTAGAGAAGAAACAACACCCATACTTTATATGTCCGATTACAGTAAAAAGAATAAGGGGTAAGAAAAGAAGGTCAAAGAAGAAGAAGGAATGTTATGATAGAACAGGAGAAATAGTAACAATAATAGGTAACTTAGCTAGCCACACTCTGTACACATACTTCAGAACATTGAAAAAGGCAGACATAAATCGCTTAATAGATTTTACTTTTACAAGTGATTTTTCACGACTAAATTTTGAACATAAATATAAAATATATTCATTAGTAGCAACACCTTTTGGGGGAGGAAAGAGAAAGAAGAAGTACACAGAGAGGAAATCAAGGTCATAATACCATATCAAGGTCCTATTATGGAAAGACTGAAATTATCTAAGTTATGTAACACTTCACATATCCAACGCATATTAACGGAGCAATTACACGTAGATAACGTGAAAGATATTAGAGTACGAGTTCAGTACACTTTGAAGAAACCTTTGGCCTTGGAAATACAATTACCACAGCTTCCTCAAAGGTATACATAATGTCTCAGAAGAGGCAATAAATAATCAGACATGTGACTGCAGCAAATATCCGGAATATATAGACACATATCATAAACACATTTGCACAGGAAGCTTAGATTTCATACGTGATAATAACTTACGAAATGTATTGAATAAAGGAACCAAATACAGAAGACACACTATAGTTACAAAAGCAGAAGTTAAGGAGGTGTTAGATGAACTAGCTAAACAGTTAACAATAAAATATACAAACAAATTCCACACTTCAACTGCTAATAAGGAAACAATAAATAAGAAGTTAACTGAATATTTCAGAAATAAAACTAAGTGTAAGCTTTATAACATATATGACAATAACTTAGTCGAGTGCGATGAATATGATAAAGATGCTCTCAATAGAATACAAAAAAGCTTCGTAATTACTCCAATAGATAAAGCAAGTGCAAATTTCAGTTTTACATGCAAGAGGTTCTACCTCCAAATGATCAAGAAAGAAATGGATCAGACAAACGTAGAAGGTCTTACCTATATACCAACTTCAATTCAAGTAAATGAGATACGAAGTAAACATAAACACTTATTAAACAGCTTGAGACTTAAATATGATGAAAAGTTCAATGAAGTACCTAGAATATATGGAATTCCGAAAATGCACAAAAATCCCATAAAATTTAGATATATAACCGGAGCAAAAAGAAGCACAATTAAGCCACTTACTACATTACTTCAGCTCATATTAGCTCATATTAGAAAACATTTTGCTAATTATTGTAAAGTTATTAAGAATAGGAATAAAATTAAACATTTTTGGGCTATAGAAAACAGTAGTGAGGTAGTGAGAGACTTAGCCTCTGCTAAAGGAAACTTAGAAGTGTATTCGGCCGATTTCTCCAGTCTATTCACAAGTCTTCCACATAGTGTCGTTAGACGCAATTTGAAGAATCTCATACATTTATGTATGAAAGGATATAAGTACATCAAAGTGAATGGTAACAGAGTATCATATGCAAACACAAACGTAACACAAGGAAAGTTTTATCAAATAGAAGACGTTATGTATATGATAGATTCACTATTATCATCAAGCTTTTTGTACTTTGGGGGAACAATATATCAACAAATAAGGGGTATCCCTCAGGGTGCATCGTGCAGTCCGCAGATGGCAGATCTTACCTTAGCATTTTTTGAATATGAATTTATGCGAAATCAAATAGGAACTTTGGATAACCAGAAAAGATTCATGTTTAACCATACGTATAGGTACATAGACGACATCCTACACGTATCACCTTTTGCAGTAGATTTCGAAAGAATGGTGGAAGCCATATATGACCAGTCTCTAAAGATTGAAAAAACCAATACAGAAAGAACGACAACAAATTTTTTGGACCTCACCATAGAAATTAGAGTCAATTTTGTCAGATTTAGTCTATATAATAAAACAGACGATTACAATTTCAAAGTTATTAGATACCCCCACTGGTTATCAAACATACCTCGATATATACTAACCAATACTTTGACAACCGAGGTATTACGAATTTATCGGAACTGTACATCTTATACAGATTTTAGAGATAGATTAGTGGAACTTAGCCATATATTGAAGCGTAACGGATGGGATAGTAGCAACTTCATACATGCTTTGTTCCATACCTTGTATAACAGGCCAAATATTTTACGTAAGTACGAGTTCTACACCGCAGTACACCTCCCACTACTCCATGACTTACGTGCGACCTGGCAATAAGCCAACGCGCTATATTCGGGCGGGAGGACAATTGAGGACAAGATATAAGACCTCAGCAGGGAATAAGTGCCATTCATTGTCACAGCGTTAGTATGGTTTTCACCTCATTCTCCTTTCTTCCTCCACTCCTCTTCAAATTAGATTATACTAGGTTCTAGTATCTCTTTTACGCTTTCTTGCGAAGTACTGATGAGGGGCAGCAAGAAAGCCACATTACCGGTATACTTCTAAGCCCCGAAACCGGTGTGTGAAATTTATTGGCTAACACTAGGTGATACTAGGCTTTCGTGTTTCTTTTACAACCTTATTCTCTTTTGTTTACTAAAGGAAAAGCGAAATTTGTTTGGTCCACCCGACAGGAGGAAGACTCCCCGATGCGGCGAACTGTCTGGCCACGCCCTGAACAGATGAATCATAGCTATGCATATCACATAACAGGATCTCTTACAAACAGGCTAACAGGCTTCAGGACCGCGAAGGCCCTTTCCGTAATTACCGACTTGACCCCCGCGAAGCACGAATCCGTATGCTGCAGTTGTTCAACGCCGCAGCCTCTGCTCTGGCCGCCGTGAAGACCGACGCCGACGACCGACAAGTCCACTGGATTGAACCCGTTGTCCCTTCTCTCAGGCTATACCCACTACAGATCTACTTCACCATTCCCAACATGATTTCAGAACGCGGCTGGGAAAGAGGTCGCCCTGTAGAGTTGTGGCTCGAGGAGTCCCACCACACTTTCATCGTCAAGGTTCACCAGGTCACATTTGATACCGAAGCACGACAACTGCGCATCACTGTCATCGCTCACCCGTGGTCCCACAAAAGCCTAACGGACGCCGCTGAACGATGGGGAAGACCCCTCGGCACCGAACTTCTCCTGGACGGTGCGGTACGTCTCGGCCCAATCCCAACCACTATTGAGCCCGCCTACGAAGCCATCGCAAAGATGAATTTTTTCGAGAACATCCGCGACGGAACGCCAGCGAACACGGCAGTTACCAGGATCTATGCGCACGAACCCCCGATCACGGAAGCCGACCATCGTACTAGAGTCCACCCTTTGCCCGACGAGGAGACTACAGTACTCTTTCGAAGTGCTCGCGTTACCCTTTCCCAGGATCAACGCCGCGCAGTAAAATTGGGTTGCTCTGATTATTCCATTGCGGCAATCCAAGCCGCATTCGGAACCGGCAAGACGCTCGTTGGAGCAGTGATAGCTTCACGCCTCGTATCCTCTTCCAACCGCAAAATTGTCGTCACCGCCTCCACCAACGCAGCGGTTTCGCAGTTCGCTCAAACGCTCATGGGCTTGGAATCGACCAAAGGCCTTCACCTCCTCCGATACGTCTCCGAGACAGCAGCCTCCGACGACCCTGTACCCCTCCGTGTGGACTTAAACGAAGGCTAAAGTCCCTGGGTGATGATTTCGCCCCTCTACTCAGTAGACGCGATAAGGACATTTGCCGACGATTCAAGACCGGCCGTCTCTGCTTCGAGCGCTACAAGGGAATGGTCAACCAAGAACTCTCTGAAGACCAACGGGACGAATACATCCTGGCCGAGCAGGAAGTATCCGAAACCATCGAGCACATGATCAAGATCATGTTCAAGGTGCGCTTCCCGCACATCTTGTGCATCACCACATCGTCGCTGCTTTACACTGCAGGACCCAGAGGCATCTTCGAAGCGCACGCTTCGCGCTACGACACCGTGATCGCAGACGAGACATCACAGATACCCGAACCGGTGCTCATTGCCATGATGAACAGGCTCCCGCAGGCGCGCCACGTGTGCATAGGGGATATCCATCAACTGGAACCCCATACCCGCTGTCCCCGAAACTCCAACCCAGCAAAGTTTGGCGCCAAGAGCACGATGGACGTACTCATGTCCTCACCCGCGGTCCCGGTAGCCTCATTGGTTACCACATTCAGATCTCATCCGTTACTCAACGGACTACCTAATGATCTCATTTATGGAGGAACGTTGCAGACTGGTGCGCGCGCCGAGGACAGGTCGATCCTTTTGGATGTCATCGCAGTACCCGATGGTCAAACGCCCTGTCTTTTCATCAATGTCGAGGGCAACGCGGAGCGTGCGGCCAGCAGGTCGTACTTCAACGACGCAGAAGCAGAAGTGTGCCGTAGCATCACCGATCGTCTGCTAGCCCGCCGCATCCGGCCTCAGTCGTTATGCATACTCTGTTTCTATAAGGAACAGTTGCGCCGGATGGACACCTACGCCCGCCATGCCCACATCGAACTTGCCACGGTGGATTCGATTCAGGGGCGCGAAAAGGACATAGTTGTCCTGCTTACCACCAGGACCGACATCGATCCCAATATGCCCGCGGAGTTCCTCGATGACCTAAGCGACTCAACGTCGCCTTGACCAGAGCGCGGCATGGGTTATTCCTCCTGGGGCACGTCCCTTCACTACGCGCAATTCCGTCATGGGCGCAGATCATCCGCTGGGCGGAACAACGACAAGCCGTGGTCCCCGCCGCCGATTTGGGCAGCTTACTGCCAGCTGCATGATGGTAGGATCTTTCCGTTTCATTATGCACCCCCCGCATGATTTTTTTTGGTTCTCACCTCTTTATTTCAGTCCGAGGACGGACTTGTAGGAAAATGGGGAAGGTGTAAGAGATCCTGTTATGTGATATGCATAGCTATGATTCATCTGTTCAGGGCGTGGCCAGACAGTTCGCCGCATCGGGGAGTCTTCCTCTCTGGCAGGCCGCCGGACGGTCGTATCCGACTTCATCACCTTCTTCCGCTGCTGCGGACCCTCCTCGTATCCACCGCCAACCCACGTTGTAGATCACCATTGAACTCATCCTCGCTGTATTGTTTGTTACTCTTCTATCCGCCTTACCGATAAACCTAGTATTCGATCCTGTATTCGCTACTAGTATAATAGCCGCTTCCACGGCGCAACGCTTACTGTAGTTGAAAACGAACTTTTCTGTCAAAAATCGTATCTGCGCTCCAAATCATTTAAAAAACTCCCCATTTATTGTAGCATATGCTTGATACATCGCGTATGCAATTGTACACTTTCCGAATTTTTTCATGATTAGAAGTTAAGAAAAAAATGAGTGAGGTAAAATGGCAAACTCCGCCGCTAGACGTCCTGAGCACCTCTCACGCATGTGATCATATTGCCCATACATACAGAAGTACAATAATGTATTTTTATACTTTGTAGGGGCCTCAGTTCTCGAGAAATGCTAAAGTTTGGGGTAAAAACGTGAAAAAAATTATGAGACAGCCTAATAGATTCGTTTAAAGACGCAAATCATTACTTTTCCGAATAGACACATAGCAAATAAGCATCGTCAAGACTTCCGACTATTTGTTTAACCTAAGTGCTAATTTTGAGTGCATTTGGAAATGACACGATAGCGCTAATTTTGATGTAAACTGACCGAAGTTAAAACTCACTTACTCAACTCACTAATCCGAAAATCCGCTAAATTAGCACTTAGGTTGAACAAATGATCGAAAGTTTTGATGATGCTTACCTGCTATGTACCTATCTGAGAAAAGTAATAATTTGCTTTTTGAATTAATAATCACCTTCTATACTACATTAGTAACCAGTCAGTAACATTTTACTAACTTACCAAAAATTTCTTCTTGATTTTTGTCTTGCCTGTCGTACAAAGTAATCTTAGTTTTTTTTAAGGAAAGCTGTCCGAAGATTCAAACAGTACTTCAAACGGAAAATTGTAGATGGAAGTTTTTGTTGAAATTTTTGTTGTTTGTTTTTGGAACGTTATGCGACGCTAGCTTGATCGGTATAACATATGAAACTGTTCTATGCAACGCAGATTCAAAGTACAATGAAACTAATATAATTCTTAAGAAGCTGAACATTATTGCCTAAGGTTTTGAGTGGATTTGACCTTTGAGCAACGATAGTAGGAGATAAGCCCATTGGAAATCGCGCGTAAAGTAAGGATATTTTGAATCAAACAATTGATCCTTAGATTTACCGTAACATACTTTTTGAAATGAGACTACGATTTAAGTGGCAAAAGTAATGATTATCAACATATCTAGTTTAAGAATACTTTACTGTCATGAATTGATTGACGAGTTCACAACAATGTAACATGAAAACTATGTAAAGTTTCATGCCATGAGTGACTTTGTACGTAAAAATTAAAAAAATTGTAAAAAAATTCTCTGATAAAACTTTGATAGCTCACTACTACATATTTAGCTGTCTACTACATATTTTTGTCGCACTGAAAAATTCCAGAAGTTCGTTCTCGTTTAACTTCTTTAAGCGAATGTTTTAAGGAAGATTATTATAACATGTCGACTATAGAACAATTTGAACGGTATCCAGAATTTTTGTTACTCTTTAAACGAAAACTGCTGTGGCGATGATGTAGTTGAAAATCCATAGAAATGAACTACTGAAGAAGATGAAACGACTACAGTTTGCCTTGTGTTGCCTTTCTTCAAGTTTTTTTGATGCAGAAAACTATAGATTAAATACTTCTGAGCGATATCATTCGATGAATGACAATGAGAGGTACAATATCGCTCACATTTTTTTAAAAAAAAGACGCGAATTTCGCATCATGTATGAACTTATAGCTAACAACAACTAACAACATATAACATATAACTTATAACATGTAACTTAGTATGCGTAATGCACACTATAACGCCAACTGACGAATAGCGAAACTAGAACCTGCTCATTTCCAGTGATTTCCCTTGTTTCCCTGTTTTTTTTGTTTTAGTTGGTTTTGTGTCAGTCAACATTTCAGTCAGCATAGAACACATGTCAGTCAACATAGAACACATTTCTACATTTTGTTAGGCTAGAAAATGTTTTACTGGGGAATTCCTAGTATGGGTGCCGTCGCTAATAGGTCTTAGTATGCAATTTCACATATTAAGTTACGAACGACTCGAGGTTAGATTGATGAAATGTCATTTTTGATGGTCACTCTGTCTGCAGTTCGTCCCATGACCTCGTCCAGGTAGTAAAAAGGTGGCTTTCCAGCTTTTAACATCAAATAAAGCAGGTACCAACATCGACGATCTTACAAAAAGGCATTAGAACTCAAAAACTATGGGGATCAAACTCAAAAATATTCAAAACGCAGCTTGTGTTTATTACTCTCTGCAAACGCATTCCGCTCCCACGTCTCTTGCCTTTTCCGACTTAGAAATTTTATTATCCTTTTGCCTGTATAACAATGGAAAGAAAATGAACGTGTAGGGTTCAAAATTCAAAAAAATGAAACAGAGGCCACATGATATTACAGAAGGATACAAAGAACATTATACGTCTGCAGAAGATATTGCAAGAGAGAATCAAAGCGCTTACACGAACGTAATCGGCTCACAAAATATACCCATTTTTAACACATTTTGCTCTGAACCACTAACCAGCAACGATAACATTCGGATTTTTCCTAAATTTGGAATAAGTCATAGGACTCCAAGTTTTTGTAAGTAAAGCGGCAATCAGATTATTGTAACATTCTGAGAGTATTTGGAGTAATTCAAAATTTGTAGCAATTCAAACACAGACGTTTATAATTTCCCCTGATTCTATTTTTTTCTATTTTTTTCTTCTTTTTTCTTTCACGTATTAGCAGCTAAACGCTCAATTCAACTTCCTCAGCTTGCTATTGAAAGAGGGAAGGAAGGAATAAAAGTCTAAGATCATAAGAATAGACAGTTTATTTATTCAATTGTTTACTACGCACAAGGCGGGCATCCTTGAGGGGAGGGGGGGGGAGGGTTTCTTTAAATTTTTTAGAATCAGGGACACAAAAATTTTGGGAAGCATAGCAATTTTTCCGGAGTGCGTGTGTACCCCCCCCCCCCCGAACGAAAATCCTGGGTATGCCACTAACAAGGGGAAGTAGTTTCGAGTTTGCCTTACCGAGGTCGGTTTCCTAATATACAGCTCATTCCAAATGGCCTTCGACCGATCATCCTTTCCTTGTGAGGCACAAATGGAAAGTGTGATGAATTTAACCAAGAAAAGTATCAAGTGCATCACATTTTTTCTAGTCAATAGAGTAACAACTTAGTCTTCTACAAGTGACTAATCCCCATAAATGACATGTGGAAATCTTTCCAACAGATTTCTATTGGAAAAAGCCACAAATCGTTGCGACTTTATGAACATGGCCTCAATTTACACAGAAAGTTTTTGTACCCCTACAAATGATGAACGCACAAGTTATGGACTTTGCAAATTAGGAATTTTAGTGAATTCGCAGACATATATTTGATGCAAGTCAGACTACGTCCAGAGTCGCTCTTACTAGCGCGATGTTGAGGCCATCGCACGGCCCTACACGATCCAGCTCGGCTGCCATAGCTCCGCCACAGGGGTAACTCTAAAGCTTCCTAATCCGT
Organism: Cylicocyclus nassatus; assembly: GCA_958299035.1. Taxonomy (NCBI): domain Eukaryota; kingdom Metazoa; phylum Nematoda; class Chromadorea; order Rhabditida; family Strongylidae; genus Cylicocyclus; species Cylicocyclus nassatus. The sequence goes on from CATQJL010000112.1 coordinate 14,661,396, forward strand.
AATTTTGCAATATTAGCTACATTTTTATAGACGTTATTTTTCTATTTGTATCTTCAATGCTACTTTTCATATATATTGTACAACGAATTCTGTTCTCTAATAAGTTGTGTATTGCCCTTTAATTCAACTGGCTTGGCCACTGGAAGGCGTGGCATCGTGACCTAACTAAAGCTAGATGATGATCAGAGAGCACGCGCGCGACACAGACGCAGACTGCTCGCGCGCGCGAGCGGCATTAATTAGGCCACAAAGCCCCGCCTTCCAGCCGCCAAGCCAGGAATCAAAGGTTACATTTTTGACTATTATACCACTAAACAGATTTACTAGAGAATCAGTCAACATCAAACAAGAAGAGACTGGCGGCTGTTTTTTTTTTGTTGACGAAATAAATCGAAATTTTTTAATAAAGCACTGTGGCTAAAGATCACCGCGGAAGGGGCTCCCGAGAAAGGTCGCAAGATTTTTGGAAGTTACATGTTTTTGAAAGTTACTACATGTGTTATAAAAATGTGCAAACGACTTGTTAATAATTTAGTAATTGAAATAATTTTTTTATAAATTCTCAAGATTGCAAATTAGCTCTCTAAAAATGACCCCTCCCAAACACTAGGAATTGTGTCGCGGCTCGCGCGATGCAAGCCACTCCTCGAAACAGGAGGCCGGGAGCGCTGGCTATCGCGTTACTTGGCGCGCCAAGACCTCTCCCTTACTGGGCGCGTTGCCAAGTCACAGGATATATAAGGGCGCGCAGGCCGAGGTCTACGCCTCTTCGAGTTTCGTTCATTATCGATCGTTTGATGATATTACCATGCTGGCAGCGCCTCCAGTAGCTCCCGCAGATGATCGACGGTTTTAAGCGGTTGAGCCCTTGTCAATCTTCTTGTGTTTGGAGACGCGCGCTTAGTATTGTGGTTTATCGCGCAGAAGCGAAGGAGTGCGGGAGTGGAGAGGGGTCACGCCGTCCCATATGGGCCAGGGGCTTGCGGTTGACCCAATGGAGGACCCGGAACTACATGTTGGAAATGATCTTCTCGGCATCGGCAGCACGGGACGAGGCGGCTCGTCCCGTGCTTATTTCTTTCTCTCGTAGTAGTAGTAGTAGTAGTCTTTTTAGTAGTTTTAGGTTTTTATGTTTTGTTCCTATGTTTTAGTAAATGTGATTCAATCTAGTCGCGTTTGTGATTGTTTGTTTGTACGGGTAGGGGTGCAGGCGTCGAGCGGACGCGCTGGTGATGCGCACACCAGCGCAGAAGTGGAACATCCTGGAGATGAGGAGTTGTGTTGTCAGGCGGACGAGCACTAGGGCGAGGAGTGCTGAGCACACCGAGCCGCAACAAGTTGACTGTTTTCAAAAGTGAGTAAAGTATGCAGACGTTTGAACGCGAAGGCCTAAATTTCTCTATGTTATTTGAGGTTGTGCAAATGACACTTCATAATCACATGAAATTTTCCCTAATGATACAATTGAACAAGCAGGCCGTTCTTATTTATTCAGTTTTTATCAATGACTAAATGCGTACATCTAAAGTGCGCAGGTGGTAGGGTTTATACCAACTCCCATACTGCATAGCATATTAATATGCCGAAATGAAGACTACGAGCAGGCATTCACTTTTGCTGTTTTCAACTAATCAATCTTGTGAAAAAGGTAGCCATATTATTATTATGCTTATGTATCAATCGAACACAGCTTCTCGCAATTAGATCAAAAGTTCTGTCCGTTTTTTTTCACTTTCTCTCTCTCTTTCAATCGCTGATTGTGGAAGAAGGAACAAATTCCATAAGAATTTCCGTATGATGTTATTCGATAGCTCATTTACCCTAGTTTCCTATGTAAGCTGCTGTTTTCATCTTTGTTACATAGAACAAGAAGCAAGTGGGGAAGTTTTTTTTTTCGTAATTCGACAGATTAACGCTAAGAATTGCGCTGGGAATTTGCGTTACAAAAAAAGTTTGTCCCGCGCCTTCAAAAAATTGGTGGAACTTTTGGAATAATTTGATGAAGCTCCGACATAAGATTGAAACGCTTTGTGATTTTTTTGTTGATTATACCGCCAAACATTTCGACTTACGCTTTTAAATGCTCTATCGTGACAAATCAAGTCGTTCAGCAATTATGAACGGCAATGCTAGAAAGTTCGCATTGAAGGCAGCGTCCAGGCAGATCTGGACCTATGGGGCTTTTACGTGAAAAGTACTTTTGGGGCACTAACTAAGGCACTGCCCAAGCGGCAGCTCAGGAAGTGCTGTAATGGCTGAGATATTCCCCTCAAAACTGGACCCCGCGACCGTGTTTCGCATGGATTCATGGCGCAAAGCGTGGATCTTGGCGCGAAACTGCCATGAATCCATGCGATTACGTTCGCGGGGGCCAGTTTCGAGTGGAATATCTCAGCCATTACAGCACCTCCTGAGCTGCTGCTTGGGCAGTGCCTTAATTAGAGCCCCAAAAGTACTTTCCACGTAAAAGCCCCATAGGTCCAGATCTGCCTGGACGCTGCCTTTAACTACGACCCATTGTAAGTTTGCATCCAAAGTCTGAGTTGTACTGAAGGTTCAAGAATTCGGAAAATTCATATCTTCGTTCAAAAAAATCCTACGAATCTCCCTAGTTCACAAAAACTGCACACTACATCAGACATTCATATGTATCGTTCTTGTATTTTTTTGTCAACTAGAAATCGAGAAGACGAAAATTTTCATGTTTCTAACAAAGTGATACTGTGCTGTTCTTACAATAACAATTGTATACTCCCTTGTATAACCATAGATTTTAGTTTTCCACAGCCCCTGATTTTTGCGAAATTGATTTCAGCATGAATCCGAGTGAGGAGAGCTAAAATCGGTATTTTCGAAAACTAGGGCTTATGGAGAACTAAAAATTTACGGTTATACTCCTAAGGGCTTGTAGTATACAATCACAAGAGTGGAAACAGCATAGTTTTGTTTTTGTATAAAAATGAAAAATTTCGTTTCTCCTATTTCCAAATGAGGAAAAAACACAAGAAAGTTATGGCTGATGTAGTGTGCAATTTTTATGAACAAGTTGGAAATCGTAGTTTTACAATTGTTTAAGCCTTCATACGACTCAGATTCTGGATGCAAACTTACAGTCTACAACTTACAAATTGCAAAAGTCATGTATGACTTACCTCCTTGAGAGGTTAGGGTGTAATAAGACTAATGTTACAACTCAATAATAAGTAATGAATAATAAGTGATGAAATAAAGTTTCGGTGATGGAAAAAATGTCAAAATTACCATCTGATGCTATACAATCCTGTCAATGTTGCTGTGTATGTTGAAAGAACTACCTTACCATGCAGTCTTGTAAAAATCAAATTTTCCCCTTTTTGGAAAGCGAAAAAAATATAATGTGGTGTCTTGTAAGAATAATATCAATAAGTCCACTACAATCACAAATTGCAGGTTCACCCGTAGACAATATGTTCTTTGACAAGCTGCTGTTAGTTGTACTTCTGGTGTCTGTGTACGGTCAGGCTGCTGGAGAAGGCGGCATTGGATTTAAACTAAAGCCACTGAATTTTCTTCGTTTTGTTAATGACCTCAATTCTGACGATGGCACTTCTTCTAGCGATAGCAGTTCTTCTAGCGAAAGCACTTCTTCTAGTAGCAGTTCTTCTAGCGAAAGAGATGAGTCCGAAGAGTCAGTTTCGCCAGGCCCCAGTGAGAGTCCTGTTCCAGTGAGAAATTTACTTCGACAATGTGCGTTTGCTGCTCTGACTTTCCTTTTCCAGTGCGATGCCTACACGGAATGTATGGCAGAGACGAGAAGCCGAATGGGTACGTACTACGAGTTCCGCGTTTTCTTTTGCGCTGCTCTATGCAAAAATGAGGTACTGAAACAACACCTGGAGGATTTGCGCAGAGAAAACAACGAAGCTTTGAAAGAGCTTGGAAGAGCTGAGTGAAGCTCAAACCTAATTTCCCTACTTTTGGGTAGCAATAAATTCTTGTTTTGTTTGTGTTTAATATGTGTCTCCTTCGAGAATTTGTGGCCTATATGAAAGTCAAAGTGCTGCGAGAGCACATACGCTAGATACTTCCAGAATTTTTGAGAACTGGCTTGTGCCATGTTGAAGAAGGATAGGTAGGCGCCAGGCTAACCGAGCTTTAGCGGCGCAGTTGCTGTCATTTGATGTCATGTTGTAAGTAAATCAAGTCGGCGTGAGCAAATTCGCTACAACAAAAAATTTTTTATTCTTAAGGTCTTTCTATCCTACTCTAGTTCTGTGAGGTTGTTTATCACTTCTTCGAAATTACTTTTGTTTCGAGTATGCAAAGTCACTTAGATTTCCGTCCAACATAATACCAAATGACATCAGCTTACTAGTCAGCAGCGTTCTGCTGGAGCAAATAATCGACTAGTGTGGCGCCTATCATAAGCAAAAGCTACAAGTAACAAAAAATTATTTTTTGAAGTAGCAAAAATGGGCATTCCGTTTATTGAGTTGGGTAGACCAAAAAATCCACAATAACAGCTGGTCAGTTCCAAGCACAAGTGAGATGAAGTGTTTTAGGCAAAAAAAGTTTTAAATTTTTGAATTGGCTCAACTTATTGAAGGTAGCGTCCCGGCAAAAAGATGGGTGCCAGGTTTTTGTGGCGATGTTAAAGTAGACCCCTCCCCTTAAAGGCAGTGTCCGGGCAAAAACTCGATTTTGAGTAGTTTCCAAGTTTCCTCTTTTCTCAACCTCGGCATAGTTGGTAATGTGGTCAGTATGTTAGTAAGCCGTTGCGAGGTTAGTACGATTTATTAATGGCGGTCTGACGTTTCGACTTTGTCGTCTTCTTCAGAGGCCTAAAGTGGTAAGAGATTGCAGATTTAATGCCTACTCCACCAGAAACCTCCTCCACACCGGCTAGCCCCGATATCACCCCAGAACGCCAAAAATAAAAATCGAATAGCGTGGAAGACGAACTCACCTTCTCCACCGTCGGCACGCAGATCTTGGTGCGGCCGTCCTTCAATGCCACTCAGTACTAATAAGGAATGTCTTGCATTCCATTATCGGGTGTTATGATTAGTGGCCTTCTTTAACTCACATAGCGGTAGAAAAGGCATAAAGTCATTTGTGATTGACAAGCATTCATTCCGGCTATTCATACGTGGGTTTTTAGCAGAAATCCAGAATACCTCGAGAGCTTTTCTAGCAGAGATATCACCCTCGCGTGCCAGTATCGAACATTTAATTCTGAAGTCTCTACCCTCGTGACATTCAAATCTATGTTTACCGAGAGGAGTAGTAAGACTTCCCCGCTTCATACTGGCTAGATGTTCTTTCATTCTTATTCCGAGCGGTCTCCCAGTCTCACCAATGTAAGTGGCACTGCAGTCTGTACATTCGATTTCGTATATCACGCCGATTTTATTGCAGTCACCAACTTTACCAAACGGACAAACTACGCAGTTTGGAATAATGCAGTAGTTGTCGTAAAGCCTGTTACGTAGTAGCCGCTTCTTGATGCTATCACCTGGCATATTGACTAAAATGATATCGTCTTCCAATTTTGCGCGTTTAATGCAACGTTGCAGCATAGCACTAGTTGAGTCGGAGACGAAAGGGAGGCAAAGAGGTATTTTATATTGGTGTTGATTGCTGTTGATGGAGGTGAATGGTCTACCTCGCCCTTTTGGGTACGTGTATCCATTCGTTCGAGCAATGTCCAGCGCCCTTCTTTGCGATTCCTTCCGCTCTTCTTCTCCTGTGCACACTTTCGTAGCTGTCGTGAGCATATTATGAATAACGGCTCTTTTGACAGAGATCGGATGCGCAGAACGAGCATTGACTAGGATGTTCTTGGAACTTTCTTTACGATACCATTTTATACTTGCCAAACCGCTGGACAGTTTGAATTGCACATTCAAGTAGGGAAGCCAGCCGTCTTTCGGTTGTTGCCGTGTGAACTTTATGTATTGTGACTGTTGGTTAAGTAATCGAAAACACTCATCCATTTCGGATTGTGTTGATGTTATGACGCAACAGTCATCTATGTAACGACAATACATAAGAGGACAACGCGACAACACTGGTTCTTCAATCCTACTCATGAAACAGACCGCGAGTACTGGTGCAAGTCGCTGTCCCATCGCCAGACCTCTTAGCTGAGCATAGTATGTTCCCGACCATCGGAAGATGTTACAAGACAGGCATTCTTTGATCAGGAGCATGATTGACCGTTCGTTCAGCCCGAAAGTCTGGATTTTGTCACCAAACTTGTTTAGCATCTCTGAGACTGTCTGTAAAGCACCATCATTTTGTACGTTGGTGTATAAGGACACCACGTCAAAAGATTCTGCTACACATTGTGTGTTCAAATTAGTGTTGTGCAGGCGTTCCAGAAAGTGACTCGTATTGGTTAGATGGGATGGAACCTTGTTCAGTAGTTGGTTAACAATCTTATTCAAGAACCAGGATATTCGATCGGTGGGTCCTCCTATGCAACTTATGATTGGTCGAATTCTCAACTGCTCAGCGGTCAAAAGGCGCAAGTCATCAGTAGCGGTTAGTTTGTGTGTTTTAACAAGGCTATAGAAGACTGGGCACTGAGGTGTTTCTAGTTTCAATCTACTAACAAAGCTCTCGGGATAACCAGCTGCTCTTCCTACATTCGTCCATACGTGATTCAGTTGCTTGTATCGAGCGTGGTAATCTTTCTCAGTAACGCGACAATAGATAGTGGTGTCGCTAAGGTGTAGCTCTGTGACTTTCCGATCTAAGTCCCGTGGAAGAATCACAAACTCGCCACCTTTGTCGCTAACAGAGATGCGTACTGCCTCATTCGAAACTAAATCACGTACTTCCTTAAAACCAAGCCATTGCGTGCGAGTCAAGTTAGTTGCATGCGGGCGTTTAGCTTCATTGCTATACGCAGCAAGCACACCAGCAGATAGGAGTCTAAACTTGACATCAGCTTCAGCATGGGGCTGAGGTTCTTTGTAAAATGAACTTGGAAAAGGAATAGATGGAATAGATTGTGAGTTTTGAGCATTCTGTAGATTTCAGCCGTTTTCATTAAGCCTAGTCGTTATTCTAAGCTGGTCTCGGAGTCTGTGCAAACAGGCAAGTTGAGGAGGTGAGTTCGTCTTCCACGCTATTCGATTTTTATTTTTGGCGTTCTGGGGTGATATCGGGGCTAGCCGGTGTGGAGGAGGTTTCTAGTGGAGTAGGCATTAAATCTGCTATCTCTTACCACTTTAGGCCTCTGAAGAAGACGACAAAGTCGAAACGTCAGGCCGCCACTAATAAATCGTACTAACCTCGCAACGGCTTACTAACATACTAACCACATTACTCGATTTTGAGATTTTGTGCTTACCTGGGCCTATTCGCCATGCTGACTTCGAAAATCCACATTGGAAAGCGCAAAACGGCAAAAAAAGGGCTCTAACGCAGGAGAAAAATCAGAAGTGGGCGGGGTCTTCCCCACTGTGAATTTTGCGGTCCCATCTTCTGAAGCGATTTTCTCAATTCCGCTACCGACCTGAATTCTCCACAGGCCAGGTGCAAATGCATGACTTGAGATCGGGACCGAGAAGATCGCTTCGGAAGCTTGGAGCGTGAATCCGCAGTGGGGAAGACCCCGCACTTGTGATTTCCCTCCTGCGTTAGAACCCTTTTTCACCGTTTTCGCGCCTTCTAATGTGGATTTTCGGATCCAGCGTAGTGAATAGGCCCAGGTAAGCGCAAAATCTCAAAGTCGAGTTTTTGCCCGGACACTGCCTTTAAGCGATGAGTGAAGTTCGGAGCAAAAGCGGGGGTCAATCAAGCCTGAAATTTGCTCCGAAAGTGGCCGGAATCTTACGGTAGGTCCGGACGCCGCCCACACAGCTATATCAGTTTGCAAGGCCAGAGTGCGTATAGCACACACAGTCTTAAGCGCAGGGTCCTGCAACGACTTTGCGTCTCTACCTTGCACGCATCTCATACTTGCCCGAGCCTACCGTGAGATTCGGACCACTTGGAGGGGGGGGGGGGGATCTGTAGACTTCGTAGACCCCCTTTCGCGCTGCAAACTTCTGTCGTCGCTTAGTTAGGGGGTCTACTATTACATTACCACCAGAGCCAGGTACCCCCAGTTTGATGGGACGCTGAGTAATGAATGGGTCAAAAGGAGAAAGTTGATCAGCCTTATGACAATAAATATCTTGATCTGTGCCTTAGTGCAAGTGAGAAGGACAGAGCAGATGGAATGTCAAACCAGTAGCAGTCGTACAAAAGTTCTTGCAAGCGTGGGCGGGGAAGGGGCAGGGGCAAAAAGAAGCATTTTCAGATGATAGCGTGGTCGATTACGCCCTCCGAGTTTTCTGGAAAATCCTAAAAACTTCAATTTTTAAGCTAGTTTGAAAACTCCATAGAATTTTATGGAACTGTATATTCTCATGGAAATCGTACATAAAAATATTCAACCGGCTGAAAAAAAAGTTACTTGCGTTATTTTATTACAGCACAATACACAAAAAACCATTTACAGAATTCTCTAACTCATTCTTACACTTCCGCTCTCCCACTTGCTCTCCACCACAATCGACGTAAGTATGAACTGTCGTCCAAAGTTATAGAATTGAAATGTATTAGGTTGGCACATAAGTTTTGCAACTTTTCCCGTAACTTTTTTCCTATTTTATGTAGCAATCTCATTTTGTGGCATCATGTAGACCGTGATGTAAGCTGCAAGTCTGCGCAAACCGTTTGATTTTTGGTAACGTAGTACAAAAAATCTAAGCAGTTTTTGAAAACTGCTGAAAATCGAGGTTTCACGATTTTTTGGCAAACATGAAGCCCTACGAAACCTGAGTCGAACATATCAAGAAGCATTTATAGGCAGCATGTAGCTAAAAGTGGACAGATTGAAACCTGTAAAAAAGAAATAAAATTTAAACACAAATCAAGGCGGGGCGCTTTTGGGAAGTTGAACAAGTCAAATGCGTCAAGTTTTGAAGGCAATTTGTCAATAACTAAGCTGCGAAAAGTCAGAATTCGCTATAACTTTGCACTATAGGGTAATCCTATGCGGTAAACATGAATATCATATTCATTTGTCGCTAAAATGAAATTTATGTTTTGATCTCACGAACGAGGCCTTTTCATGCGAAACGGATCTCATTTTTGTAATCAGCATGTCAAATAAGCCCTATAGGCCAAGTTTCAGCAAAATTTGATGCATTCTGAAGTTTTTCCCATAGTACCGTAAACCTACCGTAATCCTCACATAAGATGGTAAAATTCGGCAAAAATTTGTGCATTAGAAGCTTACATCATATTCCTTATATTTCCAAAAAATGAATGCGCTACGTTCAAATAGACAAAAGTTATATAAAAAGTTGCATTACTTATGTGCCAACCTAATATTAGGAACGTGTGCGGATCCTCAATGATGAGTACTGTTACGGTTGAAGCACTGTAAACTCGTATAAAAACAGTTTTTTTCCAATTCATGTTTGACAATTCCGCCATTCATAAGATGCAATACTCCAGTAAAGTTATAACTTCATGTATTACGTAATGCTCTGTCATTTTGAAATAATTACTGCAGACAATAAATCAGATTAATGAAGATAAATTTGAATTCATGAAGTATGTTAAATAGCAGATTATTACTCTTGGCTCGGCTCCTTCTCTCTCCTCCATGCACTTGGAAGACGCTGCAGGATTCAGTGATATATGCAATTGTGAAGCTCACAAAAGTAAACAATAAATAAAATCTTGATTTCGATCTCCATGTCATGAATTATGCTCAGATCAAAGCCCAAAGTGTACACACTACTTAACTGTATGTCAGTAGTTCCACTGTAACTTTGAAGTTTGATAATTTGTATGGCAGTATGACACAGGGTATTCGAAAAATGCCTCCTGTTTGATCTCCAATAACTCCCTCGCTTGATTGTCTTTCGCTGCTATTGAGATACCATTTTGTAGAGCTGGCCTCTGGCTTAGATTTACAGTAAGGAGCAGATTACCGATTACGCTGAGAACTCGCAGCTTATGGCGCCACTATGGATGGGCCGTTCAAGAAAAAATACCGAAAAATCGGCTGTTACGGTATACCTAGCATAAACCTTATTGTTAGAAGAAGCATTACCGTGAAATGCAAGTTTTAAATATGGAATCAGCAACTCTGAGTAACCTAGTGTGGGAGAAGCTTTTCTGGTTCTTTTTCAGGGGTGAAATATGGGTCCTAATGAGTCAAAGCCTTCCTCATATTTCCTACCGTAACCTTACAATAATGAGGAGAGATCCTTGATTCGCTCCATAACGCAAATCTAATTTGAAGCCAGCTCTACAGAATGTTGTTTCGACAGTGGCGAAAGTCAACGAATCAAGAGAGTTACTAATGATCAAACAGTAGGCATATTTTTTGGGAGACCCTGTATTTGCCCAATCAATAAATTCATCTTCATAAGTACCAAAAGAATCGCAAGTGATTTATAACTTAACACAACTAAGCGCCAATGTTTTTTTTAAATTTTTATCCCTTTTTTGAAAAGCAGAAAATATTACACAAATAGAAAACAGAAATTTTCAGAAATATTCGTGTCCAGATCGCTGAAGGTGAGGAATTAATATCGACATGGAGACAACGAAAAGTAGCTTACGCACCGAAATATATGTGTGCAGGTTTTGGCCCGAATCGGTTCAAAAATTGAATTTTCTAAGCGGACTGCAATACACAAACAAGGAGACAACGAGAGTAACCTTTGATTCAATTGGCTTGGCCTCGGGAAGGCGGGGCTTTGTGACCTAATTAAGGCCGCTAGCGCCCGCGACGCACATGCGTATCACTCGCGCGAGTGCTCTCTGATCATTACCTAGCCTTAATTAGGTCACCAAGTCCCGCCTTCCCGAAGCCAAGCCCGTTGAATCCAATGGTACATATTGTGAGATGTTTTGTTCCTCTTCAATCTAGTGAAGCATTGGAGAACTTCTTGATTCTGAACGCTTTTTAGGAGTTATTTTTGAGACACGTTTTGCACCAAAGCTTTAGGTATTTGAACTTCAGGACAGGAAGTAAAAAAATGGCGAACAAAATAGTCGCAACTACAGATGTCGTATACATATTTGAAAGTTCTATATTGGCACAGATCTTTTGAAAAAACACTTTGGTTCTTACTTTGCGACAAACATGCTAAAAATCAAAACCAGGTGTATAGGAAGAGACTGTTTCAGCTTGATGGTGTTTTGTTTCACTGTAGCCTTTTTGGGTTGAAAACGATACATACCATTTGAGTCAACTGACTTGGCTTCGGGAAGGCGGGGCTTCGTGACCTAATTAAGGCTAGGTAATGATTAGAGAACACTCGCGCAAAAGAGACGCAGGTGCGTTGCGGGCGCGAGTGACCTTAATTAGGTCACAAAGCCCCGCCTTCCCGAAGCCAAGCCAGTTGTATCAAAGGTCAGTTGACTCGGAACCACGCCCATGTTTCGTAAATCATCTTGTTCTGCATTTTTCAGCTTTTCTAGATTTTAGCTCAGTCTACCCTATCGATCAGATATCAGATGAAAACGATAAAGTCGCTCAATCAAACATTCTTCCGCATATTTATAGCATCATTCATCCACTGATAAAGTACTTTGTGCGCTCATATAAGGCGATGGCGCAAATTCTAATTACGTAAAACAAAGCCAAAAATATCTTGCTTTGCAGTCAAGACATTAATTCCAACGTCAATGAAACATTAGGGAATATTGTTCAGAATAAAAACTCGGAAAGAAGATTCGAAACATCGAAAAGCAAAGCGAGGTGCTGTGAAAGAAGGTCCAGAGTACGTATAGTGAAGTTTACATAATTTATTCGTATGGTGTGAAGACTACTGCTCAAATCTGATTAGTGTATTCGACTTTTGAGTAACGGTAGAAAGCGATTAGCCTTTGAAACTCGTGAGATAGCAAAGATTTTCTTTTGGAATTTTTCGGATTTTAGAACAAAAAGTCAATCCCTCAGAATTGAGATTGACATCCCATTGTTCATGAACTTGATTACGAGCACTTCGTGAGGTAAACATGAAGCAACACTCTAAAGGTACTACCATGGTTTTTTTTCTTGAGAATTGAAAAATCTGTTTAATATTGCCCATTACACTTCTACCTTACTTGCTGTTACAGGGTATACCTTGGGATTAAATTCCAAAAACTCAAGGGCTAAGCACCACGATAGGGCGGATCACCATACCTTCGATAGTCAAGTGACAGAGGCTAGAAAGTGATAGTTGTTGAAGAGGTTCGCCCTAACCTAGGGGAAAATAATCTCCATAAGGAAACTGCATAAGAGTCCAGGAAGGACCGCCTCCGACTCAGTGGATTTGAGGTCCCTTAACCAAAACAATTTAACAAGAATAAATCAATGTTCTATGTTGTCCTTGAGTGATAACAACAACAGCGAAAACCGGTTGAGGCTAGTTAATAATCCTGTTTCCTCTGTTACAACAGGAACGAGGTGCAGTAGAAGAAACTGCGAAGTTTGTGACAAAATGATAATCAAGTCATATACTCAAAGTTCTACAACACACTACTGCTTAGAACTAATAAACCTAATATCTCAAATTGTGACGCAAGAAATGTAATTTACATGGTAACTTGCCTTACTTGTAAACTACAATATGTAGGAGAAACAACACAAACCGTAAGAGCAAGAATTAATCAACATCGCAGAAGTTTTAAAAAACTTAACATAAATACATTCATGGTGAACCACTTTCGAGACACAAGCCATGACCCAAATAATATTAGTATTGAAATTTTAGACCATGTAAGAGAAGAAGAAGATAATGTGAAAAAACAGCTTAGAGAAAAAGAATTGCAGTGGATACAATATATTGTAACAGCGTACCCCTTCGGGTTTAATGACCAGATAAAAGGATTCGGAAACATTTCAGATAATGTCAACCCACTAGAGAAGAAACAACACCCATACTTTATATGTCCGATTACAGTAAAAAGAAGAAGGGGTAAGAAAAGAAGGTCAAAGAAAAAGAGAGAATGTTATGATAGAACAGGAGAAATAGTAACAATAATAGGTAACTTAGCTAGCCACACTCTGTACACATACTTCAGAACATTGAATAAGGCAGACATAAATCGCTTAATAGATTTTACTTTTACAAGTGATTTTTCACGACTAAATTTTGAACATAAATATAAAATATATTCATTAGTAGCAACACCTTTTTGGGGGAGGAAAGAGAAAGAAGAAGTACACAGAGAGGAAATCAAGGTCATATTACCATATCAAGGACCTATTATGGAAAGACTGAAATTATCTAAGTTATGTAACAGTTCACATATCCAACGCATATTAACGGAGCAATTACACGTAGATAACGTGAAAGATATTAGAGTACGAGTTCAGTACACTTTGAAGAAACCTTTGGCCTTGGAAATATGCAATTACCACAGCTTCCTCAAAGGTATACATAATGTCTCAGAAGAGGCAATAAATAATCAGACATGTGACTGCAGCAAATATCCGGAATATATAGACACATATCATAAACACATTTGCACAGGAAGCTTAGATTTCATACGTGATAATAACTTACGAAATGTATTGAATAAAGGAACCAAATACAGAAGACACACTATAGTTACAAAAGCAGAAGTTAAGGAGGTGTTAGATGAACTAGCTAAACAGTTAACAATAAAATATACAAACAAATTCCACACTTCAACTGCTAATAAGGAAACAATAAATAAGAAGTTAACTGAATATTTCAGAAATAAAACTAAGTGTAAGCTTTATAACATATATGACAATAACTTAGTCGAGTGCGATGAATATGATAAAGATGCTCTCAATAGAATACAAAAAAGCTTCGTAATTACTCCAATAGATAAAGCAAGTGCAAATTTCAGTTTTACATGCAAGAGGTTCTACCTCCAAATGATCAAGAAAGAAATGGATCAGACAAACGTAGAAGGTCTTACCTATATACCAACTTCAATTCAAGTAAATGAGATACGAAGTAAACATAAACACTTATTAAACAGCTTGAGACTTAAATATGATGAAAAGTTCAATGAAGTACCTAGAATATATGGAATTCCGAAAATGCACAAAAATCCCATAAAATTTAGATATATAACCGGAGCAAAAAGAAGCACAATTAAGCCACTTACTACATTACTTCAGCTCATATTAGCTCATATTAGAAAACATTTTGCTAATTATTGTAAAGTTATTAAGAATAGGAATAAAATCAAACATTTTTGGGCTATAGAAAACAGTAGTGAGGTAGTGAGAGACTTAGCCTCTGCTAAAGGAAACTTAGAAGTGTATTCGGCCGATTTCTCCAGTCTATTCACAAGTCTTCCACATAGTGTCGTTAGACGCAATTTGAAGAATCTCATACATTTATGTATGAAAGGATATAAGTACATCAAAGTGAATGGTAACAGAGTATCATATGCAAACACAAACCTAACACAAGGAAAGTTTTATCAAATAGAAGACGTTATGTATATGATAGATTCACTATTATCATCAAGCTTTTTGTACTTTGGGGGAACAATATATCAACAAATAAGGGGTATCCCTCAGGGTGCATCGTGCAGTCCGCAGATGGCAGATCTTACCTTAGCATTTTTTTGAATATGAATTTATGCGAAATCAAATAGGAACTTTGGATAACCAGAAAAGATTCATGTTTAACCATACGTATAGGTACATAGACGACATCCTACACGTATCACCTTTTGCAGTAGATTTCGAAAGAATGGTGGAAACCATATATGACCAGTCTCTAAAGATTGAAAAAACCAATACAGAAAGAACGACAACAAATTTTTTGGATCTCACCATAGAAATTAGAGTCAATTTTGTCAGATTTAGTCTATATAATAAAACAGACGATTACAATTTCAAAGTTATTAGATACCCCCACTGGTTATCAAACATACCTCGATATACAGGGTGTCCCAAAAGTAAGTACACACTTTTCAATCGTTAATATCTCTCTTCCCATTGTGTCTTTTTTCGCCATTCGAGTACCATTCTTTAGAGGAGGCTTCAACTTAGATTTGCGATATTGAGCGAATCACCGACCGATCTTCATTACTGTAGGATAACTGTAGAAACTTCGACAAAGATTTCAGGCCATTGGAAGCCATTTTCTGCCTCGGAACAAAACCTAACAAGCTAAAAACTCTTATACCAAGGTAATAGAAGTTGCTGATTTCAAATATGAAATTTTCACTTTACTATGATGCTTCTTTTTAAAGTTACCCCAGGTAAACCGTAATTACCGAATTCCCAGAATTTGTCAGAAATGTGATTACACGTCAGAAAAGCTGAAAACACCCATGAAAAGTTGTGTAGTGGAATCAGCGTGCGCGAAAACCCTAGTACACTATTTTTCAGATTTTTTGAAAAAAATTTTGTCAGATGGCATATTTCACAATAGTTCTATTTGCTGAAAGTTCTTACCGTAATCCTACAGTGATGAAGAGCGGTCCGTGATTCGCTCAATTTTGTAAGTCTAAGTTGAAGACCCCTCTACAAAATGGTACTTGAATGGCGAAAAAAGACCAATTGGGAAGAGAGATATTGACGATTGAAAAGTGAGTACTTACTTTTGGGACACCCTGTATACTAACCAATACTTTGACAACCGAGGTATTACGAATTTATCGGAACTGTACCTCTTATACATTTAGAGATAGATTAGTGGAACTTAGCCATATATTGAAGCGTAACGGATGGGATAGTAGCAACTTCATACATGCTTTGTTCCATACCTTGTATAACAGGCCAAATATTTTACGTAAGTACGAGTTCTACACCGCAGTACATCTCCCACTACTCCATGACTTACGTGCGACCTGGCAATAAGCCAACGCGCTATATTCGGGCGGGAGGACAATTGAGGACAAGATATAAGACCTCAGCAGGGAATAAATGCCATTCATTGTCACAGCGTTAGTATGGTTTTCACCTCATTCTCCTTTCTTCCTCCACTCCTCTTCAAATTAGATTATACTAGGTCTAGTATCTCTTTTACGCTTTCTTGCGAAGTACTGATGAGGGGCAGCAAGAAAGCCACATTACCGGTATACTTCTAAGCCCCGAAACCGGTGTGTGAAATTTATTGGCTAACACTAGGCGACACTAGGCTTTCGTGTTTCTTTTACAACCTTATTCTCTTTTGTTTATGCTAAAAATCAAAACCAGGTGTATAGGAAGAGACTGTTTCAGCTTGATGGTGTTTTGTTTCACTGTAGCCTTTTTTGGGTTGAAAACGATACATACCATTTGAGTCAACTGACTTGGCTTCGGGAAGGCGGGGCTTCGTGACCTAATTAAGGCTAGGTAATGATTAGAGAACACTCGCGCAAAAGAGACGCAGGTGTGTTGCGGGCGCGAGTGACCTTAATTAGGTCACAAAGCCCCGCCTTCCCGAAGCCAAGCCAGTTGTATCAAAGGTTAGTTGACTCGCAACCACGCCCATGTTTCGTAAATCATCTTGTTCTGCATTTTTCAGCTTTTCTAGATTTTAGCTCAGTCTACCCTATCGATCAGATATCAGATGAAAACGATAAAGTCGCTCAATCAAACATTCTTCCGCATATTTATAGCATTATTCATCCACTGATAAAGTACTTTGTGCGCTCATATAAGGCGATGGCGCAAATTCTAATTACGTAAAACAAAGCCAAAAATATCTTGCTTTGCAGTCAAGACATTAATTCCAACGTCAATGAAACATTAGGGAATATTGTTCAGAACAAAAACTCGGAAAGAAGATTCGAAACATCGAAAAGCAAAGCGAGGTGCTGTGAAAGAAGGTCCAGAGTACGTATAGTGAAGTTTATATAATTTATTCGTATGGTGTGAAGACTACTGCTCAAATCTGATTAGTGTAATCGACTTTTGAGTAACGGTAGAAAGCGATTAGCCTTTGAAACTCGTGAGATAGCAAAGATTTTCTTTTGGAATTTTTCGGATTTTAGAACAAAAAGTCAATCCCTCAGAATTGAGATTGACATCCCATTGTTCATAAACTTGATTACGAGCACTTCGTGAGGTAAACATGAAGCAACACTCTAAAGGTACTACCATGGTTTTTTTTCTTGAGAATTGAAAAATCTGTTTTATATTGCCCATTACACTTCTACCTTACTTGCCGTTACAGGGTATACCTTGGGATTAAATTCCAAAAATCCAAGGGCTAAGCACCACGATAGGGCGGATCACCATATCTTCGATAGTCAAGTGACAGAGGCTAGAAAGTGATAGTTGTCTGAGTTCCTGCCCCCTATAAAAAGTAAAGGTTGTTTCAGAAAAATAGATGGAAATTTAGAGATACGAATTGAACCAGGAAACTTGAAAAATTCATAAAAAGCAGAGGTTAGCACATCACCAAATTTGAAACCTCAACTTGGTGGTTTCCTACCCACAGTTTTGTCTTCAGGATTGCCAGTTAACTTGAGTGACAACAAGAACAAAGTTCATTTTCAAACAAAAAACGCGCTGTTTAGCTGTGGCGGTGGTTGGGAAACCGAGAGAAGAAAAACTTGTCAACAGCTGAGTTGAACATGTTAAACATGTATGAAAAGTTATGTTGCACATCGACGCCAGCTTTTTGATGCGTCCTTTGGAATTTCACCCCCGCATAGTTGTTTCGTATCCTGCGACGTTGTTTGGATTCTTCCGCTCATCATTCTGAGCAAATATCGTCCAAGCTGGAGAAAGTTGCAAAAGCACTGAAAGAGAACAAGGTGAAGAAAAACGCATTTCTTAGTAATTTTCACAAAAAAACCGACACGAGCAAAGAAATAGGCTCGGCGACGTTGTCTATATCATAGACCAGTGGCGTACCGAGGGGGGGCGGGGGGGGGGTTGAAAGTTACTTACATGAGTTGTAAATATGTGCAAGCGACTTGTTTATTTTTGTAAACAATTAAAATAATTTTTAAAAAATTTTAAAAATTCAAATTAACCCTATAAAAAAATTTTTTCGGGGGCGTGGTTAACGCCACGCCCCCTTTTTCCAGATTTTAGGGGGTGGCCCGCAGAAATTTTGACAAGCCCCCCTAAAAAATTTTCGGAGTGCGTGGCTAATGCCACGCACCTTCATTTGAAAAAATTTTTTGCCGCGCCCCCCCCCCCCCCCCGAGCCGAAATCCTGGGTACGCCACTGTCATAGACAGAAACAAGACCTATCGAATAAATAAAAAAACCAAGCGAAAAGTTGAATTGGAGAAAAAACAAGAGGTTTTCGAAAACGCCGTTTTTCCCAGATTTCTCTTTAAAATCGTAAAAGGGAGTCTTGCGACGTTGTTAGCGTGAAAATAGAGATCAAGAGCTTTAATATGACATATAGATTGTCGAAATTGGGCTCCGAACAACGAAAAAAAAGGTACCAGAGCCAAATGCCCCTCGCCCCGCTTTTGGGGTAGCGAGGTAGCGCGCAAGTCGCGGAGACGCAGACGAGCAGCAGAGACAGACCAGAGCCGGCGGGGCATTTGGCTCTGGTCATTGATCTCCGCGGGATCATAACGAAACCTTATAACACTATATATCGTTGTGATCCTCATGAGACGGCCAGGAGCACTACAACGTCACGGGTCTTGAAAATCACTCCATAACGGGATAGACCAGCATTTATGTGGCGACTCTCTGCGCAAGAATTGAGCGCAGTTTCTCGTTTTTATTGAACTCCAGCGGCTTTCTTGGACTCCCAACGCTCAATCGCGGTTTAGAAAAAGGTTAAATGAAAATTTTGTCCTAGTTTCCAATTGAATTTTTGAATAGAAAACTTTTTTCAGCAAAAAAAACCATAAAAACGCAATTTTTCGGTTTTTTGCGCTTCTTTTGTATGTCACTGCTATATTTGCTTCATTGGCATTCATCCCTATATGGTTATGTCATCAACTATGTCGTAATACCCGGGGTTTCGCCCGGATGACTTCGTACTTCTCTACAGGTAAATGTTGTGTTCTATCATGACGCTCAAAGTGAAGGTTACCAGAGTACATGGCTCTATATCGAAGGTATGCGGATCACTCATGGCTACGTCGAACATGGAGCCAAAACACAACAAATAAGTTTGCAAGAAAAAGCTCCAAAGAAGCAATGCAAATTATGCAAAAATAGAAAGAGAAAGACATACTGTGTGTTTTAGAATATTTTTGAGAGAATATGATCTTCATATGAGTCCTAATTCCTCTTTATATTTTTAAGCACAAAAATCGTCGCGTAAGTCCCTGCTTGCTTCCTAACTTGATGCTAGCAAGTGAAGACCCACTTGGTTAATTCTCGACGGGATTATGGAACTAAGTTTGCGGACGGAGCGATTGTAAACTTCACTTTATCTATTTATCTCCCAGTTTCATTTGGGAGAAATTTATTGGAGTTGCTCTATAGTCTTTTATTCCATCAAAGGAAAATAGAGGAATGCAAAAACACCTCAGTTCATATCGTTCCGTTCCTTTTTCACAAGTTTACAAAGAGCATATTTCTTAGCTTTTCTTCATAGCCATTTTCACATTTACATGGAGCATTAGCACGGTCGGATAACAGCTCAAAGTACTCAAATACAAAACTAAGAAGTGTTCTTACTTTATATAATTTTATTCTTGGCATAGCGCATGCAAATGTAAGGAGAGACGTTTTCTCGCTAACAACCAACATGTCGACTACGGCAAATATTCACAGAAAGCCATTCATTTTACGAATGAAAAAACAAATGAGAAAAGGGTTAGATATAGAAAGACAAACATACTCAAAATTTTCGAGCGATAAATGACAAGGAGTACATCCACAAAACACCTTGAATCTTAAATTACTTCATTTCCAGTAACAAACTGAATATTAAAAAAAAGATAAAGAAACTTCAAAAATCTTTCAGCACTGATTTAGTGCAAATCAAAGGCATGTTCTCCAGAGAGTTATATCAAAGGCAGTGTCTCACTAAAGTTAAGTTTGCGCGGATCTTCACATATTAATTATAGGAACGTCTAAACAGGCAATTGCAGCAAGTTCCACTCAATTTGACCCTCTCCACGCTGAAAAAATTCGCTCAAAGTGGTACGCGGAGAGCGAGTTTGTACGCGCGGACGACTCCTTCGGTCTCCCTCCTTACGCGTTTGAACATGTCCCTCCACTTGGCATCCATCTCCCTTTTGTTGCTGCCAATGTGGCTGGGGCTGAAGTTGGAAGGTACAACTCGTCCACGTTGCTTCTGCGGGGCCTCCAAAAAACGGGGTTTTAGGGAACTTCGTGCGATTTTAAGCCCATAGAGTGCTAGACAGGGTCCGACAGGCATGCAAAATGCAAAAATCTCGACAACTGAATTTTAGTGAGACACTGCCTTCAAAGGCAGTGTCCAGGCAAATCGCGCATGCATTTCAAGGGGATGCTCCTATCTAGGGCACTGTCCATGGGGCAGCGCCAATTTTTTATTCACGGCTGAGAAATCCGTTCCCGAAACTCGGCGCCTGCGGCGTGAGGGTAACCCGAAAACGACTTCGCTGCTTGACACTACTTCAGACATTCGTGGTTAACACGCGCAGTAGATCCACCCACAAAACGGGGTAGCGCGGAAAAATGAGTACTGCTGCGGCATACGCGCTTTTGTTGCGACGTTCGGGCTAATCCCGAAACTAAAAAGGAGGCGAGAGAAATTCATAACATCCGTCGCGACTCCCGAAAATGGTCTTTTTCGCGATTAGTCGTCTAAAATAATCTTGTCTGTAATCACGCATGCTTCGCCCTGGGCGTCTAAATTCAAAAAGGAAGTTGCGCCGTTGTGTTAGTGGTGGAGCGGGCTGATTCTTCCGGTGAATCTTGTATCTAGTTTTTGATATTTGTTGTTCGAATCTGTCTTATTGAAGTAGTCTAATACTCTGCTGGTTTAGTGAGAATTTGCTTTCATTCTGTCTTAAGTGTCGCTGTTTCTTTGTTTTTTATTACGCATTGAAGGGTTAACGATCAGGATTTTTTTTGTCCCACCTTAACGATTGACTTCTTGATTTGAGTGTTCGATAAGAGTTTCTTCCTCGTTACAGCATTTTCCAGTTCTTCTCGTTCGCGTTTCTTCATCATCTCGTTAGGAAGTGTATGACAAATGCGTTCAAACCCTCTATTCAGGTAGCAATTCGCATGCTTGACCCGTTGGGAGGCAAGCAACAGAGTTTGCCCTGGTTTGATAGTCTCTCCACATCGTCGACCGCAATGAACAGTAACTCGTCGGGTTCATCCGGATCACCACTGAGTCTCTCGTCTCATCTCAGAGACAGCTCATACGCACTCTCACGTCCCACTTGGCTCTTCAGTAGTCAGGTTGGTTCGTATTTTTGAACATTGCAAGATTTTTTGTAGTATCTCTGATCACAATGCGAAACTCTTAGCATTAATTCGATTTTTCTTCTCTATGACTTCTTTTTTTGCTCTTTGATGCCTATTCTCTATCCCCTGTCCATTGTGCATCCCTATGCTGAATTCTATAATTTCATGTACATGCTTTCATGTACCCTTCCAATAGATATATATATCTTCAATTTAGGGGAGACCTGCGCGCTTATTCGTTCAAGCCGGAAAAGAACGAACTCGTTCCCCCGTCGGTAATATATATTACATCCTTTCTATGCACATCAGCCTTAAAATGGCATCTTTATTTCAGAAAAAACACACTTGTACAGTTGCAGTGGCCACCGATCCGGTCCAGGTCAGGGATGAGGACAAAGAATATGAACTCAAAACACTTTGAAGCAATTCTATCACACATAAGCATTACTATTACTTTTGTTTGTTCCAACATGTTCTCATTATCACCGCACTAATTAGAAGAATTTCCATTTTTATATCCCATTCCACTTATGATGCTCTTGCTTATTTGTTTACATTCCTATAACTTGAAGATCCGAGGCCGTATTCAATATTCATACCTTAAGGTAAATCCTACTTCCAGGTAGTTTAATCACTCATTATCATAAGTTTTATTACTGATAATGATTGATAAAACTACCTGGAAGTAGGATTTACCTCAAGGTATCAATGATGAATACGGCCTCTTAATTCACTTAGCCGCTATTATACTCCCATTCCATTTATTATGGTGATCTTGCTTTGATTCGTTTGCACTCTAACTTCAAGATCTAAATCCACTTATTTTGTGTGTGCACTTGTTATGAGAAGTTCTCTATAAACATCTATTTGAGTACTGATAAGAGAATAAACTTGAACACATGGGATTCAATGCATTTTAAAAAATAACTAAGAGAACAGCGATGAGCGCAAGTTGCGTCGTAATTGAATTCTCAACATTACCGGGTCTTGCGCTAAAGCTCAGTTTTTCTCCCGGTCTGCGTGAGTGCGGGAGAATAACTTGTCTCGTGCAGCAATCTCCCGATCACTACGCCGGTGTCCCGAAATTCTCGCGACTGTTTTAATTAAGTCCCGCAGTCATTCTGTCGCTACATAACTTTTCTTTGCGCGCGAGTCAACCACGAGTGTCTGAGATTACCATATACCCAAATTTGCCTTAACATTGTCTTTAGGATTCATTTGTTGATCACTCAAATTTATTTTTACACATCGCAAACGTCGTAATTGCACACATCTAACATAATACTTTATCTAATAAATCTTACCATTGTAAGTGTTGAGGCTACTTCAGTCGCGAAAGCGCATGTATTTTTCAACTTCAAAAGTATATTTTTTGCTAATGCACCGAGTCCGAAAGATGATGATGAAGATGTGATCGCCTCGTGTTGTTTCTAGTTTGACATAAGAAAAAGCAAAGGGAAAGACGTAAAGGAAGAGTCCTTAATTGCTGGCCGGTATGAAAAGATTGTAATGTTAATTTCAAGAGTCATAGACTTTGGCATCTACACAAAACATGTTATTTACTGTTGGGCCGACAGAATTGCCATAGTAGTTACATGACAGTGCTCGTTAGGATTCAAAAGCCCGTGAATTGAAACTTCATCCGAAATGGAATGAACGACCATTCAATGATGACTAAATGGCAAAGAAACTGCGTAACCTCTGCTTAAGATGCCTTATTATATCCGAGAATTTGAATTGATAAAAATCCAAACAGGAGAAGTGATGTAAAGTTTCCAAACTAAGCAAGAACTAGCAAGTAATTGAAAGTTTAAAAAATGTTCCAAGGATTCCTTTGAACGAGAGTTATTCGGGAATACTCTGAACATAAGTTTTCTTTTTCTATGACCATGGCCAGCAGCATTAGAAGAAGATGATGATAGGCATTGGTTGTTCAAAATACTTTTTCAAATGTCCGCTTTTCCTTTCAATGATAAACAGGAAAATCCAGGGATTTCTAAGATAATGTGATAGGGACTTTTGAAAAAAAAACTGAGAGCGATGTTCGACAAATTGCAAAAACATTTTCGAGAAGATTTCAGAGCTCATGAAAAGAAGAAGATGCTCGATGGGTGACTGCAGATATAATGCGTGTCCGAATTGAATGGATTGATGTATCGTAAATCACTGAGATGTCATTTTCTTCGGACTCTCTGTATACAATACCACCCGTAATTTGTGCAAAAAATTGGCGGCGGCACTTAACTCACGCGGCGCCGCCGCAGTTAGGTGCAGCGCCGCGTCAAGTTAGGCGGAAAAGCGGCACTTGCCCGCCTAACTTTGTCGCGCAACGACTAACTCATAAAAAAAGACCTTATCTTGATTCAAAATTTATGAATTCTATATATAAAAGTACTTCAGCTCAGCTCGGCAAGGCGCATCTTCCAGTATACAGATATGCCTAATTGTGGGATATAGGTTAACTCACGGTGGAATTTCGACGAAATATGCGATCTTTACATTTTGAGCAAAATTCATGAGGATGCGTTTTCGTAGGCTCGTAACTCGGCGATTTCTGTAGAGTGGAGTCTGAGGCTTGCACCATTCGATGGCACAGTTCCATTGAATTTTCTCTATACGCAAGCGGGCAAGTCTCTGACAGATACGCGAGAAGTGCGGACAAAGTTACGTACTTTCGTGACGTTACCTCACCATATCTATGCAGAAAGACCATGTATTACTAAAAGACCACGATTTTCGTAAAGAGTGTGTCCGAAAACCTCTATAAGCGAAGTTTCCTTACAATTTAAGAGCATGAACATTTTGACCAAATCCATCGGCCAGCTTCAGAGCGTAAAACGAGAAAAAATGAAATTACCCGAACATTTCGGAAAACATGCTCATAAGGGTTATCCGGCCTGCTGATTACGAAAATCACATCTTAGCAAGAGAGCTTCATACTTTAGAGTTACGGTGAGAAAAATTTATAACGACATGATTTTTCCAGAATTCACCAGGCCTTCTATCTCCTTTGGAAAGAAGTGTGCGGCTAATTCTTAGCGCGCCATAATCTACAGAAAAAGTACTATCGAAAATTTCTTTCTTCTGAATCTACTGGGGGTAATACGCGCTGCATTACACCTTTGCGAAGAGACGTCCGCAGAAGGTTTCAAGAATACTGAAATCGAGATATCAAGGACATTTTGCAAAACGAAAGATTCGCCTTGATGAGCTGAGCACAATGCTTCTTTCGGATTCAGAAAATTTCCACACCAAAGAAAGCTACGGCGAGTAGAATCTGAAAACGAGTGATTTTTCCAGAATTTACCAACGCTTCTTTCTTTTTTGGAAGGAAGTCTGCGGCAGCTTTCTAGCGCACTATAATGTAGAAGAGCACTATCGAATGGTACTTACTATAATCTTTTATGTTGGATAGGCGCTGCATTACATACTTGCGAAGGGACCTCCTCAAGAAAATTTGAGAAAACTAGAAACGAGATATAGATGACATTAAGTGAGTCGAAAGATTCGCCCTGAAGAGCTGAACACAATGCTGCTTTCGGACTTAGAATATATTCATCCCGAAGGAAGTTATGGCGCTGCATAATTTGCGATATTCCGGAATCGCGAAATTTCTGGAATTTCGCGAAATTACCGTTCTGTGGGTGGTATTGTACATTGCACAGCACGCGCAGCATTCCACGATATGTGCTTCTCATGCGATTCCAACCATTCCCCTTTGTCTTCCTGCATTTTGGGGCCCGTCATACTTCGCCGAGAAAAGCCCAGTTTTACACATAGCCGTGCAGAATGAGCTCTTAAACTATACCCACCCTCTTTCTGCAGTGCTCAACAGAATGTGTAGGTAGCCTCTGGAATCAGCACATTTAATGATCCATTTACACTGAAATTCCAATAAAAAAACCTATATCAACTAGGCACATCTGTATACTGGAAGATGCGCCTCGCCGAGCTAAGTTGAATGGTACTCTTATATGTAGAATTCATGAATTTTGAATCAAGATAAGGTCTTTTTATAAGAAAGTTAGGCGTTCGACAAAGTTGGGCGGCAAGTGCCGCTTTTCCGCCTAACTTTGTCGCGCGACGCGGCGCTTGTCACCTAACTACGGCGGCGCCGCGTGAGTTAAGTGCCGCCGCCAATTTTTTTCACAACTTACGGGTGGTATCGTCCTTTCACACAACCGTAGCGGCCCTCGCTTGCGGACTAGGATGCGGGCTGGTCAAAGTCGATAAACAGCTGATTTTTCTCCATCCATCCACATTGATAAGAGTGATCTCTCGCTACCAAAACCGCGCCGCTTCCGAGGAGCAACGGCTTGCCCGCTACGGTCGTGTGATCAGGCTATATTGTACTTGCTTGGAGAGTAGTCCCGTGCTCGTCTTAGGGATGATAGGTGTCTATGATAGCGGTCAAAGGAGAGTTTTAACCGCCGCTGTTGAATCTGACCTAAGTAACGCCCATGAAATGAAAAAATCGCAGACTCCATTTGGAGTTCACTAAAATCCGCAAAACATCGCCACATCTCGGAAGACGGTATTTTTGTACGGGCGATCTCCAGCGCCGCCCTGATTTTGATTTGTCTTAACTCGTCAAACCCCCCGCAAATCACGGTCCGATGCGGAAGGCTACGGTTGTGCGAATCGCCCTACACCCCCTCGATTTGAAGTGGACGATTATACACTGAACCTACCGTAAACAAAAAAAAATAAGCTGAGTGGTGCCTTTGGATTCAGAAATTTTCCATTCTGAACTGAATTATGCGAGAATAAGGACCACTTCCACAGTTCATACTGCTAACTGTCTATTAAGCTGGTGCAAACAAGATGCAAAGACTCTGATGAATACATCACATTTCAATGCGACAGTCTGATTCAACAGTTTTAACGGAAATTATGAACCGTTTACATTTTTTGAGAATAGTTCATAATTATAATATTAGGTTGTGTAATAAGTTCGTTCGCATTTTTTGTTTTGATTTTTTCTCAATAATTTGCAAAGCATTTGGCAAAATTTAGTATGCGTTCGGAAGCTCTAAGTCTGCTCTATCAAGATTCTGTTTTTGTTATTCAATTCTTTCAAAGTTAAACAAAAATTTGACAACACACCGAAAAAACTGAAAGGACAAAAATTCTATTTTCGACATCTTTTTTCTTTCATGGTTTTCGCGTCATTCATTGTTAAAATTTATTCAAAAGGCTTGACAACGAAGAAAAACAATTGACCAATCATCTATGCACATACTAAAACTCTTTACGATTGCTCACTTCCTTTCACCAACCGTTTAATGCAGTTTTTGCAAAAGTCTGCGTAGCAAGGCTTTGCCGCAGCGGTGTTCACTGTCTCGCGTACGTGGTCTCTGTGTCCACCGAATTCTGGATTTTTGACTATATCCATTTTTTCGATGATTCAGCGATCATAGACTACATTGTCTTCCGATTCCTGGATTGTTCGGCTATCACCCTTTCTCAAAGGTGTCTTCAGGTGCTCAACGTCGACGCCAAAGAGACATAAAAAAAACCTACTTTTGAGCTCACAGTATGATTTTTTGAAAGATTTAAGCACCTACAAGTAATCTGCGGGAGCTACGGAATTTTATTACATGCCGCAAAATTTTTGAGCTGTTTCTTGAGAGCTCAATCCCATCCCAGACGCAGCGTAACATAGTTATCGAAAATGGGTTTTTTGCCATTTCAGATTTTTCGGTTTGTAGTCAATTTTTTACTCAACATTTCAAAAACTGGGAATATAATGAAAGTATTTTGGTAGAGCAGACTTAGTGCTTCCGAATGCATACTGACTCTATGCCAAATGCTTTGTAAAATACTGAGAAAAAATCAAAACAAAAAATGCGAACGAACTTATTGCACAACCTAATATTAAGTGGTACCGAAAGTTTTGTCGGTTTCTTCAAACCGCTTTGAAGCTACGCACAATATAGACCTGTATGAGTTTCAACATGCATTCGATGCAGCTTTCCCTTCTCTTTCTTACGGCATCCTGTATGCTTTTTTGATAATTGCAACGATTCTTCACCAGTCACTTTTACCTGCACAAAATTAGGCTAACTGTTAGAAATTTCATTTCAAAATTTTGGAAAGGGTCAAGTATGGCACAAATAGAACAATTGTTGGACTAGACGTAGTATTTTTAGTCTCCTAAACTGCTGTTTTTAGCTTCAAAAACTTATTTCTTTGGAGGTCTCGATTTTTGACAAAGTCATGAAACACGCAACTGCGGCAAAAACATGAAAGCTTTTAAAATCCCTGCGAATCAAAATTCGATCTCTAATAAACATTACTTATGCAACATAACCGAGTTCAATTTGCCTTGAAAAATCAGCTTTCGAAATTTTCGGAAAATTTAGCGTGCCAGACATAATCAAAAAGCCGCAGTGTTTGTTAGATAAATAATTATGTAGGACTTGATAAACGTGCTCGTGTAATCTAAAATAGGTTCAATGTGGCCGAAGACTTGCTCTACGTAAAAGTTATCAGCGCTCTTTGAAAATATTCTGGATGCCCTAAAATAAGGGAAACTTGGTCTTGAAAATAGCAGGAGAAAAATTGTTAAAACTCATGGACGATTTGGAGTTACTGTTGAGCTGCTCAAAAAGCCATGGCGAGAGAAGAAGAAGATTTGACATAAGGAAAGACCCGACCGAGGTAGCTAACACTTCAACAAATTCTGTTCTCTTCAATCTTATGTCATCTGCTCGTTTTTTTTTTTGAAACGCAGTTTTTTTTTACATGATTTTTCAGATGGCACTTTGCTAAATCGTAAATGAGATTCGGGAAATCGAATAGAGAAAGTATTTGAATCTAGGTTTACCATTATTCACATTGAAGAGTCAGTCCGAAAAATCTTAAAAAGGCAAAAAACTTAAGAATTCTAAATGAAAAAGCGTGCCATTAACAAATCATGCTTTTTGGACGCCTATTGCGCATTATCGTGATAGATTTTTTTTCTGTTCGAAAATTACGGATTTGTTGTTAACCGATTCGCACCTATCTGGATGGCTAAAGCTTACATAGAATTGAGCAGATTGGATGTGGATTATCTATAGATCAATGTGGATCATCTATAGATCAAAGTCTTGAACTAAATTTCAGAAAAGCACCCCAGCATGAATTTGATTTACATGATAAGATGATGGATATTCTGTAGACTTCTGAAAATGAAATTTTCGCAAGTCAGTTCTGTACTTGTCACCTCTCTAGGCAGGACATACACATTCGTATTTAAGCAGAACAGTAGACAAATAAAAATTCACATAAATTCTACTCAATAAGCCGGATGCCTCATCTTCTATCTTTTTTGAGCAAAATTTTACTACTGTTTTGCATGGTAAATGCTGAAGTGCTTTTCGTTTATTTATTATATTACACGCGACAAGATGATCTAAAAAAATTTTTCTGTAAATGGAAACTGTCTGCAAACTAAATGCACAGGCTAAATACGATTTCAAGCAATGGAAGTATCATGATCTGTTTTAGGTGAACAGCATGAAAACTTATTAGGATATCTTATCAACTTTTGATTGACTAAAGTGAGCACATGGCAACATGTATTAAGCTTAAAGGGAAGTTCCCGGGCATCTGCAAAATTTTTTCTAAACTGCTGTAACTTCAAGCAGTTTGCTCCTTTTTAGGAGCTGCATACTTTGTTGCAAAAAGTACTTTGTCTACAGGGCATGCTTATTTTTCTGGGTCCTCAGCACTTCATTTCAGGCCATCATCAAGGGAAAAAGGTCGCCTTTATATTCGACCTGTTTGTGCAAGAATTTTTAGGCACGAAAAGAGCTGGAGAGCTCATGCCCGGTAGTTATGTAGAAATCTGCTGGGGCTGTTTGTAGACTGTGCTATAAACTTAGACTGCCTGTAGAAAAAAAATTCTTTGAAAAAGGCGGAAAATCGGCCTTTTTGCCCCTCAAAATAGCCTCATTTTTTGAGTAAATGAGTTTGAAACCTTCCTTTTTCTACAGAAAATCAAATCTTCGATTGCTGCAATTGTTGTTAGGGTGATGTCTTGCACGTCTTTTGAACCCATCACCCACGCGTGACGATTCTCACAAAATTGACGCCAACTGCGAAAACAGGTGCGGCAAAGGCAGGTTTGAGAGCTTGTGCTTTTTCTGCGCCTACTGTAAAATCCGAGCACAGCTGCGGTTCCGAAGTGGACAGCCTGCTTACTTGCACTGACCAACCCCTAAATGGTTTTCTCTTAATGATTTTCATTCTTCATCATAAAACAATGGCAGCAAAAAAGAAAATCTTTGAAATTTACGTTTGACACAGACCTCCTTTTGTGATGTGTAGATCACAGACAACACCTTCACATACAATACCGCTCGCATTTTTTGAAAAAAAACGACGTTTGATTCATGTGACAACACAGTAGCGTGTCTATATCTCGCTTCAAAGGGACGAATTCTCAATTCGAGGACACCATTCGACAAGCTCGAAGCGGCGCATCTTCTGATTATGGAAGTGCTCGTTTGAGTAGGAAGTCAGATTCCACAAATCGTTTCAGATTTTTGTTTAAATGTTGCCCCAGTGGCATACTGATTAATCTACCGTAAGCATCTGAGAATTCGCGGAATCTGGTCACCTACAGTGTCTAAGTCGGGACTTTTTATCAGAACATGAAGGTGCCTTTGGATTAAGAGTTCGTCCACTCCGAAGTGAGATATGGCCACACTGCGGTGGTGTCACATGAATCGGGCGACTGTGCGTCGTTTTTTTTTTTCTTCAAAAAATACGAGCGGTATGTATTTCAAAGAAAGTGAGCAAAACACCACCTTTGCTATCGATAATTGAGAATCGAATCTGAGCTGCATAGAAAGATTGTTGTTTGTCAGTTACGAACTGTGTTGCAAGACAGTTGCAAAATATTTTGCACGATTTTGATTGGCATTGTCATTCGATGTCATTAATAGCTCAAAGGTCACGCTTCAATCCTAGAAGCGCTGCAAGGTTACTAACACAAAGGTGTTAGATTGCGATGATGTTCGAAAATCGATGTTGTCAACACGGAACAGAAGCTACAATGCCGAAAACAGTCCCTCGGCAAACTGTGAACTTTCAATCCAAAATCGTCGTTTTCCACTTACTGCTAACATTTGCACTTTCTTTTAATACGCCATGTTTGAAAGACTGCAATCAACTTTTTAAAGAGCATCACAAAGCGGCAAATCCACAGCAATCTCACCGTTATTGTATCTTTATTGACTCCCCTCCACTCAATATAAAATGCTTTTGACGATAATTTGGCGCAATCAAAGCATGAAGCTGCTCTGTCTTAGTCTTTTAGTGAGTCTTAATGTGAAGGTCTTTTTGTGAAGGTGTTCCCTTTACGTACGTGGAATTTTAGACGTCAGTTTTTTTTGCTTCTGCGGCTAGAAAGAGTTGCGATTTTGGACTCACTTCGAGGGTAAAAAAGGCGTTAAAAAACAGTCGTTGGGTAAGTTTTGCAATTTGCACGGACAAGCATGAAAGAATATTCGGTGTCACACAGGCAACTGCTGACTGCGGTTGCCAAAAGCTAGCTCAGGAACTCGTAGGGCTCGATGAAGTCAGCTACTATAATAGAGCGTTTGATCTAGAGAGGAAAGACTACTTTGTCAGAGAATTCTCACGGTATGCTGTTTTCATCAACCACTTGATTTTCGTTTTCTCATGTATTTTTTACTCCAGAATAGCGAGGCCAGGAATGATTGCGAAAGAACTGCAAAGGGTAAGCACAATCTCATTGGAATCTGAGGCTTCATTGGAGGCTGCTATCATTTTTTCCACATTTTATCTCATTAACAGGATTCAGTTAAATGTCCGGGAAACAGCTGATGATAGAGTTACACTAGCCAGACTCTATTCGTTTTCTGTGAGCCATCAGCTATTGATAAACTTATTAGTGTGGGAGTCAGTGCTCGACACGAGGTGGCTTTCCGAAATTGTAAAAAAAAACGAAGTTCCTCTTGACTTCCGCAAAATTTTACGAAGTTCCCTTTGACCCTAAATCCTGGACGTAAAACCCTCAAAAATTAAATATCCACTAAAAACATAACTAACTTGTGTTATCTCGGCACAGAAACTATATTTCCATTGCTATTTGTCCCAAGAATGCTTGCTGCTTTTTGTCTCAAAAAGCCTACTTATAAGCCACCTATGCCGAGCTCAGGCGAGAGTTACTGTAAGATCGAAGTACCAAAATTGAATTAAAACAAAAGTTTTACGGTCTGAATTGTTGTATTTTTTG
Organism: Cylicocyclus nassatus; assembly: GCA_958299035.1. Taxonomy (NCBI): domain Eukaryota; kingdom Metazoa; phylum Nematoda; class Chromadorea; order Rhabditida; family Strongylidae; genus Cylicocyclus; species Cylicocyclus nassatus. The sequence goes on from CATQJL010000112.1 coordinate 14,692,949, forward strand.
CTCTGGCTAAAAGTTGAAAGGTTTTAGTCCAGTTTGGCAAAGAACCTTGCAAATTGAAGAAAATTTAGCAAAAATGGCTCTCTAAAACTTGCGATTTTGACCATGACTGCCAAAATGGTTAGATTTCGTTATCTGTTCGTAATTACAAAGCCATGCCTCAAAAATTTTCGCGGCAGCTCAATCTTGGGTCGAATTGCAGATTAAGAAACTCGAATGAAATCAATTTTTCTGAGAATTATTACTATATTCTTTTGCAAAACCTATGAATTAGACTTTGTTAAAGGCACCGTCCACCATTCGGAATCAGGGCTTTCAGAAGGCCTGAAGGCGACAAAAACATTGAATTCGAGATTTTGGGTGGACGGTGCCTTTAACTAGATTGCTGTATGGTAAACACTGAACTGCATATCTGATATATTAGGTTGCTGCATAAGTTCTGTCCGATTTGGATTTTTTGAATTCAAAATGTCATAGCTTCTTTCAAAGTCAACTTTTTTCCGAGATCTTAGTTTCAGTGTGTTAAGCAACTCCTTTTCTATCAAGTACACATTGCAATATGCAAAAATTCTTGTCAAGGAAGAAGTAAGAACTCAAAAGCTTAACAGCGTTTTTCTTCAAACCTGTCTTTTTTGACATGGCAATGCTCGCTTATGAGAATTGACAGGCATCTTGTCCAACAACGGACAGATAGAGAATTTTTCGTAGATTATTTTGCACCCCAAAAATCCCATAGGGTCTGCGTTGCCAAGAGAGTTTTTTGACCGAGCGAAAAAGCAGCCACTTTTTGACCTCGCTTCAGCGCATGTGTGCCTGCCTATTTACGAATTATGAAAATTTTACAATTGACGTGAGCGCCGAAAAGGAAATTGTGGATGTTCTCTGCTAGCCCTTGCTTTACCCTAGCACCTCCAGAAGTCGTCGATTACTTCTATTCGCAGAAAGTTATTACTTGTAAAACATCTATACAGAAAATTAATGTTAAATAGTAAATTTTACTAGCAAGACGTTTTCTTCATGAAACTGAACTTATGAGTATGCTAGCTTGTTACACCCTTATTCCGCAATCAATCAAAAAATTGGCTTGAAGGGCGCATTGTGGAAGTGTCCGCGCAAGAACATATTTCTAGGGTGAGAGCGTACCTCGACCACTTGGAGCTTTTAGACCTGAAATCTCCTTACACTAAAAAATTTATTGAAGTTTGATATGCGTTAGAAAGCGCAAGAAAAGCACTTTCTAATGATACTAACAATACCGCATTAGAGATGAAATTTTCTTAGAACAGCTGCTTCAAACATAAGGCAAAAAGACAGAACTTATGCAGCAATTTAATATAGACGTAACTTCATGTATATAGCATTATCAGGGATGTGTCCTCATGAAATGAGGTTTTGATACCATTAAGTTGTTTGCAAAATTCTGGCGTAATTTTAACAAAATATGACTTTTTATTAAACCTAATTTCATGAGTTTACCGGAACTAGTGAAAGGTTTGCGTCTCAAGATGTTGAGATTTAGCTTTCCATAAGCTAGCCACTATACTTGGGTCCGAATCAAATGTTTTATTCGATCATTCGAATAAAACATTCGAATATGATCGTATTCGAAATTCGATATTCGGAGTTCTTCCATTTTCGAATAATATTCGAAACTCGAATAATTGAGAAAACGGGCTTTCGAAAAAATTCGAAACTCGAATAATCAAAAAACAGAGTTTCGAATAAAATTTGAAAACTCGAATAATCAAAAAACGACGATTCCAATGAAATTTGAAAACTCAAATAATCAAAAACGGGGTTTCGAATAGATTTTATTCGAATGTTTTATTCGATTCAGATTATTCGACTTTGTTACAGAGACAACTGCTGGGTATCAAGCTCAGTTCGTCCGCGTTATTTTTTCGCAAAACTCGGTGATGCATCTTTTGCAACCGTTATGACCTATGTGCTGTATGGAGGTCGCATTCTTCCGATTGATTGCGACAGTAAAATAATCATATGTGGATTTTAATTGATGCTTTTTCGATCAATGAGATTGTTCGCACTGCTATTGGCAGCAAATTAGCAAAGAAGCTATCAAATTCAAGCTCATGTCCCAAGTTTATGTACTGAAAGTGTTTGAAATGCCTGTTCTTCTTTTTTTTGCATTGCTCATGCTTGCGGTACGCAATGCGCACACTAGTGAGCACTCTTGCTTACATAAGTTATATTGCACAACTGCCTCTATTCGCTACCTTAAAAATTTTTTGCGAATTGGTGTATTTAGAGTAAAGGACATCGCAGTTGTACTGGAGGATTAGACGGTTTAGATCGCCGTACGCGATTTGCCAGTTACGGGATGTCTTCAAATGTAAAGCCAGCTTACCACAAATATTTAGCGTGTACAATTTACCAAAAAGATAAATGCCCTGCATTCTGTACTTTTAAAATAAATTTTGGACAATTTGACGATTGCCAAACTATGTCGCCACTGAAATGCCTGCAGTATACCCGGGGCTATAGGGGCATTCGTGCTTGCTTCGCGAAATAAACCACATGCCTTCGTCCATGAATAGCCTATACCACACAAGACGAAAGTCTCTGATGAACAGGAATGCATCGTAGCATTTTTGGCGTTTAAGTACATATGTGGCCACCTTACTGCTTTTAAAGATCGCACACCTAGCGCTATGAATCTGAACAGCTCGTTAGGTGAACACTTTATCGATTTTTGGAGAAGTTGAGCTACGAGGTTGGGAGTTGGTACAGAGGGGTAAATGAGGATGCTGATTATGGATAAAAACTTACCTTATCGGTTTTATCGATTTTTGGAGAATTTGAGCTGCGGAGTTGGTATAAGGGGGTAAGTGAGGGTGCTGTGAATAAAAATTTACTTTATCGATTTTGTCGTTTTGGAAAATCTTGAGCTACGAGGTTGGGAGTTGGTGCAGGGGGGTAAGTGAGGATACTAATTGAAACCGAAATCTATTTTATCGATTTCAGCGATTTTTGGAAAATTTTGAGCTAGGAGTTGGCATAGGGGATACGAGGGTGCTGCTTATGAATGGATCGGCTTTGAACAGATATGTGCAAATTTGAGATATGGTTGCTCTAGTTATTCGATAAATCATTCGAATATTTATTCGAAATTCGACTTCCAATGTTCGAATATATTCGATATTCATTCATTCGATATTTTTGATTTTCCGAATTTATTCGGAATTCATTCATTCGAGAATTTTTGAACCTCGAATTTAATCGATATTCGTTTATTCGAGATTTTTCATTTTCGAATTCATTCGATATTCACTCATTCGATGAAAAATTTTCGAATTACCCAAGTATACTAGCCACCGACAGCGAAGCTTTCAAAATAGCATTTTTTCAAATTTTGCTACTTTGAGTCTAGCGCCAGAAAATTTCGGAAAACCGCCCGCTAGCTCCGAAAACATCGATAGTTCAAAGATAGGGTCTCAATAAACGCTCAAATATCTGCCCGCGAACGCGAAGGTTGTCTTGAGAAAGTTGGAGAAGAGATAAAGGTGCAAATGGCAAGAACAGAGAAAACTCTCAAAACCGGATAAAACGCTAGAAATTTTTTATTTAGCGACACTGCGAACTGTAGATTCTCTCTCCTGGACCCGACAATCCACAACACGAGCCAAAGCAAATCTCTTCTTTGTGATAGTTTCAGAAACAGCCACGTTTCGGAAGCAGTGATCATTAAGAAGAAGATAAACTAGAAAAAATACTTACGAAAAAGCAAAGTTTTCTTTCTACTATTAGGGTATCCCATGATTTTTTTACTGTTTTTACCCTAAACATTAGTATTTTGCAAGAACTGGGATACCAACAAAGGGTACAAATGCATGGTCGTATTTCTGTACGCATAAGCTATATAATTGCGTGCGTGGGAGGAGCTCAAAGGCAGCGGCTCGCCAGAATGACAACTTTGGGAATTGATCGTTCTCGGATCCACTGGGCGAGCTAAGTCCAAGACTGTGCTTTGCAGCTTCAGAGAATATCAATAACCCGCTTTTCCAGACGTAAAAAGGTGCTATTTTGGCGGACCGCGTATGGCTGCCCTCTAGAGCGCAGGCTCGTGAGTAGAGACACCGTACCCATTTCGGCGGCAATTGGATTATTGGCACCAGCAGCCACTTCTTTCGCGACCCGCTAAATGAGAAATTTTTTAGGTTTTTTGGGGCGTAGATACGATTTTTGACGGCACAGTTCCTTTTTGATTCCTAACGATTTTAGCTCAAAACTTCACGAGGAGTACGAATTGTCCAGACTCTTGATAGCCAACTTGTAGAGCTTGCTTTGCCCTGCCGGATGTTTACTCTAGCCATAAGTAGGAAGGATACAAAAAGATATTAAAAAACGGTAAAATTATAGGACACCCTAACAAATCAAAAAGTTCATCAAAGCCAACCTAGTCTTTGAGTCCTTTGAATTCTTATTCCGTCTCGTAGTTTGTTTGTGGCAACGTTGTCAGCTTTGTTCCCTCATCTCTAAGCAAGGTAACCTCAAGCTTGAAAGAAACAGTTGCTTGATCACTCCAGTAAACTACGAACAAAGAAACATTTTTAAAGCTTATCAATTATTTCATCACATTCGAAAAAGTAAGCTCGGCGTCGTCTACATTATAGACAGAAGAATGATCTATCGAATGCACGGAAAAACTGCGTGAAAAGAACTAAATTGAAGAAAAAATGAGATTTCGAAGATACGGACTGCCCGACTTCGTTGAATTCAAAAAACGGTCTTTTGCGGCGCTGTCACTGTGGAAGTAGAGTTTAAGAGCTACAATAAGATAAAAAGTTTGCTAGGATTTGGTTCAGAACAACGAAGAAAAAAGGGTACATATGTTCTTTGAAGTAGCGAAGTAACGCGCAGTGGAGAGCACACGAGCAGAGGAGAAACGGCAAAACCGACGGGGCATTTGGTTCGATTCGGAAATCGCCGCGGGTTTTCAACAAAGTTTCGATGTTTGAAACATCATATTAGGCATTCCGAAAGTAATTTCGCTTTTTTCAAAGGGGTGACACATCTGAAGGAAGAGTGATTTCTAATAGACCTTCGTTGCATTCGATGCAGCATTTCATCCTCTTTTTGACTGTTGTAAAAACATCGCAGCTCAGTCATTGAGCTTTCGGAAAATATTCAAAACCTGCGACCCATGCTTTTTCAAATGGTCAAGTTTTACAATTTTTCAAAACCTTCATGTCAAACCCCAGAAGGAGTTCAAGTAACGATTAGATAGAGCAAACCCTACAGGATACAAATCAATTTTTTTCTTCTTCACATACCTTCTCAAAATTTTTATTGAAATTTCAACTGATGCTACCAATTTTCATACTTGGTCAACTCAAATCTCGTAGAACATCAATAAAAGAGCAGCTCGGGTGCTGTTTGATGCAGCTTTCTCTCCTCTTTCTAATGGGTGTTTTTCGTTTCCGATGTGTTCAATCTTCGGGGATAAAATCGTCATAACTCATGTTTTTGAACGCGCCCAAGGCTGTACCCGAAAAACTCGAAGTTCAGTATTTCGAATCCGTAAGCTCTCATTTGCTTTATAAAATCAACATTAAGTCATATTTCATCTTGGAAGCTTCAAATTCCGAGTAATTACTGATGTTTGACGCGATTGTGACTGGCATAGGCTTGCCAAAATCCGATGGTTCTGGTAAAAAATCTTTCAAAAAATTATGGCGAGCTATGAAAGGGCGAAAAAAGTTGTGCTGTATTCTATAAGGTTTGCTCAATCCAACCGTTACTTGAATCCCTTCTGAGAGTTGATATGAAGTTTTGAAAAATTGTGAAACTTGACAATCTCAAAAAGCACGGGTCGCAGGTTTTGGTTATTTTCCGAAAGCTCATTGACTGAGCTGCAACGATTTTACTACGGCCAAAAAAGAGGATGAAATGCTGCATCGAATGCTACCAAAATCTCTTTGAAATGTTTGTTCCATCACATGTGGCGTCCGTTTGAAAAAAGCAAAATTACTTTTGGAATGACCTAATATATCAGTCTGATTGTCATAACACGACTAGGAGTACTGACAACATCGCCGGCACTAAGATAGCGAAGATGAACGATAGCTGAAAATAAGGATACTGAACCCGCGGTTGTCAATATGCCGCGCATAAAGCCTATTTTTTTTTAGAAGCGATATGTTCTTCCTAGATTGGAAATGGTGTCGAAAAGTAAGAAATAAGGCATACCGAGCACCCAGCATTTCTTTCCAATTCCTAACAATCGACAAAAACCTACGCAACGGATACGGCTGGTACAGGCTATCGTTCATGTTGGCTGATTGTCTTCGCTGACGGTCATTATTTAACTGCCAGTCAGCACAGTTGTTGTTAACAAACTATGTTGACGCTAAAAATCACTCCTTGTAAACTAACTTGTTCGTTCGTGACTCTCTGAGAGTTGGGCATGTTCTTCGCTATTATTGAATACCAACTGTTTTCGTAAACTTTCAAACTCATGCATAGTCTAAAAAGAGGTTAATTGAAAAACGTGTCCTTATCTCTAGGAATTTCTTGAAAAACAAACTTGTTTTTAGCGCAAAAAAGCCGTAAAAATCCCAGTTTTCGATTTCGATAGGATGTTTTTGAGATATTATTCACTATCTGCTTCATTCACAATCATTCTGAATTAGTTATGAGCTTAAAGGCACCGTCGCGTCAATGTGAGGGGTGCCAGGCTCTGCAGCGGTGTTACAGTATAAACCCCCTACTAAAAGGCAGTGTTCCGACAGACTTTGAATTTCCATGTTTTTGCAGTTTTAGGCCTCTTGGACCCGTAGAATTTGAATTTGAGCTTCAAACCAGGTGAAAAGACCGTTTTTGGGCGTTTACCCAATTCAAAAGGCAGCTCGGACGAGAATTTCAGTGGAAACTTGGGAGGCTGGCACGAAGACCCTGCTGCCTGTAATTTTTGCTCCGGATAGCATGCACATTGCGGGAGCGGTTGTGGTGGTCCCGCACCGAACAGGAGAGCGAAGTCGTCCGAGCGCGCGCCGATTGGGGTTGCGCGGGGTGGAGGAACGTACACCTCAATTGGGCACCGCCTCCGGCTGCTGGTTCTTTCGTCCGACTGTCGTGCATCGTGTTGGGTTCGGGAGTTATTTTCTCGGCGCAGGGGAACACCAACCAGCCGGTTGGGCCTGGAGTAGTAGGGTGACCAGGAACCCCGCCATAACTATATCTCTCTGATACCAGGACACTGCCTTCAAGCGATGCCCGAAGTCCGGAACGAAAAAGGGGGGGGGTCTACTAAGCCTGATTGCCCCGATTTTCGACATTTTCGAACTCTGCAAGATGCACGCGGAATCAGTGGGCTGGATAAGCCCAGGTAAGTGGAAAATTTCCAAATTCAGGATTTTGCCGGGACGCTGCCTCTAATATCCGCGGCTAAGCCTCGATGACTTCTCAATCTTTTCAAGCAAAGGTTGTGTTCTTGTGCTTCTAGTGATATTTATAGTACACTGCTCTATATATCGGTACGCGTGATAAGGGGGTTGTCTCTACAGAATAACATTTTTTTATGAACTTTCATTTTTGCTTTTCTATGCGACTGTAGCCCGTCACAGTGAAATATCGAATATACTTTTATGAAAATTTAACAGAGTTCTTAGAAGCGACCTTCCGCCAATTTTCTGTTACCAAACTCAAAATCGCAAAATTTGTAAGGGCATATCTGAAATTTTCGTTCTAGATGGCTAGCCTCCGAAAAGCTACATCTTTTAAAGCGCAAACCCATTACTATGTTTAAAATTCAAGGATGAATTCAAGTTCATTCTTTATAATGTTACGAATTTCGTTCGGATTACGCAAGATCCTTGAGAGCTTGTATGGTAGTGTACAACTGCTACATAAACATATTTACAACATTTTGAACGCAGTCAAGGGCAGCTGGGATCCAATCTGAAGAAAATGTCATATCTGGAATCTCCGTTCTTCAAGACGTTTCATGAAAACTTGCAATTGAATTGAAATCGACTTGATCGTCAAATTTCAGGAATATTTCGGAGAATACTGGGGCGGCGCGTGCGCAAGAAGTGATAAAAGGAAAGTATGCGTTTTCCGAAATTATTTTGTTTGAGCAGAAAGGCAAGAGTTTTTTTGTGAATAAAGAATGTTTGTTGTGCGTGTATGTATGTTCCAATACGAAAATTCGATTTTCGAACCTAACTGAATAAACTTGGCACACATACACTTCGGAAAGGGACGAGGGTGATTCATAGGCTGATTTTGTCGATACAATGATCTTTCAGTTTCTCAACAATTATGAGGTAGGGAGTTAAGAGTTGGAATAGAGAATAAGTGAGCAAGTTGAATACGAAAAATGTGTGCGAGTATTATTTGCTTTTGTCGATATGCCTTTTTTGATTTAAGAATTTTGAAGTGCACAAAAGGGTTGACTAAAATTTGTATTTGTCCACTGCACAAGAGTGAGTAAATCATCAAGCTTCCGTGAAGTCACTGGACTATTTTTTTGTAAATGGTGCAAGGGATGTGGTGCGTAAAAGTCAGGGCCCGGCACCAGTCTGTTCTAGGCTTCTTGAAAACGAGGTCTCCCTTGATTTTCGGGAATTTTTACGAAGTCCCCTTTGACTTTCAGCCCTAAACGTGAAAAAACCCTTAAAAAACGAACGTCGACTAAAAAAATTCAATTTTTGACCACAGATACATATCCTCTGCTTTTACGCCTCAAAAATGAAGTCAGCCTGCTTCCAAACAATCTGCTCCGGGCCCTAGTAGAAGTGCATCCAAACATTTGGTTTAACAGTGCTATATCTACATGGATCGAGCGAAGCAGGCTCCGCTGTTAGCATTTGAGTACTGAACGCAGAATAAAAGTGCTGTTTAGCCTTATTCTTATCTACAAGCGTCAACCAAATAATTTCAATTTTGAATCGACATCCTCGATCGAAATGCGAGCATTGTTTAGTTTTTTACCTGCATAGACATTCTCAATTTCAAAAAAGCTATAAGAAGTCTCTAGGGAGGGGCATAGTTGCTTGCAAGTCAAAGGCACGTCTTTGTTCGATTTGCGTTTAACATTCGGCTGTCTTCCTTCCGTGCTTTGATATCTCTAATCAAAATCTTGATTTTTTTTTGCCTGGAAGTGTATTTGAAAAAAAGGATATCTGTTATCCGATCAACTAATCACGAATAATGTATTTAAAAGGTCATTGTTGCGACTTGCATATCTTCCCTTGACAAGCTGGGATTTAGCGTCCAGGCAGCTCATTACAAAGAAAAGTCCTTTGGCTAGCGATTGCTTCTACAAATCTTAGATTTTATCATCTTTGCTGGAAAGCCAAGGTTATGCATTTAAGGTAATACATGGAAATTGCATAGGGATGAATCGAGTTGTTATTTGTACAAAAATAAATAATGGAATAAATAAATAAAATATTGATCGTTCGTTTTGTTATTTCCATACGGATGGAAGAAATTTCCCATTTCTAACATTCCAGCATCACCATAGTGGTTTCCTTATTGTTACACTGAAGACCTGGTGCTCTATGAATACTCTAATGAGACCTAAGTCTGATTTTAACAACTATTCGGTGGAGAATGGAACACTTTTTTTTCCGCTGTATTGTAAGATTTGCGGGATTCGAATATGCAAGTGACTTTTGTAGAGGAAATTACTCGCATCTTGAACATAGATGCGATAGGGAGAGCCGGACTCTCCCCAGGTGAAGGGGGTCTCGGCTGTTCCCGACCTTCCAGGGTGAAGGGGGTATGTGAGTCTGGGGGGGGGGGGGGGGAGGAAGAGAGAAAAGGTAAAAAAGCGTGGTATGAAGAGCTCTAATTTGTACCTTATTTAGGCACAAATTGAAAAAAAAATTAAAAATTTTCAAAAGAAATTAAAAAATTAAAAAAAATTGATTATGAAGATCTGTGCTCCTGTTTCACTGCATCAACAAAAAACGGAAGCAATAAGGTTTATCCCAGAAGATGTACAAGTTAGAAACAACTTCATTTCCTGCACATCATCATCAACAATATCACTTTCGCTAACGTCAGAGACAACAAGTTCGCTGCCTGAAAAATCTTCCTCTTCCTCCAAAAGGTCATCGGAGTAGAAGTAGAATTGCGTGCAAAAGCGTTCTGAGTCGAAAATGGATTTGAAACTTTCTTCTTCTTCTAAGCGCTTTTGTGATTTTTTTCCTGGCCCTCTGGTAGCACAAGGAAGTCAGTAGGTAGGTGACCAGTTTCTTCATACCATCTTTCAGGATATTTCAAAAAGTCATACGGTAACAGCCTGTCTGGACCACTTATACCAATCCTTTAAATGAAGTTTTTAGATAACAATGTGTTTAGTAGAAGGCTGACAAATCTTAAGTATTTGCTTAGATGCTCTATCGTTGTACGACTTCTGCGTTGTGTTCTGATAACAGAGTAGATAGAAAATTTCTTTATCCACCTTTGCCGTGCTAGTCGGAATGGAAACTAGCTTTGCTAGTAAGTCCATCAGATTTTTGCGGTAAGTAATGGGGAAAGAGCCAGATCGCATATGCTTTCGCGACACGGGAAAGAAATATTGCATACTTTTTTGGGCCTTGTCAAACTCTGGCTTCACCTCCTCTGGCATACGTCCTGTTAGCTGATTGGAAAGCTGCCCAACTTCTTCTTTAACAGCATCTGCGGAATAGCCGAAAAAAGGAAAAAAAGGAGGTATTATGCTGCGCGTTGGTTTTTTTCAATATCATAGGTCATAATGCCACAAGGCGAATAACTTCCAAAAGCATAAAGCACGGAGTTGGGTTCGCACTCCAGCCGGGATCTAAGTGCAGTAACTATGCTTTGTACTAACACCTTCCTTTTGTTCATATCCATGTTTGTGATTCAGCAGCCTTAAATTCTTCAGCAACCTGAAGATCAGCAATGAACTTCCTGGACATTTCCTCATTGAAGCTAGACAATCTGTTTGGATTCCTTATGCAGGAAATCAGAAAGTTTCGCTCAATTGTCAACTCTGTATTAATGTCGACAACATTTTCGTCGGCTTAAGGTTCTCCTTCTGCCTCGCTGTTGAACTGGAACACATGCGAGTCATCTGCGATTTTGTAAAGTATTCTGCCTGCCGTTTCCTCTTCAAAATGTTAACCTTTCCAAAACATTGAGGGATACTTTAATAACATGTAATTCTTATGAATGTCTTAGAGTTTTTGATTCATTGAAACCAACTATTCTCTACAAATTAGATAAGGTGAGTCTAGAGCGTTTTCACGAAAATAACCTTCTTCAGCACTAGGTTTACAGAGTGATTCCAGAAATGGGCGGGTTTTTGTGCGAAGGTGTGGAAATTCACCAATCTCCCATAGTTTTTTGAGTGTGCGCTAATAATGATGGCATAATTGTTAATCAAAAGCGCATTTTTTACCAAAAAAACATAAACATATAACAACGATAAGGACGCTCAAATAGACGCGTTCGCTCACGTTCCCGTTAGTGCTGATAATGACGTCAATCCACAGCTCATTTTTTACTATTAACTTGCTCCACCTCGCTCTTATTAGGTCGTCCAGAAAGTTTTTGCGCATGAATTTCAAAATTCATAACTTCTGATTTTTTCAGCCGATTTGACTGCTTTCACTTTTATGTGAAAGGGTAAGTCATGCTCTATATAATGACATCTCAGCTCTTAGTAATGGTCATTTGTTGCATAGATAGGAGCGATAGAAGAAAAATGGTAAACATTTTAATTTTCTGTGTAGGGTCATAAGCAAACGGAGACTTGCAACAAAAATCGGAGCAGTCAGTACTGTAAGTTCTTTCACCAGCTCTTTTTAACAGTGCAAAGTTTGCGCCGATTGAGCGTCTCCATGAAAAGTTATGATTTCCCTGAAAAAAGCCAAAATAAATCAAATTCGCCTTTTTGTATTGCTTGCTCGGGAATCATAACTTTTCATGGAGACGCTCAATCGGAGCAAACTTTGCACTGTTAGAAAGAGCTGGTGAAAAAACCTACAATACCGACTGCTCCGATTTTTGTTGCAAGTTTCTGATTTTTTATGACCCTACACAAAAATTCAAATTTTTAGTGATTTTGATTTTGAGCTTCTATCTATGCAAAGACGACCATTACTAAGCAGCTGAGACGTCATTATAAAGATCATGAATTACCCTTTCACATAAAAGTGAAAGCATTCAAATCGGTTCGAGAAATCAGAAGTAATGAATTTTTGAAAATCGTGCGCAAAAACTTTCGGGACGACCTGTACAATGTGTTGGCTATTATGGGTCACCGAAGCAAATGATTTTTAGAGCCGGAAAGCAAAGAAGCCCTAACATGCTGTATGCCACTCGAAAGCTGAGATCATGGAGAATCGACGTAGACCGTCGACTTTTTCCTAGGTCTTCTGTGCCGCGAGATATGTGGGATTTTATGTGCTTTAAAAATTAACTAATTTTGTGTCCTCACTTTCTGCTCTCCAAATGAACGCTACGAGAAAGTCGACGGTCTACGTTTGTCAATGAAAACTTTATCTTTAACACAGATAGATAATCAGCAGTGTTTAGGTCTTCATTTGGCAGAAATCTGCCGTTGAAAATGACCATGTTTTGAGATAAAATGCGGCGTATCTCTCGGTAGAGGGGGGCTAGAAAGAAGTCGATGGTCTAGTTCGAATCCTCTTTTCCTGAGCTTTCGAATGGCATACAGGTTGCTGGGCGAAAAAACTAACCAGTTTTCAAAAATGGGTGGAGATATTTACTATTAGCTTGCTCCAACCCAGCTCCACCAATGTATTGGCTTTTATCGGTTACCGGAGCAAATGATTTTTAGAGCCGGGAAGCCAAGAAGCCCTAACATGCTGTATACCACTCGAAAGCTGAGATCATGGAAAATCGACGTAGACCGTCGACTTTTTTCTAGGTCTTCTGTGCCGCAAGATATGTGGAATTTTATGTGCTTCAAAAATTCACTGATTTTGTGTCCTCACTTTCTGCTCTCCAAAATGCTACGAGAATAAATAAATAATATAGTTAAACATAAATACCGCTTCTTTAGTAAATTTATGAGTGTACTTGTTGTTTGAGGTACTTAGCCTGCAAAACCTTTCAATAACGATATTTATCATATTCTCAGAGTACAATACCAGTACCAATTTCAGCCCAGGTGAAGGGGGTCATCGGGAGTTTGGCCTCAAAGTGAAGGGGGTAAGATCCATCACTCCCCCTATCGCAACTATGATCTTGAAACTTCCACAATCCAGAGCTTGTGTGTGCTATTTTCAGAAAACTTGTGGTGCTATTCCAGTACGTATAAATAAAAAGTTCCGATACAACTTGCTCAGAGCAAACTTTTGAAAGTACACCAAAAGCAACCACGAAACGAGGTAATTTTCTGGATTAGCAAGCTATGAAAGGCGTCTTCCCTTGCAGCAAGATGAAAGCCTTTCCTTTGGGGTATACATTTGCAATCTAAATGTTCTCAAAATTCGTTTCATTTAACGGACAACTACCGTATTACATCGGGCATCAATCTAAAGTATCTAGCCACTAAGGGACCAAGGGCTACAACCAGGGTCAAGCTTGTGATGCGACTGTCGCAACGGGGGGTTGTAAGAGGAGATAGTTAGGCTAAAATACCCTAAGCTTCAAAAGGGAAAAAAACAGACAATTAGTTATGTTCTTTACAATCTTATATATAAAGCTGAATGTCTGTTTGTATGTATGTCTGTCTGTATGTATGTCTGTCTGTATGTATGTCTGTCTGTACGTATGTTCCGAATAGAAAATTCCATTTCTGAACCGATCGGGACCAAACTTGGCACACATACACTTCGGGCCCCGGCGGGTGTCATAGGCTACTTTTCGTATCGATCGATATCGATTTTATCGATTTTTTGCAAAATTTGAGCTACGGGGCTGGGATTTGGCACAGGGGGGTAATCGAGCATGGGGATTCCGAATACAATATTAGTTTTCGAAACCGTGCATTATTTTTATCGATTTTATCGATTTTTTGCAAAATTTGAGTTAGGGGGCTGAAATTTGGCAGAGGGGTGTAATCGAGCATGCTGATCACCCCCACGGGGGTGATCAGCATGCTCGATTACCCCCCTGTGCCAAATCCCAGCCCCGTAGCTCAAATTTTGCAAAAAACCGATAAAATCGACATCGATCGATAGAGAAAAGTGGACTGTGACACCCGCCGGGGCCCGAAGTGTATGTGTGTCAAGTTTGGTCCGGATCGGTTAAGAAATGGAATTTTCTATTTGGAACATACGGCGGAGCCGGGTAAGCCAGCTAGTAAATCTATAAAAAAGTGGAAATCAGAATAAAAAAAGATAAAAAATCTGTAGGAATTCTCAAAAAAACATTTGCAAGAGCTCAAGACACTTAAGGAAGTATTATTTGATAAAAATGCTAAATGTACCGATTGCCCTAGAAATCTTGCTTCTGAAGCCCTCCTGAAGTCTCACACACTCGACAAAAGCGAACGCTAGCTGTGACCATCATAGATTTCTAAATCTTTTTGTAATGTTTTTCACGGGCCCATATGATTTATCTGTACTTTTGAGATGCTCCGCTATATCAGTGCAAAATTTGGTGTTATCTTGTCAACTGTGGATTTTCTTATGATTTTATGTATGGTAGCAAAAAGTCAGGAGAGGGGGGTCGTATCTGGGTCGCATCTAAATTTCTTCTTAGCTATTGAAGCTTGTTGGCTGCAATTCTGCTGTAATATAAGACCTTCCTCCTACTTTCCCTCGTAAAAATTGCAGGCTGTTTTATAAATTCTCTGGTAAGTTACAAAATTTCAAGCTCAAAAATCCCACTTTTTGCTTTCTAGGATCGCATCTAAATTTGCGAGAGTCGCATCTAGATTTTTTCGAGCTTACTGCTCCTCAAGAGCTGAAACTTTTTCTTTGGATAGTATGGGCACTATACTACAGAACCTTTGCTTTGCAGCCTCTCAGTCTTCTCCTGGCCTTAGTTACGAATTTTCAAATTACCGTACTCATGCATGTTTTTGACGTCGTCCTGGACGGCGCTCAAGCTGTTTTTCTCGCGGGAAAACTGTGAAAGAGGTAGGAAGTAAGCTTCTTAGTTGAAAACATCTTTTGTTGTTCAAGAATGTCATTTATTCTCCGTGCAAAAATTTGTATCGCCTACGGGAATCGAATTTGCTGGCCTGTATGCCTGAAAATTCAAAAAAAAACTTGCAGAATCTCAATCATTATTAAAGGTGTGTATGTGTGCTACAGATGATGGACGCACCCATTGGCCTAGAAATTCTGCTTCCGAAACCTCACAGAAGTTCTCACGCAGGTGTTTTTTGAGATTGACATTCGTTTATGCAGGTTACCGCGAGGAATGTGGGCAGGGAAGGTAAGGGAGATAAATGGGTGAGGGTGGGGGGGGGGGGAGGGGGGAAGGGGGGGGGTCGTACGGATGGGTACCTTAAAAGGTGGGGGGGGTCGTAAATGAGAGTTCCGGATCGCATCAGCACGCTTGACCCTGGCTACAACTCCAGTAGGGACTTTGGCTTTCTGGGAAACACTCTTCGTGCTGTGCTGGATGACGTGTACAAAATTTGTATATTGGGTCAAAGTTGAAGAAGGAATTGCTAATCTTGTATTCCGCTAATCATTCATTCTCGATTTATTTTATTCCCTGTCATTAAAACTTTCATGATCAGCTCACTTATCCTCTGCCAACTCCCGTCCCTGTGGCTCAAACTTTGCAAAAAATCGATGAAGTCGATATTGATCGATAACGAAGAATAGCCTGCACCCCCCCCCCCGAAGTGTATCTGTGCTAAGTTTGGATAGGACCGGTTCAGAAATAAAGAATTCTATTCGGAACATATGTACGTACAGATACACACATACAGACGCACACACATATAAACGGACATTCAGCCCTATTAATAAAATGATTTACAATCTGCCGGTTTTTATAAAACCTTGGCTACTGCTAATGCCTTTAATCAATAATTTCATATAATGCATGGAACGGAAAGAGTGAGTCCAGTCATCTCATTAACACATTGACGACCGAAGCCTTTCTCGGATCAGCCAATATTTTTCAAATAAAATCACGCACAATTCCATCTACAGTCACCTACAGTAGCTTTGGAATGCTAGCAATAACAGTAGAGGTTGTATCTAAATCCAGCATGGAAGAAAACTCCCGGAGTTGGTTTGACACAGATTAGTAGCCATTCCAATGAGAGTCATGGTGTGTCAAGCCTTAAGCGGTCGTCAATGTGTTAAACCCTTCTCTTGGGAGAAAACTTCGGCTTAATATAAATGCATTAATTTCTAATGTTAATTCCATTAGCTTCGGAAAAACTTCCATCCAGAATGTAAAGAGCGAGATAGTACTGTATCTGATGCTTGAGTTTGCAAAAAAGCTTCGAACTTCAGGTATGGCATAAGTTCTTATCAGGCGAAAAGAACAATAAGACTTTATCAAGATTTTTCAAAAGATTGCTTATCACTCGTCACTTGGTGTGTATGAACTATAAGCACAAAGGATGAATTACCATTAATTGTGGCGTTAATCTACATCGAAATTTGCAAAAAAATGCAAAATCAGCAAAATATTAAAATTAGGACCATTCTTTTTTGAAGGCATTCGCAGGGTACCACTTAATGAGAATGTAACATGCAAGTGATTTCTGCGATGGTTTCCTTCAGCTTTCTTCATTTTCCACTTGTTGTACCCATCATAGCCGATTATGAGAAATGAAGACATCTAATAATAGTAGAAGTATGTTCTGGCAATCTGCCATAATTATTTGCTATCCATAAGAAGACATTTTTTATTGCTTTCACTTTGAGCTGCGTCCAGAATTGTGTGTGCCAACGCCGTCTTCGAACAATGGCGCGTCCACGTGGGCGCTGGCACGGCACTGGCACAACGCTGGCACACGGGCAACTCTGGACGCAGCCTTAAAGTTGAGTTTCGCCTAATCAAAACTTGACTAAACTGAAAATCGTGTACCTATTAGGTTGTAAAGAAAGTTCCCGGGCACTTGCGAAAAATTTTTTCAAATCGCTGTAACTTCAAGCAGATTGAATCTTTTTTGAAACTACGAACTTCATTGCAAAGACAATTTTGTCCGCAACATAGATTTGTCTTGCTGGCTTTTCAGCACCTTACTGCGGTCCACCAGCATGCGCAGAAAGGAAAAAGGTCGACGCGAAAAGTGGCCTGTTTGTGCAGGATTATCTCAGGCACGATGAAAGCTGGAAAGCTCAAATGCTGTAGTCATATAGAAGTCTGCTGGAGCTGTTATGGAGACCATTCAAATTCTTGAAGGACCACCTGCAGAAAATTTTTTTCCAGAAAGTTTGAAAAATCGACCATTTTTTGCCCCTGAAAATGCACCATTTTTCGAGCAAGTGACTCTAAAGTCTTGTCGTTCTGCATAGGTTGGACCAAATCCTTGATTGCTGCGAACATTGTTAGTGTAATGCCTTACGTATCTTTTGGACCCGACATGCACACGTGGCGATCCCCGCACAAGCGACGCCGGCTGCGAAAAGAGTTTTAATTAAAGGCAAGTTTGACAGCTTTTAAGTTTTGAGCGCAAATCGCAGAACTCGAGTGCAGCTGCGGGTCAGAAGCTAACAGGCTTCTCATTAAGATCACCCATGATTTAGACGAATTTCTTTGAAATGCGCAAAAAAATGGCTGTAGGAAGAAGAGTTGTGAAATTTTTATGGTTGGAAAGATTTATCTTCTTGATGTGCATATCAAACACGTCTTGGCATCGATAAAAATTTTAAGCCGTACTGAAAACTCCAGGCTTCCCTCTACTGAACAGCATACAAAACTTGGTGCCAAAGTCCGACCGAGCGCCGAAAAAATGCGTTTGAAAATGAAACTTCCAAAAGTGCCCGGGAACTTTCTTTACAACCTAATAGAAGAGCTGATAATTCTTATGCGGATTAAATTTTTTACCCACATTAGCAGTAAAATCCAAATTTTAGTAAAGGCTCCATACAGAAGTCGTCTAGAATTTTGCGCCCATATATTTCTCTAGTATATTACCAGAAGTCTCGTTTAAAGGTTAAGATTGATTCAAAATTTATTTGCAGTGTAGATGGTTCAGTTGTCACTAAACTATTACAAGCTTTCTAGCTCAACCTCAATTATTTCGAAAACGACGTGGATCTAAGCATCATTCTGGCTAGCCTAGGATGAATAATAGCCTTTTGATCAATCATCCAGAATATCCCTGATATGTTTACGTCAAACTTCAAGTTTGTCAGTAGCAGTAAAGCTTACCGTATCCGTCTGCGTTCTTATAATCATAGGCACCATTTAGTGAGGATAACGCACAATCATTATACCAGCACCATCTGAACACATATGCTTTCTTGAAAAAAAAAAACTTCTTGCAAATTGGCGATGAGCACGGGGTTAACACGTAGACGAACAGCCATTTCTTAAGGATTGTCCCTATGGACGAGACTTTTCTGGGCATCTGCACGTCTGGTAGCGTGTATGTATGCATTCACCTGTGCATGAGTCAAATGTAGCTCGCCCCCTATGGCAGGCTGCTCCACCCACTCGGCCGAAAATGGCCAAAAATTGCTCAAATTTCAAGAAAACGTGCGCCGCCAAACTGACAAGGGAACCGTGTCGAGTCGAAGTGGCCTTTCCAGATGAGACCCATACTGCTTTGTAGGGTATCAAGCGGTGATTCCAAATCTGCCTTCCAAATCTGCCAAGCGCCTCTGGACGCCGAGTTATGACCATTCTTCGGAACGAAAAATGAATGCAGAATTTAGGTAAAATTGATTGTTAAATTCTTTTCAGCGCTCAGATAAAGCAATGTTAAGTATTAGCATATTGAATAAATTGTATCCATTGCATAAACAGCTCTGATACTTGATACTGGACCATTTGAGCGAATTTGGGCGATTTTGCTTCAATTTTGCGTTCAATTTTTTGACCTGAAAAACGAGCATAACTTGGCGTCCAGAGGCGCTTGGCAGATTTGGAAAGCAGATTTGGAATCATCGATTAATGCTTTTCAAAGCAGTATGGGTCTCATCTGGAAAGGCCACTTCGACTCGACACGGTTTCCTTGTGAGAATGGGCGGGGTTTGCATGGCGAAACTGGGGCCTGGTTCAAAGTTGAAGATCTTTGCGATCGCCTACGGCTCTCCGTGCTTATTGTGCACAAAAAAGGTTCTTGTGAGAGGCATAGGAGAGTGGGTGGAGTTGCCTCAAGGGAGGGAACTAATATATAAAGTACATCTGAGCCTATTGATTCGATGGAAAAATAGAGAAAATTGGACAGATAGATTGAATTTAGGGTCACGCGCATCATTGCGCGGCACTGTCGTCATCGTGTCAAGCGATTTGAAACCTATGTTACATTTTGTGAGGCTTATCTATGACTGCTCTGCTAACTTGACCTAGCTGAACCAAGAATTTCTGTGGTGTAGACCGAAAAGACATGAATTATCAAGCTCAGTAAGCATTGGACCATTATTGAATGATATCTTTTAGAGTACAGAAATATGCGATAAATAACAAGGTAAAGTTTTGTATCTTGCTCTAGAGATGTTCACTGTGTTTGATGTCCCATAGCACTAGTAGTTGATGATACCGTAAGAGTGAATTCAACATAGTGCAAAATTCGTAATTGAAGTTCCAGAATTACGTTGACAAACTCTAATTCGAAATTTGATAATTTAAGGGCATATAGAGTATCATCCCCTAGTTTGTAACTTATAATTCTCTTTTGAGTGATTCACATATTTTAGCAACTGTTTTGATTGACATCCTCTGCCAACTATACATTCATATAGTTTTTTTGAAATTGGTAGGTTGTTTTCTGGATCTTTCTTGCGCGGGATCGTTCCGAGCTGCTACCATAGACAATCTCAACTCAGCAAACTTTCGATTTGAATGATCATACCAGATAAAAATAGCACTTTGCAGCGAAGTGAGTTTAGAGTTTGTTTCTTTTTATATTGCCATAGTCGAACTATATATACCATAGACTAACCTTTTCTTATTGTTAGATCAACCCTTTTGCAATCAAAGAATTTTTTTCGACAGGAAGTCATAAGTGGCTTGAAAGGGGAAAAAGATAACTTTGTAATGATACCAAAATCCTTTGACAAACATTTTGATATAAAAACAAACTTTTAAGTCAAAATATTCAACGTAATTCTCTGACATATTTCTACGATAGGAATTCTGTAGAGACAATGGCCCGTAGTAAACTACCGTCAGGGCATCTCCCCTGAGGCGGACCGAAGTTGATATCTTGGCGCCTCAGTCCAGCATCCGGCGAGCTATTGATCTGGTGCAGATCGCTTTCTGGACATTGTAATCAAATGCGTTCTCGAAAAAACAGCTACTTGGTTCGATTTGGTTAAATGGGTAAGCCATTGGAATTACGCGCGCGCGGCCGTGGTTCGACTCCGCCTAGCGACACGACTTTTGCTGCATCGCCGGGCAATCTTCGATAGCGGCCACTATCCAATCGATGATGAGCGGTATCAAGGATTTCGCCTAGCAAACGCAAAGATAAAACAAAAAAACATTTCGTTACGAAAATTTTGCGACAAAGCGAAACGGTTGCAACGTGAATTCAATGAAATGAACAAATGAGTCCTCGTTTTGGACAGCTTTAAAAAAACCAGTAAAGTTTACAAAAAAGAGAAGAATTTGTTTTTTTCTGTCTTCCTCGCCAAAATCAGCTGTTCATCGATCCTCTCCTTTTCGGGCGCGGTTGTGCAATTTTGCGCCGATTTTGTCCGCAGTGTTAGGCAAAACAACACATAAAAAGAACCGTCAATTTCTGGATCGAATAGGTAGAGAAAGGCCCAGATCTTAGATCTAAAGCACCGGGATATGAATTTTTCAAGCTTCGCTCCTGTTCCCGGGCTTGCTGGCTTGAATCTTGGCTGAAAAATATTTTGTCTAGGACAGATTTGATTTTATAATATTATATTATCTCTTCTAAGGACTTGGAGGTTATGTATTGCAGAAGGTTGCCGGAAAAGATAGTTTGGAAGTTGTATTTGGGACCCCATGAAATCAAAGAGGAAGAAACTGCGATCTGAAAATCAAAGCCATAACGATCGCCAAGTTAGAAGAGACTCCGTGCCTTGGACCTCGGTATCGCAAGACGGGGCTCCGTCATTGCCAGAGTTTGGTCTCCCACAATCGTCAACTTTTTCATCCGTAACATGGCTTTCTATTCTACTGCAGAAAACAAAAAAAAATTTTGCTTATCTATCCCACCGTCTAATCAGTGATAATAGGCTCTTGTAATCCTCCCAAGGTCAAAAAAAAATTAGTCAGTCAATCCAATTTTTCACTTCAAATGTATCTAAATCATTAAGCTATGAACCTGAGCTAGAGGATATTCTTGGACGAAAACGGATGTATCGTCATATGCAGCGGCTGATATTCACAGGGTAGAATCCGATAACCGCTCGCGAGCCGCCTCGCGAGTCAACCTGTGTACTCATCCGCCTTCCTGTGGGAATAGTTTTCACATGCCACATGCTCATATGCCAGTCAGCTCACACCTGATTCATGTGAACTTTAAAAGCATTGTTACGCTTTCTAATCTAATAGGTTCTTGAACAAGTTCTGTGACACTTATTTTGCTCTGAGAATGCGGCAAAGCCTCTATTCGCCATGTATAGGGAAGGGACAAAGGGTAACATTCGGATTTTTACAGACTTTCTATAGCATTAGTAGTGATACAAGAGCGTTTCGGAACTTTGAGCTCTTCAATAACCCAATTTGGAAATTTGCCGAAAAAGTTGCGAAAATCTTTAAGATTTCAAAAGCTGTATTTTTTAAGCGTGGCATGTAATCAAAAATCCACAACATTCACACAATTTGAAAAAGAGTGAAAAGTCATTTGAGAAAGTCATCAAGAATTTTTCTTCAAGTATAACAAAAATCTGTAACAACTTCAAAATGAGGCATAATTTTGCGTTCGGCAATTTGATGCTAAATTCTATGTTCTTTTCAGTCTTTCAAGAATATAGTTACCCCTTCTATACTGCTTTGTTATAAGTTCACGATGGAAAGGATGATTCTTATTGTTATAGAGCCATTCATTCGACTCGACAATGGAAAATCAGCATCCTTGGCTTGCATAGTGAGAAAAATCGAGGAGCAGAGGGTAAGCCTTAGCAAACAGCTTTACGGTTTTCTCTGCTTTTCTCCGCCTTAAATGCAGCTTTTTGAACAAGAGATTTTCGATGCAGATATTAGCTTTTCCAAGGTGTTGTGGGAAACGAAACAAGGTATGTTTCTGTTACTCAACTCTCGAAGGCCTTGATGAGAAATTTTTGAGCAAACTGAAGGAATAAAATGGAGACACGACAAATGATTGATTTCTCAAGGTTTGTTAAGTCTTTGTGTGAAAGTTTCAAATCCTTGCTTATAAGAATTCACGTTGAAGTGGCCTTTCCAGATTAAATTTGTGTGCTTTTGAAGAGCATGAAAAGCTGGTTCCAAAGCTATTTTTTGGCATCTGCCGCGCGCCTTGAGACAGAGTTATATTGGTTAGTCTGAGTCGAAATGGAAAGTGTTGGGTATTAAAACACTCTATGCATTGTATCTTTTTTACTAGTATCCTTACACTAGTCAGCTTTATTTGTGCGCTAGAAGAACAGAAGAGACTGATTTCTTGCTGATCATGTACATCTTTCGACCCAAAAACACCCATAACTCAGCGCCAAAATTTGGAATCAGCATCTGAATCTACCGAAAACCGAAGCTTAACCGAAGAGGTAATTTTGACCAAAAATGCATTCCTTGTTACATGGCTAGAAGAAGTTAACGTCACGTAAGATGGTAAATACAATGCATTCAGACTAAGACATCATCAAACGCATATTAAAATAAATGATTTGGATGCAATCAGAAGCTTGTAAGATTCAAGCGAGGATATGCTAAGATAAAATAAGATTTCCATTTTACATATAGGGTATCCCAAAAAATGCACCTACTGCTTTTGTGGGATAACTCCCTTAATTTTTTCCGATGTTCTTCAAATGCGTACTGTAGTGCTAGTTTTGACGTGGATTTATGGAGCAAATCACAGATCTCTTCTCACTGATGTAAAATAACGGCAAGAACTTTAATGAGTTTTAGCACAATTGAGGGCAATTCTTGCTTAAAAATGACATTAAGAGAGCCAAAATTTTGTTACTAGGACCCACAAGAATGTTTTCAAAATTCTTGTAACCTCATGTACATCTAAATTGGCTTATAAATATGGATAAGATTATGTGCTGAGACCGCCCCCTGAAAACTTAATCACAAGAATTATAGGTATTCCGGAAATTTTTTAAAGTGCATTCAACTTGCAAGCATGGCACTAAAAGTTTCGAAGGCACTAAATTTTCGAACCCATGGTTAAGGTTTTTTAATAAGTCAGTATAAGTCAGTAGTCACTATAGTATTAATTTTTCAAAATTCTCATTCTAGACTCTTAAATAGTTTTACTAAAGATGAAGAAAAGAATGTGCAAAAACGCATTTTTTGCATTCCTATTTGGCTTTTTCAAACCTTTCAACTTACTTTTCTATGTAACTTCCATAATGGGTCAGACATCAACAGGCTAGTAACATGAGTGCCATCGACTTTTCTTCTTCTGACAGACACTTTTCTTTCCGATTTGTAAAGGCTTATAAAATAACTCAAAAAAGATAAGAATTAAATACAGTTTCTTTTCAGCTCGCTTAAAACTCCTTCGAGATCTGATAATTCGAAGCGGCAAACTTTGGCCCGTAGTAAACCCCCATCAGGGCATCTTCCTTGAGACGGACCGGAGCTGTTCTCATCGCGCCTCAGCACATTGCCAGAGGAGCGATTGATTTGGAGCAGATCACTTGCTGGACGTTCGCGTTTTCAAAGGTTGAACGTTACTACCATCTGTGCATTACTAGTCAAATGGATAACGTTTTAAGCGGCAGAGCCGTGGTTCTAGTGCGGCTAGCGGCACCATTTCTGCTACTTGGCCTGGCGACCTGTAGCGGCCGTTATTGAAAAATCGATGATAGCAGCTATCAGAGATTTCACCTAGCAAACAACGAGTTAAAACAAATACACATTGTTTTGGCATTTATACGAGTAAAGTTACACTTGGCGAAAAATGAATAAAGGTGAATCTATATTTTTGTCATCTGAAGCGGTTCTTAAGAAAAAAAAAGCAAAAACTGCAAGAGAAATATAAAGAAATCTTTTTTTCCGATTTCGTCGCGCAATCAGCTGTTCATCGATCCTCACTCACTTAGGCGCCCGAAACTGTGCATTTTTGGGAGTTTTGCACCGCAAAAGAAGGTCAGCTGCGGTGTTTCGTAAGTTACTCGGGAGCAACTTACGGAAGTTTTCTCTGTGCTCTCCTCTTTAGCACAGTATTTACCTTATGTCGTCGCCCGGCTCATCCGATGACTCGGTCGGGAGCTGATCTCCCTGCCGGGCTTCATCTGAAGCTCACCTGTAGGGTGACCTTGCATACTTACACCACGGAAACATGGGCAGTCCTCATCTCACCCGACAAAGTCTCATATGCGGGCCTCAGGGGAGATCATCTCCCGTGACCGAGCTTTACTAGGGTCTTTATCCAATTTGGGAAATATCATTTCATTTCATTTATTGCATGGGGTAACCCTATGATAACTGCAACAACAACAATGAAATAAAAAATAGTGCTGAAGTATAATCGATTTTTGAAACTTACAAATTCTAGAGAATTTTCAGTAACTGTCGCATTCGTGTGTGATACGTCTTCGCCAAAGTAAAGACTCATTTTGAGAATATTAGCCAGTTAAAAGACGCCCAGAAAATTCACTGTTTTGCCACTTTGTGATCAGAGCTCTTCCAAAAGTTTACAATGAAACTTTTGAGATATTGCTTACCTTGGACATGGTAAAATAGCTCGCAATCTCCGCATTATTCAAGGTATCATGAGAGGAATCATTAAAAAATAGATTGCCCTAAAAGTGAATAAATCAAGCTGTTTCTAGTTTTCTGGCAGACTTATTACACCATTGATGGAGCAAAGCAAACTCTACAAAAGAACATATGAAGATCCGCCTATTTTTTATCCCAGCTAAATTTGGACAAATTCACCAGGAAAGTTTTGGTTCAGGTATCTAATATATATAATGACTAAATTGGAGGTCCGCAGCAATTTTTAAGCAGACCCGATTTTAAGGCTCCCGCCAGAGTGCCCAAGTTATGCCAGCGCTACGCCAGAATTTCGATCGATACACGTGTATTTCATTGGGGACATCTACCTGCTGAGCTAGCCCCGCCCCAACGAAATACACGTGTATCGATCGAAATGCTGGCGTAGCGCTGGCATAACTTCGGCACTCTGGCGGGAGCCTAAGGTGGTTGAAAAACTTGATTCTTGGCTCCATCCGCCCGAATTGACTTGGGCTGATCTTTGGAGGGGGGAACGGGATTTATCTACCAAGAGAGGTATGCCGCCATGTAATTAGCAGGGGATATGAGAGGCCATGATCTGTCAGCAAAGCTAATTTGCACCCAGTTTGCACCGAAGACAAGCAGATCTTGCTCACGACAGATACGACATCATCCTACAGTGTACGAAACCGGGATTTCGTTGAAATTTGAATTCAAAGTTCAGTAGTAGCGAAATTAGTCCAACTAGGGTAAAAATTTGTATTTAGGGGTAATCTGCCGTGCTGGTTCCAAATATGATGGTTGTTTTGCGTGAGAATTCAAAATTTTACTTTTTGAATTTTAATTTTGTTTCCATGATCTGGCAGAAAGCTTAAAATTGTGATTTGAGGTTTTCCATAATGCTGTTTTCGAATATGCTAATGTTTTTGCCGAAAAGTTCGAAAACTTTTTCTTTTGAAATCTTGACTTTTCCATAATTTTCACTGCAACTTTGATGAAACTCGAAAACAAATGAACAAGAATGCTACTTTCAAAAAGACTAGAAAAAATGATATGGACTGCGAATTAAAATTTGGAGGTCGTTTTGTAGAGCTTGCTTGCTTTATCGAACGATACTCTAGAACTGCCAGAAAAACAAAGTAGCTTTATGTATCTAAACTGGAGCTAAATACTACACATCCACAAGAGTTTGGCATTGGAGCGCGATATTTGACAAAGCGATTTATGAAGAAATGAAGGCAAAGAATAAAGGGAAAACAATGAAATGAAAATTTCTTTTTGCTCAGGTGTAGATTTTTAACCGGAGAATCCGTTTATGATAGAAAAATCCAAAACTTAGTTGAAGTGACAGAATTATGTGCTCCAGACGATCTCAGATCGTCTGGTCACCGACATTATGTGCCAGCGGCAGCTATCCATGGATATTTCCGCCACACACGCAACGCCGCTCGGATTGCCCTCGCAATCTTAAAAAAATATCTGACTCTCGTAGGAATACGTCTTCTTAACATGGCCGATAGCTTGGGTTTCATTCTGTGTTGTTGTAATGTTTATTGAACCATTGAGTCTGATTAAGTGAGTGCGAGCCCGACTTTGCGGAACATTCTTAGATCAAGTTATATTGGATGGTTGGAAATTGTCGGGTTGCATTCACCTGAACAGAATGAATTTCGACAAAATTATCAGCAAAAGTGGACCAAAGGTTGCCGAGAACTATTGCCAGGTTTGTGACTGTTGACGGTATCGAAGAATGCCAATGGCAAGGAAATGGTAAAAAACACGTAATTGCAACAAATGCAATTTCCTTATGAAATCTGGAAGTGTCAGAAAGCAAGCGGCACGCGAGTAGTTGGCAACCTGTGGCCGATGGTTCATGTAGGCCATGCTTAGATAGCGCCACCTTCTGGAACTCTGCACTCCAGAAAAATGGGAAAAAAAGCAGATAGCGAAGCATGAACGATCATTCTAAGTTTTTGAGAGCTCAGCAGCAGCTCAATCCCAGCGTTGCCTGGTACTCACACACAGGATTTGTAGGATATTCGATGTTCAAACCTCCTGAAATGAGAGTTAAAGGAAAAGAAATTAAAAGAGCATAAATAACGAAAAAGATTAGGGGATACGAATGTTGGAGCTACAAGTTCCCCGCGCGCTGCAGCGTACTAAAGCTGGAAAGGTTCCAAAAACGCAAGCGCGCCATGGTGTGATTACACGAGTCGGGGCAGTCGTCGACGAATATACTTTACGTGCATACGGGCCTAAGTGCTTCGTCACCATTTGTAATCAGGGCCCGGCACGAGTCGATTTCTAGGGTTACTGAAAACGAAGCCTCCCCTGACTTTCCGAAGTTTTACAAGTCCCCTTTGACCTACCTGCTTAAGGGAAGATGAAGACAAGGAAGATTTAGTGGGTTGAAAGAAAATACGTAAAATAGAAGTGAAAATCTAAACTAGAGCTACATACTACACATGCCATTGGAGCGCGATATTTGACAAAGCGATTTATGAAGAAATGAAGGCAAAGAACGAAGGGAAGGCAATAAAATGAAAATGTCTTTATGCTGAGGTATGAATTTTTGACCGTGGAATCCGTCAATGATAGAAAAATCCAAAACTTATTTGAGTGACAGAATTATATGCTCGACAATCTCAGATCGTCTGGTGACCGTCTAGAGACGGACTAAATTTGGAAAAGATAGTACTTCACATAAGTTTTCAAATCTTTTTGTACAATTCTTTTGCAAATAATTTTTTTTGCATACAGTTCAATTTTGGCGTCGTATGCTGCTATGTGCGCTGCAAACAAGCAATTTGTTTATTTTAGCCTTGCTTTCAAATCGCGCGCACTTTTCGCCATACAACGGTAGAGCATGCCAATCGTGTGATGATCTGCCCAAAAAGCTTGTGTTCGACTGAATGGCGCTTCCTCTTGGTGCTCGGCCCCGGCTCGTTGAAAACGATATCTCCTTTGCTTTTTGCTCCCAAAAAGGAAGTCCAGATGCTTCCTATGATCTGTGTCGGGCCTTGTTTGTACTATTGCCAAGCATTTTCAGAAAGATTCTCTTATTATTGATTTTTGAAAAATCCTTCAGAGGAGAAGCATAGCTGGACAGAACGGTGCGAAATCGCTTTCAGGTCTAGACGCCAAAGTAATGGACAAAGACGAGAATGTGTGAAAGCTCTAATGGTTAAATTTCTTGAACGGCTGAACTCAGCTTCTTGACTCCTTGTACTCCACAGAAGTCATTCATAGGTTTCCGAAACATTATGTGCAGTTTGCCCGTGGCTCTTTGAGGGTAAATTTCATTCTTGCTTTTTTCATCAGATTTTTCAATTTACACTCATTTTTACCCTTTAGCATCAATCACTTACCATCGAAAGCAAGAGAAAATAATTATTGTTCCTGTTGATGGATTTGATTCGAAAATACACGACTTCACTTTGAAAAGAGAAAACGGTAAAATTCTATTAGCAAGAAGCTTGTGTGGTTTGCACACGTCCAACGACAGATTAGACGAAACCTGCAGGAATTTCTATAAAATTAGTTTCTTCTATTTAGGTCTATATATAGAAAAGTTCGGCATACTGTGGATGTTTCTTTGAGCAGGGATCCCGTTCTGAGTCAACCACTACTGCCACTTCATTTACTAAAGAAGACTGAGGCAGACGCAGATTAGACAAAATGAATGTTTATGAATTAATGAATTCAAGTCATTCGTACCGTTACCAGCAGTCTGGTCACTGAACGTTTGAGAGGTGACTTTTTAAACTGGGAGGGGAGGGGTGGGGGGGGGGGGGGAGAGTGAGGGGAAATGGGAGGGGAAGAGGGAGGTATTAGGACGCGATCCAGGGCAGCGATGTTTGTATTCGACCGTTCTGTGCCACACCCCTTGCTCGACCCTTATAGAATTAGCATGCGAAAATTCTTGGAGCGTGAGAGAAAGGTGTGGAAGTAAGAATATAATAATTTGTCATTACTACGATAATCAGTAACTGTAGAGGAGACAGGACGGCCTGGGTCATGAGTCAAGCAAATCTTTGGTACTCATTTTGTAGAGCTTGCTTCGCTTTAACGATTATATTTCAAGTCTGCCAGGAAAACAAAAACAGCTTGATTCATTTAAAAAAAGAAGTTTACTTTTGGGACACCTAATGGAATCATCACCGACAAACCCCTTGTCAATCTAATTAATCAATTGTTTCTTAGTAACTGTAGACGATATAAGACGGCCTGCAAAGGTGAACTTAGAATTGGTTTTCCTATCACGTAAAATAACCTATCCTTCTCCAAATCGTTGATACAGGCTGACAGAGGAAATGGTGAGAAAATGATGTGGCACTCATAAAGGACCCTTTGTGGTGGCACAGAGCAGAAGCGACATTGATGATAAGTGGAAAAAGCAACCCAATGACTTAGGTATAAGTTGTGTAACAGCACATTTTAAACATCAAAATTATACTACCTTTCACTACAAAATTTTTCGAAATAGAGCTCTCATGCGCGTCCGATTCTTACTTCGAACTTTTTTGATCACATTCCATAATGCCTACAGTAACAATAGGGAGTGAAACAAACGAAGCTAGGAATATCATAAATGAAAGTCCACTAACAAAATTTTTTTAAAAAAGTCATAGAAGTTGTGCCCAAAAATGTTGCGACAACTCGTACGACAGCACACTAGTCTCAATATTTTTCACCTATCGTAGACACAACCATACTTGCAGTATGGAATAAGTATTTTCAGTCGCTGAGAAGTGAACAAAATGGAAAGGCCAAGTCATTTCGACTTTCAGTTCGAGAAGACGTTGACGCCGGAACGTGAACCTCAGCCAATAACGATCTTAGCTGAAATTTATATCAACAAGTGCTTCACGCCAAAATTCAAAACGATCAAACAATCCACATTTTGAGCCATGTACAAGAGATGAAGCGAAATCGACAAAGATACTCGGAGCAGCACAGAACAGAAAAATGCGCAGTGATTTTTGCGAGGGATAGCTCGGGCTCAAGAATAGTTAGTAGGGTACTAGCTTGCTTACATAGCATCAGCATGTCGAATATGTTCTCTGGACCGAACTCGAGCCCAATTCATGATTTTGACTTCCTACCGTACACCTATCGTAACCACACGAAAAGATGTTCTGCAAAGTGTGAATCTGCAATCAGCATGTAAGATAACCCTTACACGCGAAGTCTGAGCAACCTCTACGATAAAAAAAATTCGGGGCGCGAATAGCCGAATAGCGGCAAACTAATATTGTACTCGTAATCAGCATGCTCGATTAACCCCTGTACCATCCCAGCCCCGTAGCTAAAACTTTGCGAAAAAATCGATAGAATCAAAAGTAATGGTAATTCTAAAAACTAACATTGTATTCGCAATCAGCATGCTCGATTACCCCCTGTGCCAGATCCCAGCCCCGTAGGTGAACTTCTACAAAAAGTCGATAAAAATCGATAAAATCAATATCGATCTCCAAGCCACCTAACTCCAAAAAACGTTTGTCATGTTTTGTCGCTTGTTCACACACCTTTTACATGCTTTTTGAGGCTTGATTGCGACTGACTACGCATCTAGACATTGATTTTAGTGTTATATTTCTTCATTTTCGCTAAGCCTTTTGCTTCGCGGCATGAATTTGCATTTTTGCGTTCGCAAGGAAAGCGGCACCTTGTGATGAGCACTTGCGACATCTTCAGAAGATGAGGAGATGGAACGACAGGGTTAGGGGTTGCGAAGGATGACCACTGTAAGTATATATGTATGTGTAAATAGCGTGACAAAAGGCGATGCGATAAGTATCTCGTACGTTTTTTCTGTTCGTAAAATCTTTGCATTGTGATGTATCACTAATAGCTTTCTTTGCCAGAAGGCTAAGAAAAGCCGTGACTAAGGCCTTTGAGGAAGGCATTGGTGTCGAAACGTTAAGTTGAATAAATCATTTCAAACCTCCGGCAAAGAAAGCTGCTAGTTATACATCACATCACGATGAGATAAGTTTTGTGTACATGGAGAGGACTGTACAAGTTTGTTGCGTCGATGGGCGTGAAGTTGGCCTGTGCCTCGAAGTCTCTTTGCTCACTTAATTTTATACGAAATTTACTCTAGCACAGAGCGATTGACGATTTATTTACACCATACTCTTTTTTCTGGGCTCCGCACAGGTCCATGCGCAATGATAACCTCATAGCTTTCACACTCAAAACGATATCCAGCCTGCCCCGAAAGCCACCTATGCCGAGCCCTGCACTGTGTGCCCATTTTCTGATCACTCTTTATTTTGAGGTCTGTGCATACAAACGGTGATA
Source organism: Cylicocyclus nassatus (assembly GCA_958299035.1). NCBI lineage: Eukaryota > Metazoa > Nematoda > Chromadorea > Rhabditida > Strongylidae > Cylicocyclus > Cylicocyclus nassatus. The sequence continues at coordinate 14,724,149 of CATQJL010000112.1, forward strand.
GCTCTAGCTGGTAAAGCTCCACTCTGGCGTCATCATACTATCCCATTTTGACTGGAATTTGCCACCACAAGTGGCAAGACAAGAAAAGTACTGTCTTGGAGTTTTGTCACCATCGCATTTGTCGAAGCACATCTAAAAAATCGTTATCAAAATTCAGACCTAAAATATCACTACTAGACTATTTTCAACAAGCTGCTCATTGAAATACCTTTTCTAAACAGCATTGAATTGGAATAAGTGGATAGCACAAGGGCACCAGAATAGCAAAGAAGTATACGTTGATGAACCTCATGTCGGATTCTGGAAAAAATTTTGATTGGCCAATAAAGGCACAGATTGACGATGCAAGCAGAAAACAAACTCCAGTTATAGAGGACATTGGAGGGATGGAAGAGACAGAAGAGGGTACGGTGAAGTTAAGGAGCTATGTAACGTGGGCACATTTTGCCCAATGAAGTTTCCATGCCAGCGATCATTCTAAAGAAATTTGTGCTTTGTAAATGTATTAGAAAGGTACATTAAAGCGGAAGCGAAGCCGCCACGGAGGGAAAAGAATGAAGTTGTTTGACATATGCACACTTATATTTGTTTTTGACGCTTTCATTTTTAAAAAAATCATCGAAAAAAGCAGAGGTATCGTTAAGCGGGCTAGCATTCTAATCAGGTGAAATAAAAATGCTGCAAAAGTTACATAGCGAGAACAAATCGCATTTTAAACGGCCGTTATGCCTTTTTTAAGACAATCTAAAACCACACACAAAATTTTTTGAAAACTTTTGACAGTATTTACTTAATGCATATCTTTACTTCTAGATCTAGCTCACGATTTCCAAGCTAATATGTGAATTTGAATTAGCAAATCTGAACGGTGTAGGATCTACACAATTATCGTACATGTCGCGAATTTTTTTGAGCTGATCTGCAAACATTCTCACCTATTTGGAAGGCGATAAGATAGCAGTCGAAAATAGAGTTTCCACCTCTTAAGTTTTCATTTCAAAGACTTTGACTTTTTTTTTCAAACTCACCGATTTAGGATAATAAAGTAGCGATTTTGATAGAGTATGATAAGAGCATTTAGACGCCCTTACGCATTTTGGTACAGCACAAAATATCAGAAAAAAAACCGAATGGATGAGCGAACGAACTTACACAAATCTGATAGTAAGTTGTTTGTAGAAGTCTTACATACTCGAGATGATGATTGCTTCATAAATTACAGAAATGCGTGGTTACAACAAGTTTGCACCTAGTCCTCACTACGTCGACAATACTTCAACATGTGTTCAACATTTTACTTGTAAAGCTTATGCATTAGGTAAATACTGTCAAAAGTTTTTAAAAAATTTTGTGTATGGTTTTAAATTGTCTTAAAAAACGCATAACGGTCGTTTGAAATGCGATTTGTTCTTGCTATATAATTTTTCAGCATTTTTTATCTCATCTGATTAGAAAGCTGGCCCGATTAACGATACCTCGGCTTTTCTGGATGATTTTTCGTTACAGATGAAAACGCTGAAAAAAATGGTGTGCCTGTGTCAAGGAACTTTCTTTTCTCTCCTTAAGGGCTTTGCTTCCGCTTGTTTCAATTTACCACTCGAGTATATTGCGTTGGAAACTAAGTTTTGCAGTTCTCCTCATAACTTTACTCTATTTTTGTGTTGCGCGCTCAAATTTTGGCAATGTAGAGTGTACTGCGTTCTACACTCTGCATAAACTTTTGAACGCATTAGATGCGTTTTTCGAAAACAAATGATCTTCGAGAATTTCTGGGGTTGCAAGTAAAATTTGCCGAGTCTTCGCCTGCTTCGCCTGTTGCGGTATATGACTGACAAAAACGAACATCATATTCATTTGTAAAATCAGCGTCTTTTTTGATTAAAATGAAATCGTAAATCTACGGTAATCTTACAAAACAAAGCTTTCTCATGCAATTTCAAGATGTCCCCGTAAATTACCGTGTCGAAGACCCCCTATGTCAAGATTCAGCCAAGTCTGTAAAATCTCATAATTTTTCTCCTTGTATCATGTAACCAACTCTGTTTGCGACGACAGAATTTGGCAGGACAGCTGCTTTTGTGCGTCATAATATACTTAGTGGCAGGATTTGAGTTCGCCCTGTCGAAAAAGAAAGTTATCGAAGTAGTTGCAAAACTTGGTCCAACCTGATATTTACAAAGCACATCTCTAGAATGCTCGCTGACATAAAAACTTCATTGGGCACGATGTGCCCGCATACAACTCCTAACTTCACCATATTCTCTCCTGTATGTTTCTATAACTGGAATCAGTTTTCCGCTTGCATCGTCTTCAATTCTGTGCTTTTATTGGCCGAAAACAACTGAGCATTATTTTAGAATCCGACATGAGGTTGATCACCGTATACTTCATCGCCCTTCTGGTGTGCCTGTGTTACCCACGAATTGTACCTAAACGCTGTAAAGACAAGGTATTTAAAATTATTTAAAATTCAAAATTATTTAGAATTTATTTTCCTCCAATGTCCTCTATAACTGGAGTTTGTTTTCTGCTTGCATCGTCTTCAATCTGTGCCTTTATTGGCCAATCAAAAATTTTTCCAGAATCCGACATGAGGTTCATCAACGTATACTTCTTTGCTCTTCTGGTGCCCTTGTGCTATCCACTTATTCCAATTCAATGCTGTTTAGAAAAGGTATTTCAATGAGCAGCTTGTTGAAAATAGTCTAGTAGTGATATTTTAGGTCTGAATTTGATAACGATTTTTTAGATGTGCTTCGACAAATGCGATGGTGACAAAACTCCAAGACAGTACTTTCTTTGTCTTGCCCTTTGTGGTGGCAAATTCCAGTCAAAATGGGTTAGTATGATGAAGCCAGAGTGGAGCTTTTCCAGCTAGAGCTATCACCGCTTGTTATGCACAGACATCAAAATAAAGAGTGATCAGAAAATGGGCACACAGTGCAGGGCTCGGCATAGGTGGCTTTCGGGGCAGGCTGGATATCGTTTTGAGTGTGAAAGCTATGAGGTTATCATTACACATGGACCGGTGCGGAGCCCAGAAAAAAGAGTATGGTGTAAATAAATCGTCAATCGCTCCGTGCTAGAGTAAATTTCGTATAAAATTAAGTGAGCAAAGAGACGTCGAGGCACAGGCCAACTTCACGCCCATCGACGCAAAAAACTTGTGCAGTCTTCTCCATGTACACAATACTTATCTCATCGTGATGTGATGTATAACTAGCAGCTTTCTTTGCCGGAGGTTCTAAATGAATTTATTCAACTTAACATTTCGACACCAATGCCTTCCTTAAAGGCCTTAGTCACGGCTTTTCTTAGCCTTCTGGCAAAGAAAGCTATTAGTAATACATCACAGCGCAAAGATTTTACGAACAGAGAGAACGCACAAGATACTTCTCGCATCGCTTGTGTTCACGCTATTCACGCCTACATACATACTTACAAACGCCATCCTCCGCAACCCCTTAACCCTGTCATTCCATTTCCTCATCTTCTGAAGACGTCGCAAGTGCTCATCAGAAAGTGCCTTCTTTGTAAATCAACAATTTCCCGCACTAGCGCTTTCCGAGTGAGCGCGGAAATGCAAATTTGTGCTCGAAGCAAAAAGCTTAGCGAAAATGAAGTAATATAACACCTGACGATATTACTATTATATTAACATCTCACAGGAGCAGTTATTATTATAGGTTCTTTCACTAGCTCTTTCACTGTGCAAGATTTGCGGGATTGACGTTTCTATGAAAAGTTATGATCTTCGAGCGAGCAATACAAAAGGGCGAATTTGATTCATTTTGGCATGGTTCAAGAAAATCACAACTTTTCATAGACAAGTTCAATCAGCGTAATTTTACACAGTTAGAAAGAGCTAATGAAACAACCCACAGAAGTGATTGCTCTGATTTTCACAGCAGGTTTCAGATTTTTATGGCCCTACACAAAATTCAAGATTCAGGTAATTTTCTTCTACCGCCTATATCTACGCAGTATACGCCCAATAGAATGCGGCTAAGACACCGCTATAAAGAAAATGCGTTGCTCTCTCAGATAAAAATGAAGACATACAAATCGGTTGAAAAAAGCAAAGTTATGAATTTTTGAAAATGGTGCAAACGAACTTTTGGTCCAACCTAATATTTTGAACAAATTTTGAAATGTGAGGACCTCTATGCGCTGTTGGTTGGGTAATTAACTTATGCCTAAACTGTCTTCCATATCTGCAGAGCGCCTTTGTAGTTATAAGACATTAAACGTCACTATTTTGCTAAGAAGTTGTGGGTATGAAGGGCAAACTTGACCCTACAAAGCCATTTTCGGCTCAGCGCTGGACCAAAACATGCAGGTGGGTCACTTCATATGACCCTATACCTAGAAGTGAGCGCAAAAGCAATAATGTGCTTAATTTTCGTAGTTTTTGTGTACCATTTTTACTCGGCAAAGCTGCAAGCTTTGCTTACAAAGGCGCTCTGCGGATATGGAAGACGGATTTGAAATCAGCATTCTATGCTGCATCGAATGGTATGCAGCTTGTATAGATTGACCACTTCGACTTCTGACCATTCCCTTGTAAGGAGCAATTGGCTGCATGAGACAATCAGCCAGTTGCTGATGCATCGATGGTCTCCATTCATAAGACTTCTGCACCAAGTCGCGTCCAAACGTTGCAAAACTCCGTTCGAGCCCTTTGGCAGTCTCTACAGGCAAAAAATCGTTTATGCTCAAAGATTTTGAAGCAATTTTTGGAGAGCACATTTGAATGATCCCAAAATAATCGATAACCTCGCTAAGTAAGTCTGTTAGTATGCCAGTAACATTGGGTAATACTACCGCTCATTATACAGGGTGTCCCAAAAGTAAGTACACACTTTTCAATCCTCAATATCTCTCTTCCCATTGCGCCTTTTTCCACCATTTAAGCATCATTCTATAGAGGAGACCTCAGCTTAGATATGCGGTATCAAGCGAATCATCGGTCGCTCTTCATTACTGTAAGATTACTGTAGGAACTTCGACAAGGATTTCAGACCACTGGAAGCCATATTTTGCCTCGGAACAAAACCAAACAAGCTTCAAACTCTTATACTATGGTAATGGAAGCCGATGATTTCAAATGTAAGATTTCTACTTTACTGTGATGCTTCTTTCCAAAGTTATCCAGGTAAACCATAATAACCGAATTCCCAGTATTTGTCAGAAATGTGAATACACCGCCAAAAAAAGTGAAAGCACTTGTAAAAAGTTGTGTAGTGGCGTCAGAGTGCGCAAAACCCTAGTACGCAATTTTTCAGATTTTTTGAAAAAAAAATTTACAAATGTCATATTTCACCATGGTTCCACATGCTGGAAGTTCTTACCATAATCCTACAGTAAGGAAGAGCGATCGGTGATTCGATCGACATTGCAGATCTAAGTTGAAGCCTCCTCTACAGAATGGTACTTGACTGGCAGAAAAAGACCCACTGAAAATAGAGATATTGACGATTGAAAAGTGTGTACTTACTTTTGGGACACCCTGTATATGCACATCTGGGCTGTTCGAGGGGGCCCATAAGCCCGAGAATGGAATGGGTTTTGTTGAAATTTATCGGGAAATGGGAAACTTAATGGAAATTTTTTTTAAATTTATTTACATTGGTTATAAGAAAATACGAGTGACTTGTTTACTCTTGAAAATTTGAAGAATCTCTAAATTTTTTTGAAAAATTTCGAATTAGCTTTGTAAAGATTTTTTTTTGGGGAGGGGCATGGACGCCGCCACCTCTATTTCTAGAATTTTGAGGTTTATCTCTACATAAAAGCAGAAAATTTGTATGTTTGTGCACATTTCCAATAGTCATAAAGGAGATCGATGGATAGAAAGCGAGCTCAAGCCGAGCCTGAATTAAAAGAAGAGTTCGCTACCTGAGAAGTCAAGCACAATGGACTGGCTCCAAACCGGAGTGGAACCCGGGATGCCAGCTCGTATTTATTTATATATTCAGTATTCAGATGCCTCTGAATAGTTGATTGCGTCAGGTATTTATCAGTGAACTACATGGGACTTTGAAATTGGTTCAAATGTTATAGTTCAAACCTAAAGAAAAAATCGAAAATTAGTTAACGATTTGAGGCACGGAAGAGGGCTTGGATGGTTTGGCAGCCGAAGAAATGAGAAAGTTTCGCAGCATCATACCGAAATCACTGGGCCAAGATTAATGGAAGACCTCTGTTCAAGTCACAAAATCTCAAATCGTAAGGCAAAGGAGAATGAAAGCTCGGGGCGATCGGGTGGTGAGCAAGAAAGGAAGGTTTTCATAATTCCATATAAAATAGGGAAAATTTTCTCAGCTGCATGAACTATTCTACAGCTAAAAAAACTCGTAAGAAAAGGTGGTCGGGTTTCTGAACGCTTCGACGAATCTTATATATAAAGCTGAATGTCTGTTTGTCTGTCTGTATGTCTGTCTGTATGTCTGTATGTGTGGACATATGTTCCGAATAGAAAATTCCATTTCTGAACCGATCGGGACCAAACTTGGCACACATACGCTACGGGCCCCGGCGGGTGTCATAGGCTACTTTTCGTCATCGATCGATATCGATTTTATCGATTTTTTGCAAAATTTGAGCTACGGGGCTGGGAGTTGGCACAGGGGGTAATCGAGCATGCTGATCACCCCCGTGGGGGTGATCAGCATGCTCGATTACACCCCTCTGCCAAATTCCAGCTCCCTAGCTCAAATTTTGCAAAAAATCGATAACATCGACATCGATCGATAACAAAAAGTGGACTGTGACACCCGCCGGGGCCCGAAGTGTATGTGTGCCAAGTTTGGTCCGGATCGGTTAAGAAATGGAATTTTCTATTCGGAACATACGGCGGAGCCGGATAAGCCAGCTAAGTGAACTATGAAAAGAAATATTGCGTGCAGAACTTTCAAAGTATAAAAATATGACAGCGATTTCTGCTGGCGAAAACGTGTTATGTTGGAAGGGAACATACTGAAAGGTTGGGGGGAGAGAAGTTGTACTCTGGTCATGAGGAACGGATAAAGATTTTTTAACAAGACCTTGCAGTAAGTAAGGCAAATTTGTAAGCCGGAAATGTAAGCAATTTGGAAGAAATTGAAAAAAAACGCATTTCTTTCGAATTTTGATTCCCTTTGCCCCTATTATTTGAGATAATTTTAACTTCTAACAAATCAAATTAGCTTCGTTGTAAAATGCAGTTTATTAGAAGTTGAAATTTTTCAATTATGTACAAGAAAAAGCAGTCCTCTACGCAATGTTACGACTAATTAAGTAAGTTTCTAGAGATTCTTTGGAGTTAGCCCCTTAAAACCGTCAAACCTTCCCCCCCCCCCCTCCTCCCTCCCCACAATCCGGTATGGCATCACATGTATAGAGCAATATCCGAGCGATGGCGGAAAACTTGGAAGTCTTATAAATAATGAGAGAAATTGGTGGGTTCCCGATGTAGAGGAAGGAATCTCTAATAAACACTTTACAGGATTAGGGTGAGCTTCAGCTAGTGGCGAAAAAAGAATGAAGTATAAAAGGAAGTATAAAAAATTGGGAGGAAAAGAACATGACTTAAAGGCAGTGTCCCGGCAGATTCGGGTCCTGGGGGATATTATACGTGTGGTGGGGTTCCTGGTCACCCCATCGACCTCCAGGCGCACTCCGGCCGGGTGACGTTCCCCCTGGCCGAGAAAATGGCCCTTGAAGCGGCGCGCGCAACCCCAACTGGCGGGCGTTTGGACGGCCTTCCCCACCTGTTCGGCGCGGGATCCCACGAGCGCTCTCCCCCATGATGCATGCTATCCAAAGCAAGAATTACAGGTGGCAGGATCTTCGTCTGAGGCCGCCCCCAACTTTCCATTAAAAATCTCGTCCAAGCTGCTTTTCTGGAATTAGAAAAACGCCCCAAAATCGGCCTTTTCAGCCCGTTTAAAGCTCAAATTCGGATTCTACGTGGCGAAAAGGCCTAAAACATGCAAAAAGTGGAGATGCAAAATCTGCCGGGACACTGCCTTTGAGAAAAATACTTTTGAGGACTGTTCGATTAATTGAAATAAGGTACATTTACCATCTTACGATGATAAAGCAACGCTCTGACTAACAAAAGAAAGACAGCTCCTTGCGTAAATGAATTTCATAATATAAGGGCAATCTTTCGAGGATCGGTAATGCAAAAGGTTTTTAGCTAAAAGTCTTGGATATGTAAGAGCTCAAAAATCAACACTTCTAGGATAGTCTAAATGACTAAAGTCTCGATAAGCTAGAAGGAAAGGAGTACTCCTGCTCGTACATTTGTGGAGTATGATAAATTTGAAAACAGAGATTATTGTTAAAGGGAGGTAGAAGTAGAAGATCTGGACTCTGGCTATTAAGTTGGGAAGGAGTGGGTTCTTTGCAGACTATACACCGTGCATATAACTTGTCAAAAAATTGATGAACTTCGCAGAATTCATCGTATTTTTTATCAGTATACTTAAAGGCACCGTCCACCCAAAATTTCGACCTCCATGTTTTTGCCGTTCCAGGGCCTTCTCATACCCCTGATTTCGAATATCAAGTTGAAAATCCGCGAAAACCACGAAAAACCCCCGTTTTCAGAACCCGCAGAGCGATTTCTTCGGTATGTGATTGGATGGACGCGCACGGATGGGCGGGACGAACGTCACGCCCACTCCGAAAGGGGAGGAGCCAGCGTCGCGAACGCGGCCTGAAGCAATTTCCGAAGCAATTTTCTCAGTTCGGAAGCAACTTCAGGCGGCGCGAGTTGGGCAATCACACAGTTAGAGGCCCCGAATCTACTAGGTATCATAATCTCACCAACCTCAATTTGGGTGGACGGCGCCTTTAAGGGCACCGTTTGACTCAACATCAGCTCGGTAAGGCGCATTTTCTTCTATGTAGAAACCCTTCTGGACTTAGTGGGTAAAAGTTCACGATTCGCTTTTTTCTTACTAGGTAGGTTGGTTCCTCATGCGCTCAAATCAATATCGCGCGAGGACCCACGTGAAAGTGATGGGTTGCGTCTGAATCCTGCCTAATACGATCCTGGGTCCAGTTTGGGGGCGTACATATATCTCAGCCGTTAGTGAGCCATTTGCGCTGCCGCTTGGGCAGTGACTTAGTTAGGATCCCAAAATTACCGTCCATGTGAGATCCCCATACGCCCAGATTTGCCTGAACGCTGCCTTTAACACTGCGCTAGGCCTCTAACTTGACTTTAGCTGGGCGGCGAGTTTCCATGACGCGCAGCGGCGCCAGGGCGGAATCGAGGGCCATAATTTCGTGTGGGAGACCGACAAGTGCCGAAGGCGGATATGTAATCAGACCTCCATGGAGTGTTCAACGGTAGGTTTCCTGGAAATGGCCACCTCAATCCTGACCATTTCCTTGTAAATCGAGAGGAAGTGCTTCTAGGTGCGGGTACGGCTGTGACGAGATCTGGGTGCAAGAGCACCCAATTAGGTTTGGCAGCTCGGTAGTCCAGTAATGTTTTTTTTTGTTGTAGTCCAGTAATCTCAGCAGTCCAGTAATGTTTGCAGTTTCTTCTAAAATCCACTCTAAATCCACTCTAGAAGAAATTATAGCATTCTGACCGTTTTTGTTACCATAAATATGCAGTGACGGAAAAAAAGATATCGCGATTCGTTTTTTTTGCGGGAGTTAAGAGCGCAATTGTATATTGGCCTTCTGATCCAGTGACCCGACACCTTACTCAAAATTAACAAAAAAAAGCTTCTTCTTCCCGTTTATAAACCAAACATCTAAAATTCATCCCTTGCAACTTCGCTTTATTCTGAATCTCTATTTACAGTCTCTGCTCACAAGATCTGCAAGAAGTTCTTGTCTCCCTTGTTTATTAACCGCATTGAAGCCATTTGGCCACAAATGCATAACTTCAAAAATTACGGGTCTTTAGAATCCGCACCTTTGTCCGTGAGGTAACTCGCTCTTCAGGGGTTAAACAGCTTGCATAATAAATGATACCTGAATTCGGAAAAAAATTCTAAATAATCAATAGGTGCTTGTGCGAAGCGTTTTTGGAATTTTCGAAGCATCTTCTATGCCAGAAACTTGCCAGAAATCTGAAAATTTATTTCTGAATCCATGAAACTTATGTTCAAGGAACTTAGCGCGTGAGACGGTTTTGAGAAATACATCGCGGCAGCTAAAATATAAGCAGTTTCGAGAATTCAACATGCTGCATAAATCGGCAGATTCTCAGCACATATGATGTTTTCAGTTTTTCTGAAATCTACTCTAGAAGAAGTTATAACAATCCGACGGTCCACGATAATTACGCAGCGACCGAAAAATTCACAGCGATAGCGTTTTTTCAAGAGTTAGGAGCGCAATTGTACTCCAACTATAAAATGGAAAGGAGGGAGAAAAGGGAGGAAGGAAGATGGCATGCGTTTAACATAACTTGATGCTTTGGTAAATCTTCTTGAAATGTGCGAAGAACTTCTTATGCACAAGGAATTCATTGTGAGTAAGGCAAATTTTTGCATTGCTGAATTTGATAGGAGTGTCTTGTGAGCACTGGAGATTGAGGGACATAGTGTAGCAGATGTTTCATTCTAGCCAACAAATCTGATGTTGAGTAAAGCAAAATTTCGCGGTGATAAAGTTGACTGATATTGTAGCCAAGATCTTGAAGGCGTGATTCTAGACGCTAATCAAAAGGCTTAGCTAAAAAAGAGCATAAAAGTGTCTGGAAAGAGGGCGGAGGTTTGGTACAAATCACTGATGTCGGGATAAAATGTCAGTAACACCAGGGCAGCCGCTGATGCCGCAAAGGTATTTTTACAGGATTGGAAAAAGTCATATGTTTGAGAAGAAGGGTGCTGAGTAAGCTGAGTTTTTTGGGAGAGAAATTACGCTTTATATATAAATTTTATTTCAAGAATGCATTGTTTCACTTATATTTTTAATTGCTTGAAAGTATGTGTCAGTGCTATTTTCCGAAGCAATTAGAAAACCCTAATTTTTTTTGCACAAATGTAATTATACCTGAAAGCTAGGCAAGTTGAACATATGAGGTTCGCACGTTTTGATAGGTGCGCTGCGGCTAAAAAATTGACCACGACTTCCATGACGGCTCTTTACTCCGGGAGCAAAGGAATTTTCTGTGGCGTAAATTCTGTCAAAATCGAGGTTTTCACCGTTTTTCGTGGGAATTGTGAGGGAAAACAAAACTCTGTGGTTTCGCGTTTTGAGCTCCACAGAATCTCTATGTGGCTGATCAATTTTTGCAGTGAAAAGTTTTGTTTGCCCCCACAATTCCCAAGAAAAACGGTGAAATCTCGATTTTGACAGAACTTAGGGCACATTGCCCACGGCCTCCAACCTCCTCAGCTTTGCTTTTGAACTCTGGAACTTTTCTCCTATTTTATGATTTCAAACGGCCTTTCATATTTGCTTTGAAATCCTTTATATTGCCCTTGCTCCCGGAGTGAAGACCCAGCATGCATCTGCTTTGATCAGCCTTGTTAGGAAAGCGATTGTGTTGATTTTAACTAAGCAAGGGAAGAAGCAAGCTGTATGAAATAACTGAATTCCGGTGGTGGTATTTGGAAGGAAAAATCAGATATTTTCTTGTGTCTACCTGCGAAGTTTGATTTTTCATTTATTTAGCTTCTCTAGAGTGAAGATGTGAACACTGTTTATAGTTACTTGCAGTCCCAACTAAACAAATACTAATGTACCCACCCCGACTTACGTACAGCGGCCCTTAGGGCCGCTAGTTCAAATATTAGCTTGAAAATCGAGAGCTAGAGCTAGAAGTAGATGTTATGCCTTAGGTAAACACTGTCAAAACTCTCAAAAAATCCTGTGTGTGGTTTTACCGTTCTTAAGAAACGCATAACGGCCGTTTGAAATGCGATTTGTTCTCGCTATATAATTTTTGCAGCATTTTTATTCCACCTGATTTGAATGTTAGCCGCTTCACGATAATTCGACATTTCTTGATGATTTTTCGTTACAGCTGAATGCGCCGAAAACAAATATAAGCGTGCTTGTGTGAAGCAACTTCATTCTTTTTTCTCCATGACGACTTTGCTTCCTCTTGTTTAAATCTACCACTCTAATACAATTACAGGGCACAAATTTCTCTAGAACACTCGCTGGCATAAAAACTTCATTGGGCAAATTGTGCCCGCGTTAAACAACTCCTTAACTTCACCATACTCCTCCTGTCTCTTGCATCCTCCTCTAGTGTTCTTTACAACTGGAATTTGTTTTTCGCTTACATCCTTTCCAATCTATGCTCTTATTGGCCCAAAACAATGAAGCATTCTTTTAGAATCCGGCATGTGGTTCGCCCACGTATACTTCTTTGCCCTTGGGGTGTGTCTGTGTTACTGTGCATTTACTCCGACTCCATGCTGTAATTTGGCTATCAACACGGTATGATGAGCAGCTTGGTGAATATAGTCTTAATAAAAAGATTTTAAGTCAGAATTTTGATAATAATATTTTAGATGTGCACGAAGACATGCATAGAAAAAAAAGGCGGCCCAGACATCAAAACATGTTTCTACAAGTGCAGGAGCGTTGTAATGAAAAGACTGAACGTGATATCGACATATCTTCCATAACTTCCAATAGACCTATCACCGCTTGTATGCACAGGCCTCAAAATAAAGAGTGATCAGAAAATGGGCACACAGGGCAGGGCTCGGCATAGGTGGCTTACGGAGCCGGATATCGTTTTGAGTGTGAGAGCTACGAGGTCATCGTTTTTGCGTGGTCCGGTGCTGAGCCCAAAAAAACGTATGGTGTGAATAAATCGTCAATCGCTCCATGCAGAAACAGGAATTTAGGAGTGTTGAAAAAATTTTTAAAGAACCTTATGAGCAAGGAAATCTAGAGTAAATTTCATACCAAATTAATTGAGTAAAGAGAATTCGAGGCACCGGCCAACTTCACGCCCGTCGACGCGACAAATTTATGCAGTCCTTTCTCTTGTGAACAAAACTTTTATCACCGTGATGTATAGACAGTAGTCTGCCAACAGGTTTAATATAAATGTTTTATTCGGCCCAATGTTTCGGCACTAATGCCTTCCTCAGAGGCCTTAGTAACGGCCTTTCCTACTAGTGATACATCACAATGCAAATATTTTACGAACAGAGAGAACGTACGAGATACTTATCGCATCGCTTTTGTTCACGCTATTTACGCCTACATACATATCATTCATTCTAGGACTAGGAGACGCAAGACCGCTTTGCGCACATTGTTTAAACAAGCTTAATCGTGTACTTAGCAGGTTTATACCTGTCATTTATCTCGTCCACGTTCATGCACTCTTCGGAAACAAGGAAGAACAAACTTAAACATGTTAAGAACAATGTCCGCAATGCGGTCACGCGTCTCTTAGTCGTAGAATAGATGATACTTACAACGGTCATTCTTCGCAACCCCTAACCGTGTCATTCTGTCTCTTCATCTTCTAAGGACGTTGAAAGTGCTCATCACAAAGTGCCTGCTCTGCAAATCCAACAATTTCCCGCACTTCATTAGCACTTTAATTGCGAACGCGGAAATGCAAACTTGTGCCGCGAAGCAAAAGGCTTAAATTGATACAACACAAAATTAATGTCTAGATGCGTAGTTAGTTTGAAAACATCGAAAAGCATGCGAAAGATATGTGAATAGAAAGCATGACAAACGTTTTTTGGTGTGTTAGTTGGCTTGCAGGCCACCTGGAGAGCCACTTAAGGTGGTTCAGAGAGAACTCCATGAATTTCCTTTTTTTATATGATTTTTTCACAGCTTCTACATGGTTTCGGTCTACATTCGAAAACTTACTAACTATTCTTGAGCCTCTCCAACATCCCTCACTTTTCTGCTCTGTGCTGTTCCGAGTATTTTTTGTCCATATCGTTTAATATTCTCTTCAGATTCAGATTCGAATGAACGAATTTCAATTGTATTCGAACTTTGATGGTCGAATATCGATTGAATGTTCGAATGTTTTATACGAATGGCTAGGCATTCGGATAAATCATCCGAATTTAAAAGCACTGGAATGCTCGAAGTTTGCGAAAAATCGATTTATCGATACCTACGCAAGTTTCGTAATTAAACTTCTTATGACCAATGAGCAACATTCGTGACAGTAGACTTCAAGATCAGACATCTAACTTAACCTTCGAGATATTCTGCGACTTATACTTAGAAACTACTGCCGCACGAAGGTACATCACCATCTTCATTCAAGCGGTCGCCAGCGTTTGCAAGCTCTACATCTTCGTAATTACTGCGCGTTATGCATCGTACGTGTTAGAACTGTCTATGGCGCTTGATCCTGCGCCTTTGTTCAACAGTAGATCTTACTTGTCAGGCTTCCACTATATTTCAAAAACGGTTTAGTGGAGCTACAACAAAAAAATGGCTGAAGTTGAAAATTAAAATGGGAAACCTTACATTTCGCTGTAAGCATCCAATCATCACAGCCGAAAGAGCCGTTTGAAAACGTAGCGCTGAATGTGCGATCATCCTCCTAAAGCAGTAGCCGTGGTCACTTATGGGTACTAGGTAATATGCACAAATGCTATGATACTTGCCTGCTTATTAGGGACTTTCGTCTTGTGTAATATAACCTAGAAGACGAAGACCTGTGTGGTTCATTGCGCGAGTTCTATAGCTTCGAGCATACTTGAGGCGATTTTAGTAGTGACGTGGCTTGGCAGTAGTCAAATTGTTTATAATCTATCGTAGGCGCATTCTAAAAGTTAGAATGCGCTACGATAGATTATAAACAATTTGACTACTGCCAAGCCACGTCACTACTAAAATCGCCTCAAGTATGCTCGAAGCTATAGAACTCGCGCAATGAACCACAAGGTCTTCGTCTTCCTAGGTACATCTTATTCACAAGACGAAGAGTCAAAAACTTGCAGGAAGTCCCATAATGAAATTGTGTATTACTAGTACCTAAGTGCCCGGCTAGAGAAGACGCACAAGATTCCGTACTCGCTCCGAATATACATTTTAGATTAGACATTCATATATGCCGTTGCTGTGTTTGTTTTTGTACTAGAAACCGAGACTAAAATTTTAAGCTTCCACAAAAGCAATGCTGCGCCCGGTGCAGAAGTTCTTCCCGTTTTTGGACCTACGCTTAAACCCCGTAAAGTAAAGCTCAATGATTACTGTAAGCTGCATGCTACGCAAAATTTCTTCCTTTTTCCAGCAGCTATGATTGCGATTCCCTTGACGTGCGCTAAGATAATTACCGAAAACTAAAACTTTCATTTTTCCCACGTGTGATTCGCTAATCAAAATTTTAACTTTGTACCTTAACCACCTGATGGGCAGACAGGCAGTAGTTTACACAGAAAGCTTACGAATTGCTAGAACATGTTCTAACTTTGAGGATTTTTCTAATAGAGTTCAAAGTCTCTATCACACACTTTTAGATAATGGGTATGATAAATCATTCATAGTCTCATGCATTTTTAAAATGTTAAGCAAAAATAGATTTGTTTTTTATAAGTACAATTTGATAGCTAACGATAAAAATGTATTCGACAAAGTTAAATCACTCTTGATATGAATATTCCATTTCACACACACACACACACACACACACACACACACACACACACACACACACACACACACACACACACACACACACACACACACACACACACACACACACACACACACACACACACACACACACACACACACACACACACACACACACACACACACACACACACACACACACACACACACACACACACACACACACACACACACACACACACACACACACACACACACACACACACACACACACACACACACACACACACACACACACACACACACACACACACACACACACACACACACACACACACACACACACACACACACACACACACACACACACACACACACACACACACACACACACACACACACACACACACACACACACACACACACACACACACACACACACACACATGCTCCTCTAAGTTAATGCTATTTAGTTACCAGACAATATGATTATACTCATGCTCTATTGCAAATATAATTTTAAATTTAGCGCTCAGCCTTTTTTTGACTGAGTATTATATTTGCTAATTGATTGACAACGACTGCATTTAATTATACAGCCCTCTTCCTATTCAAACATACGCGCTACTCCCAAGGACAAGGATACAAGGACTCCACACAGGTAAGTTATTTTATTTTATTATTTAAATTATACAGACAGCCCTCCTTCCTTACTGAGGAGTTCCGGGGAGGGCTATAAAACATTCTTTATCTCCGTCTAAGGGTAGGAACGAAACGGAGCTTTGTTTTTATTTTTTAATTTGTAATACTCACAATTGCATTTCCTTGTCCATCACCTTTTAGTTTTTTATTTATGGCAATCTTTCACTTTTCCTGCTTCCTTTTTAGAATTTTGCTGGATTATTTTGGAATAGTCTTGAGTTTTGAAGAAGTCGCACATCACATAATGGCACCAAACACCGCAAAATCTTCAGAATATTGGAGTTTGAAAACTCGGTTATTACTTTTTCTAGTTTTGAAATGTACATTCTACCTGAGCGATCTATGCTCCAAATACGTTGATATTGAAAATTTGGTTACAATATTGCGCACACGTAAAACTAATGTAAGAAATGCTTTGCAAAAGTAGATGTTTTGCAAAGAAAAAGTAGCTGTTACAAAGAAGAGAAAGAGTTGTATCGAATAGGATCTAAACTAATCACTGCCCATGATTTAACCAGGTCAAAAAAGTCCAATATGAAATTTGCTCATTCAAAGAAATATTAGGTTGTTCCGAAAGTTTTGTCCTTTTTTCAACCTATCATAAAAATATGTGGAACAAAGATAGGGAAACGTTCTAAGCACTACCCGACGCATCTTTTCCTCCTCTTTTTAACTGTCATGCTATCATGCCGATTATTATTTTGCTCACTGAGATAAACGCCGAAACGAACCCATGGCTTTTACTATGTCCAAGTTTGGCAATTTTTCACAATTGTCGCGTCTCGCGATGCAAGGCGCTCCTCGAAGTACGGAGGCCGGGGGCATTGGTTACCGCGCTATCCGGCGACGATTACGGTAGCCGAGACGCGTGTTGCCGCGATTGTCTCCGGACCTCTCCTTAGTTGGCTCGTTGCCAGCCAGGCGGCTATATAAAGCGGCGGCGCCTCACTTGGTTGCCTCGTCCGTCTTCGTTCTTATTGATTGATTTGGATATCTTGTTCGAATTACGTTTCAGCCGCCATGCTCCTGTCCTTTTTCGTAAGAGCAGTTGAGCCGGAAGTTCTTTGGATTGGAAAATGGATTCCTTTTTGATAGCGCAAGTCAACGCGCCTAGTACTAACCGGAAATCATCTACAGGAGCTAGAGGGAAGTGCCGTCGTCTACACCTTGGCGTTGCGCGGTGGATTTGTTGCGCGAAACCTCGGGAGCCACTTTATTCTAGATTACTTTCCCAGACGCGCATCGGTAGCATGGGACGGGCCCTCGTCCCGTGTTTCTTTTGTAGTAGTGTAGTAATTTATTTTTTAATTTAGTATTTTTGTCTATTTTCAATTGTAGTGTAGTGCCATAAGGATAAATCACTTAAATTATTTCATGTTCCTTCGTCGCGCGTTAGGTGCGCAGTAGGCTAGGTACGTCGCTTAGTATCGGGCGAGCATCAGGCCTCGGGTTACATCTAGGTGCAAGAGCCCACCGAGTCGCCACATGGTGCATCGACGCCGAGCGCATGGTGGATGCGGTATTCCGTCCGCGTGTGGGTTTTTGTCCGGGTAGCAGCGCTAACAGGTAAGCAGTCGGTATGTAACATCTTAGGTTTGCATGACCCGTAGTAAGTGCATTTGCGTAAGCTATCCCATCCCCCATGCGTGCGTAACGAACCCGCAACTCCCACGCTCCGCACCTAGTTCAACATCAGGCAAGTAGTTAAGCAGAGAATGCGATTCTGTCGCGCCATATAGGTAACAGGTAACACATAGCATTGCAGCCGGTCTCAAGTATAGGCGATGCGTGGGGTGACCTAGTCGGTAGCTTGATGGCAGCAACTTATCAACTACGAACCCCCGAGCTCAGCGCGTTGTCCTATGCAGGTATAGCGGTGGACTCTAAGAGACTATCTGAGGTGGTGTGAGGTCGTTGTTCTGACCTTTTTCGCCGCTAGGGCAAGAACTCCGCTGGGGTATCCGCAGAAGGCCATTCGCCACAGGGGCAAAACCGTCATAGGGACATCCGCTGGGAAAGGCCACTGCAACAATCCCATACCCATGGCTCCAGGTAGTTCTCTTTGGTATGCAGCCGTTTCGCTTTGTTCTTGTGTTATACGCGCGGCTCTACGGGGCACGCTCTGTTCCTCGTTGGCACTCTGCTTAACTATTCGTCTTGCGCCTACTGTTATTGTCCCAACGTCGCGCTGTTAGTTCTGGTATTTCCCTCTTAAGGGTTCGTAGGTTAGTTCGCAGTTCAGACTTAGCCTTAACGGGTTAATAGTCGTTAGGTCATTATTTGTGTATCTATGCGCGTCATGTAGTCATCATTGCACATATGTTTTTGTCCCGCTGGTTTTTTATTTTCCAAAGACATTTTTCTTTGGTTAGAAGCTTCAGTTTGCTCAAGCTGCCGTTAGGAAGACGAAAGTGGACAGGCCAACCTCAACTACGAATCCCCACTGGTTGAAGGAGAAAGCTTTAAGAAACAGGCAGGATCTTCACTGTATTCCACCTAGGTACAGACTTTTCTTGCGTTTCTCATCTTTCTTTGGGCTTGTTTGTTCGCGCCTTAGACTAAGATTGGAACTTTTTGCACTTTTTATGCTCCAGTAGGCCTATTGCGTTTTGCCGCAGAGCCTCTGTCGCATCTCAGGGCCTACTCTTCATTATTGCATTGTTGCGTCAATCAACGAAATTTTAGCTGTATGAGCGCGCACGCGCTGAGGTAGACTACAGCCATCTTTTACGCGTAGAGATTGTCCTTAGATCATAACGCGCTTTTCTGATACATCCTTTTTTCCTATGCGTTATCTATTGCTGTTCTGGGCGCACAGAAGGTTGCGCAAATTATTTTTCTGGCCTTGAAGCGTAGTTAGATCTGAGCACTAAACAAGTCCTACTGCTAAGCGTTTTATCTTAGAAGTGTAGCAGTTTTCTCCGTTTCCGTTTACTCTGCCTGTGTTTCAGTCAAAATCCTCATACTGTTGCAAGTCCGCAACGTTAGCATTTCATTGCGGCTCTATCGCGTTGACAGTTGTACGCGCGCCTTTGATTTTCCTACAATCTTATTACTGTCGCGCATTCCCCATAAAGTGCGGTTCATAATTATACGAACACCCCAAATTTTGAAAGTTTTTGGACTTTTTGGAAGAAACTCAAAAAGCCGTTGGTACCACGCGATAGAGCACAGCCGGAAACGGTATACGATCCACAAGAATGGAAATCGATGTCAATCTGAGGAGTGTTTTTGCGCCTAATGCGAATTTTTAGCGGTTCATAGTTATACGAACACCTCAAACAAAGGTCCATTTTTCGTTCAAGATTGTAATCTTTTGAGTCCAAATTTTTTGTAGAGTTACAGTAACAAAGTCTGACATATCTGCTACACACTGAACCCAGTGCAGCTCAAAAAGAGCATCGTTACTTTTTTTAGATGGCTCTAAATGCTTTTGGAGTGAATGCGCTCCAAAAGCATACGCTCTTCTGTGGTTCACGCACTCTAATTAGCTTGTACCAAGGCTATGAGATAAAATAAGCTCTTTCGATAAATACCTTGTTTGATGCTTGGAAAATCTATGCGTTTTCGTGCCCTTTTTCAACCTAGTTCCAACTTTACCCTAGAGTTAGCACGATTTCGAGCCTCAAAACTCAGCTTCTCTCTCGCGCAAACATTTGGTATGAAGCAGCTGCATTCCTTGCATGATGATGTATCCGTGCCAACGTTTTTGCGTTTTTTGTAGAACTGATCTTGAAGCTATGGGGCAAAAAACCAAATAAAGTTGTGATTGCAATAGTAAAAACAGTGGTTTTGGTGAAATGACGTCTGCGTGGCCAAAACAAGCGCTCAACGCTGCTGTTTTTTTCTAGCCAAATACATAGTCTTGTAAACTTCTACACACCATCTGCTTGCTTCATTGCAAGGCTTGCTAAGCTGAGTTTTGAGGCTCGTAATCGTGCTGACTCTAGGGTAAGGTTGGAACTTGGTTGAAAAACGGCACGAAAACGCATAGATTTTCCAAGCGTCAGACAAAATATCCATCGAAAGAGCTTATTTTATCTCATAGCCTTGGTACAAGCTAATTAGAGTGCGTAAACCACAGAAAAACGTATGTTCTTTGAGCGCAAAAGCATTTAGAGCCATCTAAAAAAAGTAACGATCCTCTTTTTGAGCTGCACTGGGTTCAGTGTGTAGCAGATATGTCAGACTTGATTACTGTAACTCTACAAAAAATTTGGACCCGAAAGATTGCAATCTTGAATGAAAAATGGACCTTTGTTTGAGGTGTTCGTATAATTATGAACCGCTAAAAATTCGCATTAGGCGCAAAAACACTCCTCAGATTGACATCGATTTCCATTCTTGTGGATCGTATAACGTTTCCGGCTGTGCTCTATCGCGTGGTACCAACGGCTTTTTGAGTTTCTTCCAAAAAGTCCAAAAACTTTCAAAATTGGGGTGTTCGTATAATTATGAACCGCACTTTAGTGGTTTTAGCTTTGTGCAGCACTGTTACTTACCCTTTTTCTCTGATTACATGCAAGGCTTAATTCGTGGTACATCTTCGGCTAGTTTCTCTACTACGTTGCACGTGTGGTGGCTCCGTGGCTTTCAGTGCCTTAGGCGGAAATAGCGCCTTTGGTGGAGCAGTGTAGCTGCTGGTAGACAAGGTAGTTCAGCAGCTTTATTGAGTCAATCAACATGCCCGCATGGGTGCAATGGTAGAATGCTGTGGATTGAAGGCGTGGTAAAGCGGTATCACAAACATCTGGGCAATAATACACTCATATCACAGCAGGTCATGCTTATGGCATGACCTTTACGGTGCTTAGGAGAGGTGATGATAGGATATGAGGAAGGTGCCGACAATGTCGGCACACTCCCGCCGGCGAGGGGAAACAAATAAGGAACAGCGAAACGAGGAGCATTAATGTAAACACTGTAACTAAGAATACCAAGCGAATATTTATCAGGATACCTTAATGGACGTAGCTGGGGAGCGTGGTAATTGGGAGCGGAATGCTGGTGAATGCACTGGTGCCAGCTGGCATAAGATTGCAGAGAAGCAAGTGGCATTAAGGCAGAGTATAATGGACAATTATGATGTCTTAGTATATCTAAATTCATCAACGGCAAAAATGGAAAGTGAACGGAATAATGATAATTCTTCTTACTCTCCTTGCATCGTCGCGAATTTCCAATCAGGTGCCTGTCGATCTCATCATTGCTTCGTCGTTTACCGCTTCCAGGCATGGTGACCTGCGAAGTCGGTATATCATCTTTTGCTGGTATGGCATCTCCGTGGGTCATGAATGTGCAATCCTTGGACTGTTGACAGAGGCGCTCTTCACTTTCCTTGTCTTCTTCCATCGTTGAGGAGTCCATTATGATCGCCAGAGCATCCGTTTCCTTTTCCGCATCAAGTAAAAAATGATTGAAAAGACTGGATTGCTGTTCTTCAACTACTTGACTTGATGCAAAATTCTTGTCTGTTTTTGCATATACTAT
This sequence comes from Cylicocyclus nassatus, assembly GCA_958299035.1. Taxonomy (NCBI): domain Eukaryota; kingdom Metazoa; phylum Nematoda; class Chromadorea; order Rhabditida; family Strongylidae; genus Cylicocyclus; species Cylicocyclus nassatus. The sequence continues at coordinate 14,745,881 of CATQJL010000112.1, forward strand.
CTGATATTCTACAGCGATATCAAAAATACTAGCATCAGAAAGCAATTGGTAAAAATCAAGCTCCTTTTTAAGCTCTTCTAGCTGGAGTATGATAGTTTTTCTCTCGCTTTTAGACTGCTTGAGATAGAATTTTCCCAATTGGTCGACCATAGAATCCAAAATCGTCGTTCTTGCTCTAACTTGTGATAGGCAAGAAAGGAGAATATCTAGGTTTTCCAAACATTTCCTTTGAAGCTCTCTATCAATTTCTAAAGTGAATTTGAGCTTGAAGTTGCAGGAGTCAAATTTTTTGAGCAGACTTGCTAATGCTCTTGAGTGAAGCGAGATTGCCTCTTTGAAGAATTTTAGAGACATTTTAATGTTCAAAAATTGTTAGGAAGATAGGCTGCTTTTTGAGACGTTTGCTAACTTTGAGCAAAAATTGGGAAGATTTAGTCCCTGATGCGGAGGAGAATGGCTGTCGCTAGGTGCGAGGCAGCGAATTTTGGGCACTAGGTCCCAAGGTTAGATTAGCTAACCTTTGTGCAATCGCTGAGGCGAAGCACTTATCGGTCTTACGTATTTAGCCGATGCACCATAAATGTGGTGGCTCCGTGGCTTTCAGTGCCTTAGGCGGAAATAGCGCCTTTGGTGGAGCAGTGTAGCTGCTGGTAGACAAGGTAGTTCAGCAGCTTTATTGAGTCAATCAACATGCCCGCATGGGTGCAATGGTAGAATGCTGTGGATTGAAGGCGTGGTAAAGCGGTATCACAAACATCTGGGCATATCACAGCAGGTCATGCTTATGGCATGACCTTTACGGTGCTTAGGAGAGGTGATGATAGGATATGAGGAAGGTGCCGACAATATCGGCACAGCACGCGCGTCAGCTCTATGCGCTTATGCTTACTTTTTAACTTTATACTGGTGCGCCATAACCAAATCTTGTTATCTTTTAACGAGTGTTCCCAGCAGCATACCATTCCTTCTTGTTCTCATGTGCACGTGACTATGTTGTCACTCTTTATAATCTTTGTAAACTTAAAGCTGACCTGGCATATATCATTTGATTGCTCGATATACAGGTTCCTACTGTCGGGTTATCTGTCTTGCCGCTTAAGCGCATAAGGGATTGTAGCACTCATATGTCTGTCTCACACGGATCAGCCTAGCAAGTAGAAGCCGTCTTTACGGTCAACTATAGCCTAGAGAGACTTTCATCTCCTAAAGTGTACTGCCTTAAAAACGCATCAGCATTCTTTAGTCTAAGGCGGCTAGAAATTTTGCGCTCTTTAGTGCATGAGATCTTACCATTTGATGTCGCTCTCTCCTTGCACACACTTGCTGGGACTCTTTGCGCACCGTTTGTCGCGCACTCCGGTCGTGGACTAACGTCCATTTAGAGCAAAATGATGTGGCGCTAATCCCACTATACCATGGAGAAGCTTATAAGATTATATTCGCGCCTTAGGAGCTGCAGCAAGCGTCTGCGCATCCTTAATTTTATTCAGAGCTACCCGCTAGTGGGGTTTCGGAAGGCACTGGCTGCGATGCAAGGACTTTGAATCGTACAGCGGTGATCAGACGGTAAGCATGGTTCCATTATTCCATCTCTTGACCTCGCAAAGTTGATGTGTTACAGCGTTGGTACTTGGGTCGTAGCGCGTCTTGGTCAAATGGAACCACACTTGCGTAGTCGTGCATTTCGCCGATATGGTCCTTATGGTCAACTAACAGCAGCCTTTGCCTATTGTGCATAGTTTCAAATCATATTTAGCACCTTTATAGTGGTAGTAGTTTTGGTAGTATTTAGTTATTTGTTTGTATTTATGATCATATTTATCTAATTACATTCTTGTTTTCGTTATACTTATCTTACCTCATATGATACCCACTTCATAATTATGTTAAATTTTTTCAGGTGTGATACTCTGATCAAGTTCGTGCGCCTAGTAGTAGGTTTTATTAGTCATTTTTGCGCACAGTAGCTCTCCTTTGAGAGTTGTAGATGTTTTATGCCTTTCTCGCACGAGACGGGTCTACTTCAATTCTTTTCGCCGCGCTCCTACTGTGCTACCGATGAGTATTTCCTTTATTTCTATCATCCAAAACCTCGGGCAAAGGGAGTAACCGCAAATCCCCGATGTCGTCACGTAACCAGCTTTCGAACGCTCAAGCCACTGCTTCGGGGGGGAGTGTCGCGTCTCGCGATGCAAGGCGCTCCTCGAAGTACGGAGGCTGGGGCATCGGTTACCGCGCTATCCGGCGACGATTACGGTAGCCGAGACGCGTGTTGCCGCGATCGTACTCCGGACCTCTCCTTAGTTGGCTCGTTGCCAGCCAGGCGGCTGTATAAAGAGGCGGCGCCTCACTTGGTTGCCTCGTCCGTCTTCGTTCTTATTGATTGATTTGGATATCTTGTTCGAATTACGTTTCAGCCGCCATGCTCCTGTCCTTTTTCGTAAGAGCAGTTGAGCCGGAAGTTCTTTGGATTGGAAAATGGATTCCTTTTTGATAGCGCAAGTCAACGCGCCTAGTACTAACCGGAAATCATCTACAGGAGCTAGAGGGACGTGCCGTCGTCTACACCTTGGCGTTGCGCGGTGGATTTGTTGCGCGAAACCTCGGGAGCCACTTTATTCTAGATTACTTCCCCAGACGCGCATCGGTAGCATGGGACGGGCCCTCGTCCCGTGTTTCTTTTGTAGTAATGTAGTAATTTATTTTTTAATTTAGTATTTTTGTCTATTTTTAATTGTAGTGTAGTGCCATAAGGATAAATCACTTAAATTATTTCATGTTCCTTCGTCGCGCGTTAGGTGCGCAGTAGGCTAGGTACGTCGCTTAGTATCGGGCGAGCATCAGGCCTCGGGTTACATCTAGATGCAAGAGCCCACCGAGTCGCCACAACAATCTTCATTTTCAATTTTTGGAAGATTTTTGATAGCGCTCAGATAGAGTAAACAAAGGGCAATTCATTGCAATTTTTAGGCTTATCCAGCTGGTTTTTCAGTATTTTTTAAGATAATTTTTACAAAAGTCTTCACTTTTGCGAAGTCCCAAAGTACAGAAACGCTTCAAACAGTAACAAGTCATCGGATTTTGAAGCCTTTAAAAATCGATTATGATTATCCATTATTTTTACAAAGCAACTGAGCGTTTACCGCTTCGAAATATAAGATTTCGCATTTTACGGTACACGCTGGGGAGAGGGTCAAATTCAAGAATTATGGAAATTTTATCGCTAAAGACCCCTTGAATTCGAGAGAAAATACATACACTGGAAAGAGAAGGAAAAGCTGCATCGAATAACACCTTAGTTGTGCGCCGTTTCATGATGTCTGGCTTTTGGCATCACCAAAAATGGAATTTAATAGCATCGGAAAAATAATTCTAAAAAATTTTCAAGGCTAGCTGTAAATGCCGCAAAATTGCATTATATTGCCCTTTGTTTGCTCTATCTAAATGCTATCAGAGCTTCTCCAAAAGTCAAAAATGAAGATTTTGAAAAGTTTCCAAACCTGGACATAATAAAAAAAACCATGGGTTCGAAATCTCGGCGTTTATCTCAGTGAGCAAAAGAGTAAGGGAGTATGACAGTTAGAAAGAGGAGGAAAAGGTGCATCGGGCTGTGTTTAGAGCGTTTCCCTATCTTTGTTCCAGGTGTTTTTATGATAGGCCGGAAAAAGGACAAAACTTTCGGGACAACCTAATATATCATAGTAATTCTAAGAAATATTCCAGAAAAGTACAGAAAATTGCATTAATTTGCAGAAGATTTGCTTCTCATCTGGTTATTAGAGCACCTTTAATGCGAAGTGAAAATTCTGACAGTTAGCGAAAGTTGAACGTGGTAAAAATAAAGGATTTTGTTTCGGCAATTATTTCAGCGCACGTTAAGGGTATAGCATCAAGAGCATACTGCTGGAAAGAGGGAGGTATTCTCTTTCCAGCGGCGTAGAACAGCTTACAGTAGTCGTTACCCTTCCTCTACGGGGTTTAATGATAGATCAAAAAACGGAAGGTACATTTCCACCCATCTAATACTTCTAAAGGCTTATGACATACATTTACTTATGTGAGAACAGCGCAGCATCAGCATTTTGTGGAAGCTTGAAAATCTTGGTTTTCTTGATTTCTAGCGCAGAAAGAAACACAGCAACGGCACATATGAATGGTGAAGTGTATATGCGTGAGCGAGTCTGGGATTTGGTAAATCATCTCTGGACAAAGATATTTAAAAAATTTAAATTTTTCGCGCATCCAAAAAATCTCAGATTTTAATTTCTAGTGATGTGCTGAAACTGGTGCGAACGCTTTCACGCCATCTTATAGAGCTTGCTTTGCCATATCGAATGATATCATTCATTCCAATCAGAATTGAGAAGTTATGATGACACTGCGGTAAAAAGTCAAAATTGAAAAACCTTATGAGACAACCTTATTTATTGTTGTGTTTTCCAGCTTCGGACACTCTTCGGGTTTTCGATATCTGCGGCGGTGGAGGGGAAAAGAAGAGAGAAGTATTTATTAGGGAAGAAATGAATAATTAAAACATAGAGGCTAATTGAGTGAACGACTCGAACTGACTAAGGCAAAGAGTGAGCGCCTTTTATAGCGCTCAATTCCCAAGCACTCTGAGGGCGATCGTACGCGAGGCAGATCATTATGAGACACAACCGATCGTTTACAAACACAACACCTCTCCCAGTAGGGTAGTTACAATAAAAACTAGTCTATGACATAAACATAAACTACAGGAATAAACAACTGAGAGAACAATACAGTAACATCACTATCATTGCACAAACAAAACATACAACACACTACGAAGTAGGCAAACATACAATAATATCACTGTGGACTAAGCTGGGAACCGTGTCGCCGGTCTTCTCGTTCTACTTGATCTCCGAAGCGTTGAAAGTTGCGTGGAGGGCTCGCGACTCGATGTCGATGTCGACGTCGTTGCCCGTTGGTATTGGCACATCGCTCAAAATCGCTTCTTCGGAACTTATGTAGCTGCATTGCCGAACATCCAATAGTATCTTCAAGGCTTTGAATTGTTGTTAAGTTGTTGTCGTACGGAAGGCTGTTGTCTGTCGCTTCGATGCCAAAGCTGATTTAGTACGTGCTTCTTGCAGATTTCATTGCCGACCATTATTTCGTAGTTGACGCGTCCGATACGCCTCATCACCGTTCCTTTCATCCAGAGGAAGTGAGGTGGCTTCCACTGCTTAACGTATACCAGGTTAACTACTTCAAAATCAGTTCGAACGACTTCATGCATCTGGTAAAACTGTCCTATACGCTTGTAGCACCATGTTCAGAGTTTCTTCTGTGAGCCTCTCCTCCACTCTAGATTCTTGATTCCGCGTTTCAGAGTATCAACGAAACGCTCTGCCTGTCCGTTCGATTGAGGGTGACACGCAGCAGTCCTCATGTGGGTAATTTCACCTTCGTCGCCCATCTTCTTGAACAAATTCAATGTAAACTGAGTACCATTGTCGCTCACTATTGTTTGCGGTAATCCATACCTCGCGAACAATTTCTTCAAAGCTTTCACCGTATTCGCAGCCAAGATATTGCTCTCTCGACCATTTCAGGCCATTTGCTGTATGCATCTACAACAACAAGTAGAAGACTCCTTGCATAGGTCCGAAGTCGATGTGTATCCTCTACCATACTCGAGTCGCGGGTGGCCATGCTTCTAATGGTACTTTCGTCGGATTGACTAATTCTTGACATTTCGTACATCCTCGTACCAAGTCTTCGCAATCTTTGTCGATATTCGGCCAGGAGTACGTAACTTCGAGCCAAATTCTTCATCCTTACTATCCCTGGATGTCCGACATGCAGTTCTTTCGAAACATTTGGTTGGAGCTCCCTGTGTATCACAACCCTCGGCTGACATAAGCATGTCCCACGACTGACAATGTCTCTCGTCGATATTGAAAATGCTCCAGTTTTCCATTTACTTCTGGCCAATTTCCTTTCTGCACGTAAGTGAGTACTCTTCTAAGTTCTAGATCCTTCTTCGTCCAGGTTTGTACGTCAGATACCGTTACTGGCAGTTTTGCAGCTCTTCAGCATATAGCTAACGTCGTTCTCAACGGCATCTTCTTCGCGATTCTGGTTCTTCTTCATCAACCTTGACAAGCCATCTGCTTGTCCAAACTTCGTAGTTTTGAAATATTCTACGTCAGAGTCATATCCAAATAGAATAGTAGCCCATCTCATAAGTCGTCGGTTGGCGGAGACTGAAACTCCCTTCTTATCGCCGAAGATGGCTAAAAGTGATTGATGATCCGTCAACAGTAGAGATTTTCGTCCGATACTTATATACTTATATATGTACTTGTGAAATTTCTTTACAGCGAAGACAATTTCTAAAGCTTCCTTTTCGATCTGCGAATAATTCTTCTCCGTTTTTGTAAGAAAACGCGATGCATGTGCGACTGACTTTTCGGATTCATCGGCATACCTATGCGATATCACACAACCGATACCATAGTCGCTGCCGTCCGCTGTCACAACGGTCTTCTGCCTCGGATCATAGTGAGCAAGTTCAGCTCACTTGACTATTCCCTTAAGCTTTTTAAACGCTTCTTGATGTACTCGAGTCCATTCCCATTTCGAATCTTTCAACATCGCATCCAACGGCCCATCGTTGATCTTTGGCATAAACGCCGCGCATAGTACATTATCAAGCCAAGGAAAGCTCTCAACTGGCCCACGTTTTTCGGCTCATCCATATTCTTGATTGCTTCGATCTTCTTCGAATTCGGACTTTTGCCATTTCAATCTACTACGAAGCCAAGATATCGTATTTCTGGCTTGCCAAAAAAAACACTTCTTTAAGCGAATCTTGAATCCATAAACGGCTATCCTTGCAAATACAGCTAACAAGCTCTCCATGTGCTCTTCTTCGGTTCTTCCACTGACCAGTATGTCGTCCGAGTAAGTTGCTACTCCAAACAATCCGCTTACCATATTATTCATTATTTGTTGAAAGATTTCTGGTGCAGTCTTTATGCCAAAAGGCAGTCTGTTGTACTGGTTATGCCAAAAGGCATTCTGTTGTACAGCCCTCTATGCGTATTTATCACGACCGTTCTTCGCTTCTTCTGATAACTCGATCTGCAGATAAGCGTCTGACGGATCTATTTGCGAAAACACCATTGAGCAATGCATATATTCTCCGGCAATGGTAAGGGGTAATCATAGGGCTCCAAGGCTTCGTTAAGTCTAGTTGAGAAGTCAGTATACACTCTCAGCTTTCCAATCGCCTTTCTAACACACCGATGTGAGCTGCCCATTTACTGTATGTCGGGACTTATGACTTTTAGTTCTGATAAATTCAATTTTTTTAAACAGCTTCCAGCGTAGCATGTGAGGCCTGCAAGCTTTGAAAACAATCCAAACGCTTTTGTCGATTCTCATGTGTGCTTCCTCCTTTGTGCAAAGCCCTAAACCTTCCTTGCAGACTTCTGGATAGGCTTCCTTCAGCTTCAGAGCGATGTCGTGGCTTGCTCTGTCTTCACTTCAGCAACCATTTTGCTTGAGTGATAAGACATGCCTTCGTTCTTCTGGGCCCACTCCAATCCTAGAAGTGAATTTGAGGCGTCATGTATGCGTAGCCTTCACTTCTGGATCCTTTGAACTTCTGTTCTTACTGGGTCGCTGCTTCTGTGGATTATTCGTTTCGAATCTTGCTGAACAAGTGCTTTTCTCTCCCACTTGTTCGCAGTACTTCTTGTGACCGTCGTCTTGCACTTCTTGCAAAACCACGCTTCGCTTTGCGTTCCCTAGTGTAAGCTTTACCACAGTTCCAGCACTCCAACTTCTTGGGTCCCTCCTTGCTTGTTGCTTCGACAATCTTCGCGCAACCAGCTACAGTCTCGCTATCCTTCTTGAAAGTGAGAAAGTTTTCGCACTTCATGTACAACTCCTGTAGCAACATCTTTCGTCCAGCCTTGTACTCCCTGTCCAGTACGGCGATGAGTCGCTGCCTGATTTCGGCTTCTTTTGGCTCTTCAGGCGAAAAATCCATAGGAGGCATGTGAAGTTCAGCTGGCACTGCAAACTTCTCTTGATAAATTGATCAAGTGGTGTGATAGCTGGGGTCTAGCGTTGAATCTTGACAAATGCTTAACGTTTCATCTTGGAAATGCTTCTACAATCTCCTATCACAGCAAAGGCACTACATTGAAAGGATGTGATGCTATTAGAGATCTGGGCGTCCTGATTAATACAAACCTTAGCTTCACTAAGCACGTCGATATGACAATCAAGAAAGCGTATTCTTCGCTTTTCATGCTTTTTTGAAATATTAGTACCAACTCCCCAAGGATACTGATATCGCTCTATAAAGCGTTTGTTCTCCCTCACCTGGAATACTGTTCTCAGATCTGGTCTCCCTTTCGTGAAAAATACATGCGTAGAGTAGAAAAGGTTCAACAACTTTTTACGAGGTTGTTGTACAGACGTGTATCACCCAGAATGGCCCCACCTGAATACCACGGCCGTCTTTAGAAGATTCATATGGAGTCTTTAACACATCGGCGGGTATTTTCGGACCTCGTATTCTGCTTTCGAGTTCTAAGGAGAGAGAACAAACTAAAAGCAAGCAAGTACTGGATTTTTATTCCTACCAGTGAAAGGTCTGGTCCTTTTAACCTGCAATATCCAAGAATCCGACGCAGAAAATAGCTACTGATACTCAATAATGTGTTTTGTAGGGGAGCTAGGTGGCTTTCGCGTCTCCCTGTTGATACCACTAGTGCAGATAGTAGCCATATTTTCAGGAGTAAACTAAGAAGACTTGACTTGTCAAGTATCGCTAAAAATGATTAGCGTTGCCTGACGGTCATAGCCTTCTTGTATCAAAGATGCTGGACTTGTATTTATTTGCTTGGGATGTGCTACACGACTGTGTTTATGGATGGATCTCCGATATAGGCTTTGTTTTCTACCACATTTTCTTCCAATTTTCCTCTTTAAGATCTGCCATTTCAGGTGCTCTTTGTATTATGATGGTTTGCTTTTCAATTATGGCTATAAATTATGGCTTTGACGTCTTTCGTGTGTCTCCTCACGTTACGTCATACTTGTAATTTCGGTCTACTCGTTTTCTTCTAGTTACTAACCAGTCTTTCATCATCATCTTGGTCCGAGTCTTTTTCGCTCAGCTATCCAGTATTCAATCGTACAGCTTGCTGGTTTAACCGAGTGATCTGAATGTGAATCTTTTCACCTTTGGGGTCATTGGGCCTCCCCAGCATTCCGGCTAGGCGGGGTTATGGTTATTATACCTGTGCCAGTAGACCCGCCTGATAAGCTGTCGGTTTGCTTTTAAGATTTAATACAAAGATCGTTCCGCTGGCAACGAGGGGGCATGGGTCCATCTCCTTGGAGTTATAACTTTTTAAGTTATGAGTACCAATGCCTATCAATGCTTACATCTTTATACATGTCTAGCTATTAGCCTATCAACATAATCAATGCAAGCCTTAGTCTGACTAGGATTAGTCTCGGATTAACGTGATGATGTCTGCATTCGTTTATTGCTTATTCCGCTGTTTTACTGACTTCTCGATGTGTGTTTTGTGTTTTTTTTTCTTTTGTATTGGAACCCCTTGAGCGTCCAAATGAAAATGAAAAAATGAAAATGATTCCATCGCTATCCAAGTCGTGGATCTTCGCTTTCTTGCATAGTTCGTTCACTCGACCCGTATACATGAGGTAATTCTCGGAATTCACCTTTCTTGCTTCAAATACTGGTACCGCATAGCGAATTTCGAAATCTTCAAGCCGGAACAATTGCTTCAAGGTTTCGACTGTTTCTTCGAACTTGATGGCGGTTACCTCCTTTGGTAGCACGTGCCTCTAATACTTTTCGAAGCTGTCTTTGTCCAGCTTTTTGCAAAGCAGCCTTGCCGTGGCGCTCTCTGTGAGCTGCTTCGCATACTTCTTCGGTGATAGCCGCACATCTTGATCGCTACTATTGCGTCCTTCAGCTTCGGACATTCTTCGGGTTTTCGATATCTTCGGCGGTGGAGGAGAAAAGAAGAGAGAAGTAATTATTAGGAATAAAATGAGTAATTAAAACATAGAGGCTAATTGAGTGAACGACTCGAACTGACTAAGGCAAAGAGCGAGCGCCTTTTATAGCGCTCAATTCCCGCGCACTTTGAGGTTGCGATCATACGCGAGCCAGATTACTATGAGACACAACTGATCGTTTACAAACATAACATTTATAAAGTTATACATGCTAAACAGTTGAGGTTAGTGGGCATTACATTTGAAAACATTTGGTAAGTGGCAAATCGCGTCCTACTATGGCCTGAAGTATGTGCGGGCCTATCACGACCAGAGCTAGTATCTCTCGATTTGGACCCTTTTAGCCCTGGTTTAGCCTCTACCATGGTTGATAGGATGGTAGCACCGGCTGTTTAAGTACCTGCGCCTTTGTAACTTGAGTGAATTGTGATAACAAAACAAAATCAAAGGCTACTGCATGACGAAGGCGCAGTATCAGCATTAGTTAAGCGGGCGCAAACGCAGCGCGCTGCCTTCACTGTTTCAAACCCTGTGCCTCATGCGCTCTGCGGCTAATAAGGCCGCGTTCGCGCCCAAAGAAAGTGCGATTTGTCATGCAATAACCTATATTATGTCTATCTAGTGAACAAAGCTTTATTACAAGGTGATATAACTGTAAAATTCATCAACCCAAATCTTCCACCACACTGCGATGTCCTCTACACAAATTACATCAGCATTCGCGAAAAACCTCGGAATTATAGAGTAGAGGTAATTGTGCAACATGAGTTTACAAGCAAAAGTGCGTATTAGTGTGAACCTTTGCGGAGTTTGAACAGGAGCAACAAAAGGAAGAAGAACTGGCATGTCAACAGGCTTCCGGTATATGAATCTGGACCATCAGCTTAATTCGGCAGCTGTTTTTTGCTGACTGGGTGTCACTAGCAGTGCAAACTATCTCATCAAAAAAGCAATAAAAAAATCCACATCTACTCTTTTACCGTCGCAACCAGTGGAGGAGTGCGATACGAGCTGACCACGGTGGCAGAAAGATGCATTATCGAGTTTCCTAGGAAAAAACGAAGACGAAGCGAGCTTGATACTCAGGCTCCCGCCGGAGTGCCGAAGTTATGCCAGCGCTATGCCAGCATTTCGATCGATACAAGTGTATTTCGTTGGGGACATCTACCCGCTGAGCTAGCCCCGCCCCAACGAAATACACGTGTATCGATCGAAATGCTGGCGTAGCGCTGGCATAACTTCGGCACTCTGGCGGGAGCCTCAGCAATTGGCAATACGGAATTTATTCGAATACAAACTCGAATAAAACATTTGAATAATGTCTTTTCGAAACCTCGTTTTTGACTACGTGAGTTTTCGAATTTTATCCGAAACCTCGTTTTTTCATTATTTGCGTTCGAATTTGTTCGAAACCCCGTTTTTTGATTATTCGAGTCTATTTGGGTCTTATTTGAAAACGGAATAATCCCAAATATCGAATTTTGAATGCGAATATATTCGAATATTTTATTCAAATGCTCAATTTTTGATAGATTTCAACCAAAGTACAACTGTCATTGTGGATTCTCATCTAGAGTGAGGTTCACTGCCTGAAAAGGCATACAGCTAACCCTAACTGTAATGGAAAAAAAATTTTACAGTCAGTTGAAATTCTAAGTATTCAATTCTCACCTCACAAGCCCATAGCACGTTTCAAAGTCTCGTTAATGAATGTTTCTATCGCTATAATCTCCGTTATCGTCACAGCGTTTTTTGTTTATAACAAGGAAGCAAAAGTGACTATGAGGCCAACAATATCAAAAAAGACGTTTTCAGCATTGAAGTAGGTTCTTCTACCAGGGGCGTGCATTGGACTCATAACTATTGTCACACTAATGAGGCGAGAAAATGGTGTGAGCTCCGCCCGAGGCCTTATCACGACCGAAATGCAATATGACTGGTACGCAATAGACTCGTAATTGTTGTCTGTTTGAAGAATCACGAAGCGATGAAATCTCGTGAACTTTGTCCGAGGCCAGAAGGCAGTTCATTATCATTTACATGCGCTCTAAATACATGCATATTGTCGACTTCAAGAACCAAATAGCCTATGATAGTTTCTCTTGAAAATTCCCAAATTCTTTAGAAAATTCGCGAGTAGTTTCGGATGAAGATAATATCAGTGATAATGTTGGTCTGAAATGTTTGAGCTTTGAACATGAACTTGAACTCCTTTCACGCTAATAAGGTGAAAGGAGTTATCTGATGACATTCAACTAGTTGATATTCGACTTTTTGAGTATTCTTATGTCAGTAATGTATAGGCGATTCATCGCACGCAAGGACAGGCGTCACTGCGGACGCTCTCGTCTCGCTGTTTTGGCGCTCTTTCAACCCTCTCGCCTCTGCTGTCTCTCCCATGCTCGAATTATTTTGATGGGACGTAATGGCTTCCAGTCCATCAGCGCGTGCGCTGAATCACCCAGATGCATAATTGTTTTCTGTATAAGCACCACCACAGTCACAAATTGGCTTGTAAATTCACTTTGAGCATATAATTGTCCACAATTGTCCGCAATTTGTCCACACTTTTGATGCTAATGTTAAGCAAAGCGTTGTGGAGTAAGACTTACAGCGTTTTTCGTAGTGAAGTAGTAAGAACGGATGGATTGTGTAGGGAAGTACTGGCAAGTATATGCGTCTTTCTTTAACGATTTACAAAATTTTCTGACGCAAGGAGGGGCTTCACAACTTACTTCCGTCTAATAGGGATTTGCTCTTTTCCGAGGTTTAGGCCATTTTGCTTCAATCTTACGAAGACCGCCAAATCGGGAAGTTTGCGAGAAGTTTTCGAGTGATTTCGTAAGTGAAGTTCCGAATCTATGGGACTGCTTATTTTTGAGTTCATATGGAATTTTGCGTTTCATCAAATACAAATTTGTGTCTCCCTGTATTTTGTTGTTCGCGGAGAAGCGCTCATGTTTTGAAGGAGCCCTAACAAATCTTCTTTTAGGTACAGCAGCACCAATAATCAGTGATGATGGTCCGCTTCTAGTTCACCCTGAAGTCGTCGCACTCGCCCAAGATGGGTTGGCCGCATCAGAATGTGGATGGGCAAGACAGTGTAAAGAAAGTAGTGTCATTGCGGGTTAAGTGCTCTAGCGTTGCGCTTGAGCTAATCGGTAAGGGAGACTCGCCACCGAGTGTGTAGGCTGCTGCATGACGAAGGAATTATATCTTTGGGCCTAGTCATGCAGTAGCCTTTAGCTTTTTTCTGAAATCGTATCGATCATTTGTAGATGCTCACTATGCTAAAATCTGGGAATTGGTACAAATATACTCGAATTTGCCCGCACCACAAAATTCGGATTTGATTTGGATTCATCTTATTCATTCCGTTTCCACAAATCATCTGTGTCAATATTCGTGAACATTTGCTTAAGATATCTCGTTCTTACGGCTTTTTTCAACCTAAGTATCTTGTAGTCATTATTAGTTAGATATGTTACATACCAGTAATTGTCGTGTTTGTTTTAAGTGCTACAATCCGATCTCACATCACAAACATGCGTAGTTTTTGCTTTTTTGATTTGTTTTAGGAATACTCGTTGTGAAAGGTGAATGCATCGCGACAAATCCTGCAAAGATCAGTATTGTAAACGTATCCGGACTCTTGCAAAACCACATTGAAAATATTGTGAAAGATCTGTGGTTAGAGATATGATCTTGTGAAAGATTATTTTAGTAATTATTTCTCGATAGTTATTTCAATAGAATTCTATGTTTTTTGGTAAAGTATTCGCAACACAGGCACAAGGACCAATTTTTGGGTTAAAGGGGTACTCGTAAAAAAGCCCTCTTTACGAATTTCGTAACAGACACACATTACGGGGATAAACACGCAACCACTTAGCCCAATATTATAAGTTACCACTGCGTCATCTCTGCTTCGCAGAGGCTTCAGGAAAGCTTACGTAGTGATACTGCCGTTCTTCATTTGAGTGATCACTAACTTAGGCGATGCTGAATCAAGAACCTCCCTATTACACGATTCCCTTTTCTGTTTTTTTTTTTGAATATTCGAACATCGAATATATTCGAAAATTGGAAATTTCCAATATTTGACTATCATTCGACTTTCAGATATCATTCGATTTTCAAATATTAGGTTGTCCCGAAAGTTTTGTCGGTTTCTTTCATCGCTCACTAAAACCCACAGAACGCTAGTCCATGGACAATCTAGGTATCATTTAGTTCAGATTTCAATCCTCTTTCTTACATCTATATTTGCTCTCTGATCTACCCTGTCTTTGCCATGTTACCGCCATGGCTTTATAGCCAATTCAGCAGTAACGCCAAATCCTTTCTGAATTCAAAAAATTTTTTTCCTGTTCTTTTTGAAGAGCGGTAGTAACGGTATGTAGAGCAAATCTTTGGCTACATTGTGCTTATTTTAGATCACAGGGGCCACGTTTATCAAGTCAGCTATAATTATTTATTTTAAAAAAATCGCGGCTCTTTGATCACGTCTACCACGTAAAGTTACCGAAAATTCCAAAAAGCTGATTTTTTAAAGCAAATCAAACTTGATTATGTTGCATAATTATTGTTTATCAGCAGTCAAGTTTCAATTCGCAGAAATTTTGAAAGCTCTCTTGTTTTGCTGCAATTGCGTATTTCATGACTTTGCCAAAAATCGAGACCTCCCGAAGAAATAATTTTTTGAAGCTAAAAACAGCAGGTTAGGAGAATTTAAAAATGTCACCTTGTAGTCCGAGAATTGTTCTATTTGATCCATACTTAACCACCTCCGGAACTTTGGAATGAAAATTCTAAAAATTAGCCTAACTTTGAGCAAATAAAAATGACAGGTGAAGAATTGTAGCAATTATCAAAAAAAGCATACAGAACTGTGGCTTGGAAATGTAACCTTAAGAAAGAGAAGGAAAAGCTGCATCGAACGCATGTTGATACTCGTTTCAGTTCTTTATTGTGCTTAGTTTAGCGGTTTGAAAAAAAACCACAAAACTTTCGGGACAACCTAATACTATTCGAAAAATTGAACGTTTATTTGTTATGCTAACATGGCCAAGCACATAGTTTACAAGTAATGTGGGTCTTTGTTGTACTGTTACTCTGCAATGCATGAAGTACTTTTTATTTTTTGCAACGATCGAGTTACGGTGCTGAGAATTGGCGGAGGAGCTAAGTGAGCGTGATGATTACTAGCACAGCGGGAATAGAGATTGGCGTGTAAAAATGGGAACGAAAAAAGTTGTACAGGAATAGGAATGGCCGAATTTATCATGATGTTTTAACAGAGCCGGGCGGAGCCGGGTAAATCAGCTAGTTCTTAACAAGTAAAGAAGTTATAGGACAGGAATGCTGCGAGCTGCAGGTCAACCGCGCGCTGCGGCGTACTGTAAAGCTGGAAATGATTCAGAGAAGCACGCGCACCGTGGTGTGAGTGCCCGAGTGGGGGTGGTCGTCCTTGAAAAACCTTTAAAGGCAGTGTCCAGGCTAAACCTAACCCCCTCCGATTAGGTCGGTCTTGAATGTAGGCCCCAGAAAAAGAGCACCTGCGTTGGTCCGGTCTTCTAACGTCGTCTCGACGTTAGAAGGGGGCCTAAGGGGCCTGAAAGTCCCTGGCTGGGCGGAGTCTAATATCAGACTTCGCCCACCAGGGACTGCTCACTACACTTTGGAATATTCGAAATTTTTTTCGAATAATCGAATGATCGAATATATTCGAAAATCAAAAATATCGAATAAACGAATTTCGAATATTTTCGAAAATAAAAACTGTCGAATATTTGATTATCGAATATTTTTCATAATCAGAAATGTCGAATAATCAAATATCGAATAATTTCCGAATGAAAAAATTTCGAATATTCGAATATATTTAAAAAAATCTCGAATAAACGAATACTTTGTATAAACTATGTCGAATATTCAAACAAATCTAGTCGAATAGTACAAAAAAGACTCCCAGTAATATACAGCTCAAAGAATAAGCAAGCTGATATATTCAAAATGTTACGCATATTACTGACTGTTGACAGATCCGGTTCTGCTCGGTCTACTTCCTCATAAGACTATAGAAGTCAACAATCTAATCCACTGTGAATACCGGTCTTCTGCCTCCACTTTTAAGTGCGCAAATCAGTAAAGACAAGGGGCTCATTCACACCTACTTTCAACACCTATTTTCGAAGAGCGCGATTGTTGGTGTAGTTAGTATTCTTATCTTTTTCCAACACCCAGTTTCTCAGCAGCATGCCCACTCAAACTTGTGCACGAATTAGCTTCGAATTCGAGTCCAAACAATGTTGTCTCTTTTCTGGACGTTACATACTTGGACCTTCTTTCAAACTCGAAAAGGAGTTCTCTAAGAGTGAAAGACAGACAGGTTCAAGCGCTCAAAACGTAATGAAAAACTCGCGTACTTTTGGATGCCCTTACTGAGTGTTCCTTCACGAAAATTCACTCCAATAGATTTCATGTAAAGAACTTCACAAATTTTACTCACTGGCAATTTGGGCAAACAAAATTAAACAACAAAGAAACAATTATTGCGTGTCAAAAACTATCGGTCCTCTTCCTCCGGTTCATCCAAGTCATCAGAGTATGATTCCTCCGATGTACTATGAGCTGCATTCGACTTGTAGTTGCATCCATAACGAAGGACTTCCTTTTGTGTCCAAGCTTTGCATGACCTAAATAGTTCAATTTTTACAAGTTCAACACATTTTATAAGTTGAAGAAACTATCTCACCTACTAGTTTCCTTATTCGAATTAGCTTGATCATCAAAAAAAGCCTTGCGTGTTTTGCTGTGAGTCGCCCTCTCCTTTTATTGCCATATATAATGCCAACAGTGCTAGAACTCATTATCATTGAACGTACATAAACCATCAAAACCTAAAGTACCTAAACAGCCTTTCGCTGTCTAGGGATGTACAAGGCGCGACGAAGTATGCAGCTGCTGATGATGCCAATAGGGGGACTGAGTTTTGTGAGAGCGCCACCACTGAACTGGGTCTGCATCAGGACTTGGTCGTGCGTCTCCTCGGTTCAGATGTATAGTGTACTGCTGCAACTCCATCTAAACTTCAAGTATTAGAGTGATATTGAGCAGTATCTCAGTACCTGAAGGTCTTCCTGTTGCATCTGTGAGCTTCTTGAGGGGGTGCTGGTAGTACTTTGTGTTGTGATCAAAGACCACATATCCGATCCTTGGGGGGTATTTTTCATAAAGTTGCAAGGTAGTGTTTGCAACTCACTTTTACACGCCAAGAAGTGGTCAGCAGTTTCTCGCCATTCATCCCTGTTCAATACGGTATCCAAAAACGCAAATCTAGGTCGCACAACGCGGCAAAACGCAGTGGCTGACTAATGAAAAATTTTGCGAAGTACTCCTTTGTGCTACCCAACAATTTCTCGCCAAACTGCAGTCCTTCCCTTCGAGCAGCTGCTAGATTCCTGCTATGGTTGTTACCCGATGGAACACGAGAAAATAATGACCCACCCTTCAGTCTTCGCGATCACGAGTTTTCCTACTGAAATGAACATTGAACAGCAAGACGTTTGATAGCACACCTACATTGCAGAAATTAGATTGATCTCAAAAAAAAACGCTTTGTTGCTACCTGGTTAGTCATAGCCTGAAACGGCTGTAAGAATACTCTCATTGCCTTTAGTATCCGTATTTCCCCATTCTCAAACGGCAGCATGTCACAAGTTGACAGCAATCTTTCAACCGCCGGCATCTTCAAAAAAATCAACTGGCTGGAGGAAGCAATGCTACCAACATTCACTGACTGCGGCTAGGAAGTCACATAGCATGAAGTATGTACTGGACCATCTAGTCGGAGCATCATTCATTGGCACAACATTCGGGAGGTTTTCTTCGTTCAGAAACCTAAGGAGAAATGCTCTGAAGACAACGAGAAATATTCAGAGTAACTACCGTCTAAACATTTTCTTCAACTTTCCGCTCTTATTTAGCTTGGACACCACGTGCTTCACTTTCTTCATAAATTAATGACGTGAGCACCAGTGGATGCTGAATCATGGGAGGTTAAAGATGAGAAAGGGAAGCAGGGCGCCACTTACTATTGTATGCCTAGGTCGGATGCTGTTTTCACCATAACCGATGCTCCATCAGCAATCATGAATGACACTCGCTCTTTGGCAGTTCCGAGTCTGGACAAGCTCTCCAATATTTTCGATTCTACCAACTCGCTCGTGTGGCTGAACATAGCAAGTAATCGCGAATCCTAAACCGCCCAAAGATATTATACCTATCCTCCTTAAGCGGAGCACAGTCCAACACCACGTTGATTCTTTCCGAAAAGTCCCCTCCCAGGGCATGACCAGTAATCGCAAGCAATGAACATGATGCATTTTTTGACGACCACTCATCGACCGTGATTGCAATCTGTGCATCCGCAGAAAACACTCTTCTGTTGTCGTCATCAATGTCATCAACTTCTTTTTGCATCAGCTTTAACAATAGCGTGTACGACTCTCGATAAATCTCGGCATGGTTTATAAGTTGAGATTGATGTCTTGTAGCCAACGCCGAGATTGTTACAAACTTTATTGGCCAAGTTTCGGCTTCTCGCCTTCGTCAGGGCCTGAATGGGGTATCGATTCGTAACCCAGACGGGCAAATGTCTTTACGGCATTACGATAAAGGTCTAAGCCTTAATTTTGGTAGATCAGCATAGTTGGCTCAGATAAGGAGATAGTTCTCTCGTGATTGCGAGTTCTTCTTTACGGTTAATTTGTGGGTTCCTAGCATGAATCCGCAATGCTTCTAGAAACTTGCGAGCAGCCGTCTCAGGTTCACGTGCTAATATCTTTACGGTCACTTCAAAACTCGATCGTTCATGCCTTAGTACTCTGTGTGTTCCTAACGGAGTAGAAGTTCGCTGTTTATCCCTGCCATCTAGGTGTTCTTTTATACGAATACATAGGGGACGTGCGGTTTCACCTACATACTCGTCTCCGCAGACGGTACAGGAAATGGAGTAGACCACCCCAGTTGACATGCAATCTCCGCTTTTACCTCCTGGACATATGATACAATTGTCCGTAGTACAGCTGCTATCATACATGCGATTTCTTACTAAAATGCGCTTCAGGTTGTTCGGTGGCACTTCTACTATCGACACCAAATCAACTAATCCTACTTTCTTAAGGCTTCTGCGCATTGCTGTACTTATCTCGGTGGAGATGAACGGGACGTAAAAAGGGATCTTTTCGTTGATTCGGTCTCGCAAACTCTTTCCGTGCTTCATTGTACCTGTGAAGTTCCCGTACCCATTCGAGGAAGCTATTTGACGTGCAAGATCGAGTGATTCTTTTCTTTCTTTCTCTCCACTACATACCTGCGAAGCTGTTCGGAACATATTTTTAATAACAGCTCTTTTTATCCAAGGTGGGTGAGCGGATTGAAAGTGAATCAGTATATTCTTATTGCTCGGTTTACGGTACCACTTCGTCACGTGCATACCCGTGGTGATGTTCACTTGCACGTTTAGAAATGGTAACCAATCGTTTTTCGGCTTCTCTCTCGTCAGTTTTATATTCTCTGATTGCTTATTGAGTAATTCAAAGCATTCATCAAGCTCTGCTTGTGTCGCGCAAATCACAAAGCAATCATCAATATATCTACAGTAGAGTAAGGGATAGTGTTCCAAAACAGGCGCTTCTATTTTGGCCATGAATGCTATCGCGAGTGCCGGTGCTAAGCGTTGTCCCATTGCTAGTCCTCGTATTTGCATAAGGTAGCTCCCAGACCATCGAAAAGTATTACATTCTAAACACGCTTTCAATAGAGCCATGATCTGTGATATGGATAATCCGTGAAGATTCAGGGATTTTTCATGGCATATTAGCATTTCGCATATAGCTTGCATCGCGGATTCGTTGCTCACATTTGTGTAGAGAGCATTCACGTCAAAAGATTCCACGATGCATTTACTATTGATACGTGTTTCGCGTAGTCGATCCAAAAACATCTGCGTATTGGCTAGGTGCGATGGGATGAATCTGAGTAGTTGAACGAGTATGGTATTGATGAACCACCCTGTTCTATCCGTAGGCCCCCCTACCACCGCTTATTATGGGTCGTACCTTGAATGTGGAGGGATCGTTCGAGGCCAATTCCGTATCAGATTGGAGCTTATGTGTTTTGATTAGCAAATATAGCACAGGACAGGTAGGCAGTTCAATTTTTAAACGAGCAATGATATCGCGCGGTAAGTTGGCAGTTTTCGCTATGGATACCCATTCTCTGTTGAGTTTTCGATATTGTTTTTGAAACATCTTAACAGTTGTAGGCTGATATAGCGATGTGTCTTGGAGGTGTCTTTCTGTAATCGCAGCATCTAGTTGTTGTGGGATTACCACGAACTCGCCTCCCTTATCGCTGATTGAAAGTCGTATTTGCTTCGATCTAATTAACTGCTGAATTTGTTGTATGCCCTGTTTCTGAGCTAAAGTGAGGTTAGAAAGCATTTTTCGTTGCCGTACCCGTGCTAACATTTTGGACACTTCGTCTGTGAAAAGACGGAAGGGTATATCGGTTTTGGGATTGGCATTTTGTTGTTTGTAAAATGCACTTGGGAATGGTATTAATAGACGCGCACTTGCTACTGCTTGGTTCACGGCTTGACTTTCTAAGGCTGCTCTTTTACGTAAGTTGTTTTGAAGCTCGTTTAGGCTGCAAGTAATCTTTCGCAGTGTACTAGTCGTCCACCTTGGATAAAAAGAGCTGTTATTAAAAATATGTTCCGAACAGCTTCGCAGGTATGTAGTGGAGAGAAAGAAAGAAAAGAATCACTCGACCTTGCACGTCAAATAGCTTCCTCGAATGGGTATACAGGAACTTCACAGGTACAACGAAGCACGGAAAGAGTTTGCGAGACCGACCCAACGAAAAGATCCCTTTTTACGTCCCGTTCATCTCCACCGAGATAAGTACAGCAATGCGCAGAAGCCTTAAGAAAGTAGGACTAGTTGATTTGGTGTCGATAGTAGAAGTGCCACCGAACAACCTGAAGCGCATTTTAGTAAGAAATCGCATGTATGATAGCAGCTGTACTACGGACAATTGTATCATATGTCCAGGAGGTAAAAGCGGAGATTGCATGTCAACTGGGGTGGTCTACTCCATTTCCTGTACCGTCTGCGGAGACGAGTATGTAGGTGAAACGCACGTCCCCTATGTATTCGTATAAAAGAACACCTAGATGGCAGGGATAAACAGAGAACTTCTACTCCGTTAGGAACACACAGAGTACTAAGGCATGAACGATCGAGTTTTGAAGTGACCGTAAAGATATTAGCACGTGAACCTAAGACGGCTGCTCGCAAGTTTCTAGAAGCATTGTGGATTCATGCTAGGAACCCACAAATTAACCGTAAAGAAGAATGCCTTGCAATCACGAGAGAACTATCTCCTTATCTGAGCCAACTATGCTGACCTACCATTTAGTACTTCCATATACGGTCAGCCCAGCGGTCGTTCTACCAAGGGATTGTTTGTGTGGTGAGTAAGTGTTGCAAAGCTAGTGGCCAAAATTAAGGCTTAGACCTTTATCGTAATGCCGTAAAGACATTTGCCCGTCTGGGTTACGAATCGATACCCCATTCAGGCCCTGACGAAGGCGAGAAGCCGAAACTTGGCCAATAAAGTTTGTAACAATCTCGGCGTTGGCTACAAGACATCAATCTCAGCTTTAACAATGTTTTTGTGCTTGGCGTGGCATAGGACGGGTGAAGTGATCGCAAAAGCTCCGCGAAGGATGGCAACTGAGTAACGTGTAGCGGAAGAGATGCTCTTGCAAGAAAAACTATCAGCTTTCGATCGATATCCTCTTTTGCAGCTTTGCCAGTTTTCCTTTTGAACACGTCCTCAATTTTAGGTTGTTTCTCGCGTTCGTTTTTGTTCAGACTTGCTCGTCGCTCAAAATTCTCCACTTCCGCCTTGTGTTTGCTTCTAAGGGCCGCATGCACTAACATCCCTGCGGCGAGGGGAGCGGCGTCCCCAATGATGAAAAAGCCGCAGCGGCGTCCGCACGCTTTCCCTTCATAACGGGGGACGCCGCTCCCCTCGCCGCAAAAATGTTAGTGCATACGCGCCTAAGGTGATGCAGTAGGTTTGATGTTGTTCTCGTTTTTGGGATGAAAAGTAATTTACTGCAGAAATTGCAAACAGCAGTTTATGCGTTGCATTCCACATCAACTGAACAGCATTTTGCCAGCACGACTCTAACACAACGCTGACATTGTACTGATTTTTGAATCGAGTGGTGTCAGATGTGCGCCCTTGCAGAATAAATTAAATGGTAGAAAAGTAATAAAAGGATAAGAATACTATAGGAATAACAGTTTTACCTGTGCTTTGCTTCTTCAAAAGTTGTTGAGGTTGATGCAATGCCAGCCGGCAGATTTGTATTGTTGAGCAAAACTGAACACAGCTTGGTCAGAATTGCGAAAGGCCTTTCAACTTGGCAAAAAACAAACATCGATCAAAAACCATTTGGCCGCAGTTGAGCAAAAGCGGAAATAACAGAAGGGAAATATTTGAGTTACCAGATCCACACTTTCAATGGAATCAAGTGGTTTCCCGACCATTCTAGAAGCTAAAAAACATATTAGGTTGTTACATAAGTCTTGTTACACTTAAATTCTAACGGCGATAAGTCATACACCTCATAGTCTTTGCAGGACTCCAAGGTACCATTCGATGGAGCAAAGCAAGCTTTACAAGACGGTCTGCAAAAGTTCGCACCAGCTCCGACCCACCATAAGTTTGCACCCAAAATCTGAGTCGTACTGAAATTCAAAAATTGCGAAAAATTCATATCTTTCTTCAAACAAATCCTACGGATCTCCAACTCGCTCACAAAAATTGCCCACTATATCAAACACTCATATGTACCGTTGCTGTATTTTTTCCTTATCTAGAAATCGAGAAAAAAATTTTTTTTAGTTTTTACAAAAACGAAGCTATGCTGTTTCTTTTCATGTAGCTGTATACAACAAGCCCTTAGAAGTATAACCGTAAATTTTCAGCTTTTCAGGAGCTCTGGTTTTTGAAAAGTACCAAATGTAGCTTTTATCACTCGGGTGTTCAATGCTAAATTAGGTAATTTTCGAAAATTAGGGCTTCTGGGAAGCTGAAAATTTACGGTCATACTTCTAAGGGCTTGTGGTATACAGCTACATGAATAGAAACAGCATAGCTTCATTTTTGTAAAAACTAAAAAAAATTCTTTTTCTCGATTTCTATATAATGAAAAAATACAGCAACGGCACATATGAGTGTTTGATATAGTGGGCAATTTTTGTGAGCGAGTTGGAGATCCGTAGGATTTGTTTGAACAAAGATATGAATTTTTCGCAATTTTTGAATTTCAGTACGACTCAGATTTTGGGTGCAAACTTATGGTGGGTCGGAGCTGGTGCGAACTTTTGCAGACCATCTTGTAGAACTTGCTTTGCTCTATCGAATGGTACCTTGGAATCCTGCAAAGACTATGAGGTGTATGACTTATCGCCGTTAGAAGTTAAGTGTAACAAGACTTACGTAACAACCTAATAGCTTCAAAAGCGGAAGGTTGTTAAGTATAGATTTTACAATGCCCTTAAATCCTACAACTACACGAAGATATTTAAGAATGAGGAGAAAATAAGATGGTCTGGTAAAATACTGCGCTCAAATTGGACAGCATCAACCGCACGGACTGGCCGCACATTGCAGACTACGCGCGCCGCGGCTGTGACGTCATGAGAGCACAATCTGTGCAATAGCGACTTGTATCAATACAAGCGATTGGCCGCGGGCGCGTGTTACGTAATTTACGGTCGGTCCGTACAAACAACGACTCGACATTATTCCCGAGTGGTAGCAAAAAGGGTTCATTCTTCAACCCGCTCCATGTTCAAAGCTCTTATCAACAAAAGGGTAAGAGCGGGTTGGAGAAAGAACGGCTAGGCTTTAGTGGAAAAAGGAAAAAAGCTGAAAATGCCCTCAAAACAGAACTCGTCAGTAAACAATCTCAATCTCCGCTTCTTGACAAGTGTCATCATGCCTTCCAAAGGACTGGGGATGTGAAAATGCCCAGAGAATATAGGGAACATTTGATTTGTGGGCGAAAATAATGATCACAGAATGGACGAGCTCACAAACTACCGTCAAACCGATCGCACGGAATGGTCGCATATTGCGTTCTTCCTCCAACCCGCTCCTTAAAACTCTTGTTGTCAGGGGACGAGGAATAGAGGACTAAGACCAAAATGAAAATAGAGAGAAAACCGTTGCAAACGGTCGAAAAAGTGGAGAACTCCAGCTAATCACAGACATAGCGAGTTGGCAACAGCACGATTTCGCAATCACATTCAACCTACAGTCCCCACGCGGAAACAGGGTGGTCGTGGCGAGACCGACTTGCACTTTGAAATGGCGTGTAAATGCGAGAAAACACGATTGAAAGGGGGAAAGACACAAGAATACACCAGCAAATAGAGCATATAGTTATTCGATTACACGAAAATGTCGAATAATCGAATAACTTCCAGAATTAAATATTCGAATGTTCGAATATATTCGAAAAACAAAATTTTCAAATAACCGAATAATCGAATAAATTCGAAAATGACAACTTTCGAATAATCGAATTTCGAATAAATTTTATTCGAATACTTCATTCGAATACTCGAATATTTATTCGATTCGGTCCAAAGTATACTGCTCACTACCTTGTCAATACGTGCCTCCCGACATGTATTGACAAGGTAGTGAGCAGAAGCTGCACACCGCACACTACAGTGCAACTGCACCCATGCAGTTGCAGCTCCTCCCGCTGGCCTGCCGACGGGGACGAGCAATTCGAAACTCGTCCGCGCCCTCAAGACTGGCTCCTCAAGAATTGGGTTTTTTGTGAATTTTAGAGAGTTTGAAGTTCGGAACTGTAATTAGGGCCAGGGAAAGGCCCCAGAATGACGAAAACATGGGGTGGGGGGGGGGGCAAATTCTGGGTGGACGCTGCCTTTAACACCCCACGGTGATGTGAGTGCACGAGTCGGGGTGGTCGTCCTTAAAGAACCTTTAACACTCTGGCGTCCCCTGGCTAGCGAAAAATCGACAGCAGTTACATACTGCTCCACGGGAATGACGCATCACTATTACTGTACAGACTACCGCGCCAGGATTACAAAACGTGCACACTCCTCATTAGCGTTATAGTCAGGGTCAAGCGTGGGGTGGGGCACGCCACACCTGGGGGGTGGTATTGAGGAGTCAAAAGGGGAGGGGGTCGTAGTTGGGTAATCTGATAATAGTGATAACGTGATATTCGTATCCTATCCATAATCAGCAGTCAAATAACCCCTGTAGACAAAGTGTGAGCGAATTCTGAAGATTCAAGATACTAGGCTGCCTAAGTGAAATGGTCATATTCCAACATGGTTAACTTTGTTTCAAAGGTGAATTAGCTATCCGTTTTTGCACCCAAGACAAAGCACTACTCCTTCTTTGTCCACCTCAGGAATCCCGCTTCAGAAGACCTGCAAACTGTGGAATTAGAAGCCAACCAAAATCTCGTTTTTCCCATTTTTCGCTTTTGATCGCTGTGCTTTCACCAAATATTATTTAGAGCTAAGAAGACGAATCAGGCTTAAACATTCCATGGAATCTACGTGGTTTACGCTATCGATTCATATAAATACTGTCCGCTAAAAATGTTTTTTTGATATAGTTAATGGGGTGCGGCACACCCCCTTAACTTGCCTTCAAAATCCAGAAAGCGCTCCATTGCTGGTATGAGTATTGAGCACATAGCTTCTTCTTGCTACATTGGAAATTTGGAGCCGAACGCCCCACCCATAAGAAATATGGCCATTTCAATATGCCCGTTCAGATCAAAATCAGCCGTCAAATTACGTGTGATTGTAAAGTGCAGTTACAAAAAATCGAGCGCAGCTCTCAGAAATCTGAAAACTCTCTGGAAAAAGATGTTGTCTTCCAGAATGTCACACTTTGAGGTCCAGAGGTTAAGAGGAGGAAGAAGGGGTCGTTTAAGGGCTTTCATGGGAGGGGGAGGGTTTCGAAAGGAGTGTGGCTGACCTCTTTCTCAACTCTGGTAATGCTATCTTAGGTATATAGTTCAGGGGGGGGGAGGGTCTTATTAAGACAGCAATCAGGGGGGGGGGGGTCGTAATCAGCAATCGTGTGCCACACTCCCTGCTTGACCCTGGTTATAGCTTGATAGAAACTTCTACAATGACGTGCTGTGCATATGGAGTTCGATCATTCAATGGTCATCAAGTATTCGAATATTCGATGTTCATCGAATGATTTGAGTATTCGATGACCATCGAATATTCGATTTTCGAATTTTATTCGAAAATGAAATTTTTCGAATATTGGGCTTTCGAATTTTATTTGTAATCTCAGATTTTCAAATATCCGATTTTTCGAATCATTTGCACTCGAATGACTTATTCGAATGTTTAAATAATCATTCGATTCAGTTCCAAGTATGCTCCCCAGGCTTAAAATTGAAAGCATAGTAAAACATTCCTCACTGTGTTTTCGTAATTACAAACTCTACACAGCTTCAGATTGAGCGGCAACTATTATGTTACACTAAATAGATGCACGACTCTCGATAAATCTTAGCATGGCTTGTGCCCATTCGAAAAAGCTATGCAACGCGCAGGCTCGAGTGATTATTTTCTTTGTTGTTCTGTACCACAGACCTGTGAAGCTGTTCGGAACATACTCTTGATTTCTTCTTGCTCTTTTCTTTCAATGGTGGGTGAGCTGATTGAAAATGAGTTCAGGAATTTCTATTGCTCGGTTGCTTTCTTCCATCGCATACATACCCGTTGTGATGTTCATTGAACGTTTAGAAAGAAATGGTAACTTGTCTGATTTGCGCAACACAAGCAGAGGTGCGATAAGTGGAGCCGGGCTCCCCAAAAGTGAAGGTGGCAGCTCCCACTTGCCGGCCAAAAGTGAAGGTGGTAGTGCCGAACACTCTCCTCCCAAAAACGTCGAATGGGGAGAGGAGAAGCGGTGGGAGGGGGAGGGTAAAACGGACGAACTGAGCTATCCTTCTAGGTCAAACTGTGATCCAACGGCCCTCTTTAGGGCCACAAATACGGTGAGTACAGCGGCATAAATAATTGAAATAAACGTGAAATGGTGTATTTGTCAGTAAAAATCGTCTAGACTTTACGTCTTTTATTAAGTAAATTTCTCTATAACGTACTGCGAAGAAAGTAGGTCGAACTAGGCAGTAACCACCGAGAACCAGAATTTCGAAAAATAAAATGACGTAAAATTATGCGAAATTTCCACTGTTTTAAATTTATGATATTGAAGATGTCAGCAATTGCGACCTCATAGGTTTTAGGGTAGATGTTGTTCTATCAGATGGTGAAAAAAAAGGTCGATTTGAGCAGTGGCCGCCGAGAACGAGAATTTTAAAAAATTAAGCGATTTTAGGTTACTTAATGACAGGACTTTAGACTTCCATAGATCTGTAATGTGAAGGTGCGCAATGTTGCGACTTTAAATGTTTTGTAGAGTAAGGATTGCTCTATTGGACTTTGTCCTACCCTTACCGATCCACTGACATACCGCCGTGATTCAGGTTCTTAAAAAAACAGTTAAAAAACCGCTTTTCGAAATAACAGCTCATAACTTTTTCAGAATTGCATAATTCCTGTTGCGACTTCATAAGTTGGATTCTGTTCTCCTCTTCAAGAGCTTTCAGAAAATATATAATATGTGAGGGTTTCGTGCCTCTCACGGCATATGCCTGGGGGTGGAGACTTTTCATCACAAACTCTCCACTGACGGCCTCCAGCCAATAAATATTAGGCTGGTGCAAAAGTTCTGTCGTTTCATTTTTGAAAAATCATAACTTTGCGCTGTGACAACGGATTTACTTCCTTACACGTTTATTAGAAAGAGTAAATCTTTTGCTTTCGAAAGCTGTTTTGCTGAGCTTGCGTTTCACACTAAGTGCGGAGATAAAAATGGAAAACTAAGACCATACAATCTTTGACCATTTTAAGTTAGGTCACCAAAAATCGGGAACGCTGCAAAAAAATCTGAAATCGTCCGCACATATGTCCTTTGGCCTACTCTTTGCAACTGTGAAGAGTTTGTCCTGTTTGGACGTCTCTATGAGAAGTTATGAATATCGAGTTTACTATGGAAAAGTCCAAAATTAATTAATTTGTCAATTTTCGCGAAAATCAAAAATTCTCACAGAGACGTCCAACCAGGACAAACTCTTCACATTTGCAAAGAGTAGGCCAAAGGACATATGTACTGACGATTTCAGATTTTTCTGCAGCGTTCCCGATTTTTGGTGACCTAACTTAACACGTTTCGGACCGCGAAATCGCGCGCGGCGAAAAAAGTGCACTTTCAGCCATTGGTCAACAAAGGGGCCTTATTTGGTAAACTGTGTGCTACATCTGTAATCAGCTTGTCAAATAAGTTCCATACCCAAAGTTTTGAATGGATTTGGAGTGTTTGAATTTTGTCACTTGTGAAATACTTCTATGCTTTCCTGAGATATAGGAACAAGAACTCGGTTTCTTATAGTATCCCAAAATATCTATGTTGTAGAGGGTACACATCAGTATTGAAACTACGGTTTTTCTCTTCGATATCGAAGCAAATGAAAGTTGCGACGTCGCACGCGTCGTTCGTATTGCCGCACTTCGTTGCAACCGTGGTTCAATTTGTGTTCATATCTCCTAAACGAATATCGTCGACACAACTCTACAGAGTCATGTGAAAAGTAGAAGCTTAGGCCTTTGACATGATAACCTTGGACTAGAAGAAAAGCTCCTGTAAATGTCAAAAAGATCCCTCAAAGCAGGGTGCTGCACCATGTGCAGCACCGGCCCGAAACGTGTTAAAATGGTCAAAAATTATATGGTCTTAGTTTTCCATTTTTATTTCCGCACTCAGTGTGAAACGCAAGCTCAGCAAAACAGCATTCGAAAGCGAAAGATTTACTCTTTCTAATAAACGTGTAAGGAAGTAAATCCGTTGTCAAAGTTATGATTTTTCAAAAATGAGACGACAGAACTTTTGCACCAACCTAATACATTAACATGGGCGAGGTGGAGATTTTGGTATGAAAAGTTCCACTCCGGGTTAAAGTTGCAAAAATCACCGAACTCCTCACATGTTTCATAATTTCTGAGAGCCCTTGAAGAGGAGAACCCAACCTATGAAGTCGCAACATGATTTATGCAAATCTGAAGAAGTTAAGAGCTGTTGAATTTCAAAAAAGGGGTTTTTGACTGTTTCTTTAAGAGCTTGAATCTCGGCGGTATGTCAGTGGATCGGCAAGGCTAAAACATATTCTAATAAGGCAAACCTTACTCTACAAAGCCTATAAAGTCTCAACATCACACATCTTCACATTCAGGATTTATATGAGTTTAACTGTCAGGTGTCACTAAACTAGCTAAAATGGCGTAATTTTTTAAATTCTGGTTTTCGGCGACTAACTCTCAAATCGACCCGATTCCTTCAATATGTGATAGAGCACCATTAACTCTTCAAAACCTATGAAGTCGCAGTGCTGACATCTTCAAATACCAGATTTATAACAGTGGAAATTTCGCATAATTTCCCGTTACTTTATTATTCAAAATTCTGGTTTTCAGTGGTTACTGCCTAGATCGACCTACTACATAGACATATGCTTCCAATACTTTCTTTTGTGTTCTTTTTGCTTACTTTCCTGCTTTTAAGCTTTGGCAAAAAAATTTTCCAGACCCAAAAGTGAAGGTGATCACCCTAAACCAGCTTTAAAAAAAAGGTAGGCGGAGACTCGGCTCAGACTATCGCACCTCTGGACACAAGCAAAACATTATGAATGTTTTGATTTACTCTATAAGCACAGAAAACATAAAACTGAGCAGAAGCCGGAAAACGACTGGCACGATCTCAATGCATTATGATACAACTAATAGTTAATCTCAAAAGCCTTGAAAAGACAACATCATGTGGCTTCTTTACCCCATCACTGCAATGAGATCCCTTTGCCACTCGTGTCGCAATCATAGCGACCGAGGTGGCAGTCAAATTAAATAAAACAGCCGTTGCTCGCCTTATTTTTCTCATAAACGAACAAACACTGATCCTAAACCTATGCTTAAAAAGCATTATGATAATAGGTTCATTTAATGTTTAACATAGAAGCCTGCATATGGCGTGTTATGTTACATATAAAAGTCCAAAAACTTTTTCTTGTATAAATTATATATGGGAAAAAGTTTCGCATTTCTTCCACATCTTCTGTGCCCTACAGTGGGAGATCATGATGAGACTGATCATGATTTTAGAGTCTGGTGAGGCTCTACCAGACTGTAAAATTTTCTGCGTTCTAATCTTTTTGCATACAGTCATGTTTAAGCGTTGCAAATCTTGAAATCTGCGGCTTTGCTTTGAACGCTCTCACTTTTAATGAGTAAAGTCTGTGCTTTTTGTTTGTTATAAAAAAAAAGATTACCAGAGCAAGGGCTGTGTGTTAAGGATAGAAAGTAACTAAGTGACTTCGCATCATAAATATGAACGCGCACCATTCAGTGCAGCGGATACAGCGTGTAATGCTATCATGCAAATTCTTGTGTAAAGTGCACCCAGGGTCAAGCAAGGGGTATGGGGTATGGCATACGATCGCTGGTTACAATCCCTCACCCCCCCCCCCCCCCCGATTGCTGTCTTAATAAGACCCCCCTGAATTATATACCTAAGATAGCATTAACTGAAAATCCTGTCAAACATAATGGGCAACATATCCATAATGAGCATGTCAATTAACCCCTGTAGACAAAGTTTGAGCGAATTCTGAAGATTCAAGATACTAGGCTACCTAAGTGAAGTGGTCATATTCCAACATGGTTAACTTTGCTTTGAAGGTGAATTAGCTATCCGTTTTTGCACTCAAGGCAAAGCACTACTCCTTCTTTGACCATCTCAGAAATTCCGCTTCAAAAGACCTCTAAACTGTGGAATTGGAAGCCAACCAAAATCTCATTTTTCCCACCCGCTTTTGATGGCTGTGGTTTCACCAACTATTACTCAGAGCGAAGAAAACGAATCAGGCTCAAATCACTGGGGCCTTCCCGTGGCCCTGATTACAGTCCCGAACTTCAAATTGTCCAAAACCCACAAAAAATCCGATGCCTGGAGACCACGTCTTGAGGGCGCGGACGAGTTGGTCTACATTCAGGATCGACACTAATCGGAGCGGGTTAGATTTAGCCTGGACACTGCCTTTAAGGGGGAGAGCCACACCCCATTAACTATGTCATAAAAACATTTTTAGCAAACAGTATTTATATGAATCGATAGCGTAAACCACGTAGATTCCATGGAATGTTTAAGCCTGATTCGTCTTCTTAGCTCTAAATCATATTTGGTGAAAGCACAGCGATCAAAAGCGAAAAATGGGAAAAACGAGATTTTGGTTGGCTTCTAATTTCACAGTTTGGAGGCCTTTTGAAGCGGAATTACTGATATGGACAAAGAAGGAGTAGTGCTTTTGCTTTGTCTTGAGTGCAAAAACGGATAGCTAACTCTCACCTTTGAAACAAAGTTAACCATGTTGGAATTTGACCTTTTCACTTAAGGAGCCTACTATCTTGAATTTTCAGAATTCGCTTACACTTTGCCTGCAGGGGTTAATTGACATGCTAATTATGGATATGATACGAATATCATGTTATCACTATTATCAGATTACCCAACTACCAGTGGCGTACCGAGGGGGGGGGCGGGGGGGGGGGGCGCCCCCCCCCCAAGAACGGCTTGCGAAATTTTTGAAAGTTACTTACATGAGTTGTAAAAATGTGCAAATGACTTGTTTATTTTTGTAAACAATTAAAATAATTTTTAAAATTTTTTAAAAATCCAAATTAGCCTTATAAAAAAAATTTTTTCGGGGACGTGGCTAACGCCACGCCCCCTTTTTCCAGGTTTTAGGGGTTGGGGCCCGCAAAATTGCTGAGAAGACCCCCTAAAATTTTTTCGGAGTGCGTGGCTAACGCCACGCACCTTCATTTGAAAAATTTTTTTTGCCGCGCCCCCCCCCCCGAGCCGAAATCCTGGGTACGCCACTGCCAACTACGACTCCCTCCCCTTTCGATTCCTCAATACGACCCCCCAGGTGTGGCGTGCCACACCCCACGCTTGACCCTGTGCATAACTGCACATATGTTAGCACTAGAGAATCTGGTACAATTGGACAACAATGTGGCCATTTTGATGTCGCTTCTTAGCACGAAACGAGCATTTTGCCTACCCTTTTAACATGTTTTTTTTTCTTGAAAAAGAATTCATTATTACTAATCAACGACGTAAAGTTTTGCAGGGAGAACATAATCTTATCATTGCCAATCTGCATTAGTCGATGCATGACATTCAAAAAAAGGCTGACAGATCAGCTGTTTTTCTACACGTTAGCTCCCAATGCAATCAAATTACCCCACATGTAAACAACAAAGAAGTTCCAATAATAAATCATACATGGCGTGCAGTATGCAAAGACACAAAGATGGTTGACTAATATGTGCTCCATGACGAAGGCTGTCTCCCAAATAGGTCGAAAGCGTGCAAGGCACATGGCGAACGGGCAATTGTCAGCCACGAAACGCGCGCGGATGACCGCTGGCCGAGCGTGCGCGCCCCATGGTTGACAATTGCCCGCGTGCGCGTCAGCCTTGCACTCTTTCAACCTATTTGGGCGACCGCCATCGTCACGAAGCAGATATTAGACTAGCAACGCACGACTATTTGATTCAAGTTTGCAGTTGGAAACAAAAAAAGTGCTCTATGACTTCGACAAAGAGTGCAAGCAAATCCCTTCAGCAGGCATTCGACGCTTGATTTCGCGTGGCGGTGCTGTGGAACGACGCGATATTCCCAACATTTCGGTGTGGAAGCAATTTACTGTTATTTACAAGATGTAAGGTTATTTTGTAAACATCTGCAGACTTTTCTTGGACGAGACAGTCCACAGGTCCCAAAAGCCCCTTAGGCTGCCCCAAGTGCGAAAAATTGGGAAAAATACTAGACGAGGAAAGGACTCGTGCAAGAGGTGTGGGTCACCGGTGATTCACATCGTTCTTGGCAGCATAAGTTCGTGAGCCACCGTTGGTCCACATCGTCGGGTTGATGCCGGTGCCTTTACCTTAAAACTTGCAAAAACTTGTAAAAATATACCTGCACTACCTCATAGCTTGATGTAATCTGTAAAAGCCTCAGCTAAGACATGCAATGTTTGGGCGGTAGACGGGTCAAATCAATCATATAGTATTCGGCGCCACTTTTTGTATCTTCGCTTAAAAAGGACAGAAATGATAATGGAATCTAGACCAAATTTGGCAGACATAATGTGTAGCGTTGGGCATGTGTTGGTAAGCCATTTCCTTCGGGACACGCGGATTGCTTTTATCGATTCGTTGATTTTTTACAATTTTTGTTTAGAGAATTTTTTCGCCCAAAAAGCATAGAAGGAATTATGGAATCTAAACCAAATCTGGAAGACATAATGTATGGGGTGGGGCGTGGTCTAATAATTCATTTTATTCCGGACACATCGATTGAATTTATCGATTTATCGATTTTTTTCAGTTTTTGCTTAGCAACATTCATGACAAGCTTAAAATATTAGCAAGAAGTATGCTCTGAACCAAACTTCGCATGAACTTCGACGATAAGTGTTACTAACTTTTTACATTTCCGTACTATAAAGTAAAACGAAAAATTCACGAGACAACAAAGCTACTGAGTACCAGCCAAACCTGCCGCGTAGCGGCAGAGCGGGTGGTGTTATTATATTCTGATATGAAAAACAGCGTACGAAGACAATACGTATTACAGTCTTTTTGGGTCTCAAACTTGATATTCTCACCAAACTTTGAAATTAAGGGAGGTTTTTTCAGATGATAGTGACATTTTCTTGTTACAAACCACTTTGTGGAATAACCAGCACGCCCTGGTATATGACATCCACATGATTACCGAAATTTCAATACTATTCACTTACTCGAGAAGTTCATTTAAATTGTAACGTACAGCAATATATAAAGCTTTTATTTTTTCATGCTATAACCGATTTAACCTTTTTTAACAACTTCATTTCCCCTTTTATAAAACACAACTGCAATAAAAACTTCTAACAACCGTCTAGAGTCCGCCTTTGAAAAACTTGGAAAACACATTCACCTCTCATAGTTAGTTTCTCAATGATAAATTTGCTGCAATCATCTATAGTCCGCTTTGTGAGACAAACCAGCATGCATGGTAGAGATGAAACTGATATATTGCTGCCTGTCACAAGGCTATAAAAATGCTATTTTCCCCAGAAAAGCGGGAGAAATGTTTGTTCTGAATATTTATATAATTTGTGGTATAAAAGAAAACAGAGCTTGGGCTTAGCACTGCAAACTTCTGGTAACTTC
Organism: Cylicocyclus nassatus; assembly: GCA_958299035.1. NCBI lineage: Eukaryota > Metazoa > Nematoda > Chromadorea > Rhabditida > Strongylidae > Cylicocyclus > Cylicocyclus nassatus. The sequence goes on from CATQJL010000112.1 coordinate 14,780,425, forward strand.
GTCGCCTGTGAAAAAAAGTTTTGCTTTCTACGAACATGGATTTATTCCTAATCAGTTTTCTGCTATTTCCCATCTTTCTATCAAGTGTAGCAGGGAGCAGATACGTATATTTGGATAAATGTGTTATGCTCCAGTGCTTATTGGAATGTTTTTATAAGGTAAAAAAAATTATTACATTTGCACTTAGTAAATTCGACCAGAAATACTAAGCGGCAATGATATCAAAAGTGTGATAGTGGAGGCGAGTGACTTTTCGAACTATGAGCAATTCCGGCACTTAGGTTAAGTGTCTGCGGAGGATGCGAAGTTTCCACTTTACGTCTACGTTACTATATAGATAGAACAAGAAATGCGAAGTATCAAAAGATTTGAAACATCTACAATTTTCGTAAACTTCCTCCACCGCTACCATTTGCAAAAATCAAAACTGCTCAAATAGCTTTTACCTCAATTTGCAAAGCTCAAAAACAGTCACTTATAGATCTGTATTTGTTTCGATAAAACCGGTCGACATAGTGTCTATTTAAGAGACAGTTACACTGTAAATTCACATTCCTGCTTAGAGCGATTTCGAAATTCCAGTGTAAATAGATTCGCAAATCTTTGCATCCAAAAGCCCAGTCTATAACGAGACATACTCCAAATTTATGTTCTCACCTGTAAAAATCTTCGAGTTGTTCTAGATGAGTTTGTCAGTCCTTGTTACATCGCCAAAAACTCATGATGACCTGGTAGCATTCGTAGGGAAGGTCTTTTTGATTTTTTTTTTGAGATTTAACTTCGAAATTCCGATAAAGAAATCTTGGCGGCCCTACGTTAGAACTTTACAGAGATAATGTTTTTATAAAACTTTGAATAGTTCTCAGAATTTACAAGCAAAAACTACTAGCTTGCACAGTTTCATTGTCATGTAAACAATAGTTAGGTCAGTGGTCTAATCCATAGATGCGATAGGTGGAGAAATTTCTCTTATCCCCTTCACTTTAGGGCCGGCATCTGGCTGATCCCTTTCACCTGAGTTTGACACTAGAATCAAGGCATATTAGCAGAATCAAACAGCTGTTACAATGACACTTTTTGTTTAGAAAGGAAATGTCGGCTGCTTTTCTTCTCACATCAGACATCAATACTGCAAGAGATTATCGAATCAACAGCGTTTTGTTGAAAAAACGCATTCTTGAGACCTTCTGCGCACTCAAAGTGACGTTGCTAACGAAACATAATCGGAAATCAAAGAGTGTCTGATTCTTTGAAAAATCAACATTGTATCAATGAATACGCACTGTCTCAAGAAAGAGTTAAGCAAGAGTAGAAAATTTGGACGAGCTAGTGATGGATGTATGTCTGTTGACAATACTTGTACCATATCTCCTTTCACTAGAGAGAATAATAAGAAATAAAAGACCAGTCAGATTACTCGTTTCTCAAGCTTTCGAATCATATATAAAAGTTCGAAAAAGACATTCTTACTTTGAAAAGATAATTACCCAAAAGTGAGTGATATTCTAGCTAAATAAAACTGCTCGTATCTCGATTTACAGAAAAGCTAGGGAAAAAGAGACGGTCTACATCGATTCCTCGTGTTCTTAGCTATCGAATGGTGCAAAAAGTGTTGGTGCGCAAAGCTTTCCCTGTCCAAAAAAGTCTTGCTCCGGCGACCCCTAGTAAGCCGGTGCGGAGCAAGTTAGTATTAAAAATCTCCACCTCAATTTTGAAAAGCCAAAAGTTTTTCCACCCAACAACCTAAACAGCATTAGAAAGCTCACAAAAAGGGATTCGACGTAGATTGTCTCTTTCTCTCTAGCTCCCCTCTACCTAGAGATACATAGCATTTTAGCTAAAAACATGTGTTTTTGTGAGGAAATTTTTATGCGAAGAGTGAATGAAAATGCCCAGTTGTCTAACCCAATTGCAGAGCAAAACTTTGTTAGTAAAGGTAAACCGTTTCTTTTTATCTAGCTTTCCTCTTTCTTCCGGAAATGGAGCTCAAAGTGAGTGCATAAAATCAGCTGATGCTGGAGCTAGGTATGATTTTTTATACCTGAATTCAAAGGAGAGCTGAAAGAAAAGAGACGGTCTACCTCGATTCTGTACAGGGCTCCTAAATTGCAGAGTCCTTTGCACCAGCGGTCGCGCGACCGCGTCGAGCCCGGGCATTTTGCCGGCGCCGGAGCCATCGATCGAAGCGGCGACATTGATGCCCGGGCGCGACGCGGTGGCGCGACCGCTGGTGCAAACGACCCTGCAATCTAGGAGCCCTGTAAGTTCCAAGCTTCCGAATGGTATGTTGACTGATGAAACATAGAGCTTTCCTGAGTCAAAAAAGTCTTTGTTGGATGACCTTGCAAAGCCTAAGCATTGAGGAAATCTTAATATTACACCACTGTACCACTTATTTTCCTTCTTTTCACTCCCACTCCTATTAGACATGTAAGCTTGCCTCAGCATTCATCTTAAGCGTACCCCCTTCACTTTTCTTGGTCAAAAATAGCCAAAACCCCCTTCACCTGGAGGGATTCTGCTCCCCCTATCGCGCTAATGGTCTGATCTGATTAGGAATGAGCACCTCAAATAGGCACCGCCGAGCTGTCTGGTGGTCCTTTCGTCCTACTGTTGTACATAGTTGGAACCAGTAGTGCGCGGGAGCGATGCCTAATCGAGGTGTTCGTTCCTCCACCCGTTTGATCTGCCCTTGCGAAGAAGTGGGCTTACCCTGATCTAATATTAGGATAGTACCTTCAATAAGGACAATTCACTAGCCTACTGTAATTATGTTTACATACTAACTTTTGTAACTTCTTTCTGTTCGTGATTCAAAATGTACTTCATCTTTTCACATTAGGTCCTCCCTATTTTTTCTCTTGCTTGGAGTAGGGCGGGCAACATTCTGATTAAGTGCGGGCACCATGAGCGAAATGCTGTGTGTCAAGAAATTTCTCTTTCTTCCCGTACTTTCTCAAATAAGCACGTCATGAGCAATTTGCTGCAAATATCAAAAGTAATTTTTCCTGTAATATTGCAGGGCTACATAGTTGGAAATTGTGAAAAATCGACGAACTATGGAGTGATAACGACAATCGGGATAGCGTGCATATGTTATTACCCTGGTGAAAAGTTTGGTGAAATTGGAAAGAGACATTGAACACGTAACTTGCAAAGCACACTTACGATGTCTCCTTGTGCGTGAATTTCTCAATTTTTGCCAATAAAGCAGTTACTTCAAGATGCAAGTTGTTATGTCAAAATTTTTATGACAGATTTCGTAGAATTGAAACGGAAAAAATTTGAGACGGAATTTACGTGCAAATTCACGGTACAGTTTATCCATTATATTATAAATCATAGACGATGCAAGAAAAAAAAACAGAACTACGCTGCAACTAGTCACATCTCATAGAAAATGCTTATAGCTAATAAAGAGATTTTGAGAAAAGTTTACAGCAAATCGCTAACGACCAATTTAATCTTAACAATGATAGTCATACCACAACTACAGTATTCACATAAACTCATGGTTGTATCTTGCAGAGGTAGGAATTTCACCGCTTTTTTATCTCCTTGGCTTCCCTGGGGATTCTTCAAGCAGAAATTGGTAAAACTTTTGACAAACGGAAGGCTATTCCGGTCGTCAGTCAAAAGATGGGAGGGAAAGCACCAATATATCCCGCAGGAGTTTGTCATTATTCATTGCCTGTACCACTCTTGAACGCTGCTAAGGAAATCAACCTGGTAAGCCACGTGTGAGTATCTCAAATAATATGATTATCATTCTCAATATTTTCAAGATTCGTAAAGCTTTTCGACTTGTAATCAGCAATTGAATTTCCTGAAATTCAGAGCCTATTCGAACTTCTCGTCTTGTGGAAGATCTAGACAAATGAGTAAGACATCAAAAATCCTTATTTATTTCTGAGTTGTGAGAATGCAACTTACCTACTATGAAAGTCGTTATTCGTGATATCCAGTGACTATTCATTATTCTATCTTGATAAAAACCCAAACCCCGAAGCATGTTTAACACTCAGCACCCGATCTCACAAAAATACCTTGGGGTAAACTTCGGAGCTTTATCCAGGCTCGAGCAAGGGGTCTGGCACACAACCGCTGGAGATGCCCCCAACCCTCCTCGAAGTTCGAGCATATGTCAAGAGGCGCGATTTTTATTGCCATATGGACATCAATTAAAGCGTTTTCCGTGTTTAACAACGTAAAAGATTTCAAATTTTTGAGAAGGTGTGAGAAACCGTTGCCAGGGGATGCTTAAAGGTACCGTCCACCTAAAATGGAGGTTGGCGAGATTATGATGGCATACTATGTGGGCACCACTAGAACCCTCAAGCTTCGTCGCAAAAGACTGCTTCTGGAGCAGGAAATCCGCTCCGGAAGTAGCAAAGCGACCATGGTCGCCGCGCCCACTTGCATGCTATATCTCGCCTGCGCTTGTTGCAGAGGGTTCTCGAAACAGGGACTTTTGGGGGGTTTCAAAGATTTTCGACTCCATATTCGGAATCAGGGCTTTCAGAAGGCGTAAAGGAGACAACATTTAATTCGAGATTTTGGGTGGACGGTGCCTTTAACATTATATCCTGAGATAGATTAGCGAAATGAATGTTGGAGGTCAAATCCCACGAAAATGCAACTAATCGTAATTTCATGAAGTTTCCAAGGTGTCAAACTTAGCTGATAGCATCTCCAGATGATCATTAAGGTAGAGCACCCCGTGTTTTTTTTTAAATTGCATAGCTCTAAATTAGGCTGCTGTACTGTGAACTTTGAAGAAATTGCGTCTTTTGGCCGCCCCCCCCCAAATTCTGTCTCAATACCTATCCAGCCCCATTATCGTTCGCTTACCGTAGGCGACAAAAGCTTTACCAAGCATATTTAGTAAATATTCGCACGTATCATGAAATTTTGACTGATTTTGGTTTTTAGCTTCTATCTCCTTCATTTGTAAACATTAACGAACAGTTCAGGTATTGATGCGAAGAGCATGAGTTCCTCTCTTATGCAAAATTTCGATCATACAAATTTGTTAAGAATTTAAAGAGTTATGAGTTTTTGAAAATGGCCGATCACGGCACGATGACCGACCACCGTAGGATTCTTAGACGAGGACACAAACCTGTTGTAGAACTCATGTGATATATGTAATTTAACTAATGTTGTGATGATGTAATTTGAACTTGTTAACGCGTCAGTAATAGTGTAATTTGTATTTTCTTGCTTTCGCGCCTTCCGTCGCGCGCCCCTGGTATACACCAAGCTGGTACCACAACGGGTATAACTGTTTATCAGATAGTAGCGGAGCAGCCGCTGACTATTAACAGTGAATATGCGGAACAGCCGCTGACGATAATGGTAATAATCGAACCAACACCAGAACTGAGTATTCAGGCCCTTTTGCCACTATTTTGGGCGTGGATAACCTGAATGCTCCTTCTGGCAAATAACAGTATCATACAGAATCAAGGATTGCCTACATGAAAGTAGGCGCCGCCAAGTAGACTATCAAGCACAGTGGAGGGGTGACCTGGCGGCTTAAGTGGTCAGTGAACAGTAATGTCTGTCAACGACAAACTAGTGGATACTGAATATAGCATACAATATGACTCTACAATGGTAAAGGTCGTAGATTCGCAATTAATCTACGACAGTGCGAACGAACTTTCGGTACAACCTAATATTTTACCCTAGAAGAGACAATTTTAACGAATATCGTGCTATGTAGAGAAAAAGCTTGGCAATGGCAGCGATATAAAATCACAAATATTTGAATGCTTTGAAGGTAAGATAATGAGGTGTGGCAGCCACAGCTTCGTATTCTTCAATAGCCAAAATCTCGCAGGTTTTGTGACAGCGATTGGAGCTGAATTTGTTTTCTTTTGTTTGCGCAATAGTTGCTGAAAGCACAATCACTGTAAGCTAGAAATCAAACAAATGAGATTTTACCTGCTCCTAATTGCATAGTTTGATGGTTAGTTGAAACAGGATTTATTGTATGACTAAATAAAGAGTAGCGCTTTGTATCGAATACAAAAAGAGGTAGCTAATCCGCTTTGAGATACAGTTAACCAAGTTTGATAATGACCTTTTATCTGAGTGCCGCAATATCGGAAGCCCTCAAAATCCGCTACAAGGCCACCGTTATTTGACAAATCCCTGAAAATTAACAAAATAAATTAAAATAGCCTTTTTGTATTGTTTGCTCGAAAATCGTAACTTTTCATAGAGACGCTCACTCAGCGCAAACTTTGCACTGTTAGAAAGAGCTTTCAAAAGAACCTACATCATCGACTGCTCCGATTTTTGTTGCAAGTTTCCGATTTTTTATGACCCTACACGAAAACTTCAAATTTTGAGTGATTTTGATTTTGAGCTTCTCTCTCCTTCATTTGTACACATTGACGAACAGTACAGGTACAGACGCAAAGAGCATGAGTTCCTCTTTTACGCAAAATTTTAGTATGAATTTGTTAAAATTTAAAGATATGAATTTTTGAAAATGGCGCGAACGAACTTTCGGTATGACCTAATATAATCGTTTCTTCTTCCCTATGCAAGTGGAAAATCCTGCGAACACATTGGGTTACGGTAACAAGCTAAGTCTGCACTGCTACGTGAATAGCGAGGGAAGGTGGCGATATTAAATGTATTCGATAGCATGAAGCTCCTAATCTTTACAAAATGTTTTGAGCCTGAGTGCTCTTCTCTAGTCTGAGATATTGAAAGCGAAAAATGGGACAAACGAGATTTTGGCCTGCTCTTTTCTATAGTTTGTAGGTTGTTTGGGGTGGGATTCCTAATGTCAGCAAAGAAGTAGTAGTTTTGTAGTGAGTGCAAAAAAGAAGCAGTTGACTTAAATTTGAAACAAAGTTGACATGTTCAAATACCACCTCAATTAGGTGGTCCAGCAGTTGGAAACCTTAGAGTTCGCTGGAACTTGCCCACAAGGGAGTTTTTGACAGACTGAGTAAGAAAATGATCCTCTCGCTTTCAGAGCTCTTTTATCATGCCTACTGTACGTATGTGATGGTAAGTCAAAACATCAATGTGCTAGTACTTTGTATGACGCATATCTGACATTGGTAACGAATTCGTTACCTTTAACATCACTATCACTAGACAGCGACCCCCCCCCTATCCTTGACCTCTCTATGCGACTCCCCAAATATGACACGCCAGGCCTTATGCTTGACACTGGTTACATCGTCCTTGAAAGGATTAGCGGGAAATGGAGAAAATGTATTGAGACAGAATCTACCAGTTATTCCAGAAATCTGTCATTGAGGGTAGTGTTCAGGCACCATTCTTCTTGAAGTATGCGAAGCATCAGCTTGCATACTTTTGCGAGGGAACGCGTTGTGAGGTAGCATTTCGTCATACAAGTCGTAGGCAATTTCGGTAACAGAATCTGGGAAATGAATAATTTAGCCTTTAATGCACCGTAGTGCTACCTTGGAGCAGTGGTACAATCAGGCCCCATCAGTTTCATAGTGCGATCTTCATGTGTCAAGAGCGTGGACGCTGCCTCTGAACGGCATGCCGCTTTTGAGGTACATATAGCAAATTCTCAAATTAGCAAAAAGACGAGATTAGATGGAAATTTACAGAAATACAAAACTTTAGCACAAGTCACTGCAGCAATCTACGGAATTTGTTTGAGCTTAATGAGAGTCGTAGCGATATAACAATTAGCACCAAACATCTGCTATATGATATTATGTAGGTGTCTGAAAATTTGATCTACTTAAAGTAGAAAAAGTGACACACCTACCTTAAAAGGGAATGTATTTCACTAAAAACGGACTTTCCAATGGTAATATACAGGGTCTCCCAAAAGTATGTATGCACTGTTTGATCGTCAATATCTCTCTTCCAAAGAAGTCTTTTGCTTGGTTCAGGTACCTGTTGTAGAGCTGGCTTCAACTTAGATTTGCAGTATGGAACGAATCACCCATCTCTCTTCATTACTGTAGGATTACGGTAGAAACTTGAAACATATGGTGTCAATGTGGAAAAAACTGCCGCTTCAAAAATTTTCAAAAAAAATGTGAAAACTAGTGTAATGGGGATTTTATGGACGCTGAGTTCAATACTCAACTGTTCACAAGATTGCGAAGCTTTCTAAATGGTGTAACTGCACTTTTTAGGAACAATGAAAAAGGGCCGCTACTGCTTCAATGAAGCATCATAATAATCTGGAAACTTTGCAGTTAGAATCAGAAACTCTAATTAGCCTAGTGTAAAAGTTTTCAGGCTGATAGCGTTTTACACAGCAGTGGCGTAATCACAGTATTTCTTCACATAGTCATTAAAAACCTCTTTTTCACCAGTATCAGATGAGCGAGCGGTTGACTCCTTTGTGATGCCGACTTCGACGTGTGCTTCCAATTCCACTGTTACATGTCATTGAAAGATTGACGACTTGATCAAAGAGAGACGTGGAAGGAGATAGTAGGGCTCGAGCTCAAGAATGGCGTTGTCCGTTCTAAGGTGCCGTGGTCGCCATTTGCACACTGATTGGTCTTGAGAGCATTTACTGCATATAGCGGGGGCTTATATATCCATCCTAACTATGTGGAGTTTGAGAAATCAAACAACGTAATATTGGCTAAGGAAAACAAAAGCAATGCTGATTCACTTCCCGAAATGTTTAGCTAGAAACATAATACAATGAAGGAATTCTGTATAAAGACAGACTAACATAAGGTGACACAGGGCTAAGCGAAAATGACGCACTGAGGCTATTCATGTAGTTTTCTTATACGATAATTCATGAGCAAGGTCAAGCGTTGGGTGTGGCACGCCACACCTGGGGGTCGTATTGAAGAGTCAAAAGAGAGGGGGTCGTAGTTGGGCTATCTGATAATAGTGATTCTCCTTTCAATAACTCAAATTAGAGAGGACCAGTCAAGCTCAAACCACTTTTATGTAAAAGTAGCCTATCATCAAATATATTTATCCATGTCGCCTTCTACCGCGATTTAACAGAGCAGACTAGGCACGTTACCATAACCCAACATTTTCGCAGCATTTTCCGTTGCACGTAAGTGAAGGAAAATGATTATATTTTTCCCTAGAAGATACGATTCCAGATGATTTTTCTACTGTGTAAAGAAGAAGGTTGAGCGTTAGCAACGATATAAAAAACGCAAAGATACGAATGGTTTAGAGGTAGGTTAATGGGGTGTGGCGCAAACCCTAAAAAGCTGTGATCACCACAGTTTTTTAGGGGTTGTGCCACACCCCATTAGCTTACCTCCAAAGACAAATTTAGGAAGCAATTAGGTACAGTTCGATAGCAAAAATCATTGTAGTATTTGTAGAAATGATTAGAGCTGAATTCCTTTTCTTTCACTTGAGCAACAGTTGCTGGAAGCACAACCAATTCAAGCGAAAAATGGGATAAACGAGATTTTGGCTGGCTCCTAAGTCCATAGTTTGATGTTTGAACCATAATTCATGGTATAGGCTGATTGGGAGTAGTGCTTCGTATTGAGCAGAAGAAAAGGTAGCTAATTCGCTTTTGAAATATAGTTGATCATGTTTGAAAACGTCCAGTTCACTTGGGTGGCCCAATATTGGGAAACTCCAATTCGTTAAAACTTGGCCCACAGGGTTCTTTGACGTGAAAATCACATGTATCTTACTAATTGTGCTAGGTAAAGCCTTTATTTCATGTCTGTGGCAGACAAACGCAAATGGGAGGGGGGGGGGGGAGGGGAGTGTCGAAGCAGAACTTAGGGGGAGGTCGTATCCGGCGGTTGTGTCACACCTCTTGCTCGACCCTGGCTATAGCTTCTTCATGCACAAACTTTACCGCATCTTCGCGGCACCGCAAGGGTCCTAGGATTACACCACTTTATTCTGCTCACTTCTTCCTTCACACCTACTATTTTTGAGAAAATTTTGGAAGTTAAATAATGTATCTCATTAGTGAGTTTTAATCACCAGACGCCGCGCGCGACAGACTAGCAGTATTCCACACTTTTAGAAAATTTGCGTCAAAAAAAACCCGCGTCTTAAAAAAGACGAGAACAACGCACACTATTGAGTGACTATCATGTGAAAGTTCCTTTTTAACATCTATAGCAAATAAGTAGAACGCTGATGCATCCGGAGAATTTACAGTGACCAAAAAAACGAAAGATAGCGAAGAAAATTTCGATTATTCTAATCAAAGGCTTTGTTCACTACAATAACGTGGGTCATGGCAACTTTTTTCGGGAATTCTGCCATTTCCTTTGAGGAAAGCCATCATTTCAGAAATGCGACCGTTCCGCGCCTGTAACTGTAACGTCGCGTCGCGGCAACTTCTAACTGACACCCACAAGTAATGGACGTCCCCCATTTGTGTATAGGCTATGCGTGATCGCGAGAGTCGGTGAGTTTGCGACCGTTGCACATGCACGATGGTACAAGGTCTCAAACCAGTTAGAAAATCCCATTCTGTTCAAAAGTTTCAGGTATTGGAAGCTGACATTCTGATAGTAGAAAAGTGTATGAAAGGAGAAAGCAAACTGAGAAAGCTCAATGCGAGTGCAATTGCCACAAATTCACCGAATCTCGCGATCACGCAGAGCCCTATACTATAGCATGATGCAAGTCTTAGCAAGTTTGTATCTACCTAGTGCGATGTTTCGACCAGTCAATGTGAAAAAATAATAGGCAACAGAGAAGAGAAGTACAGAGGATACTGTAGCGCGAAGATAGGATGTGCTCTGCCACAAAACGACATTGGCTGTAAAAAAAGGTTTTTGAGCATATAAAACACGAATTGAGCACTACATACAAGAGGTACAAACTGATTAACAATACATGATTACGAATATCCATTAACAACATTAGTCTCCTCCAGACACCACATACAATTCTTCCTATAAGAGATTTCCATGGTAAGTAGTAACAAAATCGCAGCATAAGAAATTCTAAAGACAACAACAAATGTCGCTAATGAGGTAAAAACTAACTACATCACATTTGGTTCAGAATCGATAGAATATAGCATCGCTGGAATTTGGATAAAAAGCCTAGCTCATAACCAAGTCGCGCAAGTGAGGCAGCAGCACTGCGATGACTTTTCATCGCATGAGGAATATGATAGAGGTGTATAAAAGCTTGGGAACGTGTACGAAGGCTCGATAAGTCGAGTAAGGCAGCTCAAACAGGTAGATATTTCAAAGTGAGTAAATGGATTACACATAAAAATTACTAAGACACATGAACTGTTTTTGCTATACACTACTATGATTGCCTATCTAACTGAGAAAGCGCGAAATCCACAAGGACATCAGCCGCGCCATCGTTATTCGGTAAGGTTGCAGCCTAAAAGCTCAGTACTTCACTCAGCAAAAAAAGCAATCTATATTGAGCGAATGCCTGGATAAGTGGACAGTTTCTCCAGCAATGCAAAAGAAATGCCACAAAATAATACCAAAATTATCGAGTACTCCGACGATTTAAATTTGAAAACTAATTGGGCCATCAGACTAACCAATCTAGCCGCAGTCTGCGAGTGCTCGCGAGCGAGTTGCCGAGTTCGTGGGATACCATCGGAATTCAACACAATATCTCTTGCACGGTCCACATCTCCTCGTTCAGCAAACTTCCTAGCCATCAAGACATTTAGCTCTGGGTATTGTTGAGCAGCCAAAATTACGGGACCGGTAGCGAGACCTAAACCCATAGCGTGATTTTCAAAAAAAAATTGAATAAAAACGCCCATGGTTTTCTCGATAAAAAATGGATTTCCCCATGAGGTTCTAAGGCCGTTTTGGTCGAGCCGGCTTATCTAAAAGAATTTGAAAAAGACAATCGTTTTGGTCCCTTCAGTGCTTTACAGCTATGTTGAGAATGCGTACATTAGACAGACCTTCACTACATAAGCGCTGATCAACACTAAACCGTTCGGCGAGAAGGGTCACTTTGACCAGAAAGACTTACACTCTTAATATGTGCTGTGGTCTACGTAGAATAAACCTTTAAAGGCAGCGTCCAGGCAAGTCTGGACCTATGGGGATTTAGGTGGAAAGTACTTTTGGGGCCCTAACTAAGCCACTGCCCAACCGGCAGCTCAGGTAGTGCCCTAATGGCTGAGATATTCCCCTCGAAATTGGACCCGGCGACCGTGTTTCGCATGGATTCATGGCGCAAAGCGTGGATCCTGGCGCGAAACTGCCATGCCATGCAAATACGTTCGCGGGGCCAGTTTCGAGGGGAATATCTCAGCCATTGGAGCACTACATGAGCTGCCGCTTGGGCAGTGCCTTAGTTAGGGCCTCAAAAGTACTTTCCACGTAAAACCCCATAGATCCAGATCTGCCTGGACGCTGCCTTTGAGACTCAACTTTTCGATTAGAGAACACATCATTGATATTAAAATAAGCATAGAAAAAGTGCGTACCTAATTTCAAGTCTGCAGCAACTGGCTTCCCAACAGTGTCTGAGGAAGCAATGAAATCGAGGAGATCATCAACGAGCTGGAAGGCTAACCCAAGATGACGTCCATACTCCGAAGCACGCCATTGCAAATCAGCACTGGCTTCTAGAACAAAGTAGTATAAACTACGAAATTCTCAGAACAAAATTCAACCAAGTAGGCACGAGACTAGAAAGGCAAACTGAATTTGAACAAAGGGCATCTTGTTCTAACCTGCAAGCAAAGCCACACTCTTGCAACTATTTGCAAATAGACTTGCCGTCTTTTTGAAAGTCTTCTGCATATACTGTTCCATCCTAGTTTCAGGCACTTCTGCTTTTGCGGTCATTTGCATAAACTCACCCTTAATGGCAACACAAAACTCAATCTGATGGAGCATCAGATTCAACAAAAAAAAAATCCAGATATAGAAGTAGAAGTACCATGACCAAGTCCTCAATTATTGACGCCATAACAGAGATCACATTTGGTCGACCGATTGAGCATAATATCTGAGTCGCGCGAGCAAGTATGAAATCACCAACAAGGACTGCCTAAATTTTGAGATTTAAAACTTTCTACGTAAACAAACCTTGCGTAAAAAGTTTGAAATGACTCACCATTTTATTACCCCAAATGGCATTAACCGAGGCATGCCCGCGTCGAATATCAGCACCATCGATCACATCGTCATGTACTAGGCTTGCAGTGTGGATCATCTCACTAATCATGCCAATCTTGTACTGGTTAATGGATATTTCTTCGGAACCACATTCTAACCTCAAACACTTTCATTGATCTCTCGTATGTAAACTGTGTCACCTTACCTTACATCTTTGGGTGCACTAACGTTGCAGGCATTAGCCATTAGCAGAGCAACTGTTGGTCGAAACATTTTACCACCCTGAAAAACTATACTGGTAATTCAGTAATTTGTTCAAAATTGGTTGACAAAGAGATAAAAGTGATGTTTGAAAAACACTGTGGGACTTTAAAACGAAACGCGTACCAAAAGAGAAACTGAGTATTTTTAGAGATATAACCGAGCCAGACAACTAAAGTTCTACAATGAATAACTCACGAAAGGAAGGGAAAAGCGTATCACCTGTTCGAAGTAGTATTTTGCCATCTTCTCAAGGCTCGACGTGAACTCGCTGCTTGTCGTTGGAATGGCATTTGCAGGACTATAGCTTGCTGTTGGTAGAGGCGCATCCGTAATGAATTGATTGGCTATCTCAAGCTGGAAGTAATTTGGAATACCAAATGTTTAACACTGGATTAGGATGGATGGAGAAAGGAGAAAGAATTCACCGCTATCAGCCAAGAAATAAGATTACCTATTTCTAACATTGTCTAATTCAGCATTCATTGCATGCTGGTTACAAAACGATAACAATTTGCACGCAGCTACGGTAAGTGTACGGTGAAAGCGTAAATTACAAATTTGTTTTGATTTTACGCTGTTTATCATATTTTGATGAGTAAAAAGGGTTGCTTCTTTAGGAAGGCCCGTTGAAGGAGTGTAAATGTACCGTGACCCAGGAATAAAAAGATGAAGAACTTGCCCTAAATTAAGTACAAATTCCGAGCCAGTATGCCTTTAGTGTCTCCTCAATTATACCGGCTGCGTAAAGCTTGCAACTATTCAATACTTGCAAGCAAACTGCCAGTTCAGAATGTTGGAGCCAAGATAAAAACCAAAATTCACTGGGTCCTTCAGATGATGCCCAAAGCTGTGTAAAATCAGGTGTAGGTAACACTATGGGGATTACGAAAAATGATTCCCACCTGCATATCCTTCAGCTTCTCCGTGACGAACGTTGGCATAACCGGTTTCTTCACTTGGGCAGCTGAGATAGCCGCACAGTAGTGGCGCCGCAGAAGTGGAGGAACGGCTTTTGTGTGATGCCGTGCTATGGCATACGCCGACCTCGTCGACGTTGTGGACATCCTGTATACGATAAGTAAATTTTGTAGAATTAGATCTGACGTGACAACAACTGCGTGCGGAAGACGGGAGGGGGCAAAAAATGAAAATTTGTGAACCATCTTTCAGTGCGAGTACCTTCTTCTTACAAGTACGACACTTTCCCAGACATGTGCTGTCACCACCGTTTCAGCACTATGTTAAAGGCAGCGTCCAGGCAGATCTGAACATACGAAGTTCTGATGTGGAGAGTAATTTTGGGGCCCTAACTAAGACACTGCCCAAGCGGCAGCAAATGGTGAGCTCACATTTGAGATATTCGCCTCCAAACTGGACCCCGGGATCGTATTCGCATGGATTCATGGCCGACGCGCGTGGGTCGTCACGCAAAACTGATGTGTCGTGCCATGAATCCACGCGAATACGATCCCGGGGTCCAGTTTAGAGGCGAATACCTCAACTGTGACACCATTTGAGCTGCCGCTTGGGCATGTTTCAGTTAAGGCTCCAAGATTACCCTCCAAGTGAGGAACGCCCGTAAAAGGGCTCGGACCTGGGAGGAGTTGCAGGTGCGCTCCATAGCCATTTCGATTAGAGCACCGTTTTTTCAACTGGAGCGCACTATCTCCAAACACTTCCACGCCGATCTGGGTAGTTTTTGAGTACAGGGCTTTACAACCTAAGTGTCCCACCCGCCCCGCTAGGACGCCACGCTTAGGTCCGCGCAGCGTTCGTGGCGCTGGCTGCGCGTCGACTGAAGCTTGGCGAAATCCGGGCAATACGCAGCAAACGCCGCGCGCGGCCTGAGCGAGGCGGCCGCGTTGGAGGAGCCGCGCAAGCGAAACTTGCGACTCTCAGGTTGAAAAGCCCTGTATACGTATAGTCTTTGACATCTTTGTGGGAATTTGACGGTAAAATGTGGACAAATCATGTCAGAGGATCAAAACTGCCAATTCTTTGTACGATAAGACCCGCTTGCGTGCATTTCATGCGTAGAAAAAATTCTGTGAAACATCAAACCATTTTGCCGCTTAACTTTGAAGCACAAACCCACAAGCCCGCCAGAAATTTGAAATCCTTGAGAATGTTTTGCTCGAAATACATAAGTTCCAAGCATGCTGGATTTTTTGTGCATATTCGACCGACCCTACATGCGTTTGGACTCTTGTCACATGTATTTCCACGAATATATATATTAGGTTGTCCGGAAATTAATGCCTGTTTTAAATTTCAACCGCACTAAGTCATACACTTCTCATCACTAAATAGGTTGCAAAGTACCATTCGATAGAGCAAAGTAAGCTCTACAAGATGGCCATCTTGCTTTTGCAACAGCTCTCATCCATCTCGAGTTTCGAGCCGAAAACTAAAAAGACTCAGCAGTCCGAAAAATCGAAAAAAATCGTAACTCAGTTCATAAAAAACCTACGAAAATTCTAACTTGTTCACACAAACACTATCTACATAAGACATCAATATACGCCGTTGCCGTATTTTTTTCTCTGTTAGAAACCAAGAAAACGGAAATTTTCATGCATTCGCCAAAGTGATGCTGTGCCGTTCCCACATAGGTAGTTGTATACCACAAGCCTGTAGAAGTACAGACTTAAATTTTCAGCTCTCTACAAGCTTTAGTTCTCGAGAAATACCGAATATAGCTTTCCCTAGTTAGGTGGTCCAAGCTAAAATTCAAATTTCTCGAGAACTAAAGCTTGTAGAGAGCTGAAAATTTAAGTCTGTACTTCTACAGGCTTGTGGTATACAATTACCTATGTAGGGACGACACAGCATCACTTTGGCAAATGCATGAAAATTTCCGTTTTCTTGGTTTCTAACAGAGAAAAAAATACGGCAACGGCGTATATTGATGTCTTATGTGGATAGTATTTGCGTGAACAAGTTAGAATCTTTGTAGGTTTTTTATGAACTGAGTTACGATTTTTTTCGATTTTTCGGTCTGCTGAGTCTTTTTAGTTTTTGGCTCGAAACTCGAGATGGATGAGAGCTATTGCAAAAGCAAGATGGCCATCTTGTAGAGCTTGCCTTGCTCTATCGAATGGTTTTTTGCAATATATCTAGAAATGAAGAGTGTATGACTTATTGCGGTTGAAAGTCAAAACGGGCATTAATTTCCGGACAACCTAATAATATCTATGTTCTCAATGGATCTCAATGATAAGTAAGATCTGCTCCAAGTTTCAAGGTTTCCAGATTTCCGGATTAGTATGAACGCAGCCTACGGCATGTGCCTAAGAACCCGTCCTACGAAAAACTACGAACTTGTCCCGAAGTGATGCTCAGTGAGAACATGGCAGCAGGCCAAGTTCTATGTTCAGCACATTGGTCAGCTCTCGCTCAAAAAAATTCTCATTAATTTCAATTCCAGTAAGTAAAGTTTCATAGTTAACTTAGTATAGCACAAGTTTCAAAATTTGTTTGTTTCTAGAGAATTCCTGAGGTTGACAGCTGGGCAAATTAATTTTGTACATTCAAAACTATTCACTAACTGCAAAAATCCCGGTTTTTCCATTTAGCAAAACGTTACAGTCTATAAAGGTCACCAGCATAAAGTTGCCATTTTCCACCCATTTTTTCTTCAATTTTCAATCTAGGCATCATCGACAAGCTTATCGAACAACATCAGCAATGATGATTTACGACTATGCAGCGCTTTTGAAGCTCATGAGAAAAGGCGACGATTGCTATCAAGCGCAAAATTGAAATATGACACATTCGATTTCTTTTTTTTAGCTCTCATTGCTTCAAAGACGTCGATCTAACAAGTTTTCCAGCAGATCTCAGGAAAGAATTTTATGTTTTCGAGATAAGTTATGTAATTACAAGACAGTTATAGGTCGTCTCAAGAAAAAAAAAAGACAAAGCAACACCGTAAAGGATGTTTTTGAAGGAGTAGGAAGGACTGAAACAAAACTGTTGCCAGAATTTGATTGGCCACATGCGAGCCGTAAAAAGAGTTCGCACACGAACACCAGTGCTAAATCCATCCCAATTTAGCGCTAGCAGCCCTAAGATACTTCTAAAAGCTGCACAAAGTGGATCCTCAAGTGGTGTGAACTCAAAGAGAAGTTAGAGCAGCCGAGACTAACCCAAAAACGGAAGTTCAAGAAAGTTACTGACAATGAGTTTCAGGCGTAAATTCAGGCAAATGTTATAGAGGGTAAATGCTAACTATGGCTGGGCTAGATAGTTGCATGGGTTGTTCAATCTTGCTACCTTAGATTCAATTCAAAACAGCAATTGAGAAGGTCAAAAACTCATGAAAATGCAGTTAAGTACAAATTCGTAAGTATTTTGGTTAGTTTTCCAGCAAAAGCCATCAGACTTAGCAAGTGGTAACCTCAGACAGATAGTAATCCAATGCACTTTATCTGGTTTTTTTGAAGACGCGTATAGCACTACACTGGAGTTTTAAGTTAGTGACAGCCGGAGAAATCGCGCCTCTTGATCGTCTCCCCTTTTTTCGTTGTTGGACCAAAAGCGTTGTTGCATAACTCTAGTGAGTAGAGTAAAATAAGAACCAAAACAAAGGTCATATGTAGAAGAACACAAAGCAAAAGTATTGTTGAGTGATGCATGAACGCCAAATCATGAGAACCATAGGGTATGATGATATGTCCTGACAGCTTGAGAAGAGGAAAAGTACATACAAGCGGAATGAACCATAACATTCTATTATTTTGCACATGGTCCCTCTCCCAGTCTTCCATCTCTTTGGAAAGTTTGTGGAACGCTAAGTGTTAGGAGATAGTGCGCCCCACTTGAAAAAACGGTGCTCTAATCGAAATGGCGATGGAGCGCACCTGCAACTCCTCCCAGGTCCGAGCCCTTTTACGGGCGTTCCCAAGTGAGATTCCTATAGGCCCAGATTTGCCTGGACGCAAATAAGTCGTAAATATTCCGCATTTCAGATGCACGAAGCCAAATTTAATGCGGACTACAAAGAATATGGTGTTTGATTCTCGCACAAAAGTCACTGTTCTTTGAGAAGACCAAAATAAAAACTTGAAATTTCTAGAAAAAGCGAAAAAGACTGGCTCAACCATAACAGTTATAATGTAAATTACTGAGAGTGGCATATATTGTCTATTAGTACACAGTAATTTTTCTAAAAAACCGAAGAAGTGTCCCACTGTTGCAGATCACGCGACTTGTTGATAAGATAAATCACTAAGGAACAAAAGTGCAAACTGAGTCCAGAAAAAACTGGCACAAAAAATCGACAAACGGCACTTTACGGTTCCAGAAACTATTTTGGAGAATCTCAAAGGAACAAGCATTGTTGCAGTGAAGAGGATGACGAGATTGGGCATGAGCATTGTTCCAAAATTGGTACCTTCGGACCAAGAATCCGAAAACAAAAAAAATTCCAGTAGACTGAATGATAAGATAGCTTACGATTAGTCTCAGGGTTAGTTCGCAGCATCCATAGATCGATAAGATGGATAGAAACCAGTTTCTCAAGTTATCAACACAGCTTTATTTTGCTTTCTATAGGGATTCATGAAACCATTTCGCAAAACAACGGTATAATATAGATCATGCATCACAGCTACAAAGTTCTTGGTGACGGACATGTTTGGACATTTGGCGGATATAAAGAAATGGAAAGAATGTAAAGCGATCCAATACGAGCGGATAAACCAGCACAAAACGTCATACATCACCCCAAATTGACAAAAACAAGTTATTACCCAAAACAAAACGAATAAAACGATGGTATCCATAACGGAAGCACTTGAACACCAAAAGTAAAGAAAAACGCCTGAATTCTGATGAAGAAGAAAACGTGACTAGTTCTCGTTTAAAAGCGCTAGAGCCATTCCCACTCGCGGCTCGGCAAGATTGGGAATGAGCTTGAGTTCAGAACAGAAATCATACCACATGCATAGACATCTCTTTAGACCTAATGAGGCATTCGTTGAGTAGTTAACATCCATAAGTAACTCTACCTATGTTTGATACTTACACTCCTGTGAACAAAAACTTCGAATGTGAAACAGTATGTGAACAAAGCAAAATCTGCAAATGATAGATCATAGTTCATCCTTCTCCAAAAGTGTGTATCGATTGTGTGAAGGCTTGAGCTTTTCGAATACTGATGGTGGTGGCTGCGTCTCCACGGGCTGTAAGTATATGATATGCGATGGTAGATCAATCTTATCGGAAACAAAACACCAAAGACCAGAACGATAGACTGGACGATGCAATTCCACAGTGTTAACCCAAGACATCAAGATCCTGGGCTAACATGCAAAACTTCGATGAAGTCAGATCAAAACACTTGTATATCTCAAGGACCAACACTATGAGTTTTTATAAACCTTGGGTTCAAAAAATGTGAAATTACATCGGTTAACAGACAAGACAAAGACAGCCAATCTCCAAGTAGTTAGGCGTTAAAACTCTTAATTACATTAAAGACATTCTTAGTAATGTTAGAGACGCTTGAGTTAAGCATCGTTCTTCATGCAAACCTATCATATAATCATAAAATCAGACATCAAAAATGTAAATGTATAAACAAAATATGCATGATTTTAAGAAAACGGTTCAACATTATAGAACATTTGTAGAGTATGATAGATGCTCTTGCGGTAGGGCACCCAGCAATCTTCAATGTACTAATCGCGATTTTTCAGAAATTTGCGAAGAAAACCAATATACCTTCCTCCTTCCACCGTTATCTAATCTCCTCCTCCCGACATTTGCAGTCAAGATAATCTCAAAAAATACACAAAGTTAAGGAATCCAACATTTGGCACGCCCTTTAAAAAGACTTTTATATTCTAAATGCAGCATGAACACTGGAGCTTGATCAAGAGGCTACTTTACGACGATTTTGAAAATGACATGATAGTGAAGACAATTCAACCCTCTCTCATATCAGTTTCAAACATGCTCTGACTACTAGAAGCAAAAATGTGCCTCATGTTTTCCCAGCAATGACTACTAGCCATAACATGACAGTTCCATTTTTTCAAACTCGACTTCCACGCTTTCCCTTCCCCTGCGCTATCTATCCCTCATCTTTTCCTAATCTCCCGAAAGGAAAAGCCAATGCCCCGATAATTCAGCTCAGCAAAATCACATAGGTATATAACGAACACTTGCTCTTATCTGAGAAGAAAACTCAAAAAAAATTTAAATGCAAACATGCAATTCCCTGAACCTGCAGTACTTAAAACAAAAATTAAGAAAAAGTAAAAGAGATAAAACTACCCTTTGCTTCAACCAGGCGGCTGCTGGAAGGCGGGGCCCCATGACCTAAGAGGCGACTGCTCGCGTCTGCGACGCAGTCTGCGCCTCCCCCGCAAACATGCTTTCTGATCATTTTCTAGCCTTAATTACACGGAGCCTCGCCCTCCAACCGCCGATCTGGTTGAAGCAAAGAGTACAACAAAGAACTAAATGTGTTTGTCTCTGAAATGATGCTCCTGCTTCTCCTCACTATTAAAAAAATGAAAACATATTGCAAGTAATAAACTGATAAGCATGCATGAAAATCGATTCCCGAGCAACTCATAACCGATAAGACGGGGTATCTGACTGTTTTTGTTGTCTGAGTGTCCGTTGCATCAGTGACCTGCTGTACTGGATCTGGGCCATGATGGAATTCGCGATGCAATTTTCCACTGTGTAAATCGAGAACAAACTGACGCAACCTTCCATTAACTCTAAAAAGACAGTAAATAATATATGTCAGTATAAGGAAAGACTATAAGCTCACTTCATGTCTTCGGTGTTTGGGAAAAGGTACATATGTCGGAAGGAGTCTATGGCAATCACAGGCAAATCGCTTTCACGCTTCCCAAGATGGTGCAGTGGATGTGCGAATTTCTTTCCGTCAGCCACAAGGCAGTTGACGGCAGCTGCAAGAAGACGGCAGTCACATTATAATCTATGGAACTGCAAAACCCAATACATTTCTGATCCGGTATTTCTCTGATGACTGCTTCTGTGAAGATCTTCTCACTTTCTTTATCGTCAGGGTGCCGGAACAAAATCAAGAATGGAAGTCCCTCCTATATTGCAAGAAATTGTATTCATCACTATGTATAGAAAACAGACGCACCTCCGTTAATTCTTCCGCATTCTCAAACGTGATTTCTCGTACAAGTGGTATGCATTTATCACTTACCCACTGCCTGAAAGAATGATTTTTTCATGAGAGTAAGATGGGAAAGAAAACAAAAAACGAGCACAACAAGATATTACGTATTACAGATAACCTACTTCAAAAGATTGAAATCTTGCATGGTGCCAACTAACGGAGATTCCTCAGGAACCTGAAGGAGAAAACATCGAGACATAGAACGAAGTGAGTGCAAGTGTTAATTTACATTTGCCTTTCTGAACGAGACAGATGGTCCACTTGCAAGTTTGTCATTGAACTCCGCTCCAGTAGCAACAAAGAACGAGCATTCTTCTCTCAAAATGGATGAAACCTAGATTATAATAGATGCTGTCAAACCCTGATTCAACAAACACAAGTTCAAGTGATTAATCAAGCTTTGAAGACTAGAGCGCTGCATAAACATTATATCTGAAAATGCCAATGAAATGACTACCTTCTTCAAGTTCTCGTATTCAGGTCCAGAGAGCTGGCTGAAGTATGCAATCACATTTCGCTTTTCCGGCTAAAACAAACAAGACTTTCAGAAGTCCAAACTGCAAATAGTAGATGGTTCACTTACATCGAGTTTTTGTTTGAGCTCTTCAGCGTTATGAACTTCCACTATGCTTGAATCTAGCTGTTTCTGGACAAATTCCGAAAGTGCTTCAACAGAACGTTGGCTTCTATAAAAAGTCACATGAGGGTTCCATTTAAGTACTGCACTTTGACATTTGGTATCTTATTTATCAACATACAAGAACATAGGTACAAGATACCAGATTATATATGTGAACACTGGTCAAACCAAAGCATTACATGCTTATAAATAAATCAGTCTCAAGGCACCGTCTAATTAGACTTCCATGTTTTGATCGTTTCGGGGTCTTCTCATGCCCCTGATTTCATAAAGTCGAGCATCCTCAAAACCCCTGGGCATTAACAGAGGGGAGTGCCTACTTGGGGTCCTCATCTTCGCTATTTCGAAGCGATTTTTCTCGCTAGCGAAGCGACTTTGCGCAGCGGCTTGGGAATTGGCTTCATACTAACATGAGATACCAGAGGCTCAAAACCCCTAACTTAGAGTAGACGGTGCCCTCTTGGAAGCGAGAAAATCGTTCCGGTATAAGCAAGAGACATGAGTACCCCTAAGCGGCACCTCCCCTTCCCCTTCTCTTCCCCCCCCCCCCACCCTTTCCCCTCCAGTAATGTTCGCCCACAAAATCACCGCCTGGGGGTTCTCTGGAACGGGGATTGTCGGGGTTTTCGCGGATTCTCGACTTCATATTCGGAATCAGGGACATGAGAAGGCTCCAGAACCACAAGAACATGGAAATCGAAAATCTGGGTGGAGGTGCCTTTGAACGCAATTTGTGCAAAATGTTGAATGAAATATACTTTAGAATCAACAACAACAGATGGAAATGTTGTTTTCGTTTGCTTACTTAGAAAACGCATGAAGGGTCTAAAAAGCTATTAGATAAACAGCTGTGATATGAAAATCAACAGAATGTAGACATCCAATTGTTTTTGGGCATATGCTCAACAGAACAGTTACTTTCGCAGCATGTCTCCAGTTAACCGGCCGAATCAAAATTGAAGAATTAGTAAGTCAAGCTTGCTCATGCGGTTTTTCATGGATCTAACGACATTAAATCTGAGTGATAAAAAATAAGAAAATCATCACCTACCTGTATTCTTTGCGAACAATTTCTCCATTGCGGAAGAGTTTCAATGTTGGATATTTGTTCACTTGAAATCTAGTTGCAAGCGCAGCTGAAAAAGAGGTTATTGACCTTGGGACAAAATCCCAAAAGTTTGGTCGAAATATTGACCGTACTTCTCACCTTGTTGATCAGCATCAACGGCTCCCCATACAACTTTTCCTGGTGGGAGATTCTGAGAACAATAAGTTGATACAAAGGATTTACAGACAACTACTCAATTTACCTGGAATTTCTGACTAGCTTCAAGAAATATAGGCTTTAATATTTGTGAAAATCGACACCACTCAGCATAGAAATTTACGAAAACGACATCATTTGATTCTGGATAAAAACGGATCAGAAGTTTACAAATACTGAGATGAGAACTTACGCATTATGGTGTCGAAATTAGATGAATCAAGCTGAACCACATTTGCAGTGACAAAATGAACGGTCGCTAGCCCAAGCAATGTCCGGATAATCATATCTGGCTATACAAATGTTCTGAAACACGAAATAAGGAATGATAGAGCAGAAAATAAGACGATGAGCGAGAGACACTGTAATTGGCATTTTGAGTAGAGATACACCTCGACAGTTTAGCGAATACATTTCAAAGAATATAACATGGTATGAGCGCATAGATGACGAATTTATGTTACCGCATTGCAAAAAGAACTCTTGTTTCTTTCTGCTACTGTTCAAACATAGTGCACGGTCAAATGAAGGATAGAAAATTTCGGTATGAATAAAGCAACTTCTAACTGCTGCACATAATTTTGTAAACTTGATAAAAAGCAAATTTACACTCTCCAAGCCGTACGATAGACGCATACCTAGTCATGACTAGCTATGAATCAAAAAACATGGTATGATAAATGTGGAGAGACAAACATATATCAGCGTAGCATACTGAAACATGAATTTTTCTGCTGCAGATGGCAAAGCTTTGCATGAAAGAAAAGGCGTTATCTTACTAAGGCAACATCGTGACTTATAATAAGCCGCTTAATCTGAAGCTGTGTGGAGTTTGTCCTTTATGAATTACAGTGAGGAACGATTTACGATACTTTAAGCATGTGATATCTGAAAGCGAGGGTGGTTCATTTTCAAGTACGGGTCACTTGCTTAAGGCAATTTTTGAATGATGTAGAAAAAATTTATCAAAGAGTAAACCCTCGGGCAGAGTTCACGCGTTCCATCGTCTCGCGATTTTCCAAACAAGACAACAGTTACGAGTTCACTGCATGCCGATCATCCTGCGTTTCGGTTGCGATAGTTTTCCGACACGACTAATCCTGACTATCTATCCCAACCGAAATGCAGGATGATCGACATGCAATGGAATCGTAACTGTTTGTTTGGAGAATCGCGAGGCGATGAAATCACGCGAACGCGCGAGGCTTAAATTTACTCTAAAACTTTCCGTAACCTCTGCGAAGTAGAGATAAAGCAACTTTATTTAATTCTCAATACTCATATATAGTCTGCAGTCAAGATAACATCGTCACTGATGACTCTCATGGCCAAAAGTGATACGACTGTTTGGTCAGCAAACATTAGCTAGATGATAAAGAAAGTGCTTAGGCTGCAGCCGCTTATAAAAATAATGTTTTTGAAAACCATTTAATCCAAATAATTCCCAGCTGCAACTTTGCATGGAAACAATATCACATGCTAATCACGGATATTTTTATTGTTAGCTGTTTACCACAATGGTGTAAACACAACCGTAGTTCTACCGTAACCCAACTATGACGTGCTACTGTAAGAAAATTATGAGAAATAGATAGTCTTTTCTAAAGTTCAATTCTGATCCTCTTCCGTACACAATCGTGACTCCACAAAAAAGCCCACTTTGAGATAAGCATACCATTTTCAGATAGACGTGTCAACTTGAGATTTTTCTTTTTGTTTATATTAGTACAGAACTATATGCCTTCCATTTTGTAAAAAAACGACTTTGACAAGCTGACCTGAACTGCACTCATTCTGATAAAGATTTCCGTACGCCCTCTTAATCAACAGAATTTAAAAGATAGAAGAAAAGAGCACCGAGCTCTTTAATTCAATGTATGAACATAAAACTATGCTCATAGTTCTTCCTAAATACATGGACAAGAACCTTATAACACTGTTCTGAGGTTCTGGGGAATTTGACTCAAGCAAACATTGAATAGAGTAGCGTTTCTGTAATTAAGGATGCAAGTACCACGTCATGAGATCTAAGTCCAAGAAATCCAAGCAAATCAGTACAATTCTGAGCCAAGATTTCGATAGGAAACCACGAAGCGGAACGCAAAGAGATATATTGAAAGAATGTGAGAGGATCTGATTAAGACCACAGGATACCATGAAATTTTTTCACTATTATGAGCAAGTATCTGCTCCAGAATGCAATATTTTATCAATGACTGCGAGAGAAAGAATAAAGATAAACAACGAGTTAGTCAAAGATCAGCAATGATCCGAGTTTCTTTAGATCAAGTAGAAACCCAGGTAAACAGCTCGCTCGCAGCTCGAATAGAAACTACAATCACCGTCTTTTCATATTTGCATTCTTCAATGCTTGTAAAGCCATGAAAGAAGATAAAGTGTAGAAGTTAGAACAGACGAATGTCAATTCATTCATAGAAAAGTACAGCAATCGCAGCGAAACAGATTTTCATCAATGAACATGGCCGAGAGCTCAGCAGGTGTGAAAATAGAGAGGGAAGCACTGCCCGATTCGTACATTCTGCGTACGGAAAGTGATCAATAATAGTTTCAGATACACTCTGTACTTGTAAATGAAATGTGAATATCATGTAGAACAAGAGGAAAACGTCAAGCAAATCAAACACAAACCTAGTTCTTCTTACAAGACAAACATAGAAAGCACATCAATAAATGATCTATCAGACAAGCTAATAAGGCTAAAAATTCAGGACGAGGCAATAAATAATACGGAAACAGTATAAAACGTAGAATAGTCACCATGGTAGCCAGTGGCTCTAGCGGAAAACGGAGCAACGGGTTCGACTTCATAAAACGCCCGTAATGTGCATTACGTCCATTGCGCAGGCTTTTCATAAAAATTCCAGAGTTCGTGGATTTGGAGGAATAAGCGATGGAAAATAGGATTTCTAAGCAGATTATCTCTTTATTTATAGACATACATCTACTTTCACCATAGGAAAATAGTTGACAGTTTTTAAAGAAAGGGAAAGTTGTTGAGTAATACGCTAGGATACGTAGGATACGTCAGCATAGCGGCCCCTCACGTACATCGAATATTACGGCACTGTCATTCATGACTAAAAGTAATTCTAGATTAAAGTTATTGATCGCTGTGGGGAAGTTCCAGTCTCCGTTTTAGCTTCAGTAATAAAGCAGCTTATGTTTTGTCATGAGAGTCTTCCATTCTTAACCAAGAAAGTCATGAAGTGCTTGGAATTCTCTTGCTTGCTAACTTTTTTTACTTTTCTTGCACTCTTCCACATTTTCTTATCCTTTCATCAAACTGACGTTTAGCTAGGGCTGTTAGCTTCTGTTAGAAATCGATACTTGGAACCTTACAATTACATTGTTGAGTAAAATGTGCCCTCAGGCTGCAAGAACATTTCATATTTCCTCCTAATGATTTATTATCGATTCCACTACTTATAGCCTACCATTTCCCAACTGTAACTCCAAAGTAATCGATTACTTGTTCATCGTCATAGCGAAGCATTGCGTTGGGTGACCTCATCATAAAGATAATGACAGAATTCGTCTAATCTCGGCCATAAACACTCCTTTCCTATTGATTATGCAAAAAGTTTTGCTGTCACTCTCCCACGTATCATCCTTTCTGCACCCGCAGCTGGTTTTTTTGCCAAATTCCTCTCCATCAATACTTGAGATGAATCATCACATCTGGTTGTTGCTTTCTTCGATGAGGACTACATTCTTCCTTAGCTTGCATAGACATGAGTAATCACGAAAGTTCTACACAGTTCTTCCATCTGTGTTAACCGTAATTATCTAGTGCTTTCAGGTTTCATTCTTATTTTATTGATCTCCCTCGCAGTTTCGGACTAGTTTTGATTATGAAAGGTGAGTTTTCATACAAATCACAATGCCAAATTTATCCGTAATGCAGCATATGCGAGTTAACTCAATATGTGAGCTGCACACTACGCGCGGCAACTGACGCACCTCATTAGTATAGTCGCTTCAAGCAATATGTTGGACGGAGCATCGCAGACTTTTGAAGACGTTGGTAAACTTGCCAGACCTCTGTTGACAACTATACACATGAGCAATGCCTTGGAGAAGAGGTTGTTTAACAAGCTTATTCATATGTTCAAATGCCTGCAATGCTCCGCCCAACGCTCAGGATTTTTTAAAATAACAAACTTAGAAAGTACTAATGACCAATCCATACTCAAACAAACCAAGGACAAGAAAACAAGAAGAATCACTGGAAACGAACAGATTTTGATCTTACAAGTCGTCAAGTAGCGCGCATAGTGTGCAATGCGCATATTGAGTTCCAATTGACCCGAGAAAATGAAATCTACTTGTTATTTCGCCTCACTTTTGATGGACAGACGCTACTTTCTCTACTCATCATAAGTCTCCGACAAACATTGGACTGGACGTCATTGCGGACGTGTGCCCCTTTTTTGATTGCTAAGGTGATCCAGTAATCTAAAGGTGCTATGTGGGAGAGCGTTCGCTTCGGGACCGCCGCGCGGTTTCCCGCTATTTGCAGATTTTCGAATTGCGCTAACGATTCTTTAAATACTAGAGATAGAGATCTTTCGAGCCCTAGAGTTATTTGACTGTTTATTTGGAGACGAGCATATAAGCTCCAGCGATATCCTTTTAAGAAGAATCTGAGGTTAAAATCATACAACCTTTGAGATTTAAATTGACATGTGCTTTTAGAGAGTATGATATATAAATAGGAATCATGCAAACTCTCCATATGTGCAACCAAAGCTAAACTCTTATTTCAAATTATCTTATTTAGATGTTCTAACACGACTTCAACGACTAGATGAATCGCTAAGCCGAGCACTCGTTGCTCCACCATCGATGCGAAATGTGTTGATGTGGATCGAGTTCACAGTTAGTTGATTTGCAAACTTATCAGGGCCATATGCACAAGCTCTCTGCAATGGGGTGAGAGGAATGGGGGGGGGGGGGGAGCTAGAGTAGCTTTATTCCAAAGCACTTGAAATCTAGGCGTCCAAGGCCAAAGCTGTTCCACCTGTGCTAGCGCCGTGCCGGTACGCTGACCGATGAATTCGCCGGGTCCACCGGCACGGTGCTGGAACGTAGCTGGCACAGTGTCGGCACAATGGCAACTCTGGACAGTACCTCTCTATTTGGTGATCCTACTCCTCGCTTTCCTTTGCATTATTTATCTTTCTTTGAGGTTAATAACGTTGCATAGTGTGCAAAGCTATAGCTTCTAATTATAATCAGAATCTTAATATTCAATGCAATATTATAATTCCAATTCTAATCAGTGATTCTATAACCAGACATGTCAAATCTCTAGAATACGATACAAAAGCATTCTCAAAACCAGATAAATTTCCAGCATTTCCCTGTTCATTTGTGGGTGCTTGTCATTATTTTCAAACCTAATGTTTAGCGCGTACGTCATAAAAATTTTTTCTTTATTGTAGGCCTAGGTCATTTGTTTGCGACGTCTTGTTCAGTGATAGAATAATAAATGCATCTATAGGATGCGCTGATCCCCAGGGGAATTCTGTGATTTGCCAAATTAGCAAGCGGAATTCATTTAGCGTTTCTTGCTCACTCAATATATTCGAATTGCAAGGTAATACACTTGGAGATGAGTACGCACAAAATTCTGCGTAGCCAAATCATTACCTTTTAACTTTTATCCATAAGTTCCTCTCCCCCCCCCCCCTCCTTCTCCTTCCTTCCTTCCCAGGTTCCTTCCCATACAGGCTTTAGAATAAAAGACTTTTGCTGGTTGACTGCGGAAAAATTTGTCACAAGTGTAGGATTCGGAATTTATTTGGTACTGAATGATCGAATTCTTCTTATCGTTAGTTTCATCTTTTTTGGTGACATAAGATGATTAGAAAAAAGCAAAATAAAATGGAAAAAAAGCGCAATAGCATTTTTTTTACTGGAAGCTGTCTTCGATCGACTCATAGTTGCAGGTGAATGGAGTCCCTTGGCTTGTTGGCAGCTCGCTATCTCTAGTTTTTGGAGCTAGTTCTAAATGGAATCTCAATACTCAACATCAACTTACAGTACTGTTTTTCGGTAAAGTTTTTAGTTAATAACAGGTCATCTTTGAGCAGATAGAAAATTTTCGTTGTTCCCATCGAAATTTGCCACATTTAGGACTTTTACTAGACTTGCTTCTCAGTGGAGCTATAAAACTGAGCATACAACGACCGAGACCTAAGTACAATATTAACGATCAGGTGAGGATTCGAAAAAAGGTTGGGGATGAAAGTCTGACGAGAAGATTTTTTTCAGCGTTTTGAAGCACCTGTATTTGACCGGTTTTCCTTTCCTTCCGGGCACTCTTCAAGAGCGGCCATGTTAGCAACTTTGTGGTGAGTTATGTGGTTTTCAATACATAGAAAAATTTACTCGTAATTAATAACTGCAAAGGCTCTCCACAATCTTCAGTCACAAGTAGTGACAGTTTTGCAGCTCAAGTAGCCATCTTAATTTTTTCTTTTGAGAAAAAGGTGGGCAAACGCTACTAAATCGGATCATGGCACATTATTGTAATCAAAAAACCTTCATCTTAAAAAAAGCGCTGTTACTTTCCACTTAATTGACAATTTTTTTAGCGTCGCATTTTATCCCCAGTACCGGTTTGCAGCTGTTGGATTATCAATGCTGGTTGCGTTCAGCAGAGTAGCTATGGGACGACATTATGTCAGCGATGCATTATCTGGTAAGTCCAATTCCAGCATGAGGGCAGCTGCCAGGCAAATTTTGGGTACCTGGTGTGGAACCTGGTTGGAATATCTTGGCTAAGCCGATATTCAAGCAGTAGCTCATGTGGTTCATTAGCGGCCGAGAAATTCGAGTCTAAACTCCAGCCCAGATCGTACTCGAGGAGCTGTTGGTAGATACAAGTACGGTACTGGGCGAGAGTGTAGAGACGAATTTCTCGGCCACGAATGATTCATATGTAGTGCCGCTTTGGCAGTGGCTTAGCAAAGCCTCCTTAATCAGTATTTACACAAGAAATCCAGTACTCAGATTTGCATGGATGCCACCTTCAGTTCATAAATTCTGCCTTTTTCCTATTTATCTGGATCAATTCTTTTCTAGGTCTCGCACTAGGCTATATAGAGGGCCTGATTGCTCTTGCATTGCCTCTGTCATTCAGCAAATGGCTGAGCAGAGTGTTACGATGATTGTATGTACAGCTGATGGCTATGACAAATATGTCGAACAATGCTCCAATGTGCTAACGATGCTATTGTATAATATGTGATACCTCTGCATTCTATTGATGAAGTCTTGAATATACAGCTACTTGTAACTTTGTTACAGTGATAGAAATGAAAGTTGGGAAAAAATCGAGAAAAAACTATATGTGATACCTCAGAAGTTGGGAGTTTTCTCAAAAATTCTAATAATCCATTTTTTCGGAAATCCTAATCAAGATACATCCTCACTTTATCTACTTATTATATACCAGTGCGTCACCTCTGCTTCGCAGAGGCTCGCACTGGTTCTACTATCTAGGCCCTACTCATTCTCGCATAATGATGGCATTGAAACTCACCGAGCAATGCCTATTATCATGAACAAAATGTAAACAACAACTCATTCCGAAAACTTTTTCATGTGAAATCGGTGATTTCGCGTGGATGAATTTTTTTGCAGGAGAACAAAGCAAAATTTTGTACGTTTTTGATTTTCCCACAGTCTTGACAGTCGCCAAAGAACAGTAGTCACCATAAGCTACATTTAGGTGCAAAAATCTCATCAAATGCTCTGGTAAAAGCTTGGCAAAATGACCATTTACGCAACCAATACTTTTTGGCGCCGTTTTCGTAAAGTAGTGGACTTTTGATCACTTTTTTGGGCCTAAGTTCATGGTTTGCACATTTACTTGCCATAAACATCCACGAGCGCAAAAAGTGGAATTACGGACCCAATTTTGGGGACGAAAAGCCAGGTGGGTCCGATTGACGCGCATTTTTTGAAGGATCCGCTAAACGGATCCGCTCAAGCTTTGATATAGTGGACTCTCATGTTGGTAGCATGCGCTGTGCAAAATTTGGGCTTAAGATGTTGGCTGGCAACCGTTCCACGAATTTCGTGACAGACAGACAGACACACACACACACACAAAAACACGTAAACATCCTTAGCCCGTTATTATAAGTTACTAGCTGGCTTACCCGGCTCCGCCGTATCCGGACCAAACTTGGCACACATACACTTCGGGCCCCGGCGGGTGTCACAGTCCACTTTTCGTTATCGATCGATGTCGATTTTACCGATTTTTATCGATTTTTTTGCAGAGTTCACCTACAGGGCTAGGAGTTGGCACAGGGGGGGGGGGGAGTGAGCATGGGAATTCCGAATACAATGTTAGTTTTCAGAATTATCGATTACTTTTATTGATTTTATCGATTTTTTGTAAATTTTGACATGCGAGGCTGGGATTTTGCACAGGGGGGTAATCGAGCATGCTGATTACGAACACAATATTAGTTTTCAGGATCGTCCAATACTTTTATCGATTTTATCGATTTTTTTTGTAAAGAGTTTGACCTGCGGGGCTGGGAGTTTGCACAGGGGTAATCGAGCATGCAGATTGCGAATACAATATTAGTTTTCAAGATCGTCCATTACTTTTATCGATTCTATCGATTTTTTGAAAATTTGAGCTAGGGGGCTGGAATTTGGCACAGGGGTGTAATCGAGCATGCTGATCACTTTGCAAAAAAATCGATAAAATCGATAAAAGTAATCGATAATCCCGAAAACCAATATTGTATTCGGAATCCCCATGCTCGATTACCCCCCTGTGCGATCTCCCAGCCCCGTAGCTCAAACTTTGCAAAAAATCGATAAAATCGATAAAAGTAATGGACGATCTTGAAAACTAATATTGTATTCGGAATCCCCATGCTCGATTATCCCCCTGTGCCAACTCCCAGCCCCGTAGCTCAAACTTTGCAAAAAAATCGATAAAATCGATAAAAGTAATCGATAATCCTGAAAACCAATATTGTATTCGGAATCCCCATGCTCGATTACCCCCCTGTGCCAACTCCCAGCCCCGTAGGTGAACTCAGTAAAAAAATCGATAAAAATCGATAAAATCGATATCGATCGATGACGAAAAGTAACCTATGACACCCGCCGGGGCCCGAAGTGTATGTGTGCCAAGTTTGGTCCCGATCGGTTCAGAAATGGAATTTTCTATTCGGAACATACGTACATACAGACAGACAGACAGACAGACAGACATACAGACAAACAGACATTCAGCTTTATATATAAGATGATAGACTGAAATAATGGATTGTTGCAGAATTCTTTTGATAAGTTGTCTTCTCAATACTGCAACATGTACTTATGCAGATTTTTTTTTCTCTCAAAAGTTATGAATCTCATTTGCAGCCTCAACATTGCAAGTTATATTTATAACAAAAATTCCAATTACGTATACGGCTGTAATCTTTTTTAACAATAAGCTCTGTCTACAAAACTGGAATCGCAATAATACGTTACATGCCGTTTTTTGTTAAACTGCTCGTATTTCAGCTAATGGAACTCCTAGAAGGCAAAATTAGCTCATTTCCCTCAATCTGCGGAAACCAAACCGAAAATCGAAAACCAAATGACATGACATTTATTGTGCATTGAAATGAAGCTGCTCAGTCTCCATTCTGCGAAATAAATCTCTTTTTTTCTGGCTAGACAATGACGCCATGCTGCATGGGCAATCAAAACAAAAAAATGATGCAATGTTTATTGTTGCTTTTGCACATCAATTCATCTAAATATGGAAGCTCTTCATCATATTCCATGACGTGACGTGATACGTATTTAGATGAGATCATTACTTTGTTGTATATCACATTGCGACAGTAAGAGATCCCATTCCTGAAAAAATTCATAATCACAAAGAATTTGATTCGATGTGTAATCGTCTACACTTTTGCAACCGTCTACAACGTAGCCTTAGGGGATATAAGGCTATTTTCTAGGTTATTTTTATGGATATCAACAAGGTTAGCGAATACAGAGGAAGACACGAAAGAAGCTCCTCAAAAAACGATGTCGAAAATCTGACAAAAACAATCCAGAAAAATTCCACAAATTCAAAAATTGAAGTTTCGTGTGCAAATGTCTATAACGAAAAGCTAAAATTCTCCACAAAATTGTGATTTTTTGTCAAGTATAGGGGAATCTATGTTACAGTTACAAAGGAAGCATACAGACTATTGGAAAGGAATCTTCCAAAATGCTTTGAAAAATCATAACAACTGAAATTATGGGTTTTCATCACAATACGTAGTAGTTTTCCGAAGTCCAAAAAAAAATCCCTTGTAAAATATTGTGTCTATATGTTAATTTCATCATTATCCTGATCAAAAATGCCTAATCGTGATGACGTATATAAAAGTAATCTTTTTCGAAATTTTTGTATGAAGCTAAATTTTGGATTGATTGAATCTGAATTTCACTACACCTGGATTTTTGGTGATAATAAGACTCAAAATTTTCATTTCTAATAATTTTCTCAAGAAAAGGTTTTGCTGTACTTACCGACGTTTTATTCGACTCGAATGGATTCGGAAATTGTGATGGAGCACCAAGCAAATCTACGATGCTTCCTAGAAAACATCCAGTACATTCAAGGGCGCAAAAGATGAAAAACTCCATACCTTGCGTATTCTCTTGCTTCTTGTTTTCTACTATCGGGAAAAGATCCTGAACCGAATATCCGGATGTGTCCGCCAATAAGGAGAACGGTTTATTCGCTGAAGTTGGGCAATAACAAAATAAGCCCTTCAAAATGTTAGGTTCTTACCACTAGTGGAAGGCTGTGCCTGGAAAGGTGCTGCCCGTGGAGGAGGTGGCAGAAGTGGTACTTCAGCATCTGTGTCTATTAAGGTTGGCGGTAATGGACCAATGGAAATCTGAAAAGGTGCAAGTAAGAAAGCAGCAAATCCGTTAGTGGGGTTCGAAAAAACGCTGAATATGAATGCGGGATATGTTGTAAAAATTATTTCATAAACCCAGTCGAGCATCTATATTTTTTAACAAGCCCACTGCTCGCTCAAGCCAGTTATTCCCGTGTTTTTTCAAAAAGTCTTTCACATGCTAGGCAGTAGGAAAATCCCCTCATTATCAAATCATAAAATGTGACGAAGAAAAATAACGATATAACGTAAAACTTGAAGCAAAGCATTCAAGTCAGTTTTTTCAATGCACTAGATGAAGAAGTTCAGTCCGGTTTGCAATATTTTTTGTAATTTTTTTTCTAAGTACACTTATAATCATAATTTTAGCCCGACATTTCTATAACATTTTTAGCGAACTACTTTGTTGATGAAAAGGTTAACCCATAAAACGAGGGAGAGAATGGTAATAAAATGAATTACAATGGTATGCAAACCAAAAAGCCAAATCTTCTGAAAAAAAATCACGTCAAAAATCACAATTATGTTTTTGCTTCTTTTTTTTATCCAAAGCAACAAAAACCTTTCACCTTGTTGAACTGCTCCGACAAAGGTTTCTCTCCCTCTAATTCGTTTTCGAATACTCCTAGTGGACTTTCAGGTCTCTCCTCTGCGGGCTCTTGATTGTTGTCGTCGATGGGGCTCTCTCGGCCGAATAAGTACTTTTTCAGCGAACCTTCTGGTTCATCATCCAAATTAAGGAGACTAAAATTGGATTGGAATTATCGCAAAAACTTTTCTCAAACAATTGAAATGCTTACTTTCCTACAGACTCCTCTTCCTGTTCATCAGCTTCGGCGGGAAGTTGAGAATACTCCGCAGTTTTTTCTTTGTCGACACTTTCTTGGCGAACTTTCTTTGCCACCTTCTTGGAAGGTTCGATAAGATCCTGAGAGTGAAACATTAGCAAAAATATCACAAAAAAGCTGATAGAACTTACCGTAAGAATTTCAAATTCATAATGTTGGAATGTGGAAAGATTACTGGAGAGTGCAGTATAGGCACGACATGTTTTATCGTAATAGGCACAAAGCATTTCTAGATATTTCCCGAGAAGATGAGACAGTAGATTCGAGCGTGACGCGGATAGGAGATCAACCTAGAAAAATGTAGAAGCTCTTTATCTCGGCAGAGATGACATTTTCGAGAAGTTCTCAGACTTTTACCTTTTGAAGCGTATCCACTTTGAGCTTGTCAAGACGCTCCTTATTCGTTCGTACA
This sequence comes from Cylicocyclus nassatus, assembly GCA_958299035.1. Classification (NCBI taxonomy): domain Eukaryota; kingdom Metazoa; phylum Nematoda; class Chromadorea; order Rhabditida; family Strongylidae; genus Cylicocyclus; species Cylicocyclus nassatus. Next base: position 14,816,018 of record CATQJL010000112.1, read on the forward strand.
GCTGATTGAGCTTCTCGAAATTTTTCTAGCTGCCGATCGGTATCAGGATCTAACTGTAAATGAACTTATCTTCACATCTACCCATTCTTTTTGACTTGCAAAGTGGTGAAATTCTTGTAAAAAGTGAAAATAAAGGGTTAGAAACAAGAAATCGGGAAAATTTGCGATATCTTAGCAGTTCTTGGCAACAACGAAGAGAGAATAGTCTGCCGAAACAATTCCTAACTGGTTTTCCCTTCACAAAACCAATTCGCAAGATTATTAACGTAAGAAATCACAAACAATGAAAATTTTCTGGACGAGTTTCCTTGACTACTTCGTAAAACCCTTTTTATGATTGGGAGACTCCGGAATCTCGGATAATTAGCTCTCAACAAAAGGATCCCGCTCACAATCTTGAAAACAAATTGAGAAAAATGGAAAGAGCCAAATGCACGTAGGGTATCATATTTTTCCCTGAAGATTCTATTTTTATTCAACATGCGCCGTCATGCGTGTAAATATATCATGTTTACTTAATTTCCGTCGTAGATATATTTTGTAAATGAGGGTAGCAGTATTAAATAGCACTCCGAGAAGAAAGCAAATATATGGATGAAAATGACTATGAATCGGGCATATGGGATACGGTATTTGTTAGAAGGACTACTTTTACGATGTTGTTGCTGTCAAAAAAAATAATTGCTATTTTACTGTCAAAAATCTCCAACAATAGCTTTGAACTAATAATATTTGCTATATTGATGTTTTAGATATTTTGCCACAAAGCACAAAGAAGAATCAAATTTTTCTAAGGCATAAGAAGGAATAGCAATGCTAAGACTGTAAACGTCAAAGATTTTTTGTAGGCAATTCTCAATAAATTGTTAAGTTTATTACCTCTTCACTGGTCTTTTTCATCCATAGCAGACTTCCACGATATTCAAGACGAGCTCGTTCGACAGCATCAACCGTTTGTGAACAGTCGAAAATTGCACGTTCGGCGAATACATGCAACTCTTGGTAAAACCTATAATGAGAGGTTTAGGGGTAATTCTTATTTTTTGTTAAATGATCACAAATCTAAATGAACATGTATCGATTAACTGGTACGTGAACAATCGAAAATTGCACGTTCGGCGAATACATGCAACTCTTGGTAAAACTTATAATGAGAGGTTTAGGGGTAATTCTTATTTTTTGTTAAATGATCACAAATCTAAATGAACATGTATCGATTAACTGGTACGTTCTTAAACGGTAATATATCAGACATGCTCAGATGGGGGTTTGCAAAAGAAATCGAACTGATTTTTGAGGTTGCACAATCTTAGTCTAAGAGTTCAAAGAAAGTCTAAACTATACAGTAATTAACTCTCCCCTTCAACTGCTAAATTTAACAATTCATTCAAAAAAACAGTAAAGTCCACTAGTCAATTTCAGTATAAAATCGTTGATTAAAGGTCCCCCATTGCCAAAAACAGTTGAGGAAGTAGAAACGCACTTATCTAGTTTCCAGAAATTCAAAGTGTAGTTTCTGTGGAATAGAATGCGTAAAAGAGCATGGCCCTTTTGCACCATTACAGTAATTTACTGTGACTGAACATGCGTGCTTGTATACAATATCAGGGCTTGGCAAGAGGTGGCTAGCTGAAAATGCAAAAATCGAAGCCCCCCATGATTTTTGCAAATTTTTGCGAAGTCTGCTTTGATCTTAGACCATAATCCCTAAAAATCTCCAAAAAGCGAAACGTCGACTAAAACGTTGTATCTGTGTCTATTCGGTCTCAAAAACGAAACCCCCCTTGCTTTTTATCCCAAGAACGATATCCAGCTTGCTTACAAGCCACCTGCGCCGAGCCTTGTACAATATTGGGTTTTCCATTGTAAAATGAAACCGACAAAGCTCCTTCTATGCTGGATTTTACAAAAGAAAATTGGCTCAAATAGCAATATGCAAAAATTTGTGTAGGTCACGGTAGAATACCGTACATGGAAAATGAGTCCGTATTCTGTGAAGCAGTAGAACAGTACAAATTACTACTTTCCTTCTTCTAAGAGTCCCGCTCTTTTTAAAAGTCAGAATATAGAAACATGTAAATTTCTCACCAATATTCTAAACTTTTCCAATATTTCGACTAACCCACCTGAGTAAGGGAACTCGTACAGCGGCTAATTGATGGCTACTAAAAAGTAGAGCTCTTCCGACTGCTATCATTCCTCGTCCAGTTTCTTTCCTTTTGTCCTGCTTTCCTTGCTCTTTGAGATATTTTCCGAGTTCATTTTCGCAGAGTATCGCATCTGTAAATGGAAAAAACATAAGGAAAAAACTTCTACAATGCCATTAGAGTTCTGTGCCTATTGTTTTTCAAAAAGGATTTCATATGAGGGTAATTATGAGAGGGGATGGTTATTACATGGTTACGTTATAATAAAAAAACATTCTTAAATATGAATATTTGTGTGATTTTTACAATCGTGGCTCATATCAACGCCAGCATTGCAGCTGTTTTTTTCTTCTCACAAAAAAATCACTTCAAATTACAAATTAGCTATTCACTAGTAGTGAACCTAATGAAATGGGATAAAATTTGACAAGTCAACCTTGTTTTTTTATTTGATGAATGCCCCTCTCTGACAGGATGTAATACTGAGCCTCATTTCTATACGCCAACATTGATGCAGGTTTTTTGCCCATTTTTCTGTTCCTCCGTAGCCCATTAATTTTTGCAATGCAATGCATTTCTTCAATACCACGCTGACGGCTCTAGTCAACAAAAGAAAGAAGAGCTGCTGCAATATGCTTTCAAGAATTCAAAGCTCACTCAGAGCAAAATGCAAGCAACGATAATGGAATGTGGATTTTAATTTACTTTGCTTGCCATTGACGTCATTGCCTAAGATAGGCACTTTCGTCATTTTGCAGTCTGAAAATAGCCCAGACGTCATTTCCGCGAGAAAACGCAGAAAAATTCTTACGCAAATAGAATGGTGCTCAGCCATAATGCTTTTAGATGGAAATAGCAAAGCCAAAAGCATGTTTCACAAAAAAGACATGTTCTGGAAGTTGATTATATGGATATTTTCCTAGACCTGTGTAATTGGAGCCTATTAAAGACCAGACTCAAATTATGGAGGAAAGCTTGAATAGCCTGCTGCTCCAGGAAACTTGGAATAGTTCTTCTGCAAAAGATAGAAACGGGTAATTGTAGATGTTGCCGAGATATGGGGATAACCGCAGTTTTTGATGCTAACCAGTTAGTATTTAAGAGCCTTTAAAACAAGATTTTTAGAATATCTCAAGATTTTTCCGATTCTTGGCAAGTACAGGTGACATAAACACTGATTTTGGAAAAGTACATAACAAGTTTGGAAGATAAAGTTGGCAGGTTGAAGAACTGAAAAAATGCTCTGCTGTGATTCATTTTGTGATAGAAACTCGAAACTGCTCCGCACACATGGTTAAAACAAGTTTGATAGTGTAGCTAACGTGTTTATACTTGTGCTTATCTGTCTAATATTATTTGCCACTTGCAGAACAGGAAAGAACAAGTTCAAATTTGTTTAGACAACGTGTGCAGAGCGGTCACGATTCCTTCAAAGACAGTGTCTTGGCAGGAATTCGTTTTCCGGTTTTTCATCTTTTCGGAACCTCCTCGCCATGAGGAATCCATACCTGGGCTTTTTAGCGCTTAAAAGTGGCAAAAATGAGCTTTTTTCGCAGCCTTCTAGGTCCGCATCAGTGAATGAGGGTACGCCGGAAGTCTTTCGCGCCCCGCCTTCCTCGTTCCGGGTTCCGCCCACTTCAGACCTGGATTGCTTCGAAAAAAGCTCATTTTCGCCATTTTTATGCGCTGCTTCAATCACAGGGTGAACGACATCTTTAATAACTTCCTCAGCTGCCCAAGAAAAAGTTTTCAACAATAATATTTTCGCAAGCAACTTGGCTAAAACAATTGACTTGGCATTTTCAGAAAATATTCGTGGCAAATTGGAGTTTTTCTTTGTTTCACACAGAGACTGAAAATCCTTACTGCCGTCTCCAGATAATTGTGATTGGCTTTTTTGTGTTCCATGGCCGTGTTCCTCTCTTTACTGCAAACTTCCTTGACCACTTAAGGATATCGATTTTTATAGCTATAATTTTTACCAAGGCTAGCAGTGCCGTGTATGCAAGTTGCGAAAGGTTTCTGTGTTCTATCTGTGCTTTTAAAGGGAGTGATTTGTAGTTTTTTTTTTTCAAACAAAAGAATGACGACTGCTCAAAATTGAATGCTCGAACGAGTCGCAGCCACAGCACAAAGTCTAACTACCGACGGCAAATTGGTGCTGATGTTATTTTCCGGACCTCCGCACAACTTCACAAACAATGCAATGGTTACTAAATGTGGAAAATTGAATGTGATGTGACGGTCACAATCAGAGCAGACGTATTCGGAGCATTCAAAGTTTTGCTTAATTTTCTGATCTCTAAAGTATCAAAATAACAATCTCAAAGTATTACGAATCAATTGCAAGATGAAAATAGTATATGCAGTCAAAGTTTTCTCCTATCTAGCAGCCAGAGCCTCCATTAGCTGTTCTCTTATATTCGTTAGATGAATAATCGAATTTGGACTTTTCAGTAAAGAGAAAGAAGTGAATATTAGACGTAATCTTTTTTTTTTGATACGCACTCTGCAAGATTAATGTGCTTCAGCGGTTGCAATGATTTTTTTCTAAAATTATTACTTGATTTTGGCCGCAACAAACGACATTTTTTTGTGACAATAAAACCGTCAATAGATGCGCCAGAGCCTCTCTGCATTTCAGCAAATGGCAGAGTGAAGAATCTAATAACAAAAACTAGGAAATGGAAGTATATACATAGCTGCCCGAGTTTCGAACTATAACGAGCTATTATAGCCACTGTTCCTAAGCCTAAGCCTATTCTATATTTACCCTCAAAATTTATTTAAGCAGGCGTAAATCTGTAAAAACTAAAAAAACAAAAGCTGAGTAAAGGCAGCCTCCAGGCAAATCTGGGCCTATGGGGATCTCACTTGGAGGGTAATCTTGGAGCCCTAGCTCTACTGCCCAAGCGGCAGCTCAAATGGTGAGCTCACAGCTGAGGTATTCGCCTCCAAACTGGACCTCGGGATCGTATTTGCATGGATTGCGCGACACATCAATCTCGCGCGAGGACCACGCGTGTCGCGCCATGAATCCATGCGACGATCCCGGGGTCTAGTTTGGAGGTGAATACCTCAACTGTGAGTTTACGGTTGGGCAGTGTCTTAGTTAGGGCCCCAAAATTACTTTCCATATCAGTACCCCGTATGTCCAGATTTGCCTGGACGCTGCCTTCAAAACGCTGTAAAACTAATACATTTTGTAAATAGTGATAAAATGGAAAAGACAATAAATTTTTGAACGCGTTGCGCTGCATTTACGGCTTCGTCCTGAATGGCTGTAATGTACTGAGATTTATGGCTCTCCGACAGTAGTTAATTGAGCAGGGAATTGTGGAATTGATAGTAAATGGCAATCATGATCAATGGGTGGAATCAAAAAAGCTTTTATATGAATCTAAGCTAGGCATTGATACTGCAAATCAACTTACCTAATAGAAAGGCTTGATAGTTTTCCACACATGCCAGGAGATTTTCCGACGTGTCCCTCACTGATCGAAATAAAGTTAGTTTCGAATCAAGAGAAGCATCGGACGCAAGCAAGTGCTCATCTTCCTAAATAGATCGACGATGAACAAAAGTCTAATTGATCTACAAAAGATAACCTTCTTGCCAAGTTTGGTCCTTAGCAGTTGTTTTGCAGTGTAGTAATGTCGTTTCATAGTCACTAGCGTGGATTCATCAAACTTGTCGAGAAAACGATCGAAGTTCATCCCGCTTGAAAAGAAAAGCAAATCAGTATCCAAATTTGGAATTACTACGCCTTCCAGTGTTTTATTTTTTATACCAAAATTACGAAAACATTTGGCCTTGATTATCGCAATTTCAATGTTCATTTTCGATATATAAGTGAACCCAGTATATATTTTCAATGCTGTAACAAATTTGAAAAGTTCGGCAAATTTCTATCCATTCTCAGGCGGGAAATGATGATAGTATGCAAGTAATTAGATTTATTTGTTGGGACAACTTCACAAACTCTGAGGAATCAATACTTTCAAAAAAATCCTCATCAAAAATTCTGAGGCGCTCTTTCCAAAAAAATGATTCGAGACCCCACTCATGAAAGCGCATGCGTTGCATGTCATTCCAGACAACTGATCGGCGGAACTTTCGCAGCTGGGAAAGTTCCGCCGATTACCTGGGGAAATTCCGTAAATCATGACGGCAAAAGAGCTCAAGCGGGATTTGAAGCTTACTGAATTGACTGCGTGACTCACTCACTATCTCACTGCACAAGGGTGCATTTAAAGCCCTGCGGAAGTGCTGGCAGGCCAAAGTGCTGCGGAACCGCTGCCATTTTCGGAATTTCCGCAGCGCTATATAAAAAGTCCTGCGGAAGTTCCCATCCTCAAGGTTTCCATTTTCATAATAGTAAACAAAGTCCTGCGGAACCGTCTCAAATTTGGCTTGTCTTCCAGAAGTTCCGGTGAATTATCTGAGATATGAAACAAAAAATCACGTTTACTTAACTTACAATCATTCGCAGTTTTCACACCTACTTACGGAGCAAACGGTGAAAAAAATAAAAATGACGTGAATGTCTTCACACCATGGTGTAATGGAAGAGCGTGGGATATAATCACACACGAAAAGCCGTTAGTTCCGTGGCAACGAACAGATATAAGAACTCTCTCTCTCTCTCTCATTAATTTGCGAACGTAAAGAATTTGTCACTCAAATCATTGAAGTTCTATTAAGTCAAATGAACTAAGTTAGCTTTTTATGGAAGCGCTTACACTATCACGCTCGCAGCTTGGAAACTTGAGCTGCATAACAAATTACTCCGATAGTTTCATTTTTTGAATGAATTTCAGTTTTGAGGATTAAAGTTGGTTAAAAAGTAAACTAGCACGGAGTTTCTCTATCCACAGGCATTTTTTCTACAAACTTTTACTCGGAAACAACTCTGAAGAACTTGGAAGTTTGAACTAACAACAAAAAAATGCAAGTCCCATTCAAGCAGTGCTAATTTCTTTAATATAGAAAATAATTAATAATAATATATCAAATAATAGTAATAATATATCAAAATATAGTTTCTTGCTCTCACTGATCCCAGCTGGTTGAAGCCCGACAATGGGAGTTAACAGATTGGGAACTATACAATTTTTGATCCAATTCAAAACCTTTTCTAAAAACAATGAAAATTATAAGCTGTATGTACATCCATGAATTTATATGAAAGCTTTTTTAAGGAAGGAATACCTCACAGGTTTTGATTTTCGCAAATGACTGTAGTGTTTCTCATCTAGACACACGAACAATCACGAAAAATTATTTTTTGAAGAAAGGGTTCTTCCTCCTTGTTTGCTGCCCAAATTGCTTCTACATACAGACTTTAAGAGAATCAAAATCCAAAACAACTGACGGAGTAATTTGCCTAACCATTGATTTAACTGGAAGGTGGGGTGTTGTGACCTAATTGGGCGCTCGCGCCCGCGACGCACTTTGCGTCTCTCTCTCGCGCGTGCTCTCTGATCACTCTCTATCCTTAACTAGGTACGAAGCCCCGCCTTCCAGCCGCCAATCCAGTTGAATCAAAGGGTACACATGTCAAAATATACAAGATAAATTATTTGCGAGCATTATACTGAGTAGGTCATTTTTCTCATTATTCTCCGGCATACCATAATTTGAAAAATTCCTTGGAGATCATTTTGAACTGCACTCTGACGTATTCGTGTTCCCATTCTTCCCGCATACTAATTATGATTTTTGACATTCCCATCCGCTATTGACAAATGCTCGCGCAACTCAATTAGTGCTACCAATTAGGGAATGGATACAAAGATTAGTAGCTGTTTACTTAATTCAGTTTGGCTCAATCGAGGGGCTACAGCGCAGAAGCACTAAAATTCCAGGATGCGAAACACTCATTCAAAAGGTACGAGCACGAAACTGCATTCAAAAGCGATAGGTTCAAGGATTGTACCTTATCTTTAGATCACTTCTACGCTCCTCTCCCATCCCCTCCCCCCCTTCGCATCGTAAAAATTAAAGATGAAGATTTCAGCTCAAATACGCGATGTTGGATTTATTGCATTTAGTAATAATCCGGTAACAAAATTTTCGCAAAAATAGAGAGGCGCGATATGATTTATTTCCTGAAAGTGAAAGCTGACTGTTTTGTTGTTTTGCAAGAACTTTAAGGAAGTTTCTAGAAGATGTGGGGTCATATTTTCCAAGAAAATTGGTAAGGTCAGTTTTCTGGGAATTCAAAAAGTTGCACTAGCATTCTCGGCTGAGCAAATCATTTACTGCAACGAAAATATGTGCGATAAGCGACGAATTCAAATGCCTCGGAGGGGAGGAAAAAGGAAGTGCCCCTGATAAAATGTTTGTTGAATTTCGTGAAAATAAATCCAAAATTTTTAAAAGGTTGGCGGTGGTACGCTTCTAAAAAATCCTCACAAAGTTGTTTTAATTATTCAAAATCCGTAAATTATTCAGTTTCCGTGATAAAATAAATTTAAGTTACGTGCACAATCCTGGAAGTCATGTATACGACTACAAAAAATTTCGAGGCCATTCTTGGGACGGGGAGGGCCAGCCAAATCAGTTCACCCCTTTATCTGATTTTTTACAGTCTTTACATAGGTTCCATATAAATATTTTGATTTCGCACTTTGTCTCTACTTCTAAATTTTTTTATCAATCTTAGAATGCAAAAATTCCAGGAAAATTACATTCACTGGAATATAAAGTAGAGATTACAGCTAGCTCTCTTGCATGTTTCAATTTTCAAATTACATCATTCCAGAGTGGATTAGAGAGCATTCATGCATGAATCGAAACCGCTTCTTTCCTTCATGGATCTCATGGGATTCCTCATTTCCGGGGATAGTACAGACAAGCTCCGCGGAGCTCTTTGCGTCGCGGCTGTGCATTTGGCTTCGTTTTCATGTCTAGACACGATAAAAGGGACATTAGGGCATGTTTTTGAGATGTTCTAGCACATGTATACACACTTAACAAAGCCGCAGCGCTGGCAAGTACGTAACACGTAACGTCGGACAATTATGCAGATGTGGTTATGGGAAAGAGGTTGTTAAGAGTTCATTCCGTTGAAAAAAAAATTATGTACGCAAAATCAATAATCGTTAGGATTTATGAGCAAATTTATGTGCACATTTATAAGAAAGAAAATGGACCATAACGATGATTGCAAAAATTAGGTTAGAGTCCATTTTCTGTTTGATGCGGTGAAACCAAGAAGAATTTTCTCAGCTTTAGCTGTGCAACCGAACAGTTTACTTGTTAATGTGTGCATTTGCACAACTCTCTGGGTGCGGGCGATATACGCAGACCTGTTAGTTAAGAAGTACACAACAATTGACCATTCATGCTTCTTCAAGCACGAATCCGCGTAAACAACGAAAAAACTATCAAAAAGAAGGGGAAAAGGAAAACAGTGTGGGGTTCCCGAGACGAAAAATTCTGGAAATGTGCAAATGCACACATTAACAAGGAAGCGTGCTCGGTTGTATAATCGCGTTGGTTATCGCTGCTCCAGAATTTTTTCCTGATAAAATATGGACCAAAAAAACAGCGAAGACTTGAAAGTATCTAAAAACTTAAATATGATGCGCATGAAACTACTAATACATGCCCAAACAAAATTCCTAGAAAACTCACCTCGTGCTGCTCTCATAGTGTCGCGTAGCCATTATTCCTGGGGACCACACCGTCGTCATTCACCAAAAATCCAAACCCGCGATGAAACTGTGCGTTGAATACCAGATATCAGAATTTTATGGCGTCATTCACTACGAAGAACAGCTGAGCTGATGAGAAGCATAGGTTGAACGTACGCTGTGGCGAAGCTCCGTTGTGCTCTGCCGTCGTTATCGACTTTCTTCTGGCCACTAGCCAAGCTCGGCCCCGCTTTACCTCCTATGGGTGGAGCTCCGAGCGAATGACGGGATGAAGCCGTGTTGTCCGATGAGCATGCTTAGAGCTCTGTTGTTCTGTAGAAATGAAATTTCATTACTCGTTGAACAGATTCCAAGATTGTCGAACGATTGCTCAAGGCTAGAGGCTTTTTTCCCTTTCAATAATGAATTTTTTCTAATCGGAAGGAACGATGACACAAAATACTTTTTAGGAAATTGGAACTGGTTGAAACGAAAGTTCGTTCGCACCATTTTTAAAAATATCAAAAACGAAACTTTTCCAATCGGACGGAACGATGATAGAAAAAAATTAATTTAAATTGGAAAATATTGATTGGAAGTTTGTTTCCCCCCCCCCTTTTTTTGAAAATTCATAACTTCTTATTTTCTCAAGGTATTTGGAAAATTTTGATTTTATCCAAAAGAGAAGCATGTTGCTTTACGATGGCATTGAAGATTCTGCAGAAAACTGCAGAGATAGACGCCCTTGAAGAAAAAATTTTGTTCTATGTAGGGTTGCCAAAAATCAACTTGCTCTAAAAATCAGAACTCGATTTAGATTTGTTAATTATATGGATTTATAGATTTATTTGGATTTATAAATTTGACACTCGCTCTTTCCATTCATGCAAATTGTGTTGAATGAGCTTTTCCGTGAAAAGTTATAATTTTCAAGAAGATGCTAAAAGCGAGTTTGTTGTTTTGAAGCGCTTGGTCGATCACAACTTTTTATGGAAGAACTCAATCAATACAATTTATGCTCAGATGTAAAGAGCAGGTCATAAAACCTAAAAAACCAAGCCCTCCGTTTTTTATGAGGTTCAAATTTTTGGCGACCCTACATATAAAAATCAAAATTTAAGTAATTTTCTTCCGCAGCTTCTATCTCTGCGTTGTTTGCGTTTTAGAGAACCTGCCCAATGCCACTGTGAAGCGCATAACTTTTCTTTTGAAATAATTGGAATTGTCCAAGTATCTTGAGAAATTAAGAAGTTATGAATTTCTTAAAATGGTGCGAATGAAGTTTCCTTTAAACCTAATACTATTAGGAACAGAATGTAAACGCATCCAAGTGTCCTGATGATCTCTTTCGAACTTCACACTTTTTGATAGCTTACAAGAAGGGAAGAGATATTCACTCTTCAATGGCTACTCAAGAATTTTATGTCAAAACAACCATTTTTTGCTACAGTTCATAAAGTTCATAAAGATTTGCTATCCGACTGTAAATTGTATTTATTTATTATTCAAAATTATTTAAATTTCCACACAACACACGGTGAGAAGTTGTGCTCTACTTTGATATGGAAAAAATGTAATTAGATATAGTTTGGTTGTTTCTTTTTATTTTTGTGGTATCACCAATGCTTAGCGTGGAGAAACATAGGAGGAAGAAAATTCTTCGCACTTTGGCTATCCCTTCTTTGACAGCACTTCTTAGCATCACTTTTCCAACTTACTAACTGTGAGTCTGCGATAGGCGGCTAACATTTCATGAAGCATTAGACTAATGCCAAACGGTGCACATTGTAACGACTTTCCACAGTACTGTTTCTGAGCATTCAAACCCCGAAAAAAGGCATTGTCACAAAATTTTAGGTAAACTGGGTCTGATAGTACTTTGAAGAATATCTGATTTGTAAACAAGTATCTGATTTTGCTTCATCTAACGCACCTAATTTGTACTAAACCAAAACCAGTGTTCCATTCAGTGAGCCGGTAATGAGTTTTCCTTGAATACATCAAGCAAATAATAGCACTTTGCACCAGTGGCGGACTGAGGGGGGGGGGGAGGACGCGAGCGGAGGCCCCTCTCCAAAAATGGGTAGCAAAATTTTTGATAATCACTTACTATTTATGATGATAAATGTGCAGGTGACTCCAGACAAGTGAACAATTGAAATAATTTTTGAAATCTTTTGAAAATTCATGTTAGCCTCTTTTAAAAATTCTATCGAGAGTGTGGATGCCGTCAAAAAATTTGTAGCGTGTGGCTAACGCCTTTACCAAAAAAAATCCTCTCTTCCCCACGCGAAAATCTTGAGACCGCCAATGCTTTGCTTGATCAAGAAAATCTCCACACAGCTATTGTGGAGACACATTCTCTGTTATAATTTTTATTACAAACTCACTTTTTTCATCAATGTCAAAATTAGGATATAGGGCCACATGAAAAACGAATAGAAACATGCATTTATAGCAGCTTGATCCTGATCAAATCAAAATAACTACAAGCATTCAAATCTCTATGAAATCAAAACTACGAGTGACTTTACAATCACTGGAGGAGAAGACCGAAAGAAATAAAAATCGTGTACATCTTGCTAACTGATAAAACATATTTACTTATACTGACAAAGGAAGGATGGTTGGTCGAAGTGGCCTTTTGAGACAGAACATATACCATCTCGAAGGGCATAGCTAAGAGCTGGCCAGGACAGTCCACCACCGTCTGGTTTTTGCGGTCGCTAGGGGGTTCTTCCCTCTCCACATCCGGATCAGCGAATGCCCGGGTTGAAATCAAGAGTAGGAATAGTAAGTCTGCTCTAGTAGGGGAACAAAGTCTATTACTCCGCCAGTGAGAAGGATAGAAAGAAACCCCCAAGAACGATGTCAGGGTCCACATCGGAGCCCGCCGGGTGGTAACAAGAACGATGTCAGGGTCCTCAAGGTGCCTTCTGGATTGGACAAAAACGACATGTCTGCCCGGACGACATGCCATGGGGACTGCCTCATGCTTTGCACCTACAACGCCAAGACAGCCTCCACAAACGCCGATCTCCACGCTCTTCTCTTATCGACGCTGCAAAGCACACCAAGTACCACGTCATCGCTCTGCAGGAAACGAAGTCCAAGAAGGGTGCGGCAGATGAGTGATGGGACCCTCATCATTCGTGGTGTAAGGTTCTATCACGAAATATTGGAGGGTTGGCTCTGTCGTCCACTCTATCGTGTATCCATCTCGTCGATTCACATAAGATCCTATCACCTCGACTAGCCATCCGACGACTACGATCTCCACTCCAAGTCAAAAGACCTCAGCATCATCATGCTATTCGCCAGAATCAACTGATGACTCAAATTAGATGCATTTTACGAAGACGTGGAGGAGGTCGTCCGCGACAAGAAGTCCTTCTACAAGTTTGTTGTGGGCGACTTTAATGCAAAAGTCGGAATGCGCTATAAAAGGAATAAGGATCGGGAAGTTTGGATGTGAGCTCCGGAACAAAAACGGCAACCATCTTGTTGGGCTTCTCTCCGCCGCGCGACTTTTCCATGGACATTCCATCTTTATGAAGAAAGAACATCGCCGGTGGACATGGAAATCGCCCAACGGAATGACTCATGCGGAGATCGATCACATTCTCGCCAACCGAATGTGGAGCTTGCTCAATATCTCAGTAGTTCCATCCTTCTGCAGTGGCTACGATCACTGCCTCCTTCGAGCGAAGATACGACTCAGCCAAAGGCTGGAAAAGAAAGTCTGCCACAGTGCCGCGAGAAGGAAGGAAGTCGTTTGTGACGGTAACAGGCTGGAAGAGCTCATATCAAGATGTGACTCCATCGAGGAGGACCCAACATACGACTACGACCGGCTTCTGAAAGGATTGCGAGCTTGCGGAGAGTGCGCTTCAGTAAGTTCTGAGAAGAACTACGCATTTCGAAGAACACCAAGGAACCGCTCGAAAAAAAGATTACTGGGGCAGGATTCGAATGCAACCCAACTCGAGCGACTGATATCTAACGCCAGTTGCAGGATAGCTTTGCAGGGGGACCTCAGGAAGCAGCCGAAGGAAGTCGAAGTCTCAAGAAGTGCCGAAGGGAACCCTGTGAATATCACGTACCGCTGGCTGTGTTAAGCGAAGACGGGACTCCAACTTCTTCCCGATATAAGATGGAATCTATCGCGAAGAATTTCTACACCAACCTCTTCCGCTCATCAAAACCCGTGCCGATGCCCGTTGTTCCCGCTGGAGAAGTATCACCGCTAATTCCACCTGCTGAAGTGCGCACGGCATTCAGACCGTGAAGACGTCAACGGCTCGCCAGACCATCTTTCGAATTTCCGCGACATCGTTTACACGAGATTTTCGCGTCGCACCCGACATCTTAAAGGCAGTGGACAGGCAGAATGGACCCCTGTCAGATTTTGGTAGTTTCGGGTAGTAGACCCCCCAAGTAGATCATAGCCCCAAGCCCACCTTCCAATTCATGCGCTAAGTCCTGAAAAAGCGCTTCGAAATTCCACCAATAACGCCCACTCAATGGAAGTGGGCGGGGCTGGTGGAGTTTTGAAGCGCTTTTTTCAAGACTTAGCGCATGAATTGGAAGGTGGGCTTGGGGCTATGATGTACTTGGGAGGTCTACTACCCGAAACAATCAAAATCTGACAAGGGTCCATTCTGCCTGTCCACTGCCTTTAAAGACAGTGTCCGGGCAAAAACTCAACTTTAAGAAACTTCCATGTTTCCTCCTTTCTTAACCTCGGCATAGTTAGTTGTAATGTGGTGAGTAGTTAGTATGGCCGGGCCGCCACTACTAACAATAAATCTACTAACCTCGTGCTGGCATACTAACTACTCACCACATTTCAACTTTGAGATTTTGTGCTTATCCAGGCCTAATCGCTATGCTGAATTCGAAAATCCACATTGAAGAGCGCGAAAAGGGCGAAAAAGGGCACTAACGCAGTAGGGAAACAGCAAGTGGGGGGGGGGGTGCTCCCCACCGTGAATTCACGCTCCCAACTTCTGGGGGGGGGGGGGGAACCCGCCCACCTGCTGATTTCCTTCCTGTCTTAGAGCCCTTTTTCGCCGTTTTCGCGCACTTTAGTGTGAATTTTCGGATTCAGTATAGCGATTAGGCCCGGATAAGCACAAAATCTCAAAATCGAGTTTTTGCCCGAACACTGCCTTTAACTTCAGAAGGAGAGGATTCCCGACCAGTAGAGAACGTCAAGAACTGCCCTTCTTTTCAAGAAGGGCGAACGGGAGGATCTTCGGAATACCGTCCATGTCTGTTGAGAGTGCTGTACAAGCTTTTCGCGAAGATTATCTTCGCTCTCATATCTAGGATACTTGATGAAGCTCAACCCGGACAAGCTGGATTTCGCAAATTCAGCTGCATGGACCACATCCAGACGGTTTCGAGGGTCATGGAATTCTGCCGGGAGTACCGACTGCCTCTCGTCCTAACCTTCGTCGACTACGAGAAAGCCTTTGACAGCGTCGAAATCAACGCCATCCTGTCAGCGCTAGTCGATCAAGGAGTGGACCCAGTTTACGTGAGGACGTGAGCCGACTATTACAAGGACTGTACAACGACGATGCAGCTGTTTCATCGCCCCTGACCATTCAATTGGGAAGGGGTCCGACACGACACAATCTCGCCGAAGCTGTTCACGGCGGCCTTGCAGTGAGTGATGAGGTCTGGGACAAGAGAAGCATACGAGTTTATGGGAGATTCCTGTCGAACCTTCGTTATGCGGACGACATCTTTCTCTTTTTGAGCAGTATCACGGAAGCAGAGACGATGCTGAAGGAACTAATCGAAGTAGGGAAGAAGATCGGATTGCGAATAAATCGGAAGAAGAATTAGTTCATGAAGAACGCCCTTGGCGAAGATGCAGAAATGGAATTGGAAGGCACCCCTATCATGGAGATGTTTTCTTACGTGTATCTCGGACATTCAGTGAACATGAGAACGACTTGAGAGAAGAACTTAACAAGAGAAGAAGAGCAGCCTGGGCCGCCTTCGGGCTTCTGAAGGAAGCCACTGACCAACTGACGAACCCAGAGCTTCGTGCTCACCTGTTCGACTCAGACGTTCTCCCGGCGCCCTTACGCAGCTGAGACACTGTAGCCACGTCGAAAGCTTTAGGACCATCAACAGAGCGCTCGAGCGCAGTCTTCTGAAGATGACCCAACACAAGCAACATCTCGTCGGACTTCGCGGTACAGATTTGAGAAGAATGTCCTGTCTTCGTGACCCAGCGGACTACGTTGCGAAGCGAAGCATGGATGGGCCGGTCACATTATGAGAAGAATAGACGACAGATGGACATTAAGAACATCGGAGTGGATTCCTCGCGAAGCAAAACGTCCCCGAGGAAGACCTCCAACGAGATGGGCAGACGTGTTCGTGGAACGGATGGACCAGCTGAGGTTTCTAGGTAAGCAAGTAAGTAAGTACCATCCCTCTTGCCGTCTGCGGTCTCTTCAACGAAGTCTCAGTAGGCCCAAGGACGTCCGTCTAGTGAAATTATCTGCACATCTTGTTTCGACCCAACTCAAGCCAAAACTAGTATGGCCGCGTCCGCCACGTAACGCTTCGCGTCGTATCGCAATGCAGGGCAGGGTGTCGTGGCAAGACGCTCTGCGTCTTTTCATTCTCCTCGGTCTTTGCTTTGCGGAATGCCAAACGCTGTGTTCTCGCCAAGCCTTCAGCGATGCGGTCGTTCCGCACATGAAATGTTTGCAATGGATTAAATCAGATTGTAGATTTTCGTCGAAGACTGTAGCTCCTTACAAGGCCTGTATCTTATCTCCCTGGCAAGTTTGTACACGAACTGACTCGTGCGAAACGAGTGAACACCGGCTGTCAAGCGCAAAATGGAAATGACACATGATCTCCAGTAATTTGCCGGAACTTCCGCAGGAGCTCACTTGGGAGCCTCCGCAGCAAGTTTTCCGCAGGTGACTCGGCATCACTCCCCCAAATGCCCTGCGGAACTTCCGGTCAGTTCTCTGAGTTGAGAATGCTAGGTGAAGTTTGACTGTGGTGCTCGCTTCGTCGTTATTCAACCGCTTCGGCGCTTTGCCACAACAGAAGAACTTAAATACTGCGAAATGGCCGTTGTCATTGGAGCGCGTTTTCATCTCAGAACTTAGCGCTGTGCTCCATTTTCGTAACATGTGTTCTTTTCTTGCTTGAATCGTGGACCTTTCCTCTTTTAGATGTTCTGTACTGTCTCGGTTTTGCTCGTTATTTGTCATTCTGTGATTGTTTTATATTGTTCACCTTCCAGAGTGCAATTCTTGTGGAAAAATGTCCGGTGGAAGCGGTGTTCCTCTGTCGGATCGGCTAAACGTGGAAAAAAACAAGCTGGACAAGAGCATCAGAGACTACCACATTTTAGACCATCCTGACTGGCAGCTACGACCAACATATACACTTATTCGATTTGAGGCAAACTAAGGAGCCTTTGCGGATCGAGGAGGTAAATCCGTTTCCTAGCACTAATGCAAGGCTCAATC
Organism: Cylicocyclus nassatus; assembly: GCA_958299035.1. Lineage (NCBI taxonomy): Eukaryota > Metazoa > Nematoda > Chromadorea > Rhabditida > Strongylidae > Cylicocyclus > Cylicocyclus nassatus. The sequence goes on from CATQJL010000112.1 coordinate 14,833,319, forward strand.
CTTTTCAGACAGCTGGAGGTGTTTGGTACATAGAAGATGTTCAAACACATGAAAATCGTCATGTAGCTGCTTGCATGTATGGTGGATGGGCAATCCTTGATGAAAAATATAACATATGACAATCAGATGAGAAAGCTGGGAAGGAACTTTTGTACGGTGTAACAATGGCTAGCGAACATTTGGTGGTTTATACAACTTTCAACGACTATAGGGTCACTGCCAGTACCATATGATATTTCTCGTTGTCTTTGAATTACCTTTTCATCCTTTTATTTTTTATTCTTTTCGTCTTTGCATAGATTATGAATCACAGATATACAGCCAAATTCAGGCTATGCCGATTTTACATTGGTTTTGATATGTACAACAATATCATAATACCCTGGAAGCATTTCCAACATGAGATGAATCTGTAAGTGCTGCGTTTTGAGGGCTGCAGGGTAGCACATAGATATCCGTCTTCCATGCCAGCGTTTCGATAGGTACATCTGCGTAGGAGAACTATAGGGGAAAAATATTTCACATGAAAACTTTGAAACATCTCCGCTTCCAATCTTGAAAGAGAAAATAAGATGAACCAAATAATTTACCTATGGGTGCTTTGCAAACTTCACCATAAACAACGTTGATCAAAGGTTCCGACGTGACGAATTCAAACCGCAATCTCCATTTCAAATGTACTGAGACAGATTTCAAGTAAATGACAGCTGAGTACCAACGAATTAGCAGGCGTACTAGTGTCTGTGTGGAAAGTTGGAGGAGCATACATCGGTATTGATAATCGAAACGAACTTTCAAATGCATAGGCACATACGACATAATCGTTCGAGTATACAGCGACGTTCTCCTGAAACTGGTATGACTCTTTAGAAAGTTAAACTCGAAACAAAAGATCTACACAAACCATTCCTTCCGTTTTGATCTCGCCACGCTCTCCTACCACATCTTCAGCGAGCTGTTCTACAGTTTCCAGTGCTCAACCACGTCATCCTTGGTGGTGACCGTAACTTTACCGTAGCAATGAAGTCAGAAACTTGGACAAAACTCTCAACAACAACGACAAAGTTTTGGACAAAAATTCAGGAATATCGAGGTTCAATTGAAACCGAGTTTCGGCAGTGATAAGCCGAAATTCGGTTTCGAATACATTCAACTTGCTATTTTCCAACAACATTTTTTTGCAAAAAGCTATGATGACAAGTCTAGCATGTGAGAATGGTGGTCAGGTGATGTAAAAGAGAGTCGAAAACACAAACTCCTAATTGAGCCTCTCATCGTACACCATCGTAAACACCCAATGACATTTTTAAAGCATAATGTTTCGACCAGCATGGTCAACACTCCCGATAGACTGAGCAACAGCGCCAAGAACTGGTCATATCTTGCCACTTTTTCGACAAAAAGACAAATTAACATACCGGTAGTCTCTGATGCTCTCGTCCAGCTTGCTTTTTTCCACGTTTAGCCGATCCGACAGAGGAACACCGCTTCCACCGGACATTTTTCCACAAGAATTGCACTCTGGAAGGTGAACAATATGAAACAATCACAGAATGACAAATAACGAGCAAAACCGAAACAGTACAGAACATCTAAAAGAGGAAAGGTCCACGATTCAAGCAAGAAAAGAACACATGTTACGAAAATGGAGCACAGCGCTAAGTTATGAGATGAAAACGCGCTCCAATGACAACGGCCATTTCGCAGTATTTAAGTTCGGGTGTGGTGCGGAAGGCGACAAAACCCAGCAGAGGCGAGAGAACGGTGGCCACGCCTCCTACTTGCCTACTGTTTAGTGCTGACCTCGAGTCAATTAGTCAGATTGACGCTCTTGCGGCGCATAGGCTGGCGCCTGAATGGTAGCGGTGTCCTATTCGACTGCTCTATTTTGTTCATCAAAGGTCGTTGTGCAAAATTTGGTAGGTGTGATCACTCAGTGTACGAAAGAAAGATTACGTAGGGCTCAACTTGTAAAATTCGTAGGTTGTTTACTGATAGCTAACTGATTGCAATGTAACATTTGGCGAAATTCGATTCCGGTCTTTACATAACTTACTAAGCATATTTCGACTAGCTTTTAAACTGAGTGAGAATAACGGAATTGCATCAATTTTAGGTAGTTGTGGCTATCAATCGAATCAAACACAATAAATGCTGCAAAGCAGTTTCCTTTCGAGGCTCAAAGTAAGACAGAATCCTGATTTTCTGGCAAAATGTCAACATCAATTTCTATCCAGCTCGTAGCTCAACTTGTAGAATTCGTAGGTTGTTTACTGATAGCCAACTGATTGCAGGTGAGATTTGGCAGCGGAATTCGGTTTCGGTCATTATGTAACTCACGAGGCATATTTCGATTAGCTTCTAGATTAAGTAAGAATAACGGAATTGCATCAGTTCTATGCAGTTATGCGGCTATCATTCGGTTAGAAATGAAACAAAGACAGTGAAACAAAGCACAGTGCTGCAAAGCAGTTCCTTCCAAGGCTCAAAGTAAGAAGAATCTCATCCTCTGGCGAAATGTCAACATCAATTTGTGCCTAGCCGGACCTCAAACACGGTGTAGCGATATCTTTCAGAATTTAGTCTTTGACAATACTTCTGTTTATTTTATATTTTTCTCCTCACAGTTCTTTGCTTGACAGTGCAAAAAAGAACACTTTATTCGCAAGAAATTGCACGAGAGTACAGCTACAAGAGAAGGAAATGATACTATCACTCAGCGATGCAAATGACTTCGATGTTATGAACTTGTACATTTAAAATGCACAACCTGCCCAAAACCTTGTCTCTGTAGGTTCCTAAAAAAAACCGAATCACAAGGAAAGCCCAAGTCTAATGTAGAATACAATTTCACCTCAAAAACAAATATTCCTGTACAGAGTTTCCAAAGCTTTTCTGCAATTCTATTGGTTCCACATAGTCATTATCGACGACAGTACCTACAAGAGAGCTATATATTCAAAAATACTGCTTACAAGTGACTGAAATCATGTTAAGTCTTACTATTTCTTTGAGAAAAGAAAAGAATCTACAACCGTTAAGACAACGATAATAAAAATAACGATGATAAGAAACCATATGAATGCACAAAAGCTGGGCAGCGTTTGGCACTGATAACATGAGTGTAAGTAGCAATATACAAAGTACTCACATCAATGGTTCTTGAGCTCGCCCCTGTTCGAATGCACTTACGCGTGACATCCACCCTCCAGTGCTAGAAAAAGGCTTGCGAAGTTAAAGCAGAAAAGGAGTGAGTGTGACGGGTGGAGGACATTAGGTCGCCGAAAAAGGGCGGTCCCCGCGGTCATTTGCGACAAATACGCACCCTTGTACATGCGCGGACATGCTTTCCTGCAGGGAATCCGCGCGGGACTCTTCCAAATTCGGCGACCTAATGTCCTCCACCCGAGTGTGACCGCTTACCTTTTCATAAGTCCATAGCTATCGCTCACCAAGTCGAAAGCAACATCTTGCGCATATCTCAACTAAAATGGAATCGAATAAGTTACGTAGTCAATTTGATGATGACAAAAACATGCTAACTATGAAAGGGTTGAAGGTCCAAGATATTGACTAAATAAGCAAAGTGTGAGATGCAAAAGTGGAAACAGCACAGAAACACGAGAAGTATCACTAAAGAGTCAGTTAACAGATCCTTTTGAGTCGCTCATGTGTACATCTCCTATGAGGGAACTCCCGCATTAAACATTACCCCTGTGAGCATATGCTTACACAAAACGTGAAAAAAATACAACTCATAAACGATAGACACGAACAGAGACAAAGGCGAAATCACACAAGAAGCGAAACATGTAGAAAACGTGCAGTCGCGCTCCGGTACAAAGATATTTGAAGGGCGGGAGTTGACGGACAACTCGGACAGGGCGTGGCCACTAGTCGCGCCTGTTCCAGGGCATTTGTCGCCTTCCGCGTGTTCCCCTTTAAGTTCTTCTTTGCCACAACCTATAGTATTTTTGGAAGTTGGATGAATTGATTTTACGCGACGTGGTTGCTGCTGCAGACAAGCGCGCCTTTTAGCGCTCCTCGACGCTTCCTGGTTTTCCAAATTGAGGACGAATGAACAACTTTTTCCTTTTCAAGTTAGAATTCATACCACATGTCCCTGCATTCTAATCAGATATACCCCAGCAGTAAGTCTGAGTTAAATGCTCATTTACCATCTATTTACATCTTGTGAAGCAACTATCGTACTTTTATTTTATATTTCTTTCTTTCGGTTATGCTTTCTTCTGTTGATAACCCATTTCGGTAGTTACATGTTAAACATTATAGGGTATGTCAAAAAGACGTCGTCACGGTTCGTCCGGTGACGACATAGACGGTGAACCAATTCCATCAGATCCAGAGGAATTCAAAAGCGAGTCGGCACTGAAGCGGCACAAAACCAAAGACGATCATGCTAGGAATGGAGATAAGAAAAGTGAGAAGAAGATGGAGAAGAAAATTGTCGAAAAGAAAAGAAGGGGACGCAGCTCGTCAAAGAGCAGATCATCAAGTTCATCGCGCTCTGCCTCGCGTAGCTCCAATTCTGAAGGTAGCCATTTTTTTTATAGTTGAAGTTAGATCAAAGAAATTGTCATTAGGGAAATAAAAAATTGGGAGTGAAGGTCCAGTCCATCAGTTTTTTCTTTAAAACGCATCGTTCTTTTGGCCGTGCATTGCAGTATCCCTTGCCTCGCAAAGCATATATAAAACCATCAGGCTCCTCAGACGATTCTGCCAGCAGTAAATCTTCAGCTTCGCCAAAGGCTCTTCCGTCAAAGTCCAAGGGCCGTGCAGAGGAAGGAAAGAGACGAAAGGAATCGACTGAGCCGGGTACGTTGGTTGTTTTTCTTTGCTTTTTAAGTCCTCATCTGTTTTGGCAGCTATCTTACCTTTACGCTACTTTATAGCAGTCTTATACTTACTCGTTTGAATTCACTGAGGTCTTTTTAGCTGAGAAGCGTCGTGCACCTTCTGATGTGAAGAAGCCAAGAAAAGCTTCTGAATCTCCTCCACCAAGGCAGAGGTGTGTCCATTAATTTTCCATCAGTTCAATAAGTTGTTAGGTGTAGATAATGGAGACATTGGTGCGAAGCCTTAAAATTTGAACGACTTATATCCTTTAGGTCCCCGCAACCAGCAAAGGATTCAAAGCCAACTTCTAGATCGAGGAAGGATGAGCAGGCCAGGTCCAGAGATCCCAAAGAGTAAGTGACAACGATCTTTACCTTCAAAGCTTTCTGAATAAACGTTCTTTACATATCATCGGCTCCAAGATTCGTGTGGAGGCGGGTTGCGGACTTCCCTGTTTTTCAGGATTAACTTGTTAAACCTCCACGTTATAGCATTGTTTTTTGTACCCTCTCATCAAGCTTATCCTCAAAATCAGGGAAGTCCGCAATCCGCCTCCACACGAATATGGGAGCCGATCATATATGTAAGACTGTTTGATTCATTTTCTTATTACTGTTGTCCAAAATTTTTTTGTAGATCTGAGTCAGCCCGTTCAAGAAGCAAAAGGAGCCGTTCGCGTTCCGAAAGCCCTAACAACAAAAAAGGACGAGAAGAAACAAAGGAGAAACTGGAGGCAACAAAACAAAGAACGAGTAAAGGACAACGTTCACCGTAAGTATGGACATTTAACAGTGCTCTTAAGTGTCAGCTTTTGTATAATTTGAGATCACCTTCCGAGAGACGATCTCGTTCCCCAGAGAAGCAGTCGTCGAAATCAGTGAAGCCAAAGAAGGGTGCGGAAGAGTCGCGCTCGAAAGATACGGTTGAACCTTCTTCAAGGTGAGTTTCACATTCATCTTCCGTTCATATCACACTCACATATACGGCGAAGCCTTGTCTAATTTTTTTGATTGTGACTTATTTTATCCTTTTACCTCTAATCTCTCACACAAATCCAATAAATCTTACATTTTAGAGATGCGCGGAAAAGTGATCGTAAGGAAAAACCCGAGCGTGACGTATCCAGTGGCTCCGAGAAGGATGAAGCAAGAGCAGAAGATGAAAAGAAAGCGAAAAAGAGGCACAAGAAGAAGAAGTCCAAGGAGTCCAAAAAGAAGCACACACATTCTTCGTCCGAGGGTGAAGAATCTGATGAAGATGCTCATAAGAAGAAGAAGGCAAAGAAAGCGAAAAAGAAGAAGAAGCATGGTGATAAGCACAAGAAGAAACATCATGGATCGGAAAGTAGCGCGGCTTCAGACCATGAATCTCATGCTAGTGAAGAAGAACCTAAAGAGAAAGAGGCAAAGAAAGCGTCAGAAACGAAGAGAGATGATCGCGGAAGGGAACGATCTCCAGAAGAAAAGACCCGCGAAAAACCGAGGGAAGGAGATAAATCGCAGAAAAGCAGAAATTCTGACGAGCCTGTGAAAAAGTACGTTGAAAAGGAACGTCGTGAAAGAGAAAACGAGAAAGTAGAGAAGCGCAAAGCACAGGATAGTCCACCTGCAGAGGATCGTGGTGCTCGTCGGAAAAGGCAGGATTCTGTGGCGGAGAAATCACCTACACCGGAAAGGAGAAGGTCGCAGACTGAAGAAAAGAGAGCTGGAGGTGAAAAACCTGTAGATGTGTCTCGTAAGGAAAGGAGTAAATCTCCCCCGAGAAGAGGACGAAGTAGATCACCGAGAAAAGAGAGGAGCAGGTCACCTGCTCGACGGGAAAGAAGCAGATCTCCAGGAGAGCCCGAGAGAAGAAGGGAAAGGTCGAGAGACAGAAGTAGGAGCCGTGAGAGAAGAAGGAGTCCGCTCAGACCACCAGTTCGCTATGAGCGATGGCGCCGAGAAACTTACCTCGACAACCGTCGTTGGGATGACCGAAGGAGATGGGAGGACCAACGTCGACGTCGAGACGATTCTCGTGACCGACGTAGAAGGGATGATTCGCGAGATCGCAAGCGACGTGATACTTCGCGTGACAGACGAAAGAGAAGTCGCTCCAAGGAACGAGAGGAGAGCCCGAAGATGTGGCCGAAGAAGGTGAAGAAGGAAGTGAGTTCGTCTGAGGAATCCGGAGGTGAAGAAAAGTGAGTTTTGCTAGTTCTTTCCTCGAAACCTTCGAAAACCTTTGACATTTAGAACCAGCTCATCAGAAGAACAAAAGAGAGCAGCTTCACCATCTTCGAAAAAGAGGTACGTACGCATATAAAATATTGTCTCGATTTTTACTTTGTGGAATTGAAAGTTTTAATTCCACCACGTTTAGAACACTAATTATTGAAAAGTTGGACTGGGAAATCTCGCTTTTTTCAGGACATCTCCTGACCCAAAAAGATCGCGCAAGGAACCTTCGCCTAGACGACATAGGTGGGAATTTTCACAGTTGCGAATATCTTGTGAGTTGAACTGATTTTATAAATCTAAGTTGTTGTAGGCACTGAACTTTTTTTGGTTTATTTTGCTTTACTGTTTTTGCAATGTTTTGAGAGAGTCTGTTCCAGAAATACCGATGAACGAGACAGTAGAAATCGTAGAAGGTGGGTTGGAGATTAGCAAATAATGAATGAGCAAATAATGACGCAATTTGTTTGAACTCTCTTGCTTGATTTTGTTGGAGTTTTGCGAAAGTTTTGCGCTTGACAGCATTTCCATTACCGCTTCTCATTAATGATTATATGTGCTCTCCTGGCGCTTTGGCCACCTATGCAACTAATAACAAATGCTAGCCTGATCTGTGTCGGATACCCCATATGAACAGCGCCGTCAAAAATTATGAATTTTCTGAGTCCATCAACTAGGTTTCATGTTGTCTAAAAGTGTCTTTTTAGATCCAAGTCAAGATCGCCATCTCGTGAAAGGAAAGAAAGGTGGTGTTCGTCTTTTTGTATAATGAGAGTTATGTTTGGAGTTCTAGCAGAAGATCTCCACAGGGTGGTGGTAGAAACGATGTCAGCGGTCCTGATTCGAAGAAAGAAAGGTACAACTCACCGCAATATTGGCTAGTCTCTTCTTCTATCTCCTCTTCAGAGATCGAAGAGGCAATGGTGATGACCGAAGCCGAGAGATTAAGAAGGAGCCATCGGATACGCATCAGTCTACGGAGAGGGACACGTCCGGAAAGAACTATGGATTAGAAAAAAGTGAGAATATTTGGATGTGGGTGTTCTGGCTATATAGTTGAATTTTGCAGGGCCAAAGCGCGAAGTAGTAGATGAGGATGAACGTCATGGTACTGATGCGGCTTCTAAGTAAGTCCTCACTCTATAATAATTATGAATCTTGCATGCTGGAAGAATTTCCAGAGAACACTGGAAGAAATCGGCTGAAGCATGGGGTCTGGATAAGAAGGATGAACCCCCGCCGAAAGAAAAGGAAAAGGTAAGAGTGCTTGTATTGTTGGTGATCAATATTTTAACATCGGTTTTGAAGCAAAATGGGCCTTACTCTTTTGATCGTGCACGTTTCCTCTGTTTCATTTGCAACCTCTAGTCAAATAACTAGGTTGCAAATTGCTTTGCATTGCTATGACTCACTATGTAAGAAATTAGCTTTTATTGCAAAGTCGTTTATGTTTGAACCCGCCTTTGCGAATTCAGCTGGAA